>OZ007596.1:263525759-264775759 GCA_963931845.1 Maratus michaelseni | reverse complement strand
CGTTGATCTGTAGAGAACAAGCCATCAGATTCTATCTATGCAACATTGTTGAAAGATGCAGTTATAGAGGTGGTGGAATCATAGTTTGGGCTGGGATCTCTATTTTGGCCACATTAACTTCCACGTGTGTCATGGAAGATTTCTGAAGGCTGTGAAATATGGGGACGAGATCCTTGCTCCGTTTATCACATCGTATGGTGGTGCTATTGGTGATGAATTAATCTGAATGGTTGATAATGCCCGATCGAATTGAGCTAGAGTCGTTGATGGATATCTAGAGGATCATGGTTTGGAGCGAATGGAATGGCCAGCACAATCTTCGGACCTGAACCGTATAAAGCATCTTTAAGATTATCTCAGTAGATAGGTCGCTGTCGTAAATCCTCCTCCAAAGTCGTTAAATGAGCAGGATCAACCGTTGCTCCATGTATGGGATTTGTTTCCCTTTCCAGTGTCTGACAACTTAATTGACAGTACGGAAAGTAGATGCCACAGAGGTATTACAGGCAGGGCCGGACACATGCCTTATTAAAATCCGTTTATTTAATTTTTTTTTTTCACAAAAAATTGCTATTTCTTTTTTTTTATCAAACAGTGGACTTTTGAAAAAAATGCAATTTTTTATTTGTAAATCATGCTTGATGTTAAAATTAAGTAAAATTCGATAAATAACTGTTTAAAGCACAATTCTTCTAAATTTCATGTTTTTATCTTCATTTGTTTTCAAATTAGACACAAAAGACTGGTAGTACCTTAACTTTTGGAGGCCAGTATATTTTTCATTAAACACGTGCTGTTATTTTATGAAAATATAACCTATAGATTTATGTGCATGCACATATTTACGTAAATGTTCTTACCTTAAATCTTGCACTAAAATTTAACTTTTCTCCATACACCGTGTTATCACAAGCTTATTTCCCTTTAAATAAACAAAAAAGGCAATTTGCAAAACACATTTTTTTTATAAAAAAAAAGCTTATCTTAAGCAGATTACGTTCGATTAATTCGTTCTATAACCCATACTTTGTATAAATTAAAGACTCTTTTATTTTATGACGAAGAGTTATCACATATACAATGCAATATTTTAACTGAAATTTAAATAAAAGATAGAATACGTTTAGTTTCAAACTAAATGTACTTTATTGCCTATTACACAGTCAAATGCGTCATTTTAAACTTTTAAGATGTATATCTAAAAACAGATAGTAAGAACTTACTTAAAAAAATAGAGCTATATAGAGATGTATATGAAACAGCATATTGCTTATCTAATTATCACTATTATTTAACTCGCATACTTTATCTTTTACCTTTTACTTCACATTTCCCTCTCTATATTTTCATTGCTAAAGTTATAAAAATTTCTAATGCCTTACAGAAAAATAATTCGGGAATAATTCTTTATGAAAACAAATGTATTGTCATCCTGCAACACAAAAGTAATGCTTGATTTGCGTTCTTATAAACTATCATCCATTTATTTATTGCTTTGTCAGAAAGGACAAGTGTAAATAATCCGAGTATTTTTATACATTGATTTCACAAGAATTAAATGTCCTTTTTTTTTTCTAAAATCAGTATATATATATATTTTAGTTGATCATATATTCTTCAAGTTTGTATAAGAACTAAAAAAAAAAAGAAATATTTAAATTAACACGCTTAAACCCGAACATTTTATTATTATTATTATTATTATTTTATTATTATTTTGTCTATTTCGACCATTTTTCAAACTTTCAGTTAAAAGAAAATCATGAACCAAAACACATACATCTCATTTTATAGCAAATCGTTTAAGCTTTGTGAAACTCGCATATTCATTTTCATACATTTATTTATCAAAGTGCTGACATACGCCCAGTAATATTGCTTTGCTTGAGAGGATTTGGGACAAATCCGGCGTTGGAAAACCAGTCATTATCGCCAAGTGTTTGGTTAATTATCTAAAACTAATCCAAAAGCGTATATCACAAAGTCCTGTAATACGAGATGAAATTGATTGGAAAGAAACGATGAACACGAGCTTGCGCATTTAGAGTCTGTCTCTACTTTGTTAAGTTAAGGTGCACTATTTCACAAAAGAAAAAAAAAACATAAGTGTGTAACAAAATGACGCATGAAAATGCAAGAATCGTAGGATAGTTTGCACATGTCCCATCTGTGTTTTGTATCTGAGTTTTGGGCGACAATGATCAGCTAAAACCAAAACGCCAAGTGTAGAAATAGATGCAAAAGGATGATCTAATGACGATTCATTAGATAATAGAGACAATATTGCTTAGTTAAATGTTAATTTCTATTTACTGAAAAACTAGTTTTAAATTATTAAATTTTCAAAAAAATTAAAATAATTTTCTAAGTAATTATATTTTTATTACTTGCCGAGTTGAATGCGACATATAGGAAAATTAATGTCATAATGCATCGGCAATTGTCAAAAATATGCTCCTGTATAACTTTACCTTTCCACAGATAAGATTTTGCAACCCAGAATTTATATTCATAAACTTTCCAATAAAATCATAACTAATTAAGATATATTAAGATAATTAACGTAAATACTGGTAATAATATAAGTTATTTTAATCAGATTTTGTAAACAGTAGTTGCCCTTGTTTCAATTTAAAAACCGCTATTAAAGTTTTATTCCATTCTAATTATATATGTTAAAATTGTTTCATATCAATTTATGTATATTTTGCATAATTAAAAACAGGTTTTTTGAATTAAAAAAGTGCTTTCATTATGTTTGATCCATCCATTATACATCCGAAAAAAATGACTATTCATTCGGATGATTTTTAGGGAAGATATCAATATAAGTTACTGAAAAGGATATATAAAATTAGCTTTGAGTTCAAATATCATGACTCATGATCAAAATGACCCACTAATCAAATTTCCTCGAACATGTAACTAAGCCCAATTGTCTTCTCGTGCCCAAAACTCACAGGATTTAAAATTCAGTCGAAATAGTCTGAGCCGTTTTTTAGATAAAATTAGCTTGACCCACAGCGACCCCAAAATTAAACACTATTCGGATTTCCTCGAACATGTAACCCAGCCCAATGATTTTCTGTGCCCCAAAACTGTAGGATACAAAATTTAGTTCAAATCGTCTGAGCCGTTTTTAATATAAAAATAGCTTGACCCATAATGACCCATCACAAAAATGCCCCACTAATCGAAATTTCTCGAACATGTGACCTACCCTAACAGTCTTCTCGTTCCCTAAAACTGTAGGATACTAAATTTAGTTCAAATCCTCTGAGACATTTTAAGATAAAAATAACTTGACCCATAATGACCCATGACCAAAATGACCGACTAATTGAAATTTCTCGAATATGTAACCTAGCCCGATAGTCTTCTCGTTCTCTAAAACTGTAGGATACTAAATTTAGTTCAAATCGTCTGTTTTTTTAGATCAAATTAGCTTGGCCCACAGTGACCCCAAAATGAACCACTAATCGAATTTTCTCGGGCATGTGATCTAGCCCAATGACTTGCTCGTGACCGAAACTCGTAGGATAAAAAACATTAATCAACATCGTTAGAACAGTTTTAAATAAAATTCACTTGACCCTTGTTGATCCAGAAAAGCGACACCAAAAGTTCTCGAACATGTGACCCAGCCCAATAGTCTTCTCGTTCCCGAAAATGGTAGGGTACAAAATTTAGTCAGAATCGTTTCAATCGTTTTTTTAGATACTATTAGCGTGTGACTGATCCATGGGGACCCCAAATGACCCCCTAATCGAATTTTCTCGTACAGGTGACCTAGCCCAATGGTTTTCTGTTTGTCCAAAACGGTAGGATACAAATTTTTGTCAAAATCGTTAAAGCCTTTTTTACGATAAAATTTGCATATATAACCACAAACACACACACACACACACACACAAGATTTGCTTGTATTAGAATATATGAATAAAAAATCAGTCTTAAATAAAATCAATGAGTTGCACTTTCAAGAAAAAAACTGTTTTAACTCTAAAAATGGGAATATAGTTTGGAACTGCAGAAAGATAAATACATATGCACCAACTTATTCCTTTTCTGTTGCTTTTGGATTATTTTCTGATATTTAAAAGAAACAAAAATGAATACAATTGTTACCCAAACATTCAACTTCTAAAATGAAAATTATACATATTTATATTACTATTAAAATAGCTAATTTCTTTACTGGTAATATGCACAGAAACATTCTTATTTTTTAACTGATTTACCTTATAAAAAATCGAAGATTAAGATTCATTTTATGATTTTCTAACGAAATTTATTTCTTAAAGTGAAATTCCTTTCACTATTTGTACAATAGTTGACAAAAATAAAATAAAAATCGGGTTTTATGAATTTAATCATTTACATAACTAAATCATTTATACAAAATAAATAATATTCTGTACATTTTCCTCACACAATGTCTCATCATAAATTTCTAATTATTGTACTTGTCTTCTCATTTCATATTTATTATATTAAATTTCATTTACTTCCATTGTTTTCTTCACATTTCACATATTATTTACTTTGCAATTTTTTTTTATTCAATTTTCTCTTCATTCATAATAGATAGCAGCACTAGACTTACTATTTAACTTGTCTACAATTTCATCTTTTACTTATATTTTTCTGCGATAGATGGCATCACTAAACAATTAATTTTCTCTCTTCATTTTTCGAAAAAGCAATAGTTTTAGCATATAGCAGCCATTTTGAGATAATGATGACTGGCTGTTTGTCAAGAACTTTCAATATTTTCATTCAACAGTGTAATTAGTCTTTTTGGTGAGTCTTGCACTTTATTTCATGTTATAATTTCTATTTAAGTGATATAATTGTTTATTTCATTTGTTATTTGAACTCATGTAAGTTATTAATTATCTTGTTTCATATATATGTTATTAGGTGCTTAAATATTACGATTTTAGGCATAATTCTGACAATATTTGATGAAATAACATATATTTTCTATGAATATTATTAAAAAGCCCTTCTGGAGTTTCTATAAGATAATCATATTTTTCCAATTTCTGCTTTTTCATCCTATTAAGTATAATTCCTGCTGTGTTCAATCCATTGCATTTAATAATGCATTATCTTTTGTTTTTTACATGTGTTTTCATTTTTAAATATATATATATATATGCATGTGTGTATGTGTGATATGTATTATCGGAACATCTTTATTTTTGTAATTCTATTCACATATCATTATGCAGTTAAATAGACAATGAATATGAATATCCAATAAAGCAAATGCATATCATTAATTTTAAGAGCAATCGATATAAATAATTGGAAGTCTAAGCCGTCTCATAATCCTCCTAATAGTCTTTTCCTTTAGGGAAATAAAATTATATTTTTTATCAGGATATTTCCTCCAATCACGAAAATAACTTCTATAAAAAGAGAGAGATAAACTATGTCACACTAGGCACACAGATACATAGTATCTTATTCTGATTAAATAAATAAAACTTTAAATTACCAGATGTATGAATAAAATAACTTAACCTTACTAATATTAATCTGCATCGGAAACGTTTAAAAAAAAGTGTGGATGCGTAATTCTTTAAAATGATTTATTATTTTTAAACTGTTTCAATGGACTTTTTTGTTGAACATAATTTCTAACTTATTAATAACTTACTAATAATGAAAACGAAATATAATAAGATATTTTCTGCATGATAACAGAGAAAATAATTAAGATAAAATAATTTAATAATGATTTATTTAGATCATTATCTTTCCAAAATCTCAGAATAAAGAAATTTTTAACAGTTGAACGATTTCACGGTGGGCCACTGTACAATGATCATATCACATATTTGCTAAACAGATCAGAGGGATAATATTGATTCACTGGCTACAAAGAAACTAAATGTATTCTATGAGCGGAAAATGTTTAGAAAATAAAAATAAATATTCAATATGAAAAAATTCAACCAAAATATCTTTTAGAAATGTATCGGTTCAATAAGTTAAATATTGTTTTATTTCTTTGGAAAGACATTTCTATGTAATTGTTTAAGTCAAATTAATATCAGGACACATTTAATTGAATAATATTGCTGCGTATATTTATCTTTCGAAAAACTTTATTTTGAAAAGTTAAATTTATTGGATTATTTCATACGCATTACAGAATGTTTTAATGATGCAATTAGAACTTTTGAAGTGGACTTATTAATTTATTAACGGGTTATTTAAATGCATAAATAAATAATTGTCGTCAACTTTGGATGCGTCATGAATAAAGTCGTGACATTTCTAAAGATTTTCAGTGCTTTTGCCAACTGACATATTATTATATCCTCAAATATGATTTTCTATTTGAAAAATAAATGAAACATATAATCATAAAAAAACATATAATCATTAAAATACATTTCATCTAATATTATTTAAACATCTAAGAATGATTAAAAAAATAATAATAACGATTCCGTCCAGCAGCCTGCGACATGGAACACAGAATTCTAACAAAATATTACCTGTTTTATTATTATACTTTTCTAAGTTAATATACTGTTAGCGATGTCAAATTTTCTTTTAAATTCCCTTAACTTTATAAATTTATGACGCGACAACAAGCTAATGAGTGTTCATTTAAATCTTATCTTCTTCTCCGCTTGTTTTAACGATGAAAAGTCACGTTGAATACTCTTTCCTTCTTTCTATGTTATTGGTGTTAAAACTTTATTAACTTTTAGAAAATAGTGTCAAGCAAGCGTTTTCAAAACGTTAATAAATTAATGAGAAAATAAATTACATCTAAAACATATGATGGCACACTGAAATCAATGTACATAAGAAAAAGAACCAGAGTTCCAAAAATAATTGACATTCTTAAATAATTAAGTACTGTAAATACCGTTTAAAAATGAAGGATGCTTTCTAGAAAATTCTGCAATTTGTTAGAAAATATCAATTTCCTTCCTAAAGTTAGCCGGGGGTGAATGATTTAAAATTTCCCGGGTCGCAAAAAGTTTGTTAATGGATATAGAAACTTATTATACCATTGAAAGGATCGATGTATAAAGTTACAGAAATGCGAACAAATATAAAGATTAGTTGTAACAATTTTTTATAAGAAAAGTAATAACTTGTATCTATGTATATGTATGTATTTTTGTATAATTTATATATTATTCTTAAAAATTGTTCATCTTGAACTACGTTTATAACATTTTTCCACTGATGTAGCTAAAATTGGGAAAATAGAGGTAAAAAAACACCATTTTATAAAAGGATGCATGTGTACACATATCCCTAAACATTCTGTGAATATAACTAGAGCAAATAAAAACAAATATATATATATATATATATATATATATATATATATAGATTGATATATATTTTTTTAAATTTCCACTGAACTATTTTCAACAGTTCTGCAGATATTTACCGGGTTTGTAATGTTGTGTGACCTGATTTGGTTTGTTTATCGCTGATGTAGCTAAAATTAGTAAAATATGGGGGAAAACACCCTTTTATAAAGGGATGCATATGTACACATACCCCTAAACATTCTGTGAATATAACGAGATGAAATAAAAACATTTTTTTCCACTGAATTATTTTCAACAGTTCTGCAGATATTTACCTTATTTGTTATGTTGTGTGACTTGATTTGCTTTGTTTATAAATGATGTAGCTAAAATTAGGAAATTTTAGGGAAAAACACCCTTTCATAAAAGGATACGTGTGTACACATATCCTGAAACATTCTGTGATAAAATCGGAGGAATATATATATATATATATATATATATATATATATATATATATATTTAATTTACACTGAACTATTTTAAACAGTTCTGCAAATATTTACGTGATTTGTTATGTTTCATATATAGCTTTTAAGAGCAAAGTTGATTCTATTTTAACTCGTTATGAATGTCAATTGACATTTCAAAGAATTGAACTATTTTAAGCATAAAATATATTGTGTGATCAATTTCTAATTGTTTGAGTACATATAAATACAGATCCTTCTGCAGCTATATTAGGCTGAAATCGTACAAAAAAGTTTTTAAAATAGTGATTTTCATTATCAAAGTTGAGAGTACCTCTAAATATTTATGCAGAAAATTCGCACTGACATGAATTCATTTCAGATTTCCAATCGTCAGTTTTAATATTTCAGTTGAATCTTTTCTTTTTTTTTTTTTTTTTGCTTCTTTTAAAAATTCCATCTCTCCATGAAAAATAATAAAAAATGAAAAAAAGTGCAAAATTGCAATTTATGAGACCTTTGTGGATAGAATATTTAAAAACCAATACATAAATCTAAAGATTGAAATTAGTTGTTAATTTAAATTTTAACTAGACTCAATACTAATAGAAATGGTAATTAATGATTTTCAAATTCCGTTTCTTATGTACGTAGTTCAGCATAATTTGTGTATTTAAACGTATTGCTCTTTACATTGTGATTTGAATAAATAAATAAATTTTTCCAACTTCCGAGATATTGCTATATTGCTGGATCTATGAATAAAATTCTATATTTCATGTTGTAATGTACTTAAAAATTCTTCACAAAACATTATATATTTTTTTGCGTTATTTACGTTTCAAGAACTTTCAACAATAATTATACACACTGTACCTTTTCTAAATTGCTTATGTTTATTACACTGTTTTTAATTTATATCTGTGTAATTTGAAATGAATCTACTGTATCTCACAATATATATATATATATATATATATATATATATATATATATATATATATATATATATATATATATAATATTTGTGCATTTAAAAAATAATTGTAATTCTTTATTTCATTTGTTATTTGAACTCATGTAAGTTATTAATTATCTTGTTTCATATATATGTTATTTGAGGTTTAATATTGCGATTCTAGGTATAATGCTGACAAGATTTGATGAAATAACATATATTTACCATGAATACTCTTATAAAGACCTTCTGAAGCTTCTATAAGATATTCATAGTTTTCCAATTTTTGCTTTTTCATCCAATTAAGTAATAATTCCTGCTGTCTCCATTCCATTGCTCTTTATAATGCCTTATCCTTTGTTTTTCACATGTGTGTTACATTATGTATATATATGAAACAAATTAAAAAAAAATTCTCCGTTGGCCTCATTAAAACTATAATTCTGTGCAAATCCCATTATTGTAAATTATTTTCTCGCTCCAGTATTTCGATTGTCAAAATTCAATCTAGCTAAAAATAGTTTATTCCAAATTCATTCTCTTAAAAAAATGGCTCATCGCGATGTTCTATTAAAATTACGCACTTTTATTTCATTAAATAAAATGCATCCTAGAATTTAATTCTTTTAAAACACCAATCTCCCAGCTAAAAATATTTTACTCTCTTGAAATAACAACCTATATATTTTTATTTATTTTATTTTATTTCCCTATGTTTTCAGACAAAATAATATTACTTCTCAAAATATGAAAGTTACTTTAATCTCAATATAAATATTTATCTGGGCATCTTGCCATGCTCGATTAAACGTATGTATTTCTTTTATTTTCTTCTCTTCTTATTTATTCGAAGGAATTAGATTCTGCGGGAATATTCTCGAAGCATTTGTTTGCCGCGCTTTTTCCAGCTCACGGTAAAATCGCTTCAATATAAGAGCGCCGAAGAATTAATCCGAACGCGCTGATTGGTCGAGAGACTTTTTAGTTAACATGTATTCTGGAGCGTTCAAGAAATGATATACGGCGTTTTTCCTGCGAAATAGTCAGATTGTTCCGGGATGCGGTGGTGCATGCAAACCTCGGCGCGTACGTCACGATCATAGAACATTCTCCTTGGCCGCCGATAGATTAAAAAAAATACCTGCCTATACGAACCAAAAGTCTTCTTAATTAATAAATTAAATCATCAAGATTCTTAACGGTATTAAAATCAGCACGTATGGATTGAACATCATAAAGAGTAAAGCCTAGCCAGTTTGTTTTTGAGTTTCGAATAAAAGTGAAATGGAAATGGACTGTCTCTTCTTTACGTTCTATACGTACACTACGAAGTGAGTTCTCGGTGCTCGACTGTAAAATTCCTCGGAGAAGCGCTTGCCTTGAGTATGATTCTACAAAAACTGTGGTGATACACGTTAAATCGTGACATATATATATATATATATATGTGTGTGTGTGTGTGTGTGTGTGTGTGTGTGTGTGATATGTATTTTCGGAAAATTTTTACTTTTGTAATTCTATTCGCAAATTATTATGCAGTTAAACAATCGATAAATATAAATATTCAATAATGCAAATGCATATCATTACTCTTAAAAACTTCTCGATATGAATAATTTGAAATCTAAGTCGTCTCATAATCCCCTTAATAGTATTTTCCTTTAGGGGAATAAAATTATATATTTTTTTCTCGGGAATTTCCTCTAATCACGAAAATACCTTCTATAAAAAAAGAAAGATAATCCGTGTCCCGCTAGGCACACAGACACATAATACCTTATTTTGATTAAATAAATAATACTTTAAATTTCGAGATTTTTAAATAAAATAATCTGATTCTTATTAATATTATTCTGAAACGTTTAAAAAAAGAGTGGATACGTAATTCTTTAAAATGATTTATTATTGAACTGTTTTAATGGACTTTTGTGTTGAACATAATTTCTAACTTATTAATAACTTACTAATATTGAAAACCAGATAACATCAGAGATTTTTCTCCATGGTAACAGAGAAAATATTTAATAATGATACAATAATTTAATAATAATAAAATAATTTAATAATGATTTATTTAGATCATTATCTTTCCGAAATCTCAGAATAAAAATAAAATTTAAAAGTAGAACGTTTTCACGGTGGGCCATTGTACGATTATCATATCACATATTTGCTAAACATATCAGAGAGATAATCTGGATTCACTGGCTACAAAGAAACTAAATGTATTCTGTGAGCGGAAAATATTTAGAAAATAAAAATAAATATTCAATATGAAAAAATTCAAATAAAATATCTTTTAAAAATGTATTGGTTCAATCAGTTAAATATTGTTTTATTTCTTTGGAAAGACTGTTCTATGTAATTATTCAAGTCAAAATAATATCAGCACACATTTAATTGAATAATAGAGCTGTGTATATTTATCTTTCAAATAACTTTACTTTGAAAAGTTAAATTTATTGGATTAGTGCATACACATTGCAGAATGTTTTAATGATGCAATTGTAACTTTTGAAGTGGACTTATTGATATATTAACGTGTTATTTAAATGCATAAATTAATATTTGTCGTCAACTTTGGCGGTGTCATGAATAAAGTCATGACCTTTCCAAAGATTTTCAGTGCTTTTGCCACCAGACATATTATCAAATCCTCATATATGATTTTCTTTTTGAGAAATAAATGCAAATTTTAGTAGTTGACATTTTTTGGTTTAAAATATTGATTAGGGGACCAGGGTTTTAAATTTCTACTCATATTTTGGTGTTAGTGTTTACTTGGTATTTTATTGTGTAAAATTATGGTGTATATTTGAAGGCAGGAAGCAAATGTGACATATTAGATCGAAAGTGTATTGTTGAACTTTTGCAATATACTTGACCGATAAAAAATTATGCGGTTGAACATGATTTTCAAAGGGAACATTTCAATTTTTTTTTGTTTAATTAATGCACTTAAAATCATTTAATTTTTTTAAATGCAGGATCAGAGCATTACTTAAAAAATACATTAAACTGAAATTTTTAATAGTTTTCAAATATTAAAAATGACTTCTTTAAGTTAAAAAAAATATGAAAAATTATAATTTTTTATTTATTATAACCATAATAATTTATTTTATTTAAAAAGTTATCATTTTATTAAAAATATTTTTAAATTGATATATCGAACTCACATATAACTGAGTAACTCTGTGTACAATAACGTTTTAACGTAATTATTGCAAATATAATGTATTTTTTGCATTTAGGATGTTTTATTTAATGAATTGCAATACTTTTGGGATTTAACACAACATAAAAACTGCAAGTGTACCTTACCTAAAATTATGTGTATGTAAATTTGAAATTAAACATACTGTACATAAATAAACAAAGATATTCTAAAACGAAAGAAATCTGCTAAGAAATCTAAAATTCTGTGATAAAAAACATATAATCATTAAAATATATTTCATCTAACAATATTTAAACATCGAAGAATGATTTAAAATAAATAAAATGACGATTTCGTCCAACAGTTTGAGACATGCAACATGGAAATCTAACAAAATATCACCTGTTTTATTATTAGACTTTTCTAAGTTTCTAAGTTAATATACTGTTAGATATGTCAAATTTCTTTTAAATTCCCTTAACTTTATAAATTTATGACGCGGCAACAAGCTAATGAGTGTTCATTTAAATCTTATCTTCTTTTCCACTTGTTTTGACGATGAAAAGTCATTTGTTGAATACTCTTTCCTTCTACGTTATTAGTGTTAAAACTTTATTAACTTTTAGAAAATAGTGTCAAGCAAACGTTTTCAAAACGTTAATAAATTAATGAGAAAATAACATACGTCTAAAACGTATGATGACACACTGAAATCAATGTACATAAGAAAAAGAACCAGCATTCCAACAATAATTGACATTCTTAAATAATTACCGTACTGTAAATACCGTTTAAAAATGAAGGATGCTTTGTAGAAAATTCTGCAATTTGTTAGAAAATATCAATTTCCTTCCTAAAGTTAGCAGGGGTTGAATGATTTAAAATTTCCCGGGTCGCAAAAAGTTTGTTAATGGATATAGAAATTTATTATACCCCTGAAAGGATTGATGTATAAAGTTATAGAAATGCGAACAATGTAGAAAGATTATTTGTAACAAATTTGTATATTAAAAGTAATAACTTGTATCTATGTATATGTATTTCGGTATAATTTATATATTATTTTTAAAAATTGTTCATTTTGAACTACGTTTATAGCATTTGTCTACTGATGTAGCTAAAATTATTGACATATAGGGAAAAATACCCTTTTATAAAGGGATACATGTGTACACATATCCCTATACATTCTGTGAATATACCTAGAGGAAATAAAAACAAACAAATCATTTTTTTTTATTTATACTGAATTATTTCCAACAGTTCTGTAGATATTTATCTGATTTGTTGTGTTTCATATATACTTTTAACAGCAAAGTTTATTCTCTTTCAACTGACTATGAATGTCAAGTGATTTTTAAAAAAATGAACTATTTTAAGCATAAAATATATTGTGTGATCAATTTGTAATCGTTGGAGTACATATAAATACAGATCTTTCTGCAGCTATATTAGGCTAAAATCGTACAAAAACAGATTTTTAAAATTTTGATTTTCATGAGGAAAGTTGAGAGTACCACTAAATATTTATATAGGAAAATCGCACTGAAATGAATTAATTTCAGATTCCCTGTCATCAGTTTTAATATTTCAGTGTTGAACTTTTTTTTCTTTTAAAAATTCGTTCCCTCCATAAAAAATAATAAAAAATGAAAAAAATGCAAAATTGTAATTTACGAGACCTTGGTGGATAGAATATCTAAATATTAATACATAAATAAACAGATTGAAATTAGTGGTTAATTTAAATTTTAACTAGACTCTATACCAATAAAAATGGTAATTAATGATTTTGAAATTCCATTTTATATGTGCATAGTTAAGAATAATTTGTGTATTTAAACGTATTGCTCTTTACATTGTGATGTTATTAAAGAAATAAAATTGTCCAACTTTCGAGAAATTCCTCTATTGCTTGATCTATGCATAAAATTCTATATTTCATGCTGTAATGTAGTAAAATATCTTCACAAAACAGTATACGTTTTGCATTATTTGCTTTTAAAGCACATTTAATACTAATTATACTCACTGTAACCTTTTCTAAATTGCTTATGTTTATTGCACTTTAAAATAGATTTTTTAAAATTAAATATCTTTTCGTTTTTAGGGTTTCGTTCATCTCACGAAAGCCTATTCATCCCGCTACGTTGTCTGTCAGTCACAGAGCCTGTACTCAGAAACTATATAACTTACAGACATGAAATATTACCTACTGCTGAATATACTTACAGTACTTATAGTACTTATAGCTAAATATCTACTATGAAGCTGAAAATCATAAAAGTAAAAAACATAAATCGTATTATTTTAATATAGATAGATAAAAAACCAAAAATCTAACAACATTTCCCTATTAAATATACATTTTTCGTTACAGCAGTTTTCAATAATAAAAAATCTACAATAAAATTCTTACTAACGGAAATTTTTAAACATTTCTCAATAATACAAGAAATATGAGTACGTGTAATTACAAAAAGCAGGTTAATATGATGTCATTAGAGAATTAAAAATAAAATTAATCTGACGTCATATTGGAAGTTTAACGGACTTTTTAAAATGATTGAGAACAATACATAGAGAGTATTAATATGTGTAATAGAGAAAGCAAGCAGATATGACGTCAGCAAGTGATTATTTCGTGATATGAGTTTGAGTGACGCATTGAATCATGATAAAAACCCGATATGGAAATATTGGCATATTTTAACATTTTGAAGGCCTCTATATAACATGTTTAATTTTGAAACTGGATTTGTTTTAATATCGCATTTAATCCACATGATTATGACACATTATTATGACAGAGTATAATAGCGGACTTCGTCTGCTGTAGTACCGGTTCAGATTTTCAACAAAACGAGAAAAATAGACCGGTAAAGTTTTACTTTATAAAAACCAAGACTTTTTTTTTTGGTTTATTTTCTGAAAATTTAATTTATTTTGATTTATTAAAAATTGGATAAAGTGTCTTAAAGACCAAAGTCATGCGCTAACGGGTTAAAATTATCAAACTTAGTTATAGAAAAAAAGGTGAGGCCTACAGATATTTTTTATTATATTTTCTTAATGCGTTTTCTAATCAATAATTTTTTTTAAAAATTAAATTAATTTAGTAAATAAGATTTTTATGTATGTTGAGGAAGAAATACCAGGATTCAACGTGATTAAATATTTCGTTCTCATTTCAATGGTTTATTGAAAAACTAATTTAATGTTTTTTTTTCTTTTATTATTAAGTAAGCATACTCGAATTTGTTTTTTCCTTATGTTAGAATGGAAAGGATTTTTATACGAAATTAAAATTTCCTTTAGCTTTCACTAATAAATTGATGATGTAGAATTGATGAATAGAAATAGTATGTCCAATTGTAAAACTTTTAAATCAGCAAGCATTCATGATTTATTGTTTCTAATTTGTAAGATTGGTTGGTTGGCTTACTTTTATTAACACACGTTTCTAAGAAGCAAATACTGCGCCAAAACGATACATAGAAAATATATTAACTCTTAAAACATAGACACGGTAGGTTTAGTATAAAAAATCTGGATGGGGGTAATTTGTAAGCTTCAGTAAATAAAGTCCTTTTCGAAAACATGGATTAGCTTACATTTATCTTACATTTATATTATAAGATTTGTTGTTTTGAAATCGGAATTCGTTTACTTGAGTGAATTTCATTTCTTCGAGTCAAGCTTATTTATTTTTGCTTTTCTGACAATGAACACTTTAGCTAATGTGAATTTTGTATTAAAAAAAATGTTACAATTGCTAAAATGTTTCATTTTCCTGTCTAAAATAATTCTACCTCGGAATATATTAATTAGAAAACTTTAATATTTTTTTTCTGATAAAGCTCTTACCATTGTAAAATGAGAGGCGGCTATAAATGAAAAAATAATAATATCCGTTTATTCTACCTCAGTTCAGAAACTCTGGATGATTGATAAAACTCTGTTCATGACCATTATCTTAAGAAAGAAGACATGTATATTCACAAACATTGTATCTAGGCATAGTAAATTAGCTATAACCTACGTAATGAGACTAGTTACAACGTCAACTGAAGGTAAATTGCAGAGTTGTCACGCCTATCTCGAAAGCAGTACAAGATATAAGTAAAAACAATTACAAAGTTAAAACACGACCTCTATTTTGTATGAAATGTTGTTTCATATGTAAAAATAACTTCTCAAGATGCTCTGAAATGTAAATTATTTATATGAAATGACTAGTTTAAAATCGCTGCACATTGCATGTAGAAGTGCAAAATTTACTAATAAAATTCACACATGTAACCAACGTGCAGTTTATTTTGATTAAAAAATCATGAGAAGTGTGTAGAAAATATTACCATCGATAAAAATGAATCATACATTCTGCATACCCGTCTACTTGAGCCCGCAAAATTACGTTTTATCACAACGCGATTACTCGCGAACCCGATGCCAAAACTAAACAGCAGAAAATCGTTAATTAAAAATAATTTCAAAATTGTTCAAGAACAATTTTTTTTCATTTAAAAATTTCTTCTAACATAGAAATAAGTAACAATATCTGTTTAAAATAGTAATTTTTTATTATGCGAAACAAAAGGCAGAAAACTCCAAAATTCACAATTATTATTCTTTTATAATATCATTGTACAACTATGGAAGGAATACATGAGTTCACTTTTCTAGAAATTGTCGATAATGAATTTGAAACTGAAAGTAAGGGTAGACCACCGATATACCACGGCTTATTTATGTTACTAACACTGGTCATACAATGGATTTAGAAATATACAGAATATTTATTTTTATATCCCTTCAAAAACAATTCAATTTCTATTCAAGCTAATTTTTAAGTTATTGTAAAACAGATTAAGGAACTTAAATTACATTCTTGCTTTTCATACAACACGTCTGAAACAATTCGTGAATAAATAAGATTTTAACTTTGAGCTCGAGCACGAAGACTTGTATAAAAATTAAGACTGATCCCGTTTCAGGACTTAGTTCGGGCTCGGGCTGCTCTGAATCCGTGAAAATACAAGAGATTTTCCGTAAAATTTCACGTAGAAGTTTCATTTTTCCAAAACGACAGTATAATTTCATAAATGACATTAGTTCCGTAAAGAGGATTTTAAATCCGTAAATATGCAGAAATTTTTCCGTAAATTTAATGGATTTTTCCGTATTTCTTACAAAACTGTACAATGTCCGTATTTCTTTCAAAACAATGCCATTTCCGTAAATGCCGTTCAGAGGTTTGCGAACAGAAATTGCCTTGTTTGAAATGCGAATTAAGATTGTTGTATTTACTAGAGTTCTTCAAGGATCCAGGCCTGACACGGCTCGACCGGGGCCGTGTCTGTACAGTAATTGTTTGTGAAAAAATAATAGTAATATTTATTTATTTTTAATGAAATATTTAGAAATTGATTTTGTTTTTATAAGTTACAGAAAAAAATATTTTTTAATCTATTTTTTTTTTATTATTGGTAGTGCTTCAAAATTAAAACTTTTTTTTTCACTAATTTTTTAAAATTTTATTTTAACTTTTCTAACGTGAGGCAATATTGGGTTATTAAAGGTTTCATAATACAACATCTCTGCAAGTTATAGCTATGTAAATTGTATTAAACTAAACTGATTTGGCTTATAAATTTATGAATTAAACTAAAATTTATTATTTTATAAATTATAATTTTACAACAATTATATTTTTTCCTTAAATTTATAAAAATAGTTAATATTTTTTCTTTACTTTTATAATTTTATAATTTTATTAACTTTATAATTTATTTCTTTAGCTTATAATTTTATAAATTAAACTAAATTAATTTAAACTAAATCAATAAATCCAAATTTAAATCTTACCTATCACAAGATCATTAATTTCGAAATTGTCTTTAAGAATCAATTTTTCGTTTTAATATTATTAAAACTATTCAGTTTGACAGAACCGTACACAAAAGTTCTCAGAATAGCTCAAATATAATAATTTAATTTATTATAAAATTGTTTATTTACGTAAGTTTTTTAAAGTAAGAGATAACGAAAAGTTATTTTAATAGCATGTAATAAATACGTCTCCTTCAGATAATTATTACTTTTATTGGAATTGATAAATAGATCATCAGACAAATAATTTAAAAAAGTATATGTTCAAAAAAAAGAAAATGTTGTATCATTACAAAAGGATGCAATCATACAATGACTCTTAATACAATGTTTTATGCATATGATACATAATAAGTCAAAATTTATCTGTTATAAAGCATCAAGTACCTTCAAGTTTTTGCATCATAAAAAGCGGCTGCAATAAGTAGCAACGCTTGAAAATGTCGAATGTCTAATCATAGCGTAGGGGTTGGGATCTCCGCTTCAGTAAGCGAAAGATTGCGCGTTCGATCCTCATCTAAGGCAAGGATTGGTTATTTACACAAAACTCACTCAGAAATGAGAAAAAAAAGCGGTATATCTGTTCTTTGTAAGGTTGTTCTTGAGAAGAAACTTTTTTATTTTTTTATAATGTTTATTTTAACATTATAAAAATTTCTAAAAAAATACGGAAGATATCTGTTATAAAACGGAAATTTAAAAGCGGATATTTCAGAAATCACGGAAAATTTCCTGGAATTTACGGATTTTTTTTTCGTTAAAAAACGGAAATAGTACTGGCGTCACGATTGCCAGTACAATTTCCGTTATTTTCACGAAAAAATTTTTACAGTGTAAGACAGTCTTATCACTAATTTCTGACATTTTATCCCAGCTTTAATTGTAATTCCGATTTGGACTATTCAAGTGGATACACTTAAGGTTACGTCGGGTGTATATATTTTTATATACTTCAATATTGTATATAGCAAAATATTAACTTCTGTCAATAAGCATAGATTGTAGAAGATGCGATATCAATAAGATATGGTGAGATTTTTTTAGTTGGCTTTAATTTACGTAGAAAATATCTTTTAACTTGATAATTTTCAAATAGTTGGTAAATTGTAAGGAGTAAAAGTTCACTTGACTTACATAATGTTTCCTCATTATATTTTAAATCCATAAATTTAAAAGGTGGTATACATCAAAATGTACCAGGAATGGTGGCATAAAACAAAATATTTTAATTTATTGGTGAAAATCTATTGCATCTCCTTCAATGGGATTTCGTCCGACTGCAATGCACTTCTGAACACTTTCCAATCCTCAAAACATGCCTTAAATTGTTTTTTGTGAAACCCCTTCAGAGTTCGTAGATGATTTTATTTTATCAAATGAATACATTCAAAACTGTAACTACAAATAAGAAATTTGAACCGCGGAAATACCACGTATATACACAGTGCCATACAAGGTTAAAACGGACCTTGTAGAGCTGTATTTGTTGAATGTTTGGTAAAACACTCACGACTAATAATTGTGGTGTGAGAAGGCGCATTATCATGGGGCAAAACCCATGACTTTTCTCGCCACATTTCAGGCCATTCTCGACGAATTTATTCACACAAACGGCAAAAAACACTCAAATAACAATTTTTGTAACTGTCTGGCCAGTTGGTAGGAGTTCGCAATGCACAACACAACGACATTCAAATAAACTGTCAACATTGTATTGATTTTTGAGCGACGCATTCTCTATCATCTTTAAACTTTTTATAAAAAATCAAAATATACTGCTGTTTTTGATAAACAGTGGTCTTTACAAGCTTTTGGCAACATTTCAAAAGCTTTTGTAACAAAAATTTCACTGTGAAAACAAAATTCCATGCATATTCTTTGCCCAATAACGTTCGCCATTTCGGAAAATAACAGAGTGCAAATTCTTATCTTATTAAAAACAAATTTATTTTCAGGCGATAAAATGAAATAAATGTTTGACTATTAACATATGTTTATAGATGTCTTAAAATGATTGATAAAGATTTCCAGAATATATCTACTATAGATGTATTTTAAATAAAGCATTCCATATACTTTTTGATCACAGTACTATTATTTTTTTTGGTTTAGAATGAAGTTGGTTGCAGTTCTCACTACCACTGTTGCTAATGCTAAATAATGTCTAGATCATGTGTAAACATAACGCGTGAGAGGACACCAAAAAAACAAACAAACATCGCTATAAAATTGCTCTGAAATGACATAATTTGCTAAGATTCTATTTATACATTTACATAAAATTTAAATATGTAATTAAAAATAAATATATGAAAAGTACTTGGCAAATACTATTATTTGAATAAATTTGTTGTCACCTTTTTTTCTACACATTACTTTTAGTATTTGTCGTTGATATATCATATCATGATATTTTATTGTGGGTGAGTATTAATTTATCATCATTTATTTCTTTTGAAAAAATTGTTTACCTCATCTGAAATAATAAACAGCTTTTATAAAGTGATCGCGCGTAATAAAAAATTTCTATCAGGAAAAATTATCTCACTTTTAAGAAGAAATATATACTTTATATTTTTATAATTTTTATTATTTACATTTTTCGCTTGTTCGTTATGAAATGAATGGATATATTACGGCATTTAGATTTTCCTTATGTCATTTGTTAAGCAAGTGTACGCATAAGAAATAATTACAAAAATAGAAATTAAAACGTATCTACAGCATTTTCGTCATTTTTTTCTGTAATAAAACACACAAAATACTGAGCATATAAAATAACGGGAAACGTTGATAATAAGCAGTTTGAAGTGAAGATAGGATGCAAACACTAAAATCTGCCACACATCATTCGAATGTTAATCATAAATAAAAAAAAAGTTGCTGTCGATAGTATTTATAACGTAACTTGTTTTTTTTTCTCTCTCGTTTAGATGTACATTTTACATCTTAAAAAGTATTATTTATTTTTTGTATTAGCAAGGGAGAGATAAAACCATTAACGTTTCTCGAATAAACGATCATTATGGAGTGATATTTTCAAAAGAAAAACTGAAAGATAATGTTACACAAATACCTCACTTGAGAATAACATTAATATATTTAAAACGCAAGCCGACTTTTTCGTCATATTGCCTGAGCTTTCTACTGAAGAAATGTTTTTCTTTTTTTTTCAAAGAAACTGAAAGCTATTCATTTGTAGATGAGCCTGGAATAACTATTTTATTTTTTAATATTTTCAGTGTCATATGTTATTTTTATTTTTAATCATTTTTAATGAAATTTAATCAAAAGGGTGGCAATCGCATTACCTTCACTGCTGCAGACAAAAGATAAAAAAAAATAAAAAATATCCCAGCACGTAGAATTTTGCTGTATTCTTTAATTTGACCGACAAATTTTGGTTATGGGATTATTTTAGCTTTATTCTTTACATCTTTAGTGATTCCATTTTATAGTTACAATTAAAAATAAAATATGCTTTTAATTTAAATATTTGGAGTTTAAGACCACTAAAGAAGCACTAAATCCCTAAAACGTATCTTTCATAAATTACAAATTAAAACATTTATTTGAAAATATAAAACTACTACATTGTCTCGTAATTGCGTCAATATTATTATATATTTTTCTAAGATTTCTCATTCCACTAGATACAAAATTAAAGACGAAATTTTAAAGTCCACAAAGCATTCCCCTGTGAATATGACATGATTATAAAAATGCGTTCAACGGAAAACGTATATTTTCATTCAGAAAACTGACGCGTTTTTTTTTATGATTATGTCAAAATGACGTAATTTTCTATGGCTTTTTACTACTTTGATGCTGAGATTAGGTTAATTTTTTTTTCTTAAAAGTCCCCTTTACACTGGAAATGGTCCTAAACGCAAACAAGTGGTACACTTATATCAGTGAAATTGACATATTCTTTCATAAAACTGTTACATTTCAGATGAAATTTTTATCGGAATAACTTTTTTAAGTTTTTCAGCTACTTAGCTTGAGACCAGGTACCAAGTGTAAGGCTGCAGACCAGGACCAAGTGTAAGGTACCTTACACTTATACGGTGAAATAAAAAATCAGTGAAAAATTACTTGATTATGTGATATAATATTATTTTTCAATTTTATTAAAAATATTTATGTTTATGACACCATTATAAATTGGTGAATGTGTTCGCCTAAATGTGTAAGGCCTTTGATTTCAAAAAGTAACAAAAATCTTCATTTTGTAATAAGGATATATCTAACAAGATACGAGTATTTTTGTTGATAAAACTGTAATATTTTACTACGAAAGCATATAAAGGAAGTAAAATGTGTGCTTATTACTTTGCAGGTACTGCGATTAGCACATCAGAAAGGTTTATGGAGTGGTAATTTCATCATTGCATACTTACACTTCTCGCAGGAAAATGTTACGTATTTTTTTAAGAAAATATATTTATTAAAAAGTTATTGAACGTTAAAATACCCATCTACCACAAATATGAAAAAAAAAAAATTGGGAAGATGAAATGATGTATACGTTACCTTAAGCTTGAATTGAATTTTTCAATTGATAGAAATAAAACTAAAATAAATTAAAATCTTTAAATTGCCATAATTTTCGTTTTGCAATTAAAAGATTAGAATTAGATCCTTTACCTACATATTTAATATACATACCGTTTTTTTTTTCGTCAACAGCCCTGGTTATGCTACTGAGTATTCCTCTCTAGCTATTTTTTTATGTTCATTTTGAAAATTTATTATTCATATTAAATATTTATAATGAGGTTTTTTTTTAAATGTTGGAAATCGGGGTACGTCCATCGTCGAGTAGAAAGGGAAAATAATGGAGATTATTATATCATTAAAATTCTTAATTATCTATTGCGGAATAAAACATACATGGGTCAAAAGTATAAAAAGTACCACTGAAATGTCTGCGCTGTTAAAAATTACCTTATCCTTAGCTTAAAATGTATTTTTACTTTGGTAAAGCTAAAAATAATAGTTGCTATAATTATGTCAACTGACGTAATGTTTGCTGATCTGTCATTTCCTAATCATAAAGATGTAAATTAGAGCACTTATGGATTATTAAGTTTTTTTTTATCTTGATCATATGTCACTGATAAGTTACTTCCTTTTGAAAAAAAAAATACAATAAATGAATAGAGGTGGTTTTTAAATACAAAATTTAAAAAAAAGGATTTCGGGAAGGGAAAATATTATAAATATAATTGTAGTGTTACGGTAAGAAAAAAAAGGTTTAAAATAGTTTTTTTTTCGAGATAGATTAGAATATGTGAGACTCGTATTTTATAGTAAATATTTTTGAAGGTTTAGTTTGAGTTTATTTAATTGCTCCGATATTAAAGAAAAAGTCAGTTATTTCAGTATGGGCTTTTCTGTTGTCGTGAAAAAACCGTAGTCTACTTTTGGGCATCCCCCAAAAAGAGCTTTTATTTTTAGAAACGTACATCGATAGCGCTTTCGGCCAGTTACGTTGCTCCCATTTTTATCGCTCTTACATAACTTCCAACTATCACACAGTTTCAGTTTTTAGATTATCGAATGAAAAAAAAAATAATTTCGAAGGAAATTTATTTAAAAAATGTAGCTCAATTTAGTGACAATTTATAACATTTTAAATAAATTTCAAGCATGAATTATTTTTAAATCTATCTCAACAATGAGCGTATTTTTTCTTCATTAATGTAAGCTAGTGGCAATTTTATCAAAATGAGCTATTGATTGCCAAAACAAAATTAAAAAAAAATTGATCATAAGATAAGATGATACTAAAGTGGTGTATCATAGGAGAATTACTCGTATGATACACCACTTTGAAACTAAAAAAGAAATCTGTCAACAAAAAGACATTTTATGTTTAACATAAATTTAATTTTAAGAATTAAGTTGTACTAGTTAAAATAAAAGTTGCATTCGAATATGCTTGGAATTGTACTTTATTTTTTTAAGTATCCATTGTGTATGTCACTTTATAAGGGGTGAAGGATTTCAAATGTTTAAATAGACACAGCAATCAGCGTCGGCATTAATCGATTACATTTTTAGTCGATTGATTAGTCAACTAAACGTTCAATCATACGAAATTTAATCATAATAAATGTAATCATTATTGAAATTGAAAAAAATATATTCTCTTTACAATTTTTTTCATGGTTAATTGAATCTGAACTGATTTAATCCTGATAAATGTAATCATTAATCTAATTACACAGAGATAAATTCAATATGTCCGCCATTTACCTTTCTTAAATTCGCTTTCATTGCGACGAGACTGTTATTAATGTTCACTATACGATTTTCCCTACAGAAAATTATACAGGGTCACACAAAATTATTCAGATACACTGAAGTCAAAATGCGTAAATCATTTCGGGACAAAATAGAATAAGTTGTCAAGTTACGAAAGGAAATTATGATGTAGAACAATTTTTTAACAGTATATGAAAAAATAACAGGTCTGCTTCCGTATATTTTTGTACGAAATGAGGAGAACGGACCGTGAAATATTTAGTTTGGCGGTATTATCGCATAATCGAGTTTCGGTATGAATTTTTAACCCGTTGTTCATCTTGACTAGTAATGTCTGTCTTGTCTTATCTTGGTACAATATGAACAGAACATTACCAATGATTGAGCAACGGGTGAATTTGAATCCACCTCGGTCGTCGGATGCATTAAAAGCCCGAAACTTCACCTTTCTCGTTATTTGGTTTACACAACTTAACGAAAATTGCTTTTAAATTTTCCGGTGGGATCATCTGTGCCAAAAGGTACCATTTTTCTCGCAGTTTTAAAGAATAGGAGGGTGACGCGTTTGGGGTGTTTACATTGAAATCAAAATATTTAAAAAATACATTGTTTTTAAGCTATAATTTGGCACCAAATTCATATCGAAACTTGATGACGTAATAGTACAGTGAAATGGCGAACTGGCACCCCATTTCGTTCATATCGTACCACGTTTTCACGAGGCAGGCTCAAACATTTACAAGGTACCGTTCAAGATAGACAAGATGCTAAAGTTTCATGCTGTAACTTGATAAAATAACATTCTGCTCATGATTATCAAGATATCACGAGGAAGACCAATCATTGTTTAACGGATACGTAATACGTTTATCAGTTTTGCACATATGTATTATATTTAAACATTTGAAAAATATTCAAGACTTTTGAAGAAGCGGTTCAACCGCGCTCAACACTAACATGTCAAAACCTAACACGGAATCGACACAGAAACATAAAACGTCAACCTAACCGGATTGATTTGATTACTAATTGGGTTTTAATACTTGAGTCTCTTGTCCCCAATTTACGGGTATGTTTAAAATTTAGTTACCGACTCGAGGCAGGAATGTAGCATCGATCCAGGACGATAAAATCAGAAGAAGCTGCAAACGAAATAAATAAAATATAAGCCCCCAAATCCGTACATACACATGATGCTTTAATTATTAGGTATTAATTAGATTAACTAAATAGGTGAAGAACTGTTTTAGTCGTTAATCAAAGAGTACGATTTAAATTAACTTGATCATTAATAATTTCTCTATTAGTAGGATTGAAAAGACATCCAATTGGTCAATCTTTAGTAATGTTTAAATATCTTATCGTTAGTTTTCAATCATTAACTTAATTAAAATTTTGCACCCTCCTTACAGCAATCCTGATTGTGATTAGGAATTATTTTTATATTTTGGAGACGTAGGAAACACAGAAAGAAATTATAACTTGAAAATATTTAAATCTGCCTCATCTGAAGATGTTATAATATAATTTTAATTTCTCCATTTATACAAAAAAATTTATTAGTTTAAAACAATTGTTTGGTTACAAAATATATGAATCCGAAAAGAACAATGATTGCAGAGGACATTTTTAAATTATTTTATTTCGTCGAATTTTATCGGATTGCAACTCGTAACATTTAAAAGACGATATGTTTAATTGTTAATCTTGTCGGAGAGAACTATACAGATATAAAATAGTATATTTGAATAATATTTTCTTTTTTACATTAGCAAGGGAGAGATAAAGCCATTAACGTGTTTCGAAAAAAGAATCATGATGAAATGACATTTTTGAAAAGTAAAACTGAAAGATACTGCTACTTAAAGTTCTCACTTGAGAATAACACAAAATTTAAAAGAAGATATGTTTAATTATTAATGATTTTGGAGAGAATAAGATAAATATAAATTTGCATTTTAATCTTATTTATCTTTTTAATTTCAATAGTTATAACCGTTTTCACTCTTGATATTTCAAAATTTTTGTTATTCTACTGACTAATATAATTTTATTTTTTTTATATTAGCAAGGAAGAGATAGTTTCACTAACTTGTCTCAAAGAAACGACCATGATAAAGTGATATTTTTCCAAAGCAAAACTGAAAGATAACGTTATATATAAACTTAATTTGAGAATAGCATAAAATTTAAAATAATATATGTTTAACTTTTAAAGTCCTCGGAGAGAATTTGTCAAATACAGCTGCGCATTTTCATCTTATTTATTTTTCTATTTTTAACTGTTATGTCCCCCTAGATATCAAAACTGTTTTTTTTTCATTTAATTACTGTAAAATTAATACTCGAATAAATAAAGTTTACATGGTTTGAACTTTGATAAATATATCTTACGTATCGTAAAACAATATTTTAGAATCTTTAATTGAATTTACAATTTAAAATTTTCCTTCTAAATTTATTCTACAATCCTACTTTATTAAATTATTTCTTATCTTAAACAATATTCCATTCATTTTACTTATTTAAAATCCATTCAATTTAATATGCGTATTTCATTTCCTTTCAAACTCTTTCTAAAATATATTTCCCGTAATCACTTTTCTTCAAGTCCTTTAATTTCTCAATCTTAAAATGCCGATATTTCATTCTATTAAATTTATCAGATTTATACAATTTTATATTTGTTATTTTATTCCGAAAGTTCCATTCGCGCGCTTTTCCGGAAAGACCACGTCAGTACATTCTGCTTCCTACATTAAAATATATTTCCTCCCTACTTCGAAGTCATGATTGGCTGTCTTACGTATCCGAATTGCTTAAATAACTTTCCGCCACCTTGCTCTTTAACAATGAACATGAGTTCGGAGCCCTGAATTTTCGTGGCATTTGTTGTCTTTTAAAAAATACGTTGCTGTTTCGAAGCTAGTCACCAGGGTATATAGAATATGAATATAACATCGTTTTGTAAAATGAACTTTGTTTGAAAAGTATGACATGATTTACTGCTAACGTTTTAGCGGTGAAAATGTCCAACTATTTTAAAGATTGTGGTGTATGCTTCTCAACTGTATTAGGGTAGAAGAAATCAATAAAAATGCTTCAGTTTTGAGTAATTGTTCTTATTTATTTCGTAAATCTGCTTTTCAGGCAAGGTCCATAGGCATTATAACGACGACCGCATAAGCTATTTAACATAGCGACCTAATTATTCATCGAAATGGAGCGTAACCTTATCAATTATTGTAACAAAATTTAAAAGTCGGCAGGATGTTAATTTATTGTGGATTGTACAGTTTCTCTGCGGAGTATATGAATGAAAATATATCCATCTTTATTGAGAAGCCTTTCAGCAGATGTGTCATCAAAGTCATAAAAAATGCGTGTCTTCAAGGGTATGTGGGAAAGTATTTCCTTCGATTTACTCCAAAATATGATTTAAACTGTATTACTGATGTGAGTCTATTCTCAATTTTATTTATTTATTTATTTATTATTGTTATGTTTTTGAATTTATTTTAATATGTTTATATAGAAAGGAATAATGTATTTTATTTATTGTTTATTAATTTATTTATTTTAAGTTTCAATTTGTTATTAGAAAGTTTATTATACAAGATAGATACAACAAATTATTACTTATACCTAGTATTGTTGTCATTTTTATATTTTGGAACAAAATTCCTATGTTTTTTTTTTTTTTTTTGGTCAGGAATTATAAAAAATAATATAATTGCAACTTTTGTTCTGTTAAATTCTGATAAAGAAATGGCTGAGAATAATATTGTAGCTTTTGATACAGATTTAGAGATGTACATTCAGTTCTGGGTAAAATATTTTGATATTTTATGTAGTAGGGGAGACCGGGCAAGATGACGAATGTCTTAATTTTCCCGTTTTCCGCTAGGTGGCAGCATCAACCGGACACTACTGGCTCTCCTATCGGCCGTTCGTTAAACAATACTATAGAGACGCTAAAATCGCCATTTTTGTGTCAGTTGTGAAGCTTTGATTGTTTTCCGCTGCCACGTTATAACTTTTATGCATGTGTAAATAAGCTCTGCTACAGATACAGTGAAGATATATCGTTTCTCTTTAATATTTACGAGTAACTTAGTTTAAATACTACTTACTACCATGAATAAATATCAATTAATCGCATTCCTTCATGGCAATGGAAACGAATATTTTTTAAACAGGCAGCCCGGGGCAAGATGACGACCTCGTCATCTGGCCCCGTGTTTTGGAATTTATTAAACTAACTATGTTGTCCATTCTATTTAAATCCTGTAAAAGCTTGCTTGTCTGTGTGTTTGTTCGCGTGACCTTTCACTTCTATCTCCTCTGGGGCTAAGGGGTGCATGGGATCGGGGGAGGTGTCGTTTGAAAGGGGGCGACCAGAGGAAGACATTTTTGCCATCCGCTAAGCCCCCCCCCCTTAGCCTCCAGAAAGAAAAACTATCGGGGTCCGTCTCTCTACTTCCAAGCGTCCGATCGGTACGAGGAGAGTATCGTTCGACGGGGTCAAGACCTCCCCCTCCCACGCTGGTCCCCCTCCTCCCAAAAAATTCAAAAAGCGTTTAAGGCCAACTTCCGGCATTGTGACCCACCAACAGAAGAATAGATCCAGTGCTGTAAATGCCAAGAGTGGTGGCATGATGAATGTTCCAATTGTGAGAATGGCATTTTTATTTGTGACTATTGTTAGCTGCACAACTAAACACTTCAACATTACGTTACACTGCATTATGCTTAGTTTGATACTTTGTAAGATGTAAAAACACAGTTATCATTTGTTAAACCATGTAACATATTCAAAAGATAAAACATGTTCAATCTTTTCCAGTGTTGTCATCTTGCCCCAGTACTGGGGCAAGATGACGATTTGTTAATGTTATGAAAAAATAAAATTATCCTTTAATTTTTTATTTGAAAAATTAAATGGTAATGTATTTAATACTACAAATGTATACTCTATCAGTTCATGTAAAATTAATTTTACTATTACTTCAAAATAAATTAATAAACAACAAAAATTGTTAACATAGTCATCTTGCCCCGGTCTCCTCTAAAGAAAATAAAAACTCTGAGTGGAAATTTGAAAATATTTTCAAACATTTAAAGGGAGCCCTTAAATTTTATATCAATGAGTGTTTACAAACAGTACAAATAATGATTAAATTGTATAATTTCTGACAGAGAAATACATTAACATCCATAATCCCAGCATTTCTGATTTTTCAGCTTTGAAATTAAATAATTTCTGTGAATTAGAAAATTATTTTCATAAAAATTGGTAGAAAGTTAGATCTATGTGAAACCATACTTTTGCAAATTGCTACTGTTTGTTTAAAATCTGAATTAAAAAAATATATATATATTTGTCAATCCTCCTGATAGTACTACTGAATGGTATAGATTAGTAAGCTATGACTAAATTACAGAATTTCTTACAGAGAAATACATTAATATCAATATTCCCAACTTTTCTGATTTTTCATCTTTGAAATTAAATAATTTGAGTGAATCAGAAAATCATTTTTATACAAATTTGTAGAAAATGACATATATGTGAAACCAGACTCTAGCTAGGTCCTACTGATGTGTTAAAATCTGGATATCATTTTTTTTTAAATTATCAATCCTCTTTATAGTACAACTGAATGGTATAGATTAGTAAAGGAACTTGTAGGAGTTCTAACACCTGCTACTATTACTATAAGGAATCATTCAGAGCCAAATAGACAATTTCAACAGTAAACTAGTGCACTTAAGCATTGGATTCAACAGCAAGATAGTGCATCTGAACATCGTATTCGCCAGCCAAATTCCAATTTTGATATGCAGAGGCCACGATTTTTTAATCGTAGAGTTCAAAACACACGCTTTCATCAACAGTAAAAAATGAGAACTTGTTGAATTTGTCAGAATAAAGTTATAGCTAATGCTTTACACAGGGAGAGACAGTGTGTATTCAATGTTAGTCCTATTCCGTCTTTTACTCCACCCATCAAATAAAAACTTCCTACCAATAACATATGACAATTAATTGTACTCAGATATACAAATGGTTCTGAAATCCCTTGTGTTGTCGACACTGTATCTAGGATTTCAAAATTTCCTCTTAAATTTATCAATAAAATTCATGCTAAACATAGAAATACTTTTCCTATTAATATTGGTCAATTAAAGGTTTTTTACAGGTAAATCAAAAATGTAAAGGTTTTGTAAAACTTGGTAATATTAAGAAATGTGTATATTTTCTTGTATGTGATACTAATTTAGAATATGCAATATTAGGTTTAAAGAGTGTGCTAAATTCTACTGAAAAAAAAATGTAAGGGTTGTATTGTTACTCAGATAAAATTGTATGGAATTAAAATATATTCATTAGAAATCCAAGATATCTTTATTTTAATGTGAAATATGATTGTAATGATGTGCAACCAGATTATGGAAGTGTCACAATACTTCAAAACTTTCTCGAATCTAGTATTTATGATTCTGGATTAATTGGGGTATTAAATGCAATCAAAAATTGGATTATACGGGATATTGTTAAAGAATATTTGGATTTTTTTTTTCGAAAAGCCAATATAATGTTGATAGAATAAATATTTTATCACAACGTGTTTTTCTTAAATCTGACCTACCAATATCTTTGAGACCATATCGTACATTACATCTAAAAGAAAACAAATATGGTATAAATCAGATAAATTTAATAGAATAAAATATCGGCATTTTGAGATTGAGGAAAAAAAGTCCTTGAAGAAACGTAATTACGGGAAATGTTTTTTTAGAAAGATTTTGAAAGGGAATAAAATATTATAATGCGCATTTTAAATAGAAAGGAATTTAAATAAACGAAATGAATGGGTAATTTTTTAAGATAGAAAATAATTTAATAAACTAGGATTTTAGAATATGTTTAGAAGGGACATTTTTATGGAATAAATTTAATGAAGTGTGGAATTTTAATTATTGTAATTACAAAAAATTATGTATTAATATCTTATACAAAAAGAAAGGCGAGTACAATTTTACTTAAAGCTTTCTTTGAGTGAATATAGCAATTATTATATACATTTAATTACAAATTCAAAAAAAAAATATCTATAAAAATTTTATATAATGTATAAATGTAAAAAAATATATAAAATATCACAGATGACGTTCACATTTCATAAAATCGCAAAATTTTAACAATGTGCTACATTGTCAAAAAATTCCATTGTTTAATTTCTCTTACGTGGGGACACCAATGCTATAAAGCCATCATTTAAATCGTCTTTCGAAATTTGAAAGGACTAACCCGATATTTTACTTTTACTTTGTGTTTTACTTATGAGTCATTCTACAAAAAACTTTACTTAGAAGGTATTTGTTAGTTGTACTTTACAAAATATTTTTAAATGTTTTTGAGTTTTCGCATAATAGAAACCATTAAGAATATACATGGTGTTTCACAAAGGACCCCTAACTTTAAAAATCAATAACTCGGAAACGGTGATAGATAGAAACATGAAAGCAGTGGTATGTTTATTAAAAAAATCGTAAGAATCTTATACGTAAATATAAAAATTTAGTTAAAAATAGCACCGATAGATGGCGATGAGAGCGTTAAGAATCCTTCTAAAGAGAGTTTAGAAGCATAGAAAGACTAATCGTTGAAGATTTCGTCATTGAAATCTGGCCGCTATTAGCGTATAGTGAAAATAATTCCGAAAGTGGTGTATACCGTGGCGGAACGTGTGTTTATTGTGTTGGAGTACCACCGATTAAATCAGAGTCCTACTGCCACAAGGAAAAGTTTAAAAACGCGATTTCAAGTCGCAAAAGGCCCAGATGGGAAAACAATTCGTGAGCTTTTCAAAAAAATTAAATAGACAGGCAACGTGACCGATGCGAATTATTTTCACTATACGAAAATAGCAGTCATATTTCAATGGCGAAATCTTGGACGGCTAGTCTTTCTAAGCTTCTGAACTCTCTTTAGAAGGATTCTGAACGCTCTCAGCGCCATCTATCGGTGCTATTTTAAACTAAATTTTGAGATTTACGTATAAGATTCTTACGATTTTTTTAATAAACATACCATTGGTTTCATGTCTATATCTATCACCGTTTCCGCGTTATTTATTTTTAAAGTTAGGGATCCTTTGTGAAACACCCTGTATATTTGATGAAGATTGATGTTCAAAGATTTTTTATTTATTTATTTATTTATTTTTGAACGGATATATATAATTTATAGCTTTAATATACCTTCGTTTCATGTTACACCTATTTCCCTCTATTATAATATCCATTTATCTATATAAGTGCTAAGTATATTATATTTTCAATAATGCATTTTTTCTGTGTAATTTTTTTACTTGTAATTTATATTTTGTAATTGAAAAAAAAATATTTTGTTCAAGTACTCTTTTTTCAACTTTTTGGATTACTGTTACATGTATTTTTCTATCTTCAGTTACAATAAAATTCGTTTCAATAATTTACAAAATACATTAACATTCGTCACCGTATAAAAAATTTCAAAGGCAAGAGGCATCTGCTTGTAATTTCAGTTGTTAACTGTGAAGGTGCAGATTGTCGTTTCACATTCATTTTGAAATATATATCATTGAAATAGAAATGGACATGAACTTTTTGTTTTCCCCATTCCTGATTTAAAACGTATGAGTCCCTTCTTTAATAAAATAAAGTTTATAATTTATAGGCATAAAGCTCTTTTTAACCCTCTAAGCGTGTGGAACGCAATATTCCGTTCACTAAGCTCCAGGTTTCACTGCAATATATGCAATGTTTAAGATAATATAATTCTATAGATTTAATGAATTTTCAAAACATTGAAGAATGATTAATACTCTCAAGGGTTACATTCATATTTGTAATTAAGTTTTATTTATAATGCTGAAAGAATCATATTTTTTTTAATTTAGTTTGTATATGATGGAGAGTAATATTTTGCCTTTTTTCAATTTAAAGTATACTTATAAAGCCAACATATGAAAAAAATAATAATGGGCATCGATAAGTGGGGACACCATGTATATATTCGTTTTTAATGTTAAGTCTTGTTAAACTGACATAGAAATTGCAAATAATACATTACTTTTGCTTTCCCCATAAATTGACACTGAGTTAAAACTGAAATTATTAAAACGCACTATCAAGTAGAACTTTATGTTTATTTTAATTTTTTTATTACAGTTTACAGATATTTGTTTGATAAAAAAGGGCAAATATTTGCGGAAAATATTTTGTAAGCTTTACTATTTAATTTTTAATTCATATGGAAGAACTAAAAATATTGGTTTGTTTTAGCTTCATTCGTTTTTTGTAAAAGTAATCCCAATTTTTCACACACTATAAAGTAACAATCACATTACTACTTTTAACGTTGAAGGATTTGAAATATATTAAGGAATATCCTTGAAAGAACCGTTCATCGTTTTACGATCGTTATATGATACATTTATCTTTTTGAACATTTTAATACACGTATTATTTCTCTTTAAATTTAAAACAAAATGAGGAGAAAACAACATTACAATTTTACCCTTTTTCAAAACGCTCAGAGGGTTAAGATAGTTACTTCAAGTTTTATATCCTACCTTAAATAAGCATAGCATTATAAAACAAACTGTTGTACATTTTTATCCATTGTTAAAATAATTTAAAGAGAAACCCCACTTCCTCCACAATTTTAGAAACGAAATTAAACACCAAGTAATAAGAAGAATATACAATCACCTATATAAATTAAAAAATATATATTTTTGGTTTACATTTTTAATAGCATATTTTACGATCAGAATGTGACGTTTCCAGTAGAATGACTCTAATTTTTTTACTTGAAAAAGAAAAGAAAGTCGAATTATTTTTTTTCTCCATGGAAAGCGCCATATATTATGCAATAAAATAATAATAATAATAATAATATATAACAAAAAATATATAGCAAAAAATCAATACCATTCTTTAATGACGAAACTTTCCAAGTTCTAATACTTTGAACATTAGAAATTTTCAAATGCTTTTTTTTTTTTTATTTTACATTAAAATTGCGTGTATTGCGACCATTAGTGCGATAATCGCTAAAATGTCACGAAAATCAAAATGTAGTAACACAGTATATTCTGGTTTAAGTTTTTGCACCTTAATTGTTAGAGTATAGCCTTTTTTCTGAATATAATTGATATTCACCAACGCAATGTACGTATAAAAAATTTAATTTCCTAACACAAAAATAACTTTTATATTGTAATTAGTTTTTATATGATGGAGATTAATATTTTGCCTTTTTCAATTTAAAATATACTTATAAAGCCAACATATGAAAAAAATAATAATGGGCATCGATAAGTGGGGACACCATGTATATATTCGTTTTCAATGTTAAGTCTTGTTAAACTGACATAGAAATTGCAAATAATACATTATTTTTGCTTTCTCCATAAATTGACACTGAGTTAAAACTGAAATTATTAAAACGCACTATCAAGTAGAACTTTATGTTTATTTTAAATTTTTTATTACAGTTTACAGATATTTGTTTGATAAAAAAGGGCAAATATTTACGGAAAATATTTTGTAAGCTTTACTATTTAATTTTTAATTTATATGGAAGAACGAAAAATATTGGTTTGTTTTAGCTTCATTCGTTTTTTATAAAAGTAATCCCGATTTTTCACACACTATAAAGTAACAATCACATTACTACTTTTAACGTTGAAGGATTTGAAATATATTAAGGAATACCCTTGAAAGAACCGTTCATCGTTTTACGATCGTTATATGATACATTTATCTTTTTGAACATTTTAATACACGTATTATTTCTCTTTAAATTTTTAATAAATAAGATAATTCTAAAATTACCGAATGTTCGATTGATACCTGTGATTAGGACTATCAAAATGTAGAAAGAATCTTCAGTTTTTAATTATTGTTTCAATTATTTAGCTGGAAGTTACGGGTATCACGCTTCATGTAGATCCGATAACTTTTGATCAGGAAATAACATAAGCGACTCACTGGTACATTTAAACACGTTTAATATATATCTGACTAACACATTGAAGACAATATACGAACACAGAATAATAGTTAACACAATTCACGACGACATATTTCGTATGAAATCTTCCACCACGCGACACCGCACGCTTCCGAACACTCTCCGAGTCTCTCTTCTCGCAGGCCGTTGCCATTCGACAGTTTCTAAAAAGTTCTTGCATCATGGAGTAGAGGCGACCTTCACACCTTCTCTCCAGTTTCCACATGTTGGACGGTGTCCCACACTGTGAAACTATTCTTAAAAGTCTTACTTAAAAAAAAAAGTCTTACTGAAAAGTCCTACTTAAAAGTCTTATTTCTTTACCCGTCCCATCGAGAGCATTTACTTAAACTACTTACATATATAAATTCTTATACACTGTATACTAAAAATTTACATATTACCAATACACATTATACAATATATAATAATGAAATAATACAAGATATATATTTTTTTACTCATAAATGCGAGATAAAGCATCTGCCACTGTATTAGCACTACCCGTTTATGGGCAATAGATACCTGATAGCGAGATAGTGCCAACGACCATCTTTGCAATCGGGCGTTCTTAGGAGTTCCCTCTGTTAAGTACTTTAGGGGATTATGATCCGTATGCAATATTATGGTGGTTCCATACGTCCACATTTCGAATTTCCCAAGTGCCCAGATTACAGCATACGCTTCCCTTTCAATTGTGCTCCACTTTGATTGAGCTGGAGTAAGCGTTTGACTGGCAAAAGTTATGGGCTTTAACATGTTGTCTTTGTCCCTTTGCATTAAACAGGCACCAATACCCGATATGGAAGCATCAGTGTTTATTTCGAATGGTTTGGACATGTCTGGGGTATAAAGGTTTGTTACTTCACATAAGCTTTCCTTTAGCTTATTGAACGACTTTTCAGCATCTTCCGACCATGGAATATCATTTGGAACAGTTTTTCTGGTCAGATCTGTCAAAGGCTTTGCAAGGTTGGCATAATGTGGAACGTATTCTCTATAATAGTTAAATAGACCTAATATGGATCTCAGTCCTTTCTTAGTCTTGGGAGCTTTGAGATGTTTAATTACTTCTAGCTTCTCTGGAATAGGTCCATGTTTGCCTGAACCCACGATATGTCCTAAATATCTGACTTCAGATGCTGCAAAGGAGCATTTAGTCAAGTTTGCAGAAAAATTCAGAGATTTCAAAGTTTCCAGAATATCTCTTATATGTTGCAGATGGTCTTCCCAGTTAGAAGAGAAAATTATAATATCATCAAGAAAACTTTCTGCATAATCACTATGCGGTCTGAAGGTCTGATTCATCACTCTTTGAAAAGTAGCCGGAGCTCCAGACAGTCCGAAAGGCATAACTTTCCATTGGTACTGGCCTTTTGGGGACACAAAACTGGTCAATTCTCGACTACTCTCTTCGAGCGGGATTTCCCAATATCCCTTTAAAATATCTAGCGAAGTCAAATATTTTGCTGAACCAGCTTTAAATTTTAAGCTGTCGGAATTCTGCATAGGAAAAGGGGAGAACTTGGTGGCGGCGTTTAGCTCTCTATAATCTACACATAGTCTCATTGTACCGTCCTTTTTAGCTACGCACACCAATGGGTAGACTATCTCCGCAGAAGAAGGTTCTATGAGATCTTTCCTTAGTAATTCCTGTATTTGCTTTTCTACATTAGCTTTCAAAGTTTCTGGTACTTCTTAAAGATGTGGTTGTTTTCTTACAACACCAGGTTTTAAATTTATACTATGCGAACCAACTTTGGCTCTCTTTAGTTCCCCATCAAAAACAACTCTATATTCTTGGATAAGTGCTATTAGTTCTTTTTGTTGTTCTGGCGATAAATTGCTCGAATTAATATTTTTCTGCAGTTCTTCATCAACGACCCTGTGTTGTTCTACCGGAGCATGTTGTACTTCTCCGAACTCTTCATCCACTTCATAAATAACACCAATAGCTCTAATCGGTTGAATATACTTTCTTAATTTGTTCTGATGTAGATGTCGTATGCTTCCGTCAGGTAGTTTGACTGCATAGGAATGAACCGATTTTTGTTGAACTATCTCTCCTGGTCCCTTCCATTTTGAACACAATTTATTAGTGGAATTGGGAATTAGTACTACAACTTCATCTCCGACGGAGAATTTTGTATCTTTCGACCTTAAATTATGATAGTGAACGTATCGCTGTTGTTGGGTTTCAGCCACGGTCTTTGAATATTCTTCCGCATTTTTTAAACGTTCTCGTAGTTTCTGCATATAATCTGCGACCGACTCTCCAATTCCTTGGGGAAGCACCACTTCATCTTCCCAACTTGTTTTTAATATTGCTAATGGTCCTACAGGTGGACGTCCGTACACCAACAAAAATGGTGCAACACCAGTTGTGGCATTCGGCACTTCTCGATATGCCCCTAATAGAAATGGTAGTTGTTTGTCCCAACCTTTACCATGAGAGTTTATGGCATGGCGAAGCATCGATTTGATTGTTCCCACCCACCGTTCAACCAATCCATTTGATTGTGGGTATCCTGGAGTAGAAAACTTAGGAACACACCCCAATCGTTTCAAAAGTTCATTGGTCAATTTTGAAGCGAAGTTCCCTCCATTATCCATGGCAATCATTCTAGGAATTCCAGTCCTAACAAAAATTTCAATAAACGCTTCACAAGCTGCTTTTGCTGTCAATGATTTAATAGGGATTGCTTCAGGCCAACGACTATGTTGATCCATCAGAGCAAGAACGTACCGATGGCCTCGAGAGGACTTCGGCTCAATTGGTCCCAAAATATCAGCATTCACTACTTGAAATGGGAGTTCTGGTCTTCCGACCACTTCAATAGGTGCTCTGTCCTTTACTTTTGTTTTTCTGCGCATTTGACAATCATGATAAGCAGCGCATAGTTGTTTTACTTCTTTTGGCATTCCTTCCCACCAAAATGACATAGCAATTCTATCTCTTGTTTTCTTAGCAGCTAAGTGTCCACCAGTTGATGTTTCATGTGCTAATCTCAAAATTTTTTGTCTTCTACAAGCAGGTACAACAAGCTGAACATATTTTTGTCCTCCAACCTTGCCGCTATGATACAATAAACCGGATTCGACCCAATAATTATTTTTCTGCCACTTTGCATCTTCAAAACATTTTTCTAATGTAGAACAAGCCGATTGCTCCCTTTTCAACAGTTGCGCTTGTGAAACTGAAGGACTTTCCTTCTGGTCCTCGTTACAAACCTTTTCGGACAAAACAGTTGCCTCGACCGGAGTGGGAATCAGTTCCAAATATGAAACTTCTGGGTCTTCGTCTTCGTTATCTACATTTGTTTCCAGTTTTTCTGCTGGGCACCTTCCCTCCACATTGAACACAGATTTTTCCTTGTTTTCTTCAACAGGGGTGATATCTACCTCATCCCCTAAATACAATTTCTGTTGTTCTTTTAACAGAGCGAAAACCTTGGGAGTGATCAAAGCTTCCTCATGTAATCCTTTCACTACCGCAACCTGTACTCGTATATACGGAATGACCTCATCTTCTGTCCGAAGAGTGAGTGGAACGGAAACAAGCTTTGCCTCTACAGGATTTTCTATAGCAGGTCTCAAGAAAACCTTTCCACATGACTGTAAATATTCTTCCGGCACCACCGACTCCCGTAGCACTGTAATCTCCGCGCCACTATCGATGATTCCCTGAAACTTCTGGTTACCGATTCCTAGATTTACCTTAAGAAGTCTCCCATCTGTTTCTTCCACCGGAATATTCATATTCAAGCAAATTTCATTTAGACCCTTTTTCTCAAGATCGACGTTGGAAGTTTTTCCTCCACTTTGACCTACTGTATTCCATTTGGGACAGGCCTTCTTCAAATGCCCTTCGTAGCCACACGCGAAACAGGCATATTTTGTGCGTAATTCTTTTCTATCTCGTTGCACTCCGAGAGATGCTTCAGTCTTGAGTTCCAATTTCGGTTTAAAATCTCTCATATCTTTTTTGAATCCGAAGTATAATTATTCCAGCATTGATTCCGAGAGTTAGATAAATTTTTCTTTGGAAATTCTTTTCTTTTAAAACTGTCTGTAATGCTCTCGTAATCATCAAGTTTTTCTGCTAGTTTTAACGGCGTTGTAAATGTGAGCCAGTTTTCCAAGAAATGGTCTCTTATTTCTACAGGAACACGAAATTTTAATTGTTCGGTTACTATTAAGTCTTTTAATTGTTGGAAAGTGTTAATATTTAATTCGGTGATCCATTCAGTGAAGTAACTTAAAAGCTCTTGTGTATAATTTCTCCATGATTTTTCAGGTGTCTTGTGCTGTCCGTAGAAACACTGTTTTAATTTTTCACTGTTTAACTTGTACCGCTTTAAAATAAGAGATTTTACAAAATCGTAATTAACTGCATCTTCTGGAGATTCTCTAGCAAGCATATTTGAAATTTCTACCGATAAAACTGCCAACAGGTAGGCTACCCAATCCTTCTTTGGTACTTGTGCCATTTCCGCTCTTCTTTCAAAATTTATCAGAAATAATCCCATTTCATCACGTTTTTCATCAAACTTCGGGAAAATCTGTGCTAACTGAATTTTTGGAGCTATCTCAACTCTTGATTCATCTCTTTGTTCCGAAATTTATGTAATTGTTCAAGTTTCTTCATTTCCAATTCATGTGCTTTCGCTTCCCTGGCTATTCTCTCCTCCCTTTCTTCTTGACGTATTTTTTCTTCCCTCTCTTCTTGACGTCTCTTTTCATCCTTCTCTTCTTGACGTATTCTTTCTTCCCTCTCCTTTTCTTCCCTCTCCTTTTCTTCCCTCTCTTCTTGATGTTTTCTTTCTTCCCTCTCTCTTTCTTCATTCTTTTTCCTATCCTCAATTACAGAACTCAAAAATCCCTTCACAAATTCTTCATCATATCCTTCAACTTCTAATATAGCCTTTCTCAGATCTACAACTCTTAAATTTTCGACATCCTCCACTCCAAGCTCAATCGCCACTAGCTGTAAATCTTCTTTCTTACTACCTTTGCTTAAATAAGCCATATCTGATAAACCAACTTTAAAAATCCACACAATGCAACAGTACTCAAACAGTGACTCTATCCTAATTAGGACTTTCCCTAAGAACGCCCTAAACCAAACTAAATTTAAACCTGAACATTCTTTTGTTTGTAACCCATTCAATTGACTGAAACTTATCTCATTTAAATATTTATACCAGTATTACTGAATAAATTCGAACACATTTGCACAACAATAAAAATATATCCACAAAACAATTCTTGGAATAATTAAACACTTTTACCAAAATGTCAATAAAAAAAAAAACACCTTTATGTTCTGACAAAACAAGAATTTATCAATAATTTTTCATATTACCTTTTAAATACATCCTTCAAAATACGTAATAAATTATCTTGTTTTCCTTTATTTTGATTTGAAACGCAAATCAAATCTTCATGCTTTCACTTTGTAAATCGAAAATAAAGCAACAACAAAACAAAAAAGTATGCTTAACATTCAGTCTCAATTAAAAAAATAAACAAACAAATCCGTAATAATCCAATAAAGAACAAATTTATGCATTTCCGGTCTCACTCAGACAGAGATTACTCAACTTTTGTTTTAGAATTTAATCTGAATTCGTAATAAACCTTTCAATAATCACAGAATTCCAGAAATAATATGTAACAAAATAGAAAAAACTATTTACGTCCTATACATACTTTGAAAATAACACTCTTTAATCTAATCATAAACCTAAACAAAATAAAAACATTTGCAAATAGATCTTCTCTCTTTTTTTTTCTTCAAACAATCATTAACTTCGCTAATACAATTTTTTTCCCTTCCTTCCAACAACACGTAGCTTCACAAAGTTATTATGAAATTATAAACAACTGAAACTCGTTTTATGTTGTTTTTTTTCCTTTAACCTTACAGTAATAATATATGACTGCAGAATCTTTATTAAAGAACAACATTTTATTTTTCGCTCCAAATATAATTGTTTATGTATAACTGTTCTATTTGTACACTTTATCAGTTTTATCAATCGTAATAAAGAAAATACTCTGCATTAATATTACACAAGTTAAATAAGCAACAAAAATACAATTCTTATCATTACGAAACAATGTAACATCAATTAATTATTTACCTTTAAAACTTAATCAGTTACTGAATTAAATATCATGTTTTGTTCTATTCATAGAATGAATATTAAATTTATTTCGATATATTTATATTAAACCCGTATCATAATATCAAGCATATATACACCTTAAACAGTTAACAATCCTAACAATATACTTTTAAACTTTATATGTACTTTTAAACCAGCTCTCGATGGAACATATAAAAAAGGATACCCTGACGATAACCAGAATAGTTATCGGACTCTGTTCGACGTCAAAGTGAATATGATTCAATGAGCACAAGGTTATCTGCTTAATGTCCACGATGCTATAATATTTAACGAAAACATTTTATGGTGTAACATCCAATGATGTAACATCCCGACATGTTGTACAACACGACATGCTGCCGGCTGAGCCAAATTATCACGCTTCATGTAGATCCGATAACTTTTGATCAGGAAATAACATAAGCGACTCACTGGTACATTTAAACACGTTTAATATATATCTGACTAACACATTGAAGACAATACACAAACACAGAATAATAGTTAACACAATTCACGACGACATATTTCGTATGGAATCTTCCACCGCGCGACACCGCACGCTTCCGAACACTCTCCGAGTCTCTCTTCTCGCAGGCCGTTGCCATTCGACAGTTTCTAAAAAGTTCTTGCATCATGGAGTAGAGGCGACCTTCACAACGGGCATTAGTTTAGAAATACACTACTTTTGAAAAGACGTTTCTATGCAAGGCATCATGGGATGTATTATGCAATATGCGTGGATGAAATTGAAATAATTTGTCAAATATTTTTGAAAAGCATATCTGTTTAAAACTTTATTGTTTAGATTTGGAATATTTAGAAAAAGTATATATATTTCAAAAGCTTTACTGTTTAATTTATAAATCAAAGGATAAAGTTTTAAAAAATGCAAATATTATTTATCATCTATAAATTACATTATGTTTTCAAAGATTAATCTCGAAATCTTTTCCGGTTGTTCGTAGGAAACATTAATCTTCCTGAATATTTTAATACGTAAAGTTGTGCGTTAAAATAATCCGGGAAATTTTCAAATTAAAGAATGTTCTGGATGATATATGTGATTAGAAATTCCAAAATGGAAAGGGTTTTCACTTTTAAATTAAGTTTCAATTATTTGGTTTATTCATGTGTAAAATAACTATTTATTTGTAAGGAAGAAATATTTGTTTGAAATATATTAAGGAATATCCTTGAAGGAAATAGAAATTAATCAAATGTGATCGTTTCAACGAAATGTTATTCATTTTCAGACCAATATTTTTATTATATATTTATTTAAATTATTATTAATTTATTGAAACAAATAACTGATATAACACAAGAGGAAAGCTGCATTTAAATGAATCTAATATGCTTTTTTCTGAATTAATGAATAATTGCTTGCTTCATTTTTAAATCTTTTTTTTCTAATTCATAATTATAGTATTCATGAACAATATATTTTATTTGATTAAAACTATTCTTTGTATAATTTATGATGTCATTACACCGTAAAATAATTTTAGAAATATGGGGGTTTGTGTAATTATAAAGTATACAGTAAAACATGTGAAAAGTTAACCTGTCTGTAGCCGTATCATGTCTTAAAAGTTAAAAAATTCACCGGTATAAATAGTCAAATTTATGTGTGACAAGTCGTAAACCTGTCAAAAACCGATTATTTTCCGTTCCCGAACTATTCGTTTTGAAAAGTTTTATTGCATGATATTTCAAACAGAATGCACTAAATAAGCATATATGAACGGAAATTGAAACATAATAAATAAATAATCAATAAGCAATGGCGAAATAATCAATAAATAGCGCACATAATGTAAAAAAAAGACATTATTAAACAGAAATGAAATTATTACCCATTTATTACTTTTCCACATAACTTCCATGCATGTTGATTTTTTTTTTCACAATGACGGATCAATTTGAAAATACCGTTCTCATAGAACACCGTTGACTGTAAGAAGAGCCAAATTTGCACGGCCCGTTTCATTTCGTCGCCAGAGTCAAACTTCTTATTCTTACCACCGAGAAAGAATCAGGGGAAGAAAATGAAGAATCTTTGACAATCATTCCTTAAATTCATTGAAAAGAAAGAAACGAATACCCATGAAGAACGATTTTTTATTGGTCCAAGCAAATGAAAATCGGTGGATGTCCGGTCCAGGACTGTATTGTGCGTTTTCCAAATCTTCCCAACCATAGCCCTGTAATTTTTACGAACTGGACGAGATACGTGCTGACGAGCGTTGTCGTGCAGCAGTCGAATGTGTTGATTTGTTGCACTGCGCATGTCGCAGTTTCGTCAGCGGTGCACAGAAGTTCGTTCCTGCACAGTTGACGATGTAATCACTAACGCCACTTTACCGGTGACTGACGAACGCTATCGGCACGTGGAATCACGAGATCTTGCACTGCGTCCACACCGTAGCGCCACCCCTTTCTATTAATAATAATTTAATTTTCTCTAATTATTTTCCCACTTAAAAATTGACACGTATTTTACGTATTGATAAGCCCTATAATATCACATAATTATATGTGTAATAAAAAAAATCTTTATATAGATAAATTAAAAGAAAGTTGGAAAAATAAGTTGTATTCAGAGGTTTACATAATTTAATAGATTTTTTTATTTATTTTAAGATGTAACTGTGCTTTTAATAATATTTGAAGATAAGAAAATATTATGATTTGAATTTGCTTTTAGAAACCATATCTTTGAAATATGTAATTATATAATTAATTATATGAACGGATGTTGTTTGATCAAAGTGTAAATTGAAGCAACCATCTTAAAACGTAAGCAATTAAAATCATATGTCATTCACAGATTATATGTATTACTCTTTTAACGCATAAGTTATATTTTGTGTAAATGACTATGATTTAATAACAAGAACAAAAAAACATGCGTCAACCATAGATTAAGAAACACTTTCCGACACATCCAGAAAACTGTAACGAAACTTCAACATTAAATAAGGTGAAAGAAGCTATCTAAATAAACAGTATAGGAAACATATAACACATTTACAAGTCTGGTTTTTGCAATTACCTTTCATAGTAAAAAATGTAGTCGATTTTTTGCGCAGTCCTGTATATGATCTAAAGATTTGGATATATACTACATAGCATGATAAAATTTTGTTCATTTAGAAAATTCACATTTAGTAGTTTTCGCCAATCGATCAAAACGCACTCGAATTCTTTTATACAACCCTGTGTATTATCTATAAACTTTTGTACACACCCGATATTTAGCTAAAATTTTATGCAGGTAAAAAATGCGTAAGGCAACTTAAAAGAAACTTCTATCAATTATCAACCCTAAACGACAATGTTCCTTTTTCTTTACGTAGCCCTGTATATAAATTTATTTATTTTCCATAACCTTCTATAAGTCTACTAACTATAGTTTAGCAGGAAAATGCGTAACACAATTAAAAACTACCCTATGAAATTTACTCCTACACACTGTAATACTTAGGAATCCCTTTGTGCAGCCCTTTATATGATCGACTGAATTTACACACATCACGTACTATGCAAAAAATTTGTTCAACTTAAAAACGCATATGTAAACTTAAAACGACCAATGTTGAAAACGCACTTATCACACTTATACTGTAATTATTGAACATGTACTGTAAACAACATATTTTGTGAGTCCCTGTAAATGAACGATAACCGCAATCACACCAGACTGTTAAGTGATCAATTTCTAGTGTATCTCAGTAATGCATATAAATTTCATTGTTTGAAATAGTGAAACGTCATTAAATGACACTGTAAACGATTTTTTCCGTAGAACATGTGGAACATAATTCTTTTGTTTGACCTTGTAAATGAGAAATAAATGTTTTGCACCCCATATTCTAGAAAAAGTATGTTTTAGTGCGCTTAATTATGTTTCAAATGGCGTAGCATCTTCAAAATGCACTTGGAACGATTTTTGTCTATTTACAGTAATGTAACGTAATATTTTGACTGTTCCTGTAAAAAAAACTATAAGGTAAAGCTACGAGAGTCTGCGCAAATTTCAAAAGAATAACAATAAAAAATCTAAATATTAATTTTTTGCTCAACTATCCAGGAATAATTTTTACTTTTATGCATTTCCAATGCTATTTTGTTGTTATGTTGCAATTTAATAGAACAGTTGTAAAAAAAAAACAAGAAAGTTATTTTGCACAATCTGTCCTTACAGGGTTGGTGTGATTGCGCACATGGGTAGGAGAGATTGTTACTAATAATAACTACAATTAAATTGTTAACAATAATAATTACACTTAAATGACATTGTTGTAAGGTTTTTGTGAACAAATGTTATTGTATTAGGAGTGAATATTTCAACCTAATGATTAAGGAATCAGAAAAAGGAAATAATTTTAAAAACGATTAAAATTTTTTTATTAAAGAGAAAAAAATTAAAGAATCAGAAAAAGCAAGTCCAGATAAGATTACAAAATAACATTAAGTTACTTGATGACACGTTTAACTTAAAATTAGTCCATTTTCATTTTTCCTTTTTTTATGCAAATTTACCAATAAGCTGCGTAATCTCTCCTGGCATGGAAAGTAATGGGAACAATGCGCCATCTCTCCAAAGTAGCAGATGCCCAAACTCTCCAATTTCGGTAGGAGAGATTGCGCGGCCTTTTATTTAAACATGGCCGTTACTAAAACGAACCGTAGGTGTTCACACTGTTAGTCTAGATTAGTAGCTTATGAGAAATCGTTTAAGTTTAAAATATTTTGTACTACTGACATTGTATAGAAATTCTGACGAATAGCTATGAAAATTCAAGCACTGACTTTGGGAAAACAAAACAAAATAGCAATGTATTTCTTAGACGCTCAAAACAATCAACGTGACTTTCAAGTAGACACTCCGCTACTGCTGTTGTACAACTACCTGCAGTCGCTGCGCTCTCACTCTACTAATTCTACCCGAACCTCTATGTGCGCAATCTCTCCGACCGCGCCATCTCTCCTGGCTTTACCTTAAGTGCTACACACTTAATTTTCAATAGGTATCATGCTATAATAAACCACAACAACATACAAAAATTTCAGGACAATCCGAGTATATTTACGGGAGTTAGAGCAAAGACAGTCGGTAGACGGGTAGACGGAAAGACGGTAAACGGATTAATAAACCGAAGTAATAAACACTTTTCAACTAGTTTGGTAAGTGTTAAAAAATATTAATTACTCTCTTTTTTTACATAGAAGCACTATTCGCTCAATTTAACGAGATAATTCGGAATTTGTTTCTCGCCAGATTGTCGATCGTTTACTGTGAAAAACCAGATGATCCAGAAGTCAAGACTTTTGAAAATTAAATAATTGATAAACTATTTACAATATAAAGTTGATATTTTCACAATTTTCACAGACGACTGGGAGAGAAAGAAGTGATATTTTTCATTATAATGCAAAAAGACTTTTTGTAATAGTTACACTTTTTGACCAACAAGTGGCGCTATTGTACAATGCCGAAAATATCTTTACCGTGTGTTATATAAACAAATGATACCATTGTACAACCGAGAATTTTCCCAAGAATTTTCCCGAGAATTTTCGCCGCGAGGAGCATTTCTGTTCCAAGTTTCTTCCGAAAATTAAACAAATTACATTCTAAAAGAACTTCAATACAATTTTATCTGGAACTGTGAAGTTTCGACAGGTTATCTTTGCATGCATTTTTTTTTTATTTTGGTAAATTATAAAAGGACTCTAACTTAAAAAAACAAAAAAAAAAAAAAAACAAGAAAATTTCTTCTTACTAGCGCTTTTAGCACAAAATATCAGCTTTCAGCGATTTTTTCTTAAAAAATATAAATTCATATAGAATCGATTGAAAAATACAAAATCAAACAAACTTGAGGTTTTTTATGGTTATCGTGAGTTTCAGACAACGTCGAGCGAGTCCGCTAGTACACAATAAACACTCTTGATGTACGGCACAACATTCTGTTTCTTGTGCTAAAAGAGTTAAAGTAGTATGTATGTTTGATATATATGCATGTTTGATTTCTTTATATTACGAAAGTTTGAATTGTTAATAGGCGTTGGAAAATTTTTATTCATTTCATTGATTAAAAAATATAAAATGTACTTAAATGTAATAAAAAATGTAAAACATATATTTTTTAATATAATACATCGAAGAAGACATTATTAGAACTTGACAAACCAATTCACATTGCATTTCCAAGATTAATGAGACGTCATGTATAACATATTCATTCATTACTATAATCACCCTCCTGTACATATTAAATCATTATCCTGGCTGACATAACATTACGTTTCCAGGAATATTTTGGGACGATTACCACATAATTACAATAAGTCGTTTGCCAGAGTTCTGAATTAATGCGTGGGAACTAATCGTTTTTAATGAACAGCACATTATAGGAATTGTCTTCGAAAATTTTGGTTTAATTTTAAATATCAAGAGCTGCATCATATATAACGAATGAACAAAAATGTATGTATAAATTTTAAAACATTTTCAACTCTATAGTTATAAAATTTTGTTGCAGTTGGAATATAAATTAAAAAAGAACATTTTGTTCTGAAATCAATGAAATTGCAAATTTTAAGAAAAACATCATCCAAAAGAATATATAGAGATATATATTTCTTCTGTTTTAATTAATTCTATGTTTATAGGGATTAATACGTTTTAACAAGAACATTCCTATTAATTTATGAAAAAAAAGTGTTTCACTTGTTATTTATTTATTTATTTATTTTTGAAAAATGTATCGAATTTTTTTATATAAAATGAATTTATTAGAAAACTGCAATTTTAAAATAAAAGAGCCAGTAATTTTAAAAATTTTCAAAACAAAAGTAATTCCGAGTTAGAAAGAATTTAATTAGTTTCAGTTTTACTTATAAATATTTCTCCAGTAAACAAATTTAACTTCCGTTTGTATTATTATGACCATTTATATGAATATGATGGCTTGATAACATATTTTTCTGAAAAATTACTATTAATTTAATATGCATTTATTTATTATTGAGAATAATTTGCAATATATATTGAAATTGTTGAATATATATTTGTATTATTGGAATTTATATTGCAATTATTCAAATACTAGCTGAACCCGCCCGGCCTTGCTGGGGCCCGTAATAACCTTAAATAAAAATCAAGTTTGTATGATTTTATATCTTCGGAAAACCTTTCAAATGAGTCTAGTATTGGAGGGCCCAAGGCCTTCGGCTTTGTTGACTGCTTCAAATGTACTTAGCCACCAGGCGACAATACCTTTGGCAGTACTTAGAGTATTTCCAACAAACCTCTTTCCGAACGAACCTGTGACCCGAGTCCCTGCTACCTAAGACAGCGTATACTGGGAGTGTTTGTTTAAGTAATGGATTTCTTTGCCTTTTTTTGCCACTGCCTCAGCGTAGAGTGCTTCAAATGAACTTAGTTTCTGGAGAGAGATAAGAATGCTCCCTTTGTCGGTGGAGCTAAAGTCTGTAAAACAATTGAAAACAGAGTTGAATGAACTACATTCTGTTAATATTGAGCCCATAGAACACGAGAAAAGAATGCGTTGTTAATATTCGAAAATGGTGGTAACAGAAGATAAACTGCCATAAATCTGAAAGTAGCTGAATCTTAAGCTAAGTTCAATGAACGAATTCCCATAGATATCGGAGCCATAGAACCCGAGAAAGAAGGCGCCCCCAGATGGGGGAATGTGCCCCCCCTCTGTAAATGTAAAGAATTAACTTTAAAATTTCCGCGATAATTAATTAACAGATGTAATTCCCCCCATTTCACTAAACTTAACCACACACATTTAACAATAACGTAATTTTAATTTACGGTTGTAGTGAGTAAACGTAAGTTGATGCCGAGAAAGAAGATTAATATTAAAATATGAATATAATTATTGATATGAAAAAGTGGTCCAAGGGCTTTCTAATGATATATCACATGATGGGTGTCGGAAAAAGATTGGGGGAGGGGGAATTGTAGGTATATAAGAACACGCCCGTATTCGAATGCAACGCTGCGTCAAAATTTCAAAGGAATCGGTGAATACCTTTTGGAGGTTTAATATTTTGAACAAACGAAAATTTACATTATTATTTATATAGATGAACTAAATCATTGAAATATATATTCACATTCTTCAAACAGTTTAATTAGAATGACTTCATAAGTTAGAAAACATTTTCTTGTCCATTATCATGATGCATAAGGCTAATTTCAAAGAGATACTTTTATTTTAAACTTTTTAAAAATCTGTCTACACATTTGTAGTAGAGAAAATAGGCATTCAAAGGAACTAGAGAATATTTATTAAAATGGTATTCATTATTATTGTTTTACCTATTGTTATTTCTAGAAAATGCTTCACATAATCTTTAAAGACATAAAGAAAAAATGCAATTTTACCTCTTACGAGAAAAAAATTGCTTTCTTCTCATTTTGTGCTTACTATGCATGTTTGGAACTTTAGCGATACGACTTTCTGTGTATCAAAAATAGAAATGTAGCTCAGCCTTTTCATAACTATTTCAGACAAAACGTAATACCTTTATTAAAAATAATTACATATTTTTGTGTAAAACATAACAAATTAATTTACGAAATTTTAAACGTTTCTATATTTTAAATTAAGTGTACTATAAACTTTAAACTATTAATATATTCTCATAAGACATTTTCGAGTTAAATTTAAAGAAAGGTATTCAAAATACGAATTTAACTCATACTTTTCCCGATATTTCAAATTTATTAAATGCCCAATTAACTGGTAAAAATAAATACAAATTGGATACAAACTGTAAACTTATGCCAAAAACTTTATTTTGGATTTACTTTATATAGCCGTATTAATTTATATGTTTATTAGACTGTGTGTTTTATAATAGCATATACTATCTAAAAAATAGAATGCTTTTATATCAAAGCTAGCCTAAAAAGTTGTATTAGTTTTTTTTTCAATAATTCCTCATTATAGGAATTAAATAGAGGTTATTATCATATAAATAATATGATCAATTAGTTTTATTTAACAAAATTTATTCCAAAATATCCGCTATGTTTAAATTCCCTTTATTTATATTTTTGTAGTGAAAATTACCTGCGTTGTGCTTAAAATATTAGATTAGTTAATAGAAATAATCTAGCAGATAATGTATACACTATAGGAATTATAAATATCGATTATCCTCATATAAATAATATTATCAATTAGTTCTATTTAACAAAATATATTAAAAAAAGCGGTTATGTTAACATTCTCTTTGTTTATGTTTTTGTAGTAAAAATACCTTGTGTCGGGCTTAAAACAGTTGTAGAAAATAAAATGGCAAAACGAATTGATAATGCGGGAAGGAACGCTTAATGGATTGCTTTAATTTTTATTCAATTTATATACCGGGTGGTTATAAAATAAGTATCCCTATTTGGAGCTGTCTGTAGCTTGAAGGAATAACCCGAATGAAACCAAAATTTGTACACATACTATTTGAGAAGGGGGAAGAAGAATGGAACAATAAAAAAAATAATTGCAATAATCGCCGACAGATGGCGCTTTTGTGTGTAAAATGTAATGTGCAATAATAGTAACCGAACACGTTACAGGGCCTGTTGGCCGTAACTCCTCAAAAAAAATAAGGACCAAGAAGGAAACTTGCAGTAAAGCCACACCACACAGTTATTTTTGGAGAGTGGAGGGGTATTTAGTGAATAACAGTTCGTGGCTCCAAAGCCAATATTCTGCAGTTCGGAGTATTGACTGTCCCATTCATATGAAAATGGACTTCATCTCCCCATAAAATCTTCCATGGGAAGGCATCATCCACCCCCATTCGTGCTAAGAACGTTCAAACAAAATCCAGTCTCTGCTGCGCGTCACCTGGTAACAATTGTTGATGGCAACTAATTTTAAACGGATAAAATTGCATTACATTTCTTAGGACTTTTCGAACAGTAGCATATGGAATATCCAAATTTCGGGCAACTCCACGTGCACTAGGACCGGCTTCCGGAATCCCTGATGACTCCACAATCGCAGTGGCAATTTCTTCTTGCATGCGGAGAGGTACTGCTTTCCTCTCTCTTCCACATTTTAAAGTAAACGATCCAGTCTCCTCGAATTTTTTTACCATTCTTCTCACTGCACACGGTTTCAAAGGACCTTTCCCTTTACGCATTCCTTTCACACGCCTAAATTCACGTAAAGCAGCTGCACTGTTTGAGCTGTTAACGTAAAATAGTTTTTTAATTAAAGGGCGATCTGGTAAACTGAGAGCCATGCCGTACAACGTTAATGGCAGAAATGACCGCGTTTTGAATTTATTAATGATTACAACGGCGTTTGCACCGACAGGACCCGTAGCGCCATCTGTTGCCGATTATTGTAACTATTTTTTTATTGTTCAATTCTTCTTCCCCCTTCTCGAATAGTATGTGTACAAATTTTGGTTTCATTCGGGTTATTCCTGCAAGCTACAGACAGCTCCAAATAGGGATACTTATTTTATAACCACCCTGTATATATATATGCAATAATAAAAAATTTTCGCCATTTTTCCTTAGTTAAATTATTTCAAATTCTTACAATTGTAATTTTTCCCTCTCTTTTTAAAATATCTCTTAAATCTCTTTTATATTTTACTCCATAGCTTAATCAAATTATTCTTTTATTTATCATTCTAAAAATCTTAATCTGTTAAAAGCTACACGTATTTATTAAAACCTTATTCTATTAAATTGCAACACTGCCTCTAAAGCGCACCTGCTTAAATTCTTCTTATTTGAGACATTGAATTTTTATTCTTTGGAACATTTTATAATACCATTTTTATTTCTATTTAATTATCATTCGGCATCCCAGGATTCCTCGCGTCTTTCGCGCCCAAAGCTGTTTTACCTTTTTAAATTGTCGCTTCCGATAAAGAGTTTTGGTCATACGTCAGAGACACACCCTCGTCGCCTCATTTTTTCATCCATTAGCGAGTAAGCCCCGCCTTCTTTATCCCCCTGGCTCCCTCCGAACATTGCTGTGAGTGGACCAGCTTTTTCGCGCTTCTGTCACTTTGGGCAAAATTTTGGAGTATTAATACGGTTGCACTGGCGTCGGAGACAGATTTTCCACGAATTAATTGTTGTCAACTATAAGCCGTCGCTGGGAGTGTCTACACTGTTTCGTCGGTAGTCTGTTCTTCAAATTCTTCAAATTCTTCAATAGCTTTAATGTGTTCAAGTTTTTAATGAAGCGAAAGTCGGTGGAGTTGCTTTCATCTCTGTTATCATAATAAAGTCCTTGCACTCTTAAATTGCTCATAATAAAAAACATAATAATAAGCTCATAATAAAAAAACTCATAATAAAGTCCTTGCACTCGCAATATTAAGTCTTCCTTAACGTTTTTGGGAAAATTCTATTGGAATTAATTGCCTCTACTCAGCTTTCACGATCGCAACACACTACGGTGTTCAATGTGACCTGTACTCCGAGATTTGTCTTCATAGTGAGTAAATCGGAATAATATCCTCTCCAATGTCATGACTGCATTTCAACGATCTCGACTGCGCATACATCGATCTGATTATCTGGTAATTTTCGTGGGGTTCGGACTGATATGTCGTCACGGATGTATGATGGAATGGACGTGTCAAGTCGACAGTAATAGTAATCATCTATAATGTGTCATATATATATATATATATATATATATACGTGTAAGATAATTTTTATTATATATATTCTGATATGTATAGAGGTATATAGATAGGTAGATATATATATTTAACAGTAAACAGCTCTAAAGGATAACAGAAAGTACATATATGTATGGTATAAAACTATTAAAAAATGTATGCATAGGAGCGTACATACATCACGTCTACTGCGCGTTAAATGTTGAATTCTGCTAAGTTCCGTCCTAATAGTTCGGTAAGTTCCGAAAATAGGTATTTATAACAATGATAAAACTCTTTCTCCAATTTATCCTTTGCCCATGAACAGTTTGAACAAATAAAAGATTCATTTACTGTAATATATTACTTACGGCTATAAAATAAAATTTCTATATGAGGTAAATTAACAATCAGCTTAAATATCCATTCATTTTACTTATCTATTAGGATTGCCGTTATGAAATATTACAGTTTACTCTATTTTGTGTAAGAGTAGAATAAGAGTGTTTCTACGTTTACCTAGAATTACTATGGGCCTATACATTTAACACTGTGTAAAGTTAGAAATGGATATTTCATTTTGCAATAAAGTATGCTTCAGAAAATCTTAGCATACACTAAATTTATTGCATATGATATAGAGGGAAACCCCCTGTAACTTACACATTAAGGATTTTGTCTTGTGCAAATCACTATTACAGAGTTAAAAATATATTTTATACTTATCTTTGTTTACGAAAGTATAGTAAAGATACACAAAAAAATTAGTATTGACAAAATTTAGAAAAATTATACTTTTTATTACTAAAAATTATTTTTTTTTTTATAAATATTGTCAATATCTCCAGTAACTGACACCATCCTTTTTTGAAAAACCAATAGCTGAAAAATAAGTTATAAGAGTTAAGACAAATAAGTTACCACTAGATGACATTATTTTGCAGAATTTTACAAGAAAATGCTTATTTAAGTTAGATTTCTTTTGCAGTGTCAGTTACTGGTTAGGTTCAATTACTGGGGTTTCACCCTAGTAATTTTGGTTTATATGCACACTTATCTAGCAAATAAATGCACGTCGTTTTGAAAAAATGAAAATATCAATTCAAATGAAGAATGTATACATATATTTACGTAATAAAATTACTTTTAAGTCAGTCACTCCTCCATGATGGGTATTTGTTTTATTTGTTAGTAGTCACACCGCATAAAATCTTTTAACGAGGCAAAAAAATATTTCAGTGCCCTTTTGTCTCGCAAGATATTTTTTAGATCTTGCCTACCTAATATATTTGGAGAAAATTGTACTTTACGCAAAGTTCGATCACAAAGTATTTCATCCCTATCAACTGCATTTATTACATTGTTTAATACTTTCTTTATTGAGCCTCCACTATAATCTGACTTTGGCGGTACTATATACACCAGAACTGAAATTGGTTTGAGCTATTCCTTTGCAATTTAACTTGAGCTGGAGGTTGAAGATGAATAGACACAGTTGACAATAATACCAGAAGGTGAGATGCACCAAGTGAATCTAATTATAGAAGCTTAATAACGGTTTCAGTCCCAGAATGCAAATCATATTGTAACTGTATTAATCATCGTATTTTCGTCGTGCGTTTAAACATTTCTACCAGCAATTAGAAGGATCTACGGAGGTATAGTCAATTAAAAAATATATATTATGAAGTACCGTAAGTACCCAAAATGTAAACACTGCAAGAAACGGAATGCGTAGTAAAAACTACGAAAATAATTTACAAATAGAAATGTCTTTTCACAAATAAAAATATTTAAAAAAATTCAAGCCATGTGACTGGAAGATAAAACTGTTTCGATAAAATTTTCTACGTGTGTAAAGCGGGCAGATTTAGGAAAGTCAAGAAATGATAAAGATATTTTTAAAGGTAATATAATATCGAATAAAAATATGTAATCATTAGTAGTCAAAATAAACCCTGACGTAATTCTAATGTTACAGTAAATTTTAAATGGTGAAAGAGATTTATTTACAAAGAATGGGCTCGAAACCGTTTTGGTTCTATCGTTATTAGTTCTATCTATTAACGTCTTTGCTATCAGAAGAAATAACTCTATGGACCATATATCCCCTAGTGTATATATTGGGTGTAAATAACTCCAAATCTGACAAGCCTTTCTTTGATGTATTTTATGTAACGGATGGATTTTAAAAGCAATTTACTGGTCGAATAATTGACATTCAGGGTAGAAGATAAGTGCTTTATAGAAATCAGTCTACATAAGATTGACACCCTGATCATTTTATAACTTAGAGAATCGATACAATTTGTCTTCAAAAATCGTACTATATATATATACAGTGAAACTTCCATTTAATGAAGTCTCATCGTTACACTTAAAAACTGCGTTATGAAGAAAATTCGTTAAATAGAAATCAACTTAAATTCATGCAATTTTTCATTTAGATATGACAAACAGATAGTGGATTCTGAAGCATTTGATTCAGTTTTAATTAAGAAGCCGTCTTTTACAAAACAGTTGTGTACGGTCGATGAGATCATGTTACATTTTCCAACCTTGTCTCAAGCTTTCATCAGCTCTGATACACAGGTTCTCAAACTAATGTTTTCACTACATTGTATTTTTTGATAATGTACTTCAAGATTTGTTATTATTCCTTAGACTAATGGCTGAAGTTTAGAAGTTGTATTAGAAGGAACAAAAGTAACTTTGATGTTCGATTTGCATTTTGAAGCACATTCTTGTAGATGCACAACGCATTTGTCTCTCAGCAATCAAAGGTCAGAATGGTAACTGTCTGACTCAATTGATATTTTTTGTTCAATGCATCTGACGTCACTGCTTTTGTTATCATTGTGTCACTGCATCTTATATATCATTGAACGTAAATAGGGGATTTAGACTTCCCCCAACTGTCAGCGCTGTACAGAGTAATGATAACAAGTGTTTTTCTTAGTGTGAAAAACAATTGTTTTATTTAGCACCAAACATAATGGAAATTATTTAAATGTGTTCAATTCATACAATCCGCTGAAATAAAATCACATATCAATCGCAACATCAACCTCTTAGTTTGAATTCTGTACACATACAAAAGTGGAATAAACTTCGTTATATAGAATATATTTTTCGTAATATGGAGATTAATTTACATGCTACTGATGTTCAAAGTCAAAGTTCTGCAAGTTTTCGGAATGTTGTACTGTTTTAAAATCTATAAATATGATTTTCGCAGACAAATTTTATCGAAACTGTAAATTTTGCCTATAGGGCTATAAAATTTAGCAGAGCTCAATGCTAGGTGCGAGCTTCAACAAAAGTGATTGGTTCCTGTGTTAGGTTTGCGATTATCTAGTGCATTTTCCTCTCGTCAACACGAAGGATACTTTATTTTCATTAATAATTTAATTAATTTCGTCGGTGTGTGTGTAGAGTTGCTGTAGAAAGGAAATTATTTTATTACGCAAATTGTACTTAATTCGCTTGATTTAGGCGGATTGTTATATAAGATAAATTATATTTCATATATTCTTAAGCAAATTTAAATATTGAATTGGAATACATATTTCACCTGTTTTGAAATACTTAGGTTGGTTGCAGAATATTCAATTGATTACGTTGTCTAATGAATATATTTTCATGAGTATAATCTTCACTTCTAAGATCGATTGATGTAAGACGTATGACAGACATAACATAATATAATTGTCCCATTAATGATATTTACGAATCACTGCAGACACTTAATAATACTAGAATTATTCTATGTTAAATAAACATATTCAAAATAAGATTCTATTTAACAATGGATAATATTATACGATTACGGAAGTTACTTTTTCATTTCAATAAGGTTTCTACTCCACGGATCATATTTGATATTATAATCAATTACAGTCATATACTTAAATAAATATTTTAAAGTATTACATTTAATAGAGCTTAATTATGTTGTTACGTTTTCGCGTAAGTGGCACGTATACGAATTTTTTCAGTATTTGTTCATATAACGTATGAGTGTAAAAAAGTCCTTCCGGCCTGTACCGGGAGGAAAAGGTAGCTTTCCTATATCTTCGTTTTAAAATTTTAGCTAATGTTACACGAAAACAGCAAGTTAAAATGCAAAGAAACGTTTACAAAAGATTCGTTAATACTGAATTTGAATAAGAAATTCGCCAAATTATTGAGCAATAGCCAAATTGGCTTAATTTATGAAGACTTATTCTGGTCGCCAAATTTGGCGATATTTCGCCAAATGTCGCCCATTTTGTCAATTTTGTCGCCAATTTTGTCGCCAATGTCGCCAATTTTGGCGCTAACGGATATGAATATATAGTTTTATGCGTATGATTGGGAAAATTATTACAACAATGAAAGAAAATAATTTGCAAGTAATGGCGTTAATGTGCTGTTTTGTTTCAAAATGTCAGCTACCCTAGAATTTCAAACTGCTCTATCTCAGCCATTTTTTAAGATAGAGGTAAACCAAAAAATGCTCTGGAATCCTTGTATCAAGGCCTAACACGTAATTAAAAAATAAATTGGAATTTTTAATTTTTTTGTATATTTATTTTAGTTTTAAATTTTTAAATGGCCGCCATCTTGAAACAAAATGGCGGACCAAGCTGGCCAACGAACTCGGTCGAGACATTGGTGAGCTTAATACACACAATTAGTTTCATCAAAATCGATTTATAAATACGAGCGTTATCGTATGACATAGGTCAGATATATATATATATATATATATATATATATATATATGGATATATCTATATATATAAATCAACATTTGAGCGGAGGGTGGTTTTGGGGTCTGGGGGTCATGATCGGTGAAAATATATCGAAATTTTCCGGAACTGCTTTCCTCCGAACGGCTGCAGTAGGTAGCTTTATACTTTTTAGTATTGAAAGCTACCTAATAGCAATAGCTTTCGTCTCTGCACCCATATTTTCATCAATAGTTTCGTCTCAGTGCATTTCTAATATTTAAATACGCTTCCTGTTTGGTTTATAACCATGATTCTCATATTTTAGGTTATTCCCCGTATTATATACTATTTTATTTTAAATCAAATGTACAGTTCATAAATTTGGGTTTCAGATAACTCAAACCAGCACTTTTTTACATTTTACACCTTAACTTATAACTTAACTTATGATATTAAGGTGGATCAAAAGAAAATCAAACAGGAGCCGCAGAATGAAATGACATACTTTATTTCAAACCTAATCTGAAGCACTTTTCCAGTCTTTCACCAAGCGATGAATATCTTCCTCATAGACGTCCTTTAGCTAAAATTGGCCATTTAGCTGTCCATGACTGCGCTGTCGAGTAAAAACAGCCACCCTTACTGTTTTTCAGCTGAACAAAGATGGGGAATACATATAGCGAAAGATCTAGGCTATACGGTAGGTATTCCAACTCTCTTTAGCAAAATGTCGCTAGAATCTCTCGTAAAAAGGATTGTTCCCACGAGTCAATTGCGAGTCACGCGAATTAATGACAGGCTATTTGCTCCATACAGTGTCTTCATTTGCCGATGCACTTCGCGAAATCCATCTCCTTCTGCCACTAAATAACGAATAACACACGTTTTTACTTGAAAACATTAAACGGACGCAGATGAATAATAAAAGCATCTGATTGTCTTGCGGACAGTACTCTTGCCCGTCCGCCAGCACATAACTTGGGCTTCTGCGTGACGACTACCTAGGGCAAGTACATTTTCGCAGTAGGAATCCCACCCGACCTCAAACAAAGTTTCAGATAAGCACTAACATAAAAATAAAGAAAACTATAATTACTGTTCTGTTTTCATTTGATCCACCCTTATACATAAAGAAAAAGCAAGTTCCGGTTCATTAAATTTTTGTGGTGGAGTTCTTTTAGAACAATTTTATAAACAACCCTTGCGGTTGGTATTTTAAGATGTGAAACAGATTTGGTGGATTAGTTTATTGTCCATTCATTTACAGACACAGTGAAAGTAGGAACCGATTCCATTGGATATATTTTTTCACAACCGTTTTGCGTCATGTAAATATTTTTAACACTTCCCAACATAGTTGAAAAGTGTTTATGAATTCGGTATATGTACCCGTCTGCCCATGCTCTCACTCGTATAAATATAATCGGATTTTTATTTAAATGATATATGTCATTAACGTATTGAAAATAGTACGGTATTGAAAATAAAATATGTAGCGTTAATAGTTCTTTTATAGGGGTACCCAAAAGAATTCCGTTACATTATGGTTTATGGGGAATATCGCTTTCGGTGTATTTTAATTATGTTACACTATCCCAACATAATGAAATTGATATGTGTTTGTGAGGTTCACTAAATCATATTTTATGTAGACTATGGGGTGCAAAGCACTTATCATATATTTACAGAGTTACACAAAATAATTCGATTACATAATGTTCTACGGGGGAAAATTGTTTTCCGCGCACTTTAGTAAAATTACACTATTTCAAACAAAATTAAATTTATGTACATTATTGAGGCGCATTACAAGATTCTTATTGTAGAATATGAAATGAATAAAACTTATCATTCATTTACAGGGATACACAAAATACTGTACTGTATACGAGCACCAAGTACTAGAACGTCGTTATGTGTATAAATTGCGTCGATAACATACAAGGCTACACAAAATTATTCGTAAACATTATTGTGTATATGTATGACACCTTAAGGTTGTTTGCAATTGAGTTATGCATTTTCAAGCTGAACTATATTTAGTACTCACTGAGATGCATTACAAGATTCTCACTATAGATTATGATGTGCATACCATTTCTCGTTCATTTACAGAGACACAAAAAAATCGTTTACAGTATTTTTTATGATCAATAATTACTGGAAGTGCATTTTCAGTTGTGGTTTGAATAGTAACTAATTTTATGCATACTAATTGGTGTGTATAAACTCTAACATAAACAGGGCTGCACACGCAAAAAATGGAGTAGATTTCAAGTTATTGACTGAAATTGCTGAAGGGGAATTTTCAATTAATCTATGCGTTTCCTAACTGCAAAAATGTTTTGCGCACTATGTACAATATGTACAAATTTATAGATAAAGTACTCGGTTACACTGAAGCATTCGACTATTTTTTATATGCAAATGGTAGCTGCTGAAATTTAGTTTTAAAATGTGTTATACGTTTTCGAAATTTTTTATTTAGACATGATAATACACCTCTAATATTTCACTATATTGAACGATGGAATTTTCTACAGTATTTTGAATGTGTTTGAAAGTGTTTCATAATCTATGGTTGACTCATGATTTTACATTCTTATTAATTTATTGCATCTGATTTCGTACAAATCTTCTTGTTCGAAAACAAATTCTCTTTAATCTATAAACACAAGAGAAAACATCATGCATTAACCATAAACGATTTTGAATGATTTAAAAAGGATTTGTAATGAACACCGTGTTTCCAAAAACAACCCCCCACCAAAGAAAACCGTTTGTTGAGTACAGCTATCAAACAAATTTTACTTTAGAAACACATTTCAACAGCCCCTCATATACGCAGCATTCCTCTCTTATTGTCATTTGTTTCAATAAATTAATATTGAATTAAATAAATAATTCAGCATAAGCAAGAACGTAGTTTGGCAAATAAAATTTTTTTATTGAAATAAATATATTTGATTAAACTCAAATTCATATCCTAAGATGAATTTGAAAGATTTTTTTTCAAAGAGTTTTCTTTATCGTAATATATTCTATAATAAATTTCTAACAATTATTTCTACATAATAAATAAATAAATATTATTTCCCGCATGAATAAACAAAATAATTTAAACCCTATGGAAAGCAAAATATTCTCTTCATTTCCTTTTTATTAATTATAGATATGTTCTAGAATATTGCGTAGTTGGAAAATTTCCCGGATTATATTAGATCAAAACATACACGCATTAAAATGTTCACGAAAAGTAATGTTTCCTATAGACAACTGAAAGGAATTTCGACATTAATTGTTGAAAAATATTTAAAAAAATACAGATAGTCTGTATTTATATTTTTTTTACATACGAGTATGTTTTCAAAAGTAAACATTTAAAACTAGGAATGAAGATATTTTTATAAGTATAACGTCTCTAACAAAGCCTAGAAAACATTAAGTATACAGTTATGCTAGGAATATCCAATTTCAAGAAGTTTGAAGGAAAGAGGATATGTATACTAATGTTATAAAGAAGTAGCGTTTGTTTGTTTTTAAGATAATCTCTGGAACTACCGAACCAATTTAAAACGTAATGGTAGCAAGTTGATGGTGACAGTTTCTGATCGTTTTCTAGTAATATATAAAAATGTCTGTAAATCCAATATTCTTATTTCTAAAAATTGCAATTCCTAATTTAAAAAGCCCTGTGTTGTAATGTTGCATGATTATATGCTTAAACACGATAATAATTTTTTTTCAGCACAGTATAACGAGTTTAAGTTCGAAACTACAATATTTTGTTGTAATTTTACGTGAATGCTCTCTATTCGTGGCAGACTATACAAAACAAAGTAATTAAATAAAATGTAACAAAATGCTAAAATGAATAAACAAGTACACAGATAAATGGTGAATGCTTCAAATGATAAAGATGTTAAATGATTTTTTTAATACGCATGGATACGCACACACACGCACACACACATATATATATATAATTTATTTTAAATGTATTAGAGTTTATGTAGGCAAATTGTTTTCTAGAAGCTCTATAGCTCATTTTGGAAACATATAACTGATTTTAAGGTCTCATAAGTTTGATTTTGTCCTGTGTCTGAACATCTGATAATACGTATCCTTTCAAGTATGAGATCTAGGGCGAGAGTTTCTTCACACATGATAATCTGTTACTAGAATATGTTAATAAACTTTTGGCGACAATTATAAAATAGACATGAAACACTGAAATTTCTAATGATCATGATATTCTCAGTAAATTGTCTATATTATACTATTCATAAAAATAAAAAAATATATGTGTTGTTGTTTACATAATTCTAAGTCACAAAAATACTTGATGAAAGTAGCAAATATCATAAGAGTACATATATATTTTTCAGTTTATTAAAATTTTACTTTTCATTTTTTTAATAAGTTTGAGATTTTTTTAAACGATCTTCTGGGAACACTGACTCATGTTTTGTAACCTTATAATGGCTTTAATTATCTCATAGTGAATTTATTTTTGCCTGGCAAACATTTAACTTATAATAGAAGATCTAGAAGATCTGTGGCGACGATTCTTGACCACATGGATAACTGTAAGTCGATTATGCTAACATCATGGGAAGTACTACGTTTGAATCAACATATATGCAGCTTATTAAAGTTAATGATTATTTTACAGAGTACATCATGTTGCACAATTTATAAAACAATTGGAAATATACATGCTATTTGGAAAAGTTTTCTGATGTAGAGCATTTAGTCCTGCGTATCCTGTACTTCAGTTTAGAAGATTTTAAATATTGAATTTTATTTCATACCGGCATTTGAAGAAGTGACATTGAAAATAATTGTAAATAATTTATTCATAATGTATAATTCTGCCGATGTACAGATAATACACAACACTTAACAAAACTTATTAATAATTTACAAAAATAGATAATTTAAAATATGTTAATTTTGATTTAAAATGATAATACGCGTAAATATCCACTAACATTTTTTTTTAAATATGCTTCTTTTTTAAATTGTTTAAAAAAGTATTAGAAACTGACGCATGTGTGGTATTATAATTTATGATTTTCAAATGATCAAAGGGAGATTAAGAAAATATATATTCTAGGCAATTCGAAGTATATTTTCACATTATTCTAAAATTAAATACAAAAAGAAAAATGATTTTTTTTTATTGTGTAGGTTTTTATATACATTTACAGAAACATTGTAGGACCTTACGCTTCTGAAAACATTACAATGTTATATAAATTACGTAATTTGGAGAAAAAAATCTGTTTTATATCTAAGTAACACATGTGAGGTTCAAATGTTTTAGAAAAAGAAATATTTAAATTTTGCCTATAATAAAATAAGACCTTTCTTTTGAATTTGTAGTACACCTCAATGTATTGCTTAATAGATTGAAAAGTAGATTTTACAAATAGAAAAAAAAAACAGTTGCAATGTCCTAATTTTAACTAGCAAAAATATTATGTTAATATTTGCAATCGTAATGTTTCTCAGACTTTTAGTATATATTTAAAAAGTTGTTGATGATTAAGCGTTCTGTGTTGTTGCTTTCTAAGTTAAACGTGTTGTAAAATATATATTTTATTAAAAGTCAAAACTAGCATTTTTTATATTCTCCATTAGAAAATATATTAACATTTATGTCTTTATAATGAATTAATCATTTTTATAATTTTGAAGAAGAAATTTCATTGTAGTCAGTTGGTATCTAAAAAGGCTAGCATTTTGTGTAAGTCGGTTCAGATGTCAAAACTTTGCCCTGCGTCTAGAATTAGCTGCAGTGATTTATAACGAGTGATATGTTTTATTTTATATACCTAAATCGGATGGAAGAAAAATAAATAACAATCATTGTGAAAAGTTATATTAACTTTTTTTTTTTCGGAAGCTAAGCAAACATTTTTTCTGACCTTTTTATAGCGTTATCCGTGTTGAATGAATATGGATAGATTTTTGCATATATTTCTTAGCTTTGTTGGGACTTTTTCAGTTAGGGAAATCAAAATTGTTGAACGAATATGCTACTTTTTGTAACTGACGACAGAAAAATATGTTATTCAAAAACAGGGTCTCCTACATAAAGGTTCAAGCATTTTAAGATGAGTACTACGTCGGGCTTGGTGATATGTTCTGCGAATGACTTCCGTATGCTACGGCCAAAAGATATCCCAATAACATTTATTTAGATTCATGGAATACATTAGTTAAACAGTTTAAATACTGTATAATATGTGCTTAGTGCTTCGGTGAAAGGATTAATGTTTGCACTTAATAGAAGCTGATAATATCTGGATTTATTCAAATTATATAATTATATCTAGTGCGAGATAGGTGTTAGAATCTTTAAGAATTTTATGTCAGAAACGTAATCTCGAAATATATTTATTCTTATTGAGAAAACAATATTGATTTTTAACTCGTTTTTTATCACTTAATATAGAGTCATAGCCTGGAATGTCTAGTTCATTGCATTGTTTTAGAAACATTCAATTACTTGTGGTTTTCTATATTTATTGATTTTTATGCACAAATATATACAGGTTGGACATAAAATACTTTTGATCTTTTACAAATGAATGATTTGGGAAAATTTTATTTTAAAGTACCAGTTTGATGGCACATTACAAGTATTGTATCAAAAGTTTGCGGACAAGTTTTTACCTCTGCGTTTAAGTCTCAGTTCGGACTAGCCACAGGAGTAACATTTCATTTCATCACCATAACAAGTTGTTTCACCGATACATTTCAGTGTATGGTTTGATTAAAGATCTTGTTTAAAGATATACAATTATTATACAGACATACATACATTATATTATATTTATTGGCTGATTGTAAGATGGCTGGTGACCTTCTCTCAACATGGTTTATTAGTGAAACATGGTACAGACTCAGGAATCGGCCGGAGTGGCTCAGTGGTTAGAGCAACAGCCCGTAACGCAGGGGACCCATGTTCGATTCCTGGCTCTGTCTAATTTTTCACTCCATGTTGGATTATTGTTTGTAATGTATGTATGTCTGTATAATAATTGTATATCTTTAAAAATGCTGAATGCAGGCGTTATTTATTTGTGTTTTAAGATCTTGTTTAAATACAGCCGCTTTTGAAAGCATTTCGAAAACTATTCAAATCACAAATCGACACTGCTCTTAGTTAGATCGACAAGAATAGACCTAATAAAACTGGCAGGTCATAATTTATAGATTGGATATTTAGAGACTAGTGAAGGACAGCCACATCGAACAGTTGATAAACTTTGAGTGTTTCCCTGTCTTAGAACCATGTGTACTCATATGTTTGGCTTCATAACAAGTCATTCTTTTTGTCCGGATAAATTGTGCGCACTCTGTAGTTTTTCTATAAAATAGCTTAACTTCTGAAACAAAAATCACCATAGCTTTCTATATTTATTGATATCCCCGACAATACTCAAAATAAAATTATTAAATGCACAATATTAAATATACGATATTAATTGCATTAAATGCACGAAATTCAATATACTCTAAATACAGAACACTGCGAGAATGAAAAAAATCCTATTCAAGCAAAATATACAGATAAATAAAAATACATCATTTCTAAAGCTAAATTTCACTAACTCAATTATAAAACATGAATAGGAGAAATAGATATGCCAGACAAAATCTTTTAATTTTAAAATATTTTTATTAACTACATTTCAAATGTTTCATGATTTACTTAATTAATTCTGAAGAGAATGCATACAGTAAGAAAACAGCATCACTTGAATTTTTTATTTTAATTATTTCATAAAATCATACTGATAAATCACATTTCATAAAATGGTTTAAACTGATTTTTTTCTGTTCGATGTAATTTCAAATACATGAAAACAACAGTCAGTTTATAGAAATGAATGCGAATTTATATTATTTTATTATTCACTTTTAATAACGTATACAACTTCTAAACATATAGTTTTTTTTTTCATTTATTATAATTTTAAGCAGTTATTCTTGTTTAAACAAATTAAATCAAATAAACCTTTTAGTTTATGAAAATTAATTTAATATAAATTAGATTTCATGAATAAAAATAAAAATCTTCTGTTTTATTTAGGTTTATTTCTCTGTTGCGAAAAATAGTTTAAATTCGTTAGATTATGTTTATAGAAAACAAAAATTTCCGAAATATGGTTATTTATTTGTAATATTTCGTTGATTTTTAATATTAATATATGACTTTATATTCCGTTACATTTCAAAAGAGATGTTATTATTCTTTCTGATTATGTGAAATGTTTAAAGATATTACAAGACCACATTAATGTTAGTTTTATACATAATACATTTTTTATTATATTGATAAACGTACAAATAATTTAGCAAAAACGAAGCAAGAAATAACCTTAGTAGATTCTTACTTGCCAGTAAAATTAGAAATCTAATTATAATAAAGCGCAGTGTGGCGATTCTAGTGTAAACCATCCATCTTACCAGTCGGCGATAAGATGGAGCTATGTTAGGGGCGTGTATCAGAAAACTTAACTGCCTAAATACTTTTTTTCTGCCTCAATTCAGCATATTTTTCCACACCCAGAAAAATGATTTGATTAAAACAACAAAACATGTTTCGTTGAGTACATTTTGTTTTTTTGTCAGCATAATTTTTAGTTGAAGTAAAAAAAAATGGTTTTGTTGCTTGGACAAAAAAATTATTGCTAACACTCTTACAAAATTTTAACAAAATTTCATCAATTTTACTTGAATTAACAAAATCTGGTTTTTTAATTTTACAAAAATTTTGTAATTCCAGCAAAATTTTGTTGTTTTTCCAAAATTTAAATTGTTCTGTAGTAGCCCTAACTCTCTCACGTAACTCGATTTATTTGACTTATATAGCTATATAATTAAAGTATTGATACAATTTTTGGATAATTAAAACTTTTTTTCATTGGAACGGACCAAAGTAGTTTTAAAAATTCCCCGTGTCCCATTTATTACTTTCTTCTATCTTTACAAGAAGATTCATTGGAATGATGAAAATTTTCGACTTCCGGTTTCCGACGGTTTTAGAAGGTCCTGAACACGATTTGACTGTTTTTAGAAAATGACTGTCAATTACTCTATTGATAACATTATAATCAAAGATAAAATTTATATAAATTCAGAGGAGTTTCTGTTAACAAGATACTGTAATTCCAATAAAATAGAATCTACCAGACAAAAAAAAAAGCCAGTCAGTCACTGCAGGTTCAGTCTTAACAAATTATTTAAAAGAAACCAAATTTAATGGTTTTGTTTCTAAGTGTTACTTGTATATTTTTAGTTTTTAAGGTTTCGTTCATATCTCGAAACCCTATTACTCCTATCCGTTGTCTGTCCGTCACAGAGCCATTCTCAGAATGTATGTAACTTACAGAGTTGAAATTTTGCGTATATATGAATACCAGCTATGAAGATCAAAATATTAAAAAAAAAAATTCCTATTATTTTAATAAATAGAGATAAAAAACAAAAATTCTAACAACCTTTTCCTATTAAATTTAAACATGTCTCGTCATAGCAGTTGCCAAAAATTGAAAATCCACAATGAAATTCTTTCTACAATAATTAATTTTCTATTTAACGATTTCCACGTTCAAAACGAAAATGAAATAAAAGTTTCACCAATTGAAAAAAAAGATAAATATGAAATAAAACGAATTGACGTCATAGTGGTAATAAAACGGAAAGATTTCTCAATAATACAAGGAGTATATGAGAATGTGTATGCACACAAAGCACATTAACATCACGCCATTAGAGAATTAAAAAGAAAATCTGCCGTCATATTGGAAGTTTAACGAATTTTTCAAATGTTTTAGAATAATACAAAGCGATTATCTATATGAATAATAGAGAGTAGTAAATATATGAGTTTGAGAAACATATTGAATCGTGATAAAAATACGATTACGGAAATATTCGCATGTTTAATTTTGAAATTATTTTTTTAAATATTGCATTTAGTCCGTATGACAGATATTATTATGACAGAATATAATAGCGGGCTTCGCCTGCTATCGGGCTGGTTTATATATTCGAAAAAACGAAAAAATAGACCGGTAAATTTTTACTTTATAAAAAACATGACTTTTTTTTCCCCTTTGAGCGATCTTTCATCACACTTACCCACTTGTTTTGTTTTATAACCAATACCTTAATATTTAAATTAAATGAAGGTAATTCATAATGGTATTCGTAATCATACAGGATATAATACATTAAAATATATTTATATATATATTTTTTAATTATATATATATATATATATATATATATATATATATATATATATATATATATTATAATAGCATATAATATGTTTCCTGCATTTTTTTATCTCTTTTGTGAGAATAAAAACATTTTTAAATGTATATTTGTATGCCATCTGTAAATCGGAATTATATTAGAAGACGTTTTTTAAGAATAATTAATATAATCACTTCCATTGTTTCCATTGTTACAAATATATGCTTTGTAGTGGTATATCATCATTTAATTGCAGATGAAATATAACTTGATATAAGTAATTTTAATTACATTGCATTGTGCTTTAACGCCTATGAAAAACAATTCATTTATAAAGCCATTTGACAAATCATTTTTATGGCACTGTTGAAATTGCCTTTTTTTTACGGGAAAGTGATCTTTTTTTCTAAAGATATATAAAAACAGCACTTCATACAAATTCCCGAAAAAAACTATTTTTTTATTTACCCTAATGTAATATCAAGCAGGGCGGTCGCTCTGCCAAGCCAAGCTTTAAAAAAAAACGCCACACAAACAACGCCAAGAACTGAACTAGACCGCTACTGCTTATATACAGAAATCAACTTCGCAATGTTAAATCGACAAAACATGCCAGAATAAAATATCAGATAACAAATAAACCAAGCGCCGCAGAAAAAAAAAACGAAAACTAGAAGAATCTAATGAAGAATTTCTTCAATTTAAGACCAAACTCATCTTCATAAGTGATTTATAAACAGAGATATAGATTTTTTTTTAAAAACGTCAAGTTACTTAAAAAGATCACTTTTTTCTTCGTCAAACTTTTTTTTTTCAAACAACATACAGACCTTAATATTCGGCAGAATAGAAAAAGGATTACATTTTTGGACAAGTAATTATGTAATCTATGTGCTTTTATAAAATTCAGTGTAAAAAAATATTATTTTCTATCCTTAATTAGCAAAAAACTGTTAATTAACTTGGCGATTAAAAAATTCTGCCAAAACAGAGATAAAACATGCCAACGACCATGTACCATATCTATAATAAAACCGCAAGTCATGTGGCTGTCATCAACAGTTCCGGAATGTCCGTTTCACTTTTTCATATGCCAGGCGGCCATTTTTATTAAAAATTATTTTTTCGAATAAAACTTCATAAATGTGACATTTTTAGAAAGATCGTTCAAAATAAATTAATATTTGAGAGATGACTTACGTTCAATTATGTATATATTCTCCAATAACTTCAGTTGAAATTAGCTTCGCAGTTCAAATTCTCTATCCATGAAAGTAAACAAAAAAAAAAAGATTCATTCGTCGTGAAGGTTTAAAATATTAAACCATTAAACCATGGAGATAATCGTTCGTAAAGTTAGTTTTCCATGAAAGATTTTTTGGAGCGCTGCCTGGTGTCAAAAAAATAATTCGTACCAGTGACACAATCAAAGTTTACCATAATTATGTGCTATACAACTCAACTTCATTCTTTATCTTTTCTTGATGTAAGCTGAATGTAAACAAATACAACTCATGTAATGATATTTAATGAATCAAATTTCGAAACAAATTGTCAGTTAATTTGGTATTTATGTATTATACGTGAAAGGAAGAGAGACCACCGAAAATGATTGTTAATCACCAATCATATTTACCATTATTAATGACCAATCGCTTTCAAAACAGTAATTTAATATACATTTACAAAATACATAACATCATTAAGTACTTTTGTGTTATTTGGGCGCAAATCTCGCCAATAGAATTTTTAAAATCGCCAATACCAGCTTTTATTTTTTGCGTGTGGAAATTAGAAACGATACTTTTATTTTGAAATCAAATGTTTTGATGGAACAGCTGTCGTAGACGCACCGGGGCACTATATTAACTATAGAGTTGCAATATAGAGAGAAAAAACGGGTTGCTGTAATTAGATTTATAGGCGGTAATGTTGGTGTGACATATTTACGTTATTATCAAAACTGGCTTCCAAAAGTTCAATGTTTCACCAAACCATACTCGAAAATTACGTGTTATAATATGCACTCCGATTATGTCACATTATTCAAGACGTTTTAAATGAGAATAATGATAGATTTTTTTCTTGATTCTCCCGTAATCAAGTCTACAGCCAAAGTTAGCGAGAAACAAACAAACAAACAAAAAAATATTGGCAACAATATGGTTCAGTGTAAATGGTGGATATCATTAAAGACTTTCACAAAATAGACTTCATTGCACCAAATCGTATTAACTAAAATATGCCATTTGGCAATGGATCCAATTACGGAAAACTACTTAATATGTTTAAGAATCTCCTCATTAGCAAGCATATTGCAACTGATAAGCAAACGGATATGAAGCATAAATGCTTAAGTTGGTTAAGTGGTTTTTGTCAAGAAAGATGAAATACATAACAACAAAAAATATGCGAAATGCTACCATGATCGAAAAAGTTTTTGATTTGTCTATTAGAATCTTCTGGTTTGGCGAAGGATTACGGAAAAAAAAATAAATTATGAATAAAAGTAACGTGTTACAGTGCTTAACATACATTTAAGGGAGACCAAACTGGTCGCCAGTGGCGGCTAGTCTGTATTATAATAGCACAAATCAGTTACAAGTTATAACAACATCAAATTTCATCTGCAAGTCAGCCATTTTCTTCTGAAGATATTTTTTTTCAAATAAAACTTCATAATTATAAGAACACACATTTTATCAAACAATTAAATATGACTGCAAACTGTGACAGATGACTGTTTCCAACATGAATAAGTATGAGAAATTCTCGTCAAGCGTATCGATCTGGGTGGCTCAGTCGCAGAGCGTCAGCATGGTATGCGTAAGGTCCCCGGTTCGAGTCCTGGCCCAGGTCAATTTTTCACTCGTGTTTGTTTAGTGCATTTAATTGTCTGATAAAATGCGTGTTCTTAAAATATTGTAAAATAAAGTAATCAGACGTAGTGTTTATGCTTTAAAAAATATTTTAAATATATAATATACGTTTTTGAAAGATCTTTAAAAATAAATTAGTTTTTGAGGGAAGATGTACCTTCTAAAATGTATACATTAAGAGTTATCGGCATTTACAATTTATTTCCAAACGTAAACAAAATTTTGGAAATGAATTAAAGGTGATTCATTTATTTCTAAAAAAAGAAAAAAAAAAAAAAAAAAAAAAAAAAAACGGTAAAGGACAGGCATTTTGTTCGCAGGAATACCTTTCACGTCATTTTTCTATAAATTAATGAAATCCAGTTGTTAAATTATTTTTGTTTTAGAAGTGAAGTTTTGTTTAATTGAATAAAATAATGTAAATCTAAGAAATTCCAAACATGCACAGGGCAATGCAAAAAAAAAAAAAAAAATGAATAAATAAACAAAAAAAAAATAAATAGATAAATAAATAAATAAATAAAAATCAGCTTTCATAAATTCTAAAAAATGTTCATATATCTCAATTACAATCTAAAGTAGGGTTTATTTCTATATTATTCTACATATAATAGTAATTTCAGCAAATATATTAAATTCCAATGCGATCTGTTTTAAACTTTAAGATGGTTTATAACACATGATAAAAAAATTATAAAAAAGAATGGCGCGTCACAGTTCGGGGAGAGGATGGGGAGGAGCGTGAACAAAATTAGGAAGTATAATAAGGCTATCTGTTTGAAACTTTACGATATTTTATAACACATAACATAAATTTTAAAACTAAAGCTATGTCAAAAATTATAGGGAGGGGCGGAGCGCGTTTTGCCTACACAAGGAGGGGGGAGACACTTTTCTAAATTTTAACGATATCCGTCATGTCACATATCGTTACAAAGGGCTGTGACCACTTATTCATGTTATGCACCACAGGTAAAACCCCCACATTTTGCGCCCCCCCCCCCGACACTACTCATGTGATATATTGTTCGAAAGGCCTGTGGCCGCTTATTCATATTGTGTTCGGGGTCCATCCTCCCGCTTTCACCCCCCCCCCAAAGGGGGCACTTTTCTAAATTTTGCCGACACCTCTCATGTGATATATCGTTGGAAAGGTCTGTGAACGCTTAATCAAATTATGCAGGTGGGGGGGGGGTATTTTCTGAATTTTGAACATATCCCTCAAGTGATACATCGTTGGAAAAGTCTGTGACCGCCTAATCTTATTATGCATCTCCGGTGTTCATCCCCCACTTTGCCCCCCAAACGCGATTAGCTTTCACCACTAGTGGGCGCTTTCCTATCTCTGTTTCTATGGGTCGGTTCACGACGGGGTATGACTCATTCGACTCGACATCTATAGAGCTTTCCGATTTTAGTTCGTTTTTTCACCACCAGGGGGCATTTTCTTATCTCTGGTTCTATAGGCTAGATCACGGCGGGGTATATCTCATTCGACTCGACATCTATAGCCTTAGCGATTTCAGTGCCCGAGGTTCGTATAGAACAGATTGCGCTACCTGGTGGTGGAAGATAGAACTTGAGCGTGCGCAGCACGACTGCTATACGGTGCCGAAGGCAGCGGGGACCCGTGTCGGAAGTTCGTTTGTTTACAGGTTTATACAATTCGATGTGCAAATTAAGGGATTATTCGGTGCCGAAGGCAGCGTGGAACCAGGTCGGAGGTTCGTGGTTTATCTTATTCGAGGTTTTAAAAGGATTGAGGCCCCGGTGTAAATTAGGGGCCCGCTAGCGGGCGAAGCCAGCTAGTGCTAATAATAAAAGAGCGTGATATCACGTTTGATTTCAAATACAGCGCTGACACGCTATGTACATATTCCATTTTTATTCATTCAATGGATTAGTCAGTGATATTTTTTCATGGAGGATAACAAGTATTATAACAAGCCACATTTAGTATGTTGTTTTTAAGGGTGTAATTAATTTAATTGAAAAATCTACTGGTATTGCTAGTTAACCCTTTAAACAATGACTGAAAGTAAAATGTATTTTTAAATTATTTCTCATGTTTAGATTATTTAAATTATGTTCAATATATTTTTAAAAAAAGAAATGATATCTACAAAAACAACTTTTCAAAAGTAAAAAAAGGCCAAGCGTAAAAAAAAGAAAAAGTTGTGGCTAAAAAATTGTGTGATATCAAATTTCCAAGCTATTATATTGCTTATTTAACTTTTTTCCATTAAATAAGTTATCATATATATATATAAGTCGAGTGCTTACGTATATGTTAATAGAAATCGTTTTCTCCTGTACTAAATACATCCTAACGAGTTTCTGAAAATTCAATTTTTTTCAAATTATGCATGATGGGCTTCGCGGCTATCTATGCATATTATTCACAAAATTCTAAGCACCCAAATCCGTAGTTAAAATCCGAAGTTCAAAATTGTTATTTAAGCAAATATTTTAAGCGTTTCATTTATAGACTTGTATGCTCTGAAAATTGTGTCTTAAGATAATGATGACTTATCTTAAAGATTCATCTTATGATTTATTTTTTAGAGTAATTATTAATTTCAAACTAGTAAAAATCAATTTATCAAAATATCAGTCTTATCTAATTTATCTGTTCGTATTTAGAATCTGAAGTTCGAAATTTTTATAAACATATTACATTGCAAACATATTAATCTTTTACTTTAGAAATTTGGGTGCTTAGAAATATGGAAAGATGGCCGCCAAGCCCATAATGCATAATTTGAAAAAAAAATTGAATTTTCAGAAACTCGTTAGGATGTATTTAGTACAGGAGAAAACGATTTCTATTAACATATACGTAGGCACTCGACTTATATATATGATAACTTATTTAATGGAAAAAAGTTAAATAAGCAATATAATAGCTTGGAAATTTGATATCACACCATATTTTAGCCACAACTTTTTTTTTTTTTTTTACGCTTGGCCTTTTTTTACTTTTGAAATTTGTTTTTGTAGATCATAAATAAATTTGTAAATAATTTCTTTTTCTGAATCCTCGTGCAGATATTTATTAATGCCAAATTTCTCCACACACTATTTCAAATGTGATATTATTAACAATAGAATATATATTTTTTTTTAGTTTTGTTTTTGTAAAATAAAACGTTTTTCTTAGCATTAGGATTTTTCAAAAGATTTCTTTCCACTTTATCATGTAAAAAATATTAGAAATTATCTGTTTCAAAATATATGAAATACATTAAACAAATAAATACTTTTTTATGATTTTTTAAATATATATATTTTTTTTTCATTTAAGGGACATAAGATAAAATTTTAATGAATGATGAGATACAAATTTGTAGATAATTGTAGAAATAAAATCTACTTGATCGTGTTCCATATCTAAATCTTCAAGGTGATGTATTGTATTCATTCATATCGAGGAAATGCATTCCTGAAACTAAGTACAAATTTACGGGATTTAGATGATTCATTTTCTTTTTCAACGTGATGTATTGTATTCATTCATATCGAGGAAATGCATTCCTGAAACTAAGTACAAATTTACGGGATTTAGATGATTCATTTTCTTTTTCAACGTGATGTATTGTATTCATTCATATCGAGGAAATACATTCCTGAAACTAAGTACAAATTTACGGGATTTAGATGATTCATTTTCTTTTTCAACGTGATGTATTGTATTCATTCATATCGAGGAAATGCATTCCTGAAACTAAGTACAAATTTACGGGATTTAGATGATTCATTTTCTTTTTTTTAATATGAATAAATACTAATGGGTTCACTAATAATTGTAAATTTTAACAAGAACGAAAAATCATGCGTCAAGCATAGATTATGTAACACTTTCCAACGCTTCCAAAATAATTTTACAAATCATTACCGTTTAATAAGCTGAAATATAACATCTAAGTAAACAATTTGCAAATCTCATAACATATTTAAAAACATAATTTCAGGAATTTCCAACGTATACAATATTCGCAAAAATATCCGAATACTTTTATTCAGCCCTGTATAGGAACTATAGATTTGTATATATACTACATAGGATGATAAATTTTAGTTCAGATAAGAAACGCGTAGCACAGTTTAAAATTCTCCTTCTGGAGTTTCTGTCAATAAACGGAAATGTGTTCGCGAACTTTTATGCTTCCCTGTATAGGATCTACAGAATTTATACACTCCACGTAATAAACAAAAAGGGAGTTAAATTTAAAATCGCGTTCAGTTACTTAAAACGCACTTCCAGGAATTATTGTTAACAAACAGTAGAGAATTCTTTTGTGTGTCCCTGTAAATGAACGATGACTGCTATACACACAATATTCTGCAGTAAGCCTCTTGTAATGCACCTTAGTGATACATATAAATTTCAATGCGTTTAAAATAGTCAAACATTATTTAAATAAACCGCAGACGATTTTTCTCCATAGACGTAATGTAACGGAATTCTTTTGACAGTCCCTGCAAATTAACTATAAGTGCTATGTACACCCTATTCCATATTAAGCTTCTTGTAATACAACTTAGTGATATATATCAATTACAATGTGTTTGCAATTGTGTAACATCATTAAAATAAACCGCAAATGATTTTTCTCCATAGACCGTAATGTAACGGAATTATTTTGTGTGTCCCTATAAAAAAAAACTATAAGTGGTACACACTTCAGTTGAAATAGGGAACGTGCTATAGATAACGACAATAACATATAAAAATTGCAAGGCAATCCGAGCATATTTACGGAAGTTAGAGCACGGCCAGACAGCAGACGGCCAGACAAACCGAAGTCATAAACACTTTTCAACTAAGTTGGAAAGTGTTAAAAATGATATTGTGTGGTCACTGACACATTATTATATCGTCCTAAGTGGATCTAAAAACAAATCTACACACATGTTTTTCTGCATGTTTGTGTTGTAGAGGATTGTCTACTCTTTTATAATTTTACTCCAGTGGATTAGTGAGTTTTTATGGTTTTGCATGTGATCGTGTTATCCGGAATAACAAACATTTGTGAGTCTATGAGAAATTTATTCTCTGTATGTTTAAGGTTTCGCAAAAGGTGTATATACGGAATACAGCTGTCACGTTTACTTTACTATGATATATTTATTAGGGACTGTGGGTGTGAACTGGGTATATATTTGTTGGTATGTGCTGAATTCTGTGGATTTAGAACCGATCTCTTCTAGCTATTATAATGATGGTTTTCAAGTTCCTGACCTACCTATTTCTACCTATGCCATGTTGAGTTATAAGAGCTTAAGAAGGATAATTTGATACCAGACGGGAAGTATTCTAAAAAGTTGATGTTCATGCTCCAAATTAACGAAATGTTGAGAATCACAGATGACAATTAATTATTTAGCTTTTAGTGAGAACTGTGTTTTCGGGTAAACATAATTGTTTTAGGGTCATTATTAAAATTAAGTGAAAGACTTGCTGTTTAACGCACGGGGAGGAGTCTACTTACGTTTAAAATTTAAGCAGGTTTTCCAAAGTTCTTCTGTTGTTGTTGTTAAATTATGTTCATGTTTCCATTTCAAGTGAACAGCCCAGAAGTGTATGTCACAGTCTATACAGTGATATATGGTACTCTATAATAAATTTTTATACATTGTTAAAATAAACTATTTCTATGTAATTAAAAAGAAACAAAAGTTGAAAATTTAAAATGCAAGTTATGTTCTATATCTAATACTTCAAAATGATGTATTGTATTCATTCATATTTAGGGAATAAATTCCTGAAACTAAGTACAAATTTACAGGTTTTAGATGACTCAATGTTTTTTTTTTACTTTTAATTTAACACGCGATCTGTCTTTAGATAAAGTAAGTCTCGTTGCAAAAACGGCTTTCATGCAAGTCGAATGAACTCTTGAATGTGGACATGTTGTCTTCGTAAACTAACTCTCTGTACATATATGGACTCTTTATTTTCAAAAGTCATTCTTATTCCCAATGTATTGATAGATTCCCGAAACAAACATGCGTATTTTAAAGGAAGACATAACACGCAAATGCAAATTTACAACGTGTTTTTGTTATTTGTAATAATAGAGGGAGAGTTTTCCATTCACTGGTGTTTTATGAAGTAAATATAATTTTCCAATGTCCAAACGCAGCGGGTTTAGTAGCCGCTTGTATCCTTTTATATATATACATCTTAATAATATTGTTTCTAAATTCACTAAATTCATTAGTTGTAGAACTTAAATTTTATATACTTTGAATAACGCTCTCAACCAAGTACTCAAATTTGCATTTATTTAAAATTGTTTATATTAATTTATTTTATTCAATCCGTTGGACTGACTTTTGTTTGAGATAAATTTTAGTGAATTAAATGTATTGTAGTCAATCTCATTATATTACTTTCCTTGTCTTTTATAGAAACAAAAACATATTTGTAATATTCACACAAGATTTCAATTTCACTTAAGATTGAAAAATGAACACAAATTACGAATTCATTGCTATGTAAAAATACAAAGCTGTGCATTTTATCCTTCTCGTAATTACGTCAACCTGCAGAAGTAAAATTAACAAATGTCGGTTCATTTTTTATATGAGTATATAATTTATTTATGTCTGATATCATCTATTTTATGACTACGTGTAGCAACCCCCTGTCAAACAGCTAATAAGAAATTATTTCAAAGGTTTCATCTAGGAAAATAGAATGTCCGATATGGGAAAATGGGAAACTCTTTCAAAGGTTTCATCTAGGAAAATAGAATGTTCGATATGGGAAAATGGGAAATTCTTTCAAAGGTTTCATCTAGGAAAATAGAATGTCCGATATGGGAAAATGGGAAATTCTTTAAAAGGTTTCATCTAGGAAAATAGAATGTCCGATATGGGAGAATGGGAAATTCTTTAAAAGGTTTCGTCTAGGAAAATAGAATGTCCGATATGGGAAAATGGGAAATTCTTTAAAAGGTTTCGTCTACGAAAATAAAATGTCCGATATGGGAAAATGGGAAATTATTTCAAAGGTTTCGTCTAGGAAAATAGAATGTTCGATATGGGAAAATGGGAAATTCTTTCAAAGGTTTCATCTAGAAAAATAGAATGTCTGATATGGAAAAATGGGAAATTCTTTCAAAGGTTTCATCTAGAAAAATAGAATGTCTGATATGGGAAAATGGGAAATTCTTTCAAAGGTTTCATCTAGGAAAATAGAATGTCCGATATGGGAAAATGGAAAATTCTTTCAATAGTTTCATCTAGGAAAATAGAATGTCCGATATGGGAAAATGGGAAATTCTTTCAAAGGTTTCATCTAGGAAAATAGAATGTCCGATATCGGAAAATGGTTACTAACTTTGATTATATTTTAGGACTACTGAGCACAGTGGTGGTCATGCTGGTCGCAAAATGAGGAAATTAGGCCGCTGTTCGCGAGTTCGATTCAAACACGCTCTGGTCGATGTGACAGTGTATGATTATAAGAGGTTTTTTTTAAGAGGGTGGTGTTCCTTGTAAAAGACTTCCCCAAAGGAATCCCTCATATAGTAGTATGGTAAAAACTGGACGAGGTCTAACATTAATCCCATTCATCCCATTATAGTTTAGAGAATAACCCCATTCTAGAAACATTGTAAAAACTGCAAAATATTAATTGTGCTAATTAGTGAAGATGCAACAATTACAAATACGTAAAAAAAGGCTCTTTATTGTAACTATTTATTTCATTCTCTTCGGCCCCGAGGTACACAAATAGAAAAAATGTATTATTTTCCTCTTAAAAAATAATCTGTTTTCTTGTATTTATATTTTTACTTTATTTCTACATAGCTGTATGTTTATTTTATTTATTTGTTTTATTATTTATTTTACATTGAAATAAACATAATCAAGTGCAGCACTGCTGCTTAATGCATCATAAAATAAATTTTATTTTCATATGAGCTTTTTAAATGCCTTTAAGGTAGTGTGGACAAAAAGTAAGTAATATACAAAATTATTTGACTTAAACCCTTTATAATAAAAAAAATGAGGATTTGTAGATCATTCACTTGTTTATACCACTACAATTTTAATGTGTGAATTTGGGGTATTAATAATTAAATTTTAAGTAGCTAGTAAGTTTTAGGTCAGAGTTTGTGAACCTAAATCACCAGACCTCTAAAATGTCAATTTCAGAAAAAAGGACACTTACAGTGAACTATTGTGTAATTTTGTTACTGAAAAGGAAATGAATGTGTATTTATAGTATTATTTTAACATCAGGTCTCAAGAGCATATATGATCCAAAGTTGCAATATTCAATATTATTTATCTAAGTATCCTTTTTTTTACAAGTTTAATCAAAAGGCAAAATCTTGATCCCTTTTTTAAGTGATATGGTATTTTAAGGAATGATGGATATGATTTTGTGGAAGATTCATCTCGTGCCACTGTATTCAGAGGATTTACAGAATTTGGACGAAGTCGAAATTCTCTTCTGGATTTAGAACACACAGGAAGACCATTGTTAGCTTTAGTCTCAGAAAATGTGTCGGTTGTACGAAAAATGTTAATCGATGATAATAGCTGTACTTACAAAATGACACGGAAGGAACTTAACATTGAATCCGCAGCTATACATAAAATTATTCATGAAGAACTGCATATGAAATAATTAATTTGTCGCTGGGTACCCCATAATTTAAAAGAACACTAAAAAGGGGAGCATTTGAGAAATAGTAAAAAACCCCTAAAATAACGTAATGATGGTGGCCACCGCTTTACTTTTAAAATCATAACTGGTGATGAGAAGTACATACCTTTTTGTTGGTCCAACACGTCAAGAAAATAAAGAATGCGTCTTTGAAGACAAGCCAAACAATAGTAAAAAGACAACCAACAATAAAAAAGTGATGTATGTCGTGTTCTTTAGAAGTACAGCTCTGGTGAAAGCCATTAATGTAGAGGGACAGAAGACATACAAATAACTTGTACACCACTAAGTGTTTTCGAAAAATACTTCAAGAGGTGAATGTTAGGCGATTCCTGACAATGAGTCCCCATGACAATAATTCCCCATTACAATGTATCTTCTTATTCACCAAGTATTACAGTCAAATTTCTTGAACAAAAAAACATCAAAGTTATAGAACATCCACTCTATTCTAACGAACTTTCTATGTTGAATTTTGCCTAATTTTTCCATCTAAAAAAATTACGTGGGCGTTGTTTTCATTCCGAAGATAATATTAATGAGGTCATAAAAAGATACTTTTTTAATCTGTTCCAAAAAATGGATGGATCTTTGGAAAACTCGCCTACAAAAGTGCAATGATCTTGGAGAGAACTACTTTGAACACTCCTTAGAGTTGGTAAGTTTAACTTGTACCATTTAGCCATATCTAAAAAAATTCAGTGTGACCGTCGTGCATGCGAGATTTTCTCTCTATAATCGTTGATAATATTTACTGATTTTGTTTTCATTAAATTTTATATACTGCAATTCTTAATCAGAAGGCGTGTTTTAATAAATTGGAAAGTACTATACCAAAAGTCAGTTTAAAAAACCTTTGATATGATACGTCATTTATAGTTGTACGTTTTTAACTTCATGGAAATATGATGTTGACATCAGAAATAATATATCTGATATAAGAAATCTATGAGTATTAAATAACAAAAATTATTATTTATAAACAATTCACAGCTTGCATCTTTATGTGATTTAAAGAATGTTATTTAAAGAAGTATATATCAAAGTTTACATCTTATATATCCTCTTCAGTCCTGGGTACCCAAATGGGTACCTAGATTCTTTTGCTCATAAAAACTAAAATGTTAGATATTTTTACATTTAAACTTCACTTCTATAAAGTTGAATGCTTTTTCTTTAAAATGAAACCTATAAATGGGAGCACCGATGTCGATTTTTTTATAAAATAAATGTTATTTTAACCTAACTTTACAAAATGCTTTCGAAACAGTGCCTCCAAGAAAATAGGTAAATTTCACATTTCTTTCACTTTAAAAAAAAAATAAGAATTTGCAGATTATTCACTTATTTAAAGCTGTTATTTTTTTTTTATTGTGTAATTTTAGGTTATTGATAGTTAAATTGATATTTTTTTGGTGGGGGGGGGCTAGTAATTTTATGTTCATATTTGTGAACCTAAATTACAAGTCCCCTAAAACTATAGATTTCAAAAAAATATATTTTTTGTCATCTAAGATGTCATTTTGTTGGTTTAAAAGCAAAGAATGAGTATGTGTACTATTATTTTAACTTCAGGGCTTAAGAGGATATAACAAGTTATGAACTAAAAGTAGCGTAAAGCAGGAACAAAACCTCAGAAAAGTTGAAAAATTGCCTCGTATAACTTTTCCACATGCTTGATAATACTAAATACACGATTTAATAATTCGACAATAATGCATCATATAAAATCTTTTCTGAATAAATCGAAAACATTCGTGTGAGAATTTATGGAAAAAATGCTCACATCGAACCAACTATGCGAAACAAATAACGTTTCTGGCTGAATAATTTTGTTAAAAAAAAGAAGGATGAAAATCATTTATAATAGAACCATTGTATATTCTTATATTGGTCTTATTATCTAAAATAATAATGATTTGTTTAGGAGATAATGAGAATGACGTGTTATATTATCACATAAAACGTTTTGTTGATGCGTAATGTGGTAAAATTAAGGTTATTCAGCTATGTTATGTACTTACGTTATCTATTTATGTAAATTTGTAATAAAAAATAAAATTTTACAGTCTACCTATTCTTTCTTTAGTACAAAACAATATTGGATAATAAATCCCTTTTGTGCTGATATTTTTTATATAAATATTATTAATCGCATGACAATAATGTATCATGTTATCTTTTATATTTATATTATCAGATTTTCCGTGGATTTCATAACATCTAAGAATAATTCTTGATAAATTGATCTAATGCTAAATTCCAATATGTTTCCAATTTGTTGTTATTATTTTAATTCTATTTATAACATATTGTAATGTTAAATGTGCATTTTCTAAAAAATATACATATAATACAATCTAAATTCCTTTGTTTAAAAACTTTGCTGCACTTATCGAAGATTTATGAGATTAATTTATATAATTTTTTGTCAAAATATTTCAAAATATTATCATTTTCATATCTGAAATAAATTCGTACTTTTTTATTTACTTGGCTAATTTTGTAATTCCTCTGGGGCCGTAACTTTGTTTATCCGCTCCTGGGAAACTTTTCGAAAGTTGTTAACACTTGGTAGTTGTCTTATGTCTATTATTAATTAATAACACATCAATAATTTCTAAATTTAATTAAAATTAAATTACATTCGGTTACAGTATTGCCAATGGAAAATAAATTCTTGATATGCGTTTTCGGTTGTGGTAGGCGTTCTCAAATTAAACTAATACCTTGCATGCTACATGGTCTGAATAAATTATTTAGATCTTATACAGAACTGCTTAAAATATGTCAACTACATTTCCGTTTGTTGATGGAAATATCTGACGCTAAATTTCAACTGTACTATGTGCTTCCTACCTAAAATGAATTTGATCATACTATGTATTATACAGAGGGTGTTCGCACATTTTTTAGACGATTTCGGCGTTGTTTTTTTAACGTTTAAAATATGAATATTGCTTTCTGAAATAATCTATATGATAATCTTGTTTCTTGATTCTAATTCTGCTAATGCTTTCGATGGTAGGAGATTTTTGTAAAATTTACAGGGTTATTGCTTCCCATGCCTCTTTAAAAACTTTCCAGATTCGAACCATCGTGGTGGTTTTGGGTTTTGAAAGAGCTCTTTTCAGCAGCCCAAATGCACAATAAACCATAAGAGAAACGTCAGGTGACTTCTTAGGAATATGTTGAAAGGTATAAATGCAGTACCTGTGTGAGTTTTTAATGTTTTCAACGAATACAGCGGAAGTTTTTGAAGTATGAGCGGTAGCTTTGCTTTGGTGCAGTTTCACCCTTTAAAAGTCGTTGAAATAAAGAAAATAGCATTTTTTCTGTAAATGTCGGATGTAACACATTCTCTTAATAATATAATGAATTGATTGTAACATTTTTGTCCATTATTCTTATTTTTATTTTCCAATTGTAAGATAAATTTGCGACAGTCATAAATCCTTACCTGAAACTTCGTTTTCAGCCTTGAAATGGGCTCTTTTTTTAATGTATTTTTTTCATTTTGAGTCTTTTTACTAAGAATAAGTACTGATTTTCGGGATAGCTCTTTCCAATTAATACTGATGTTTATTTTGCACTTCGAAATTTTTATACTATGCGCTTTACAATCATTGTAAACTTCCGAATAAGAATATTTCTTTTCGGAAAACAAAAAAAAAATATCCTCTGATTCACAGCTTGTTTAAATGCGTCATCTTGATAGAAGAATAAATTTGAAAGCATTAGACAATAATATGAATTACAAATAATAAGTTGTTGAAAGAAAGTTTTCCTCTAAAATAATTCCATTTTTTAAGGGGTCTCAGGACTCTTAAAATTGAAAAAAAAAGAAAAAAAAATGACAATTTTTAACATTTAATATCTTCAAATGTATATTACTTAAAAGCACAATTTTTATTGGGATGGAAATATATAAGCATGTTCTTTCATTTCACATATTTAAAAAGTTACAAGATGCAGAATTAAAATTTATAGGGGGCTTCAAACTGTCAGACATTTGTCGAGCAGAAAATTGACATGACAGCTTACGCGCGCAATTACAAAATAATTTTTGCAGCTAGAATAAAAATTTTGGTACCTAATTATACTTCATATTGTAATAATTACACTGAACCTAAATAAATTTGTATTTAAAGCATTTTTATACTTTTAATGCAAAGTTGTATTGAGCTAATACAAATTTTTAAAATTTTCAACATTATAACCACTTAAAAAAAATATTTTTTTAAATAATAAAAATAAAATTTTAGGTTCAATTTATGCAGACCAACATGACACATATTTTTGAAAAAATTTCATGAAAAAATATTGATAAGTTTTTGAGATATCATGCGCGTTATGCCAAAAAACATTATTTTGAGAAAAATGACTTCAAAGTTTTTTTTTTTAAATACCCATATTTAACAATTATAAGGGTTCTATTTATTATAAAATTATTCGTAATCAATAAAACAATCAAAGCCATAATAGATAATGTTATCACATAATAATTTACGTAATTAATGTTGAGTCTAGAACAAAAGTGCCGTCGGACGAGAATTTTGAAAAAAATTATTTCAAAGTTTTTTATTTTTTTTAAATAACCATATTTAACAATTATAAGGGTTCTATTTATTATAAAATTATTCGTAATCAATAAAACAATCAAAGCCATAAAAAATAATGTTATCACATAATAATTTACATAATGTTGAGTCTAGAACAAAAGTGCCGTCGGACGAGAATTTTGAGAAAAATTATTTCAAAGTTTTTTTTTCTTTTTAAATACCCATATTTAACAATTATAAGGATGTTATTTATTGAAAAACTATTTAGAACCAAGGAAATAATCAAATTGATAGTAAATAATGTTATCACGTAATAATTTACATAATTAGTGTTGACTCTAAGACAAAATGAACGCTGGACGGGAATTTATTAAAAAAGAACATACTGCTCTCAAAAAGGACATGTTGTTCTCAAAAAAGTGCATGCATGTGTCATGTTCAAAAAAACAAATTTGGTAAGTTTAGAGTCCCCTTTTATCAGTAGAATTTTGTGATATTTTCCCAAATGAATGGCAAATTTACCACATATTACCACAACCGATTGATAAATTTCACGATATTTTCCCGCAACCAATTGACACATTTCGCTATAATTTTGTCACATTATTCGAAACATGGCAAGTTTCTGAATTTGTCCTTGCAACTTATTACAAAACTTGCATATATTTTTTTTTTTTTTTACACAACCGCTGGATGAATTTTACAGTGTTTTTCATACAGCTGATTGACAAATTTTACAATATTTTTCCCAGGCCCAATTGAAAATTTCACGATTTTTTCCTCACAATATAAAAACTAATTTTGAGATTTTGTTATCGCAATGAATCAGCAAATTTACCTTTTTTTTTCCCTTGCAGTCAATCGACAAATTTTTAGCTTTTTTTCCCCCACAAATAATAAACGAGTTTTGAGATATTGTTATCGCAATCAATCAGCAAATTTACCTTTTTTTTTCCTTGCAGTCAATCGACAAATTTTTAGCATTTTTTCCCCCACAAATAATAAACGAGTTTTGAGATTTTGTTATCGCAATCAATCAGCAAATTAATCTTTTTTTTTCCTTCAATCAATCGACAAATTTTTAGCTTTTTTTCCCCACAAATAATAAACAAATTTTGATTTTTTTTAAAAATAAGATCAATCGATCAGCAAATTTTGCCTTTTTTCCCCCCTCGTTGCCAATTGACAAATTTCTTGTTTTTTCCCCCATCGACCAATCTACAAACAGCACATTCCCCACCCCCTCTCCCTCGCCGATCGACAAATTTTGCTATTTTTTCCTCTCGGCTGTCAGACGAAATTCACATTTTTTTCTTCTTAGTGCCAATTGACATATTTTGCATGAAAATTAACTGAAAGGTGCATCAAAAAGAGCAGTATAGACAACCAGGCACATAAACTAGTTTGAAAAGGACCGACGGGTTCTTAAAATAGCCAAAAAGTAAACTGGGTAAGTAAATTAGTCAATAAGGGCCGACGAGTGCATAAAGTGGTCAAAAGGTATACCAGTCACTGCAAAATTGGCTTAGAATCAACACTACAGAAAGTGTATATCACATATTTGAATTACATAACAATATTTTACATTGATAATAGTACTTGTAATAAACATTGAATACTTACGAATAATAATAGACATTTAAAATGCTCCGGGTTCATACATATTTCCTTCTTGTTTCACATGTTTTATATTTACAGAATTTTTTTTATTTCGTCGAGTTTTTCGAGCACTAATTGTGTTTAGCGATGCTCGCTTCTCCGCAGTGAGGATACGCTTAAAATCAGCATTAGCCTGCGCTGATCTAGCATTTTCACCAATTTGAAATCCTAACTTTTCCATCACAGTCTAGCTCTACGACCCTCATTAAAAATGATTACTGCCTCATAGACAGCAATTTCGGCAATTCTCCGACCACAGCCTGAGGTCTTCGGACACAACTGCCAAATCATTGAATTCAACGATTCATTGGCATTCTGAGTAAAGGCCCCAAGACATCGTGTTATTAATGTTGGATGTGAAAGTACATTAAAAATGGGTTTGACAGCATCCATAACAGCTGCAGGCACAGTTACTTTGTGTTTAAAGGAATCTACAGTGCCCTTTGCCACAGCTTGCTGGTATTTACACCATGTTGATTCATCAGTGGGACAGAAAGTATGCAGCGGTTCAGTATCTGTAGACCGGATATGAAAATATATCGCCCATATGGCATTTCGCATGTTTTTTACAGAATTAGAATGCTGTCGTATTGCATTTCCATAATATGTAGATATCTGATTTATCAAAGCATCTGTCAGTAGCCCTTTACCCGATATGCTTTTGCTATCGGACAATTTTTTCGAGCCATATTCTTTTTTTAATTTTCTCAACCTTGTCCCCATTCTTTTTTGAACATGACCAACACATTCTAATTTAGCCACAGTATCTTTCCCATATGGTTTTGACTCTGTTATAGACAAATATCTCTTGGAATCTCCATCTCCTATATACGGTGTCGTACGTCTCTCTTTTTCTCGGATCTTTTGAAAATTTTAACCATGCCATCGGCTTCCATCTTCCCAGCTGAGCCTGTATGGCTTTTAGAGCATGAAGTAGAATGCTTATTAAACCAGTCATTGTATTTCACACCAGAACGAGGCCCTTTCCATGATTCGCAACCTTTGCAAGTAGACGACATCACCTCTACATCTAGCACTTTTCCGGTGTCTGAACCAATCACTGTGCACACTCCTATTTGAGATGTGTGACCCCTGGTCTTCCAGGTGCCATCACCACTGACTGTAATGTCCGTACACTTGCTTGAATCAACTTCTTCTTCAGTAGCCTTTTTCATGCTCTTTATAGCAATTTCTTTTGATGCACAATTTATTCGCTCGCAAATTTTGTCATACGGTTTTTGGGATACAGGGGGATACAAATCCATTATGCCACAAAATGTTTTTAAGGGTTCTAAACCCTGCCCAATACAGCGCATTGCATATGTAATCCTTCGATTGATTTCTGGAATGTTTTTTTTATTTCCCAAAAGTTTTGAATTTGTTGTACTTACTGTATTGGTACACTTTTCACAAGATACTACAATGTTTGATGATAATCCTTTCGTCTGTGTATCAGTAAACTTAATGTTACCAGAACATATTTTACAGCATAATTTTTTTTCCAAAAATGGAAAAAGAATGTTTTTATCAATGATTAAAAATCCTTTCGTTGTATTTATGTTTTGTTCAGAAGGAATGTCACAGTTTGGTAACTTTTTTTAGAAGCAGATTTTACAAGAGACTCAACAGTATCTGAGATAATAGATGAATCACTAAAATCCGAGTCGTACTTATTAACAGAATTTTTAGAATACAAATCTGAATGATTCATATTTACAGTCATATCAGATATCTGAGCAGCAGGTTTCTGTTTCTTTGAAAATTGGTTTCCATGAAAATGCCTCTTTTTTGGACGTTTTCCCGATTGAAGTTGAACTGCATTTGCTTTCATTTCAAGCACGTATGAAAATCAAAAAGCCATCTAGTGGTTTTTTGATTGGTTAATTTTATCTAGCCAGTGGCTAGTTAAAATAACATAAACTGTACTAAAAACTTTAAAAAGTAATAATAAACAAGTAATAAAGCAGAACTAGTTGAATAACAGACTTCTAAAAGCTCTTCACGAAACATGTGCTCACTTTTCAACTTCAGAATTATAGTAAATAAAGCGTAAATTGCCTCTTTGGCTTGACGCAAGAAGGTGTATATTGTAGATGGCATGCTTACTTGATAAACTGAATGGAGTTTTAAAATATGGAGTAGTGAAATTTGGAGAATAAAAACATTTCTGAATCAAATAACGGTTGAAGAACGATGTAAACAAAGCACATATGGTAGTCTGGCGTCCCTTTAAATTCGGAAACGTCGCTTCAGCTTTCAGTGGGTATAATTCTAAAAGCCATAACTTCTGTTCTAATAGGAATTTCAAGAAAAAATTTACATCAAAATGTTCAAAAACGATTGCAGTTTAATATATAAAAAATTTAAAAATTTGAAAATTTTGAGGATTTAAGAGTCCTGAGACCCCTTAAATCATTTATCAAATTTGTCTAAAAAATATGCGAACAGCCTCTGTATATACAAATCTATAGATCGTATACAGGGCTGCACAAAATAATTCGGATAATTTTATGACTTTCAATCATAATTGTTGAAATTGGGTGTTCAAACGTGTTATGTGTTTTTGAAATTCTTTACTTAAGCTCATATTCATTAAAATGCCGAGATAATTATGAAATTTTACGAAATGTGGATCTGAACTTGATTTGAAAAAACAAAACAATCACAGCTAGTGGACACGATAGCTTCCTATCATTTAAAAATAAAATAGCAAAACGCTCCTCCCCAACATGTATATGCCAAAAAATATCATGAACGATTCTACATTCGACATATGGTAATTGTCCTCTAATGAGACATACTGTCAATTTCAATAAAAATGTCACAGTGGGACAAAATCTGAATATAATTCTGTTTGATTCATTAAACTATGATAAACTAAAAGAAAGTTACAACATTCTGAATAATCCTTTCTCCTTTATTAAAAAGGATTGACGATCCCTTTTCTTACATTTATAAAGTACTTTTTAATAGAATATACATTTTTTTTAATGTGTATATTATAGTTCACAATCATCATTCACTTTATTAAACTGTGAAGTTTTGTAACAGTATTCTGTGTGTGTTGGTAATTGTAAATCTAGGCTTGACGCATGATTTTTCTTTCTTGTTTACATTCTGGACATGTACATCATTGTTCGGAAATTCAAGGAGAGTCATTTCATTTATTATTATTTTTTATGAGTATTTTATAATACTTTTTGACATATTGTTAAATGATTTCTGGAAAGAAAATATTTTAACCAAGGAAGAAAAAGAACAATTTAATTTTCTAAACAAATTGAGGAAAAACAGTTTAAAGTAATATTTCTAAAATTTAGAACTGTTGGTTGTGTTTCTTTCTTATATGTTCCAACGTTAACTTGGCATAACTAAGACTAGACTTCTAAAAAAACAATAATTTTTAGGAAAAAATAAACAAAATATCACGACATAAAAAAAAAAAAAAAAAAAAAAAAAAAAAAAAAAAAAAAAAAAAAACATTGATTACTTTCTAAACATTGTAATATTTAAAAGTTAATTTTTGGTTGCTGCTTCAAATGAATGACTTTTATATATGCTTTAAAAAATGAATAAGAATGTCGATTCACTCTTAAGACCCGGGCAAACCAGGCAGTTTTCCAGTGCCCCGACTCTAAAATAGACACATAAATCAAGAAATCATGTATTTTAAGAATATATTCCTGTAGATAAAAACATAATATAGTGGCCTCCAACTATATATTTACCTCAGGGTCGTATCTAAATGGGTTCTGTTTAGAAACCATGAACCATAATGGTATAAATAAGGATGGTATGACAAATTCGGGGAGAAATCTCTTCGGATTATAACGGATTTTCTTCTCAATTTCTCAATTAGCTCATTGTAGTCGTGGTATCTTTCTGAGTTTTCACAATATTTGACCGGTCTTTTTATATGAATTACTCTTTAGAATTGACTACCAAATCATGTAAAAAATATTTGCGGAAGTTCGCGCATGCGCATTTATAAAATGTTTCATACAAATGTCCATATCTCATCAAATATTCAATATATTGATTTTTTAATAGCAGTATACTGTTTCTAGTGTTATTGATGTTATACATGTACTTTACATCCTTGAATTTCAAGGAAAATTTGTCAAGAATTTCAGTAGATATTCAACAAAACGTGGAAAGAGCGAAAGCATCCTATCCCTTAATTTTTGGAGAGCTGTGTATATTATTCTTCAATTTATGTTTCATCCCCTAATAGCTCTCGTGACAAAAATGTCGATGAAAAATATAACACCAGACAATTATTTTATATTCCCGAATTTTTAGAAGAATTTTTTCTGGTATTTCGATAAATATTCGACAAAACAATGTCGAAAGTGTTTGGTCATTTTTGGCAATATATTTTGGAATTAATACATTTTTTATTTAAATGATATATTTAAAAGATAGCATTTGAAACTGAAATTATTTTATATGAAATTAATAGAATTGTTCGATTTCAACTAAATTTAAAATTAATTAATTAATTTCTTAACGCAACAAATGACACAGAATTTTAAATCTTCAACATATCGATTAACAAACGATCAGAAATATTTTTATTTCAAGAATCAGTCTCCAATAATGGGATTCAAGAATAAATTGCATTTTCTTATCAATTGAAATAAAGATAGATATACGATTCCATTTTCTAGTAACGGTGATTATCGATTTATATATCAATATAAAAATGAGTATTCATTTTGGTGTTTAAAGTGAATCTAATGGAGAATATGGAATACGTCGTATTGAAAGAAAATGTGGAAATTCCATGAAACAACTTTTGTTCTCTTCTCTCTTCTTTACTAATAACTAGATAAACGATTTATAATGAGAATGTTATTAAATATTACTGTTAATTTTAAAGAATAATATTTTTTATCCTCCTCGTCAAATACATCTTTATTTAGTAGTCTTTCTAAAAATTTGAAAGATTTTGAGGAAAACATGTTAATTTCATTCTAAAGAAAGGTTTATGCCTTAACTTTATCGAATACTTTAGAAATCAAATTGTAAAACAACTAAAATACTTGTCACTAAGAGAAAAAATGTAAATAAATAATTTACAAATTTATACTTATTAGAAATTACAGTTTAATTCTATATAAGAAGTATTCGAGAAATATATATCCGCGAATTTTCTAAAACAAATCTAATATCATACTTGTCTAGTTTTCAATACTTGATAAATACTTTTCTAAAGATGGAATTCTTAAAATCTTTCGATTCATGAGCTAATTTTGTAATTAATCAGTAGTAATTCGTACTTTAAGCGTTTTTCAATCTATAAATTATACATAGTAGCTTAATAATTTTCAGATTTCATTTACTGAAAATATTTTTAAAGATAGTAATATTGTACAAAATTGTAAGTTCCCAAAACAGTTTTATAACTTACATTGTCTATTTTTAATGCATTAGCTCTTATTTGTTAGAAGATGCACTATGATAGAAAATCAAATAGAGTTAATTAATTAAGGTATTTTTATGGAAACTGAACAATGATATAATACGCGATGTACAAAAATGCTTGTAATAAGAACACATGCTAAAGGAAATAAACTATTGTAAATATTATTTGTAATATTAGATAGTATATATTTTTTAATCGTTTAAATTTTTCGAGGTTTTTTTTATTTTATTTTATTTACGTAATTAAAAATATACAGTAAAATTGCAGAAATTGAAGGAAACACATTTATTGTATCCTTAAGAAAATTTTATGTCTTTATTTTATCGGATTCTTTAGAAGTCAAATTGTAAAACGAATAAAATACTTGTCACTAATAGAAAAAAATATAATTAAGTAATTTACAGCTTTAAACTTATTAGAAGTTACAGTTTAATTCTATATAAGAAGTATTCGATAAATATCTATCCCAGAATTTCCTAAAACAAATCTAATAATATTCTTGACTGGTTTTTATTACTTGATAAATAATTTTCCAATAATGGAATTCTTAAAATCTTGCAATTCATGCACTAATTTTGTAATTAATCAGTAGTAATTCGTACTTTAAGCGTTGTTCAATCTATAAATTATACATTGTAGCTTAACAATTTTCAGATTCCCTTTATTGAAAATATACTTACTTTGTCTAATTTTAATGCATTAGCTCTTATTTGTTAGAGGATGCACTATGATATAAAATCAAATAGAGTTAATTATTTAATGTATTTTTATGGAAATTGCACAATGATATAATACGGGATGTACGAAAATGCTTGTAATAAGAATACATGCTAAATAAAATAAAATATCATAATTATTATTTATAATAGTGGATTTTTTTTTAAAAATAAATTAAATTTTTCGAGTTTTTTTTAAAATATTTTATTAACGTAGTTAAAAGTATACAGTAAAATTGCAACGTGACAAATATATCTTGTTTATTTGAGAAATTTAATTGTCACTCTTAAATGAAAATAGTTTCTAAACAATATTATATATTTAATGACATGTACGACGAACACCGTAATGCGGTGTAATAAAAAAACATAATTAGCATAAAATTTAATAAATTTTATGTAAATATTCACAAAACTTTTTTTTTTTTTCATAAAACGACGTGACCTAATTTTGTCCATGAATATATATAAAAAAATGAAATTCACATGAAATGTAACATATTACTAAAAATACCTAAGTGATTTAATGAATAGAAACTGAACTTTGATTATAAAACCGAGGGAAAATATTATAGTATCTGGAAAGTATCTGAAAGTATTTTATGAAAATAAAAAAAATTAAACATGTTATAATGCAAGCAATGCATTCTCTATGCGTAAAAGTTGCATGTAGAAAAATGTGTCAAAAAAGCTATGCAACGTTTTATTTCTCAAATAAAAATCATATATATATTATTTCTGTTGTCAACGTTTCTTTTTCGAAGCCAATACAAAACGCAGAACGTTAAATATGATACGATATGAAAGGATTTTGAATAGTTTTCTGACATAGTACACTTACAATTCATTAAAACATGATTTTTGTTTAAAAATTGCAGTTAATTAAAAATTAAATCGGCTTTGTTTTCATAGATGAAATGAAAGCTTTTCCTTAAATTAGTGTTGCCATAAAAATTAAATACCGCATATATAGTACTACAATTTGCATACTATGTGGTGTCTACATATGTTACAGACCATATACTTGTCTACACAAACGAACCCGTAGAAAGGGGATTTTTAATCGAGTTATACATTTTCAATGTGAATTATATTAAGTAATTGAGATGTCAGTACAATATAAATAAAATAATATGCAGGACCACGCAAACACCAAAATACACGGCTGCCTATGCATGATAATTTCTGGAAATGGAATTTCAATAGTTTTAAGCGTACTTTTTCCTGAATTAAATTTTAGCTTAACATGTGGCGTGTATAAAAATTTGTAGGTAAAATACAGGTCTGTCAAAAAAATACAAATAAGTTACAGCCTGTTGCTAGAACTTACTCAAGGTGAATTTTTAACTGTTTTAATGCGTTTTCATAATAAATTAAATTTTAGTATACTATGTATAGCGTTTTACTTTTAATAATAAACTCTAGATGACAGCACCACAGGAATAAGTCTCTCCAGTCACTACTGCCACTTATCGTTCAGATGTTATTGTTTCACTGCAGCGACCATAGATCATATATGTATTTCTGTGATGTTTTTTGTGTAAGTACTTTTGTTGTGATGTGATTTAAATTCTGTAAAGTAATTTATGCGTCCACGTCATTGAATATGTTGCATTTAATTTATTAAGTAATCTTAAAAATACAGTATACTATGTAAAAGATAATCAAATCTATAGATTATATTCAGGGTTACACGAAACAATTGGAGTAGATTTCTGTCTATGAACTAGAATAGCTGAAATCGGTTTTACATATGTTTTACACGTTTTCTACAATGTTTACTCAGTATCTTATTAAGCAGCGAATGTTTGTTAAAGTATTCTATAAGTGTTGGAAACGATTTCATTATTTCATGCATGTCGCACTATTTTGCTTACTTTTGATCAGTTTTATGGTAGCATATATAACACCTCCTGATTGGAGTAGTACACAACATTGCCAAAGGTGACCGGTCACTTGCGATTTTAGACGTTTTGTTAACTATCTAGAAAAATACATGAGGAATTAACCTGCAACTGCAGGTGTATAAACAGTATAGTATACGTTATATATTTCCGCGAAGATTTTTGCACGAAACCCCATAGAGCACTGTCAACAAATTGAAAAAGAACGATTATATTTTGGATAACCCTGTAAAAACTAATGTAGCAAAGGCATTCAAACTCCAGATTATTAATAAGTGGCTTACAGTAATATACTGTGTTCATTTTTATGAGGATAGCATGTATACCCGTAGAGAAATAAAGGTTTTTATAAAAACTGTCCCAAATTTTGCCCAGAGTTCTTAATATAAAAAAAAAAAGTTTTTTTCAGAAAATATGACAAACAACATTGTACATAAAACTCTACAATCAGAATAAAAAAAAAATGGATGAAAAATGAGCAGGTTTAGCTAGAAATGTTTCACTGCGCATGCGCGAATGCAATCAAAATATAATATGCATGATGTGTTAGCTAAGGATATAGAGCAACTTTTGTGAAAGTCTCAAAATCATAGTTTAAAAATTCTGAAAATTATCGTCGATAGAATAAGCTCGAAATCCGTTGTTTCCAAAAGGAAGCAAAAATATGAGGGGGTGTATCCAAATATAGTAGTAGGTGCAATATTGTGTACGCTATCTTGTCACTAATCAACAGGTATTTGATACAACCCCTCATTTTTTGCTTCTTTTTGGGAACAACGGATTTCGAGCTTATTCTATCAACGATAATTTTCAGAATTTTCAAGCTATGATTTTGAGACTTTCACAAAATTTGCTCTATATACTTAGCTAATACATTATGTATATTATATTTTAATCGCATCCGCGCATGCACAGTGAAACCTTATTTAGTAAACCTGCTTATTTTTCATCCATCTTTTATTATTTTTTATTTCTGATTGCAGAGTTATATGTACAATGTTATTTGTCATATTTTCTGAAAAGAACTTTTTTTTATATTAAGAACTCTGGAAATTATAAGCAAAAAACTAGGCGAAATTTGGGACTGTTTTTATAAAAACCTTAATTTCTCTACGAGTATACATGCTATCCTCATAAACATGAACACAGTATATTACAATAAGCCACTTAGTAATAATCTCGAGTTTGAACGCCTTTTCTACATTAGTTTTTACAGGGTTATCCAAAAGATTGTCGTTCTTTTTCAATTTGTTGACAGTCCCCTATGGGGTTTCGTGAAAAAATCTTCGCGGAAATATATAACCTATACTATATTGCTTAGACACCTGCAGTTTAAGGTTAATTCCTCATGTATTTTTCTAGATAGTTAACAAAACGTCTAAAATCGCAAGTGTCCGGTCACCTTTGGCAATATAGTGTATTTCTATTCGTCGGTGAAGTTGGTTCAGGAAAGTGTCGACCTGTAAGCCGCGGCAAGTTTATACTAGGAAGCCCTGATCCTGTTGATTGTATCTAAGGCTTACATTTTTCAACATTTTTTTTTCCACAATTGAGATTCTGTAGATCATATTTGCTTTCTCAACAACCAGCCAATTTATACATAATCAAAGATTTCCAAATTGCTCAATATAGAATATGGATAAATACATTTACGTATTTGTTTTTTATCTATGATCTTTCATAATGTCATTTTTAACAAATAATTCTTTATTACATACAGTCAATAATTCTCACATCAGGTATATACAGACTTAATTTCAACGATAACGAATGAAAAGCTATTTCATATAAACTTAAATAAATCTGCCACTGCAATAGACAGATTAAACAACAAATCTGTAATTACAATAGACTTCAATATTGTTGAAAAATTAGCCAATTATAATAATTTAAACTACGCATTACAGAGGGAAACCATAGAAATATTTACATCAAATTCAGAAACATGCAACGATATGGCCCGTGTAGACAACAGATGGCGCCATATGTTATTAGGAAAAAAACTGGGGATTTTCAACAGACTGACTGACAAATCAGAAATCCATCAGTGACTGAAGATGCCTGAGAGCGACAGGTGAAAATATTTTTACTGTTTTGCAATTTTAAACAAATTGACTATTTTTGTATAGTTTTAAAAGTATTTATTTAAGACTTTTAGGCATGCATACCTCTTGTTTATGTGTTTGTAAAAAAATTATGTCTGTGAAAATGGATAGTACAACGAATTATTATACCTTTACGTAGTATTTCTTTCTACGTATTCTTGTAATGAGATATTCTGTAAGATGTTGATGAATTTCATCAGCATTTCTCATGTTGCTGTTATGGTACTATACCATATTTACCTATAAAATCAATAGGAAGACACGATTATCCCAGATAATTTTTGGCAATAGGGTTAAGCCGTTCAATGGCTTAGCCACTGGTTAAAAAAAAAAAAAAAAAAAAAAACTCGATTGAAATTGGCAAACGCAGATCATTTTACCTTTTTAACAACATCAGATTTAAAGTTAAAGTTATGATATAATTCAAAAAAATTTCAGCTATGTTAAACATTTAAAATAGGTGGATTTCACTTTGTGCCATTATATTGAAAATAAATGAACAACGTAAAATAGCACAAATAAAAATATTTAAAATCGCAAACAGATGTTTCGGAGACCCTAAAGCAACATCATCAGTGCCAAATTTAAAAGATTAAAAACCGATTCAAAGTTTAAGAATTGTAAATATGTTTGCGTCTTCCAATGCTGTATACCTTTCAATTAATTCATTCTCTTCGTTTCCCTCCCTTTTTCTCCTCCGCATTTGAACCCGTCCAGTCTGGCCGGGCGTTCATATTGGTCTCCTGCGTCACATGTGCTTCCTGACTCCGCTGTTCTTTTTGAAAAACTCACTGACATTTAATCTTGAGCGCGTGCGGGAGACGCAAGCATATTTATATGGATTAAACTTTGAATCGGTTTTTAATCTTTTAAATTTGGCACTGATGATGGAGGTTTAGGGGCACCGAAACAGCTGTTTGCCATTTTATATATTTTTATTTGTGCAATTTTACGCGTTTCATTTATTTTTAATATGTTTTACACTGTCCTTGCTGGGCAGATAACTTTTTTGCCGTGTTATACTAGTTTTATTGATAGAAGTGTTTGCTTATCAAAAAGTGAAAAACAAGAACAATATTATTTTTGACGGTCACATACACTTATTAAAGAGAATGAATGGATATATTTCAATGTGTAATGTCTATACTCTCATGTAAATTAGCATGATCCCAATATGATATCAAAGTTGCAAGTGTGAATATCTGTAATGATAATCTTTATAACATAAAATTATTTTCAGAAACGTATAAATAAATTTAGCAATCAATTTAGAATGTATCAAAAATTCACAGATTTTTTAATAATGTTACATTTTTACTTAATCAATCTTTAAATTTTATGTGTTTTTAATTCTCTATCGGTTTTTTATCCTCCTAATTGATAGCTATTTCATATGAAATGAGCAATTAAAAAAAAGTAAATCAGCATGAGAAAAAAGTATCTGTTAATTACTGTTTGATAAATTAATTTTATCATTATGTCTGTATATAGATTAAAAGGAAATTTTAAATCCTTTTCTCTAATTTTGATATTATATAACAAAAAATACATTCCCTAAAGGCATTTATTTCCTTCTATCATTGAATCAATTTGTTTAATGAAGAAGGAATCATAACTAAATTTATTTTTTTCATAGAAAGAATAATTCTAAATTAATTAGTAATCATAATTATTTAAGCCACACAATAGACGGGTAAATTTACTTAGCGGCAGGCAAATACTAATTAAGATCATGAAATAATTGAAATTACTAAAAAAAAAGCTGATTTTTTATTTTTTATTTTAATAGGTTAAGTAGTTCTAGTGTTCGTAATTGATAACTTAAATCTGAATTAATATCACTGAATAGTTGAAAGATATAAAAAATGATTTGCAGTTTTTTAGTTCGATAGGTTATGTAATTTTAGCGATGGTAATTGATATCATGGATTCTTAAATGTATTATAAATTTTATTTTTTAAATTCTGCGTGATATTTTGGATTTAAAGTTTATCCCCATTATATCACGTTAAAAGGGAAAAAAAGAAACTCCCATTTTTTACAACAGCGTCTTTATTTTTTCAGTGAGAGAAAATATCAGTAGGTTTTGGTAGTACAAAAATGTGATTTTTTTAATGTTCTTTTTCAACTCAGGACAACAATTTTCTAAATAAAAGGTACAGAGAAATGTGGCCATATACAATAATAAATTTCGTATATTAGTTTTATACAACATATTTAGTAAAGCAAATGCTCAATTAAATATACATAATTGACTTGTATTTTTTTTTCTTTCCAAATACATAGGTAAGAAAAGTATTCTAATCATGATTTGTGTGTGTTTTTGTATGAGTGAATATGGTAATTCCCAAACAGTACTTCAGATTAACCTTCCATTATGGCGAATGTGTTGCAGACAACTGTCAAATTTCGAGTGTTGGTATAGATTTTCGTAAAAAAGTGCCGATGGATTAGGTATTTAATCCATTGTCAATCCATTTTGAGTCCAATTCAATACGGGATAGAACAAAGCAAATTTGCCAGAGCAGAAGTGATTATTTCGGCGATAAAATCAAACATTAATGGCTCGGGGGTACCGTCTACGGTACATGAAAAGGAAATCCAAAGTTATAATCGAGTCGATTCAATTGTTTCAGAGATATATAAATATCGCCTTTTTTAACACTTTCCAACATAGTTGAAAAGTGTTTATGAATTTGGTATGTCTGCACGCTTATCTGTCTGTCTCGTCGTGCTCTAACTCAAGTAAATATGCTCGTATTTCCATGTAAGTGATATACTTTATAGGTTTATGATGAAATATTACGTATTGAAAATGAAGGGTGTAACATTTATAATTCTTTTACAGAGGCATTTTTCGCATTTTATTTAAATACGCGCGAGTGTCGTGGATTAAGCTAGCAATTTCTTGGAGGATAAAGCTACGAGCTTTTCGTTGTCTAGTCTATTTATGTGCGTAATCTCTCCGCAGAGGGCAGAATTATCAATAAAAGAAGATATTTCTTTATAATTAGACAAATATCTATCCAGAATTCTGGGGCAAATGACATTGGAATACATGAATTTTAACCATAATTTGTTAATTCGCTCACTGTATTGGTGGTATCTTTCTGAGTTTTCATGATATTTGACTGGTCTTTTTATATGAGTTACTTTATATAATTGACTATCAAATCCTGAAAAAAAAATCCTCGGTATATTTCGCGCATGCGCAGTTATAAATTATTTCATGCAAATGCCCATATCTCATTAAATATCCATTTTTTTTTTAATTGCAGTACACTGTTTCTCTTGTTCTTGAAGTCAAACATGTGCTTTACACCCTCGAATTTTAAGAATAATTTGTCAAAAAATTCAGTAGATATTCGACAAAACGTGTATATAGCGAACGCGTCCGGTCACTGCTACTTAATTTTTGGACAGCGGTGTAAGAAATGTTGCGCTGAGAAGCGATGTTAACAGGGGCAAATTAGTTTTGAGTATTAAATTTAAACATTGAAAAAAGAAACTAGGAATATTTTTATTTTAAAATTAGAACTTTAATTATTTTTATTTTATTATCATTTCATATATTTACAGTATCACTAAAGTCCCTTACCACACTTTTAACTTCAGAACGGCTGCTGCTATATTCATAAAAGTAGTGGCTAGGTATAGTAAAGTAGCCATGCGCAACTCAATGAAACTGACTACAGCGCCACCTGGTGGAATGCTGCGGAGTTATCATTCCTATCTCGAAAACGGAAAGAAATAAAGAAAAAAAGTGATTTACAAACTTGTAGCATCATCGATTTAGTACGAAAAGACACCTTGTGGACATTAATGCGAAGAATAGAACGGTTAAAACGCGCATTGTTTTTTTGTGATCTCCTACACTGTGACCTGACAAAACGATCTTAGAAAGAAAAAAAACAACTAGCTTTAATAGTATACCTTTATTTTAGATGTTCAAACCTCTCACCGTCAGCTGCAATGTATATTTGGATCCTTGTTTGAATTTCACGTTGCACACGTTCGATCATAGATGGTGACACGTTGGCACAAAAGTGGGTAATGAGTCGTTTAAGGTCCTGAAATGTTTGTGGAGGGCTTGCATACACCTGCTGTTTCATAACTGGTTGTTTCTGTCTTTCTAAGATCGTTTTCTCACGTCATAGTGTAGGAAATCACGAAAAAATAAATGCGCGTTTTAACCGTTCTATTCTTCGCATTAATGTCCACAAGGTGTTTTTTGCACTAAATCGATGACGCTCTACAACTTTGTAAATCACTTGTTTTCCCTATCTCTTTCCGATTTCGAGTTAGGAATGCTAACTCCGCAGCTCTCCGCCATGTGGCGCCGTAGGCGATTTCATTCAGTAGGGCATGGTTACTTTACTATACCTAGACACCACTTTTATGAATATAGCAGCAGTCTTTCCGAAGTTAATAGGGTGGCAAGGGACTTTAGTGGGCATACTATATATACAGTATATGGCCATTAATGGCCGGCAACTTTCAATTTTGTGGAATAGTTAAAAATGTACTTGTCAGATTCTTCTGGAATTTTAGAATTAAAAAGAACAGGTTTGACTTCATATTTATCAACGTCGATTTGATAAGGAGTATAATTATGGGGCAAAAAAAATTAAAGAAAAAAATAATACTTGGGACCACCCTGTAAAATAAAATGCACGAAATGATCTATCGCTACAGAATATATATAGGCAGACATTGTACAATATGTGCATTCATTTGTGTAAGAATAGCATGTATATTAATAGAGATATAACATTTTTTTTTATTATTAAAAAAATCTTGCATGTTTTTTGCTTATAACATACAGGGTTTTTAACCAAATTTAACGCCAGTTTCAGAAAAAATGACAAAATATAGCAGCAGCCGTTCCGAAGTTAGGAGAGTGGCAAGGGTCTTTAGTGGGCATACTGTATATATATATATACTGGCCACCTAAAAAAAATCACAAAATGTTTCTCTTATTATGAAAAAATATACAACGCCAATTATGTTTACATACATTTATTTGCATTTTTAAATAATTTCAGAATCAAACCAACAACAAGAAACCTGAGCTAATGATAAACCGTACCATTATCAACACAATATTACAATAACTTCAACTGTCTGCGAAAGGCGGGTGTTCCGAGAGTAATTAAACTTATTTTTAGATGTGATATATTTTGAAAGATTGGCGCGAAACCCAAAATTTTTTAATTAGATGCAGGATAAATTTTATGAGATAACGGCCTTGTATTTTTCGAATTTTTAAATTTTTAACCTAAATAAAACAGATTCTGAGATTTCAGAAAATTAATAGTCTTTATGAATTTAAAACATATAAAATCATAAAAATAGCCTTTAAGTTCAGAAGAAATGTTATTAGGTATGTAAGTGTAATTTTAGTCATTTCTTAGAATAATAGATTTTTCTCACAAACGTTTCATATTTTTTGAGATTTATTAAAAGTAGAATGTAGAACATTTTTATGCTTGGATAGCTAATTCCCTCTATATAAAATTATGAATGCAAAATTTAAGGAAATATAAAGAAAAAAAAATTGTCTGTTGTTTTCTGAATGTTTGCCCTTTGTTTTGTAAAAAAAGGTTTATTATAAATGTAAAAATATATGTTTTCTTATTTTTTCTCGTAAAATACAAGAAAGTTATCTGTAATACCTTTTTTTGAAAAACGCAAACTTTTTACCAAAATTTTAATCTTAAACAGGGGAGTAAAAATAATCACTCACATTAAATGAAAATGAGCATGTATCAGGTATTTTTTGTGTTATATATAAACTAAAATACAACTATATTAAATCAAGAAGATCTTTAACACGTTAGGTCTGTCTCAAAAGTTTAAGCACAAGCATAAAATGTCGATTCTCAAAGAATTTTAAAGTTAGAATAAATAACATTTTTTTATTTGCAGATTTCGCAACATTATTTAAATAAATTATATCAAAAGTAGAAAAAAATTAATTACATAATTGTAAAAAATATAATACAAAAAAAAAAAAAAAAAAAAAAAAAAAAAAACTGTCTCAAAAGTTTATGCACAATGTCAAAAACAACCAGATTTATAATTTTTACAGAACTTTTACTTACAAATAATTTTTTCGGGACTTTGGATTAATTCAAATAAACGTGCATCAAACGAAAAATTAGTTTTTGTAGGGTCTGGTGGCAAAAAGTACATCTCTTGGAGCCTCTTGGAGTTCTTCAATAGAGTTATACTGATTTCCATTGCCGTAAACCTGGTGGGTTAAAATACCCCAGACATTCTCAATCGGGTTTACGTTTGGATTTGAAGCTGGTCAGTCAAGAACTTTAATATTTTTCTGAGAAAGCCAAAGTTTTGTAGAATGTGATACGTGGATTGAGGCATTGTCTTGTTAAAAAGTCCATTCAGGACCCCCCAAAATGTCACCGGATGGAAGCAAATGTTGGTTTAGCGTCTCTTGATACCTTTTTTTTATCTTGTCTTCCTTTTAGCAAAGCCAGAGAGGTCTGGCCATTGAATCCAAATACTCCCCCAAAACCATAACAGATTTACAACCTTGCTGCCTGCTGAAAAATAGCCTTGGTTCCTTTCGTAAATCATGCCAATACGCGTTCCAACTATCAGGGCCATCTATGTTCCACTTTTTCTCATCGCTGAATAAAACAGTAAGCCATTTGCCCAAATCGGACATGTGTTTTTTAGCCCAGTTCATTCTTGCCTGTTTGTGATGTAATTTGAGAGACGGTTTACGAGCCATTTTCTTTAGTATGATGAAATCATACTCTTTAATACGTCTATGTATAGGGTCTTTGGACACCTGTGCACTGAGATTATTTTTAATTTGCCGTATGGACATATTTTGTCTAGATACCAATCTCCGTATTCTCCCATCAGTCTGAACAGTTGTCATACGTGGTCGTCCCCATCTTGCTTTCCGCTTAAAATTATCATTTCTAGAGAGTACTTGATATATACCTCGCTTCGATCGATTTAAAACTTTTTCAATTTCAGAAACAGTTTTATTTTGTGATTTCAGTTAAAAAACTTTCAAAATCTCACATTTTGTGAATTCTTTACCCTTTGGCATTTTTAAAACGAGAGTAAATAATTTCTCCACCTTTTATACTTTTATAAAAGTGCAATATGATGTCATACAACGGTATTACATACGGCTAATCTTGTGTTTCTAAAAAAAATTGCATAAAGTGCCTAAACTTTTGAGACAGCGTTTCTTCAAGGAAAAAGAAAAATTAAATAAAAATAAATATATTTTTTATTTTAACCACCCAAAATAGCTTATTTTATTTTATTTTGATTAAATGTCGAGTATTTATTGTAAATTTGCATAAAATATTCTTTCTTTAATTATTTAAAACCATATTCGCAGAGTGCTTAAACTTTTGAGACAGACTATATAATCATTTACGAAACAGATTACATAATTTAAACACCATGCGAAATCTGATTCATTTACATATGTACCCTTTGTAAATATTTCTGCATTTAACTGCGCATTAATACAATCTGATTTTAAAATATTTTCTAACATTTTTAATTGAATCCGTTGTTTTTCCTTTCAATATAAAAATATATTATGAATTATGTAACAGAGTTTTCCCTGTAATTTTTCCCCATATTTTAAATGTTTACAAGTTAAAGAAATATTTTTGTAAATAAAAAAAAAAAAATATATATATTTGAAGTCAAAGGACTATAATTATATTTCAGGAAGAAATATTTTAAACTTTGAAGTATCTTTCCGATAAATACATTATTTACGCCACGAATCATTTATCTTTAACCGCTATCAAGAGCACCTCAATATTTCAACGATGTCACTTGAACCTGACGCTGAAAGTATTGTATAAGGTAAATGATTTATAGTGCATATCCTTTGTTTCCAGAACAACTTATTTTCGTAAAAGGTGCTCTGATTTATTACTGTTTTGAAATGACTAGAACTTTATTTAACACTGTTTTATTAGAGTCTATAATCACTTAACACATAATATGTGAACTTAAACTATCTTTAAACAAATGATCTTTCGCCGTTTAAATGAGTGAATGGCTACGTCTTTCATATGCATACTTAATCATATGAACAAAAATTTTGTGTCCATACCTAACATTTATCCAGAGAATAACTACTTAAGAAGTGTAATTTGTTAATGATCTTTTATATTGATAATGTGTCCAAAAGGTAAAACTATAGAGGCTGTTATCTTCACAAAATCTGGGTTAATAGAAAATGCTGTTAATACTGCTGTTAATAATGCTGTTAATGTTTAAAATATTATAAAATATTTCTTATATTTTACAGAAATCAATAATTACTGCAGTTTAAAACGTATATAAATGTTTTTTAATGTTTTTTTAATTCATAAAATGTATTAAATATGAATATTTTTTTTTAGTTTTTGTGTTTTTGATAAGTGCAAATGTTGCAGTCTTACGCTATTTGTGCATTTGTACCCTTCATTGCAACTTCAGTTAAAAACTAATTCTTATCAATGTACTTATCATTGACATATCTGAAGATGTGATTGGCATAGAACGTATAATTCATATACGTTATCATTTCTACGTTAAATATACTGATATTTATGAGAATCAGGTTAATCAGTAAAATCCAAAAAAACACTTTTTCACATGGAAATATATAAAATTAAGTTGTTAATTGTATTCGTATTCATACACAATAATGTATAGTAAAATGCACTCACGGTTAGATCTCCATCAAATTCTTATCAGTTATATACTTGTGAGTGTTTTGTTTTAAGTAATATCTTCATATATTAAAATACATAATAAGTGCATGGTTCGTTAATGGAACATATACCATATAAATTCAAAACAAATACATAAATGTTTTAAAAACTGCATACTATCATTAATTGAAATCGTACACTTCCATTAAAATATAGTTTTAAATTTAATAAATTCAATTTTAATTTAACAAGAACGAAAAATCATGCGTCAAGCATAGATTATGTAACACTTTCCAACGCTTTCAAAATAATTTTACGAACCATACCCTTTAAAAAGCTAAAATATAACATCTAAGTAATTCAAATACTTTTATTCAGCCCTGTATAGGATCTATAGATTTGTATATATACTACATAGGATGCTAAATTTTAGTTCAGTTAGGAAACGCGTAGCACAGTTTAAAATTCTCCTTCTGGAGTTAAATAATACGGAAATGTGTTCCCGAACTTTTGTGCTGCCCTGTATAGGATCTACAGAATTTATACACATCACGTAATAGACAAAAAGCTAGTTAAGATTAAAATCGCGTTCAGTAACTTAAAACGCACTTCCAGGAATTATTGTTAACAGACAGTAGAGAATTCTTTTGTGTGTCCCTGTAAATGAACGATGACTGCTATAATACACAATATTCTGTAGTAAGTCTCTTGTAATGAACCTTATATAAATTTCAATGCGTTTAAAATAGGGAAACATTATTTAAGTAAACCGCAGACGATTTTTCTCCATAGACGTAATGTAACGGTATTCTTTTGACTGTCCCTGTAAAGTAAGTATAAGTGCTATGCACACCCTATTCCATATTAAGCTTCTTCTAATGCACCTTAGTGATATATATATAAATTTCAATGCGTTTAAAATAGTGAAACATTATTTAAATAAACCGCAAATGATTTTTCTCCATAGACCGCAATGTTACGGAATTCTTTTGAGTGTCCCTGTAAAAAAACTATAAGTGCTACACACTTCCGTTGAAATAGGGAACATGCTATAGATAACGATCATAACATATAAAAATTGCAGGGCAATCCAAGCATATTTACGGGAGTTAGAGCACGGACAGACAGCCAGACGGCAGACGGCCAGACAAACCGAAGTCATAAACACTTTTCAACTAGGTTGGAAAGTGTTAAAAATTAACGGGCCAAACTCTTTACTGTCAAGTAAGATTGTTCTCTTTAAACTTGTATTATGAGAGATAAATAAGACAAAATGCTGCCACCCAAGAAAATGACGTCATGTTCGAAAAATCATTCATTAATTAACTTAACAAAACAAAAAGTGGGGAGATATTTTACGCGTTTCAATCACGCATGATTTAAAATTTCACTGGGCTACAAACGAAGACATTCATGAAATGATTTTCAAACACAAACGTTTATTTTCATTTTTTTTAAACAATTATTTAAAATTAAACATGTGTTGCATGAAATTCTCACCAAAATTATGTGCATTTATTAAGTCAGAGTACTGTTTTAGAAAAAAACATTGAAGAAATTTTTAATGACTTAGGTAGGTCGTATTTTATGAGAATACTGAAAACTCACGCAAGGTATAGTTTTTTTAAATTTCATAGTAATGTGCTACATGGGATCTTATGCCGTATATTGGATAATTATTTTATTTATTAAACGGAATAAAATTTAAATACATATAAACAAGAACGAAAAATCATGCGTCAAGCATAGATTATGTAACACTTTCCAACGCTTCCAAAATAATTGTACAAATGATACCGTTTAGTAAGCTAAAAGATACCAACTAAGTAAACAATTTGAAAAACCCATAACATATTTAAAAACATAATTTCAGGAATTTCCAACATATACAATATTCGGAAAAATATCCGAATACTTTTATTCAGCCCTGTATATGATCTATAGATTTGTATATATACTACATAGGATGCTAAATTTTAATTCAATTAAGAAACGCGTAGCACAGTTTAAAATTCTCCGTCTGGAGTTTCTGTCAATAAATGGAAATGTGTTCGCGAACTTTTGTGCTTCCCTGTATAGGATGTACAGAATTTATACGCACCACGTAATAGACAAAAAGCGAGTTAAAATTAAAATCGCGTTCAGTAACTTAAAACGCACTTCCAGGAATTATTGTTAACAGACAGAGAATTATTTTGTGTGTCCCTGTAAATGAACGATGACTGCTATAAACACAATATTCTGTAGTAAGCCTCTTGTAATGCACCATAGTGATTTATATAAATTTCAATGCGTTTAAAATAGTGAAACATTATTTAAATAAACAGCAGACGATTTTTCCCCATAGACGTAATGTAACGGAATTCTTTTGACTGTCCCTGTAAAGTAACTATCAGTGCTATGCACACCCTATTCCATATTAAGCTTATTGTAATGCACCTTCGTGATATATATAAATTTCAATGCGTTTAAAATAGTGAATCATTATTTAAATAAACCGCAAATGATTTTTCCCCATAGACCGCAATGTAACGGAATTCTTTTGAGTGTCCCTGTAAAAAACTATAAGTGCTACACACTTCCGTTGAAATAGGGAACATACTATAGATAATGACAATAACATATAAAAATTGCAAAGCAATCCGAGCATATTTACGGGAGTTAGAGCACGGACAGACGGACAGACGGTATACGGCCATACGGCCAGACAAACCGAAGTCATAAACACTTTTCAACTAGGTTGGAAAGTTTTAAAAACGGATGCAATATGAACGGAATATGTGCTTTATGGACGATATTAATAGATAATATTAAAAAGTCCCATATTCAGACCAGTATAACAGGAGCATACAATGGGAGTGTTTACAAGATTCTTAACATTACCAATTAAATATCTTTTGTATGAATTTTTTAATTAACGTGGAAACATTTTATATAAGTTATATATTTCTTTTACTCATCAATTTCCTGCTGACGAATTGGCCAAACAAGCAGCACAAAACCCATACAATGCAATCCCTTACCACATGGAGAAACCAATAACAAAACTAAAGAGAACCCTGAAAGAACTAACAATTAAGCAATGGCAGTTCGAGTGGGACTACGGGGACACAGGCAGGCTGACACACAGGTACTTCCCTAAAGTGGATACACACAGATTGATAAGCTGCAAACTACTTTCTCAAGTCTACACAGGCCATGGCGCGTTTCCAGCATATCTGCACAGATTCGCACTGGTGGAAACGCCAGATTGTGAGTGTGGATTGATGGGAACTTCCAAACACTACCTCATAGCCTGTCCACTCACACAAGCACTCCATCTGGTAGGCATAACACCAAACAACGAGCAACTTTGGCACAAACAGCTAGCTCAAAACAAACATGTACAAGCAAAAGCCAAAACAGTGATCAGATGGTTAATTGATAACATAGACTTAATTTCACACTAACGTGAAGCAAAACTGAACAAGCCCTTCCCACCATCCACACAACATTAATTCCTCAGCAGCAACAGTGCATAGCGAAATAATAAAAAGCAATTAATAGAATCCTCACAAAAAGGCATTAAAAGAACTTTACTTTTACTGCACCAAAAAAACTATAAAAAAATATATACTAAAAGCACAATGTGCACAAAAAAAAAAAAAAAAAAAAAAAATCAACGAAGCCATGTACGCTAATGGCGCCTGGTGCATGTAAAATCCGTCGTTGGTGCAAAGTCCTCCAAGTTCCCTTTGAATTATACCTCTGGAGGTGCCTAGTCAGGTGAAGGTCTCGTCACCTGATCAAGGTTCTAAATTACGAGACCAATTCCTTTCTCTTTTCTTTTTTTTTAAATTTAAATTTCTATTTTAAACCTGCCATTTCAGCGAGGTTGGCTGGATGCCGTGAGCTGTCAAGTAGAGAAACTGTAGCAAACCACTAGAGAACACTACAGACAAGATGTAATACATAGCGGAAACACAAATATTTAAACTGAATTATATAAACCTCTCTATATTAGCAACCATAGTCAGTGTGAATATGGCCCGAAAGCAAGCCCCTTTCCTTATTCGACAACATACCCAGATACCATAATTAATAACAAGAACCGGCCAACCCAGTATCAAAGTAACTCTCACGAAATACCGTTGCAGCCAAGGACACCCAAGAAGCTAATCAGGTGGATCTCCGTTATGAGGAGATTAGGCGAATTTCGCCCCGCGGCCAGGTATACAAACTCGTTAAGCTGGGCATAATGCCCGGCAGGTAGGGGCCTGGTCTGCGGTTTAATAATAATAATAATAATAATTATTATTATTATTATATTGGTGACGACTGCTTTTTTTGGATATGTGTAACTTCCCCAAGGGAGAACTTTTGCACTTTATGTGTTATATCATTTATCAAAAATTGAAATTATTAAAAAAAAAAATAGAATATGCATATTTCTACAATTAGTGCGCTATGCATATAATTACTTGATGAAAAGTTTGAAGCAGAACCATTATTATATACATACATTTGTAATGTAAACAAAAATACCGAAAAGCTTTTTCTTAAAAGGCCATAATGTATATATCTTTTTTAAAAGATGAAAAGTAGCAATCACGTATGGGCTAAAATGATGTAATATGGTCCTCAGTTTTTTGTCCTAAAATTCAAATATTTTTTATTTAACTTGATAAATTGTGTTTAAAAAAAATTACTATGCGTAGAGTATAATTGTGTCGTCTAGTTGCAAAACCGGCCAACTCCTCAAAATTTGAAATTGTGTTTTTTCAACTTTTTAAGTTCTAAGTAAACGTTTCTACCATCTGGAAACAATAAACAAGCCTAAGCTGGTGAAATCCTTGTGTTATATGCGTTTGAAAATCAGGATGTGCTGCAAAACCGGCCAAATCCATAAACTAGTGAGGTTCAAAAGCGGCCATTTCCATATCTGCTAGATGGCATCTCTGCTTCTCCCCACAGTAACCTCTCACTTGTTGATTAGACTAATGTTATAGTGTGTTCTAATAATTTAGTTTCATTTTTTCTCTGGCTATGGAAAAGTTTGTGGAGGAATTATCTCCTAATCAATCTAGGAAAAAGAAAAATGACCCTACGACGTGGAGAAGGAAAAAAGCCAACGTTCACCTTTAGATAACCAGGGGCGGATTAACATGTTTTTATGCTCTAGGCAAAATACTTTTCTGCGCCCTCTCCCTTCGCTTTCATAAAACTATAAGTGAATTTTCTCGGATAATTTAAGAATTTTTTAATTTATTTAATTTTTTAATAAAAGATTCTTCCATTTAATTTTTTAAAATAAATTTTAGTATTTTGAGGATTGTAGATGCGGAATGAACGGGCTTTTGCTACAGTTAAAATCTGAGAGAATACATTTGTGATTACATTTTCATAATTTCTGGCATTATTTTTTTTAGGTACTGCCTTACTTGGAATCCAAGAAATCCAAGCTGTGGGCACTCTTCAAAAGCTTAACAATGCTCCTCAACGACTCCTCGAACATTTTTGTGCGTTTTCTACCCCTAAAAACCCAATTTCACATTATATTTAGCAAAAATTAATTTCTGGTTTGTTGCAAAACCGGCCAATTCCAAAGTAAGTTGCAAAGATGGCCAAATCCAAAACAAAGACTTAAATAACCTCCTCATTTCATGTGCCCCTGCCACCTTATTTTGTGTTTTCAAATATACTGTCTTATTGACTATAAAACTAAAGAGTTTTGGTTCTAATCTTATTTTGGCTAAGTGTTGCAAAAAATCAGCTTTTTCTCAAAATTTTACTTTTTGGAGATGGCCGGTTTTGCAACTAGAAGACACAATTATGATTTATCCTACAAATATGTATATGTTTATTGTCTTATTATCTATTATTTTATCTATATTATTTATGTCTTATTTTCTTCAATCAACTATTCTTTATATTAAAATTTTATTTTACATTAAAATAACATTAATGTGTTTAAAAAAATGTGAAATTGAAATTTCGCTACAGAAATTTAAAAAAAAAAAACTTTCCTATACTTTTGTAAATTACAAACAAAAAGAACCTTCTTTTAAATCAAACTTCCATTTACCTAAAAATAAAAACAGTTACAAATATACAAATTAGCGGCCAATTTGCAGAGTTACTTTTCTTCTATTAAAGTCATTCTTTAACATAACAAAAATAATCCAAGAGAATATAAAGATTACACATATATATTTTCTTTAAGTCTACTGGGATATATAATTCGAAATCAAAAGACCTTGACCATCTTAATAATCTTAATCTGGAGAGTAACATAAATATTTGTCTTCCGGGATCCTAGTCGAATCAACTAAAAAGTTTCCAGAGAAACAAAAAAATACCAGATTCCCAGTAGACAACCAGAGACACAGTATTTTACCCAGGGTACATGGAATAAACCATTATATTGGGAATGTGTTAAAATAAAAGAAAGTTTATGAGAGTTAATAGAAGTAAAAATTTGATAAATATTTATTCCATATAAAACAAAGTTTTATTTCAAATGACAAATTTAAATATTGAGGCATTTTTTTTTCCTTTTCGCGAGATGTATTATTACATCTTAATTTTTTCCTTATTTATATAATATTTTATATAATGTGTCGGTCTAAGTTTATTGACCATCCTCGTCGATTATCTTGTTTCAAAATTGCAGTCACCTAAAGATTTCAAATTCAAAAATATGTAGTTTGAAATGTTAGGGTGGATTGTATTTTTAAATAAGACGTATTATAAATAAAGGTTTTCTCTCTAAACCGGTTTAATTTATGAGTTTTATTGAACGTGGTTTCTCGCATTTATTTTTGTAACCGTTGTTCCAACTCACATAAGCTTAAATTCCCATAGGGAATTTTTCGCCAGGATTGCCGATACTTAGAAAAATATCTCCATATTTGGATACAAAAGTAAGCCTCTATAAATAATTCCAACTTGTCGATGATAAGGTTCTTTGAAATTTCCATTAAAATTCAATATTCAGGAAAACTGACAATTTCCTATAATCGGGTTTCACGTATTTTAGCTTCACGTGTTTGAGTAACATTAACTGAATTCTTAAAAGAAGGAAAAAGATAACTAGCATTATCCTCCATATACAGGTTTAATTTATGAGATTTATTGAAAATAGTTTCTCGCATTCATTCTAGCAACCGTTGTTCCAACTCACATAAGCTTAAAATTTCATAGTCAAATTCTCAACAATTTTATTATTATTTTATTTTAATATATTATATCTATAAATAAATTACTATACACATAAATTTTAAACGACCAAGAAATATATTTTTAAATAAAAAACAAGCAGAAAAAATCAAAAGAATCTTTAATCTATAGAACTTAATCCTATAAGGTTTACAGTACTCTATAGAAAAATTGTTCTATTTTTAAAAAATCTACAGAACTTCTAAGCATTCTATAGAACTCTATATAAAGTTCTATAGAATGGCTATTCAATATAACTTGTAAAGAATTCTATAGCGTTCTATACAGCTCTATGAACTATGTTTGTAAGGGTTACGTTATGTATATATAATGTGTGTGTGTATGAAAGATATTCGAATAATTTTCACTAAATTATACAATCATTCTCTCTAGTAAATATTATTACATCCTAAACATAAAGCTATACATAATTGAAATCAAGACAGCTGAAATTCGATATCAGGTGTAAATTATAAATATATTTTTATATAAAACTTTAGCATTAAACTGCATCACTTGCATTGAAATTTAAAAATTTTAAAGTTTCTAAATTTAAAAATTAACGTTTATTTGTATTTACTGCTATTTAATGTTTTGTAAAAGAATCATTTGTTATCTCACTTTAATCTTTTGAGCAAGTTTTAAAGAAAAATAAGCTAAAAGTGCCTAGTGACTGTTATTTTTTGTAGAAATAATGAGACATGGCGTTCTTCAAAATCTACCGGATGTGTCATTAAAAAGATATTTGGAAAAGAAACTTGAAACTTCAATGTTTCTAAAGATAAGATAAGTTTAAAAGTCCATTCTTTGAAAATCCTATCAAGATTACTTTAGATGAAAAAAGAAACTTACAGATATTCCTTTTTATATTAGCTTAATATCTTTAGCAGTCAAGTAGAAGTTTTCTAAATTAGAACATAGCCGTAAAATTTTTACAATTTACGGTTCAATTTAAGAAAGTTGAAATATTTTGTTACATGTTATCTTCATGTATATTATTATATGTCTCTTAGGGAGTCAGGTGCTGTTTGAACTCACATAATTCATGAAAAAGTTACAACTATAAGAATTGCCTTCGCCCCATAACTAATCGACTTTTAAATATAAAATTTAAAATACTTATTAATAATTTAATCAATTAAAGTTCACCAAAAAGTATATATATATATATTTTTTTTTTAATTTATTTTAAAATTTAATACACTTTTTACAAAAGAATTATTTTTGCGCGAATTGCGCGCATGATTTTTCACATTTGAATTGATAAAACCAGCCAAATTTTTTAGAGAATGCGGATACAATGTCTTCTCAAAATAACCTAAAATTAAAAACAATAAAATGTGTGCATCCTGAAATTTTTTTTTTTTTTTTTTTTTTTTAAGAAACTTGATAGTTCAAGGTTTTTTTTTTTTTTTTTTTTTGTAATACAGAAGTAGTCGTGAATTCTGTACTTCTTACTTTAGAAAAATAAAAATAGGATATTTTACAGGGTCTGTTATGAAATTAGTAGGACTCATTTAAAAAAAAAAGAATTATTCATGAGAATAGTACAAACGATTAGAATTTTTCAAAGTAGTACCCTTCCGCATCTACACACTGCTGCCAATGAGTTTTTCAGTTTTTGTACGCCTCCTGGAACGCCTGGACCGGAATGCTGTTTAGCTCCATCTTCACATCCTGTTGAACCGTCTCTATGGAGTCGTGATGCTTCCCCTTGAGCATCGATTTTATTCTCGGGAACATAAAAAAGTCTGGCGGGGCCAAATCGGGGCTGTAGGGAGGTTGAGGTAGCGTTGCCACATTGTACGGGGCAAGATACTCTCCTACGCGAAACGCTGTGTGGCTCGGCGCGTTGTCATGGTCCAGCCGCCAATTGTTGGCGATGGCTGGGCGGACACGAACAATGCATTTCGTAGTCTTGTGAGGACTTCCACGTAAATTTTTCAATTGCGACACATTTTCTTTGGTCTTTCTGGTCTCGGGAAGGGCTAGTGGAGCTTAAGCCATATGGTAGGCCACTCTGTCCGGCATGAACCTGGTCTTTCTGGTCGAAGGGCGTCCAGAGCGGTCGTCGTCTTCCACTCTTTCCCCACCTTCTCGGAACAGCTTGTGCCACTCAAAAACACCCGATCTACCCATGGCAGCATCACCGTAGGCCTTCTTAATCATGTCGTGAGTCTCTTTACCCGTTTTATCAAGCTTTACACAAAATTTGATCGCGTATCGCTGCTCCAGAAAACGCTCCATGATTCTCCGTGACGAACCGTTTCGATAGTGGTTCACAGTACAAGCGACCTGCTCTCTTCTATGGCCGAGAGCCAACTGCCGTTTTTTTCCCAGCATTCCCAATTTCTCCCTCCACTGATCGTGTGTGCGAAGACCGCCTCTGTCCGCCCGCTCACCCAGGAAAAAAACAGTCTTACTAATTTCAGAACAGACCCTGTATGTATCTATACGGTTAGATCATTCATTCAAAATTTCATGAAATTCTAGCAAATTATTTTTTTTTCAGAAATCGTGCACGCAATGACTAAAATCGCCGTTAAAGTTCAACTAACCACTTTATCATATAAAAATATATCAAACTGTTTTAGACAGAACTTCTCTTCTAAAGTGATTTTTTTAATGATGCTACAGAATCATATTTAATTATAAGCTATTAAGACAAATTCGATTTTTCTTACACTTTAAAATGTACCGGACTCCTTATTTTTTTATTCATATATTCGATGTTCGATAATTGAAACTCACAGGGACCCATACAAAATGTTGAATATCTGGTGTTGAAATGCTCCTAATGTGAAAAAGAGAATGCTATTACTAAAGAAAAATAAAAGACTGCTTATACATTAGAAACTAGTATGTTATCTATAATTCGAATTGTTTTAAAATATTAAATTAAACACATATATTTCAATCTATAATTAAAATTACCTGATGTACAATGATGATACAATGCCAAACATAATCTGATCTCTGTTATATGTATAATTATAATACAAAATATTAAAGCAAATAAAAATGAAATATATATTGAACTACCAATTAGCATAGAAAGTACGATTTCGAAAATAATTAATCAAGTGATGATAGTTTTGTGTTTTGCAGGAAATCTTTCACTTTTGAATAAACATATCGGTTACTTTTGCGCTGAAGACTATTTCTGAACCATATATTTATTGTATACATTATTGATTTTTTAAATGGATTTCAGAAATCCCATCGTCTGATTGTGAGTCAGGCCTGTAGTTATTTGAACTACTTCATCATCACTTAATTTTCTACAACTTTTGAAATACTTATCTACTTTTTCATTTTCAGATAATTAAATTACCGCTGTTACAAATCTATTTGAAATTGAGAATTTGTAGTAGTATGTCATCATAATCTACTATTAAAGATTTTTGACGCTATTGAGAAACCAAGAATTTCCATATAAGAATTGTATATACCTATTCGTACGTAGTGATTTTCAATTTTGCAATATTTTCGTATTATTGCTGAAGAAATGTTTCAGTTTTTCAAAATAGGAAAATAATCAAATGATTCACATTTCTCTATGATTATCGTACTTTCTGTTATTTAATTGCGAAAACTTTTTTAAATATAATTAAATTTGTAGTTTGAACAAACCGCTTGATTAAATTAAGTTCGAATTAAAAATCTAGCTTAATAAATCAAATCTACTTTTTTCGGAATTTTATGATTGATCTATTTCGTAATATAGCGAATTATTTTTATTTATTTATTATTATTGCACATTACTGAGGATTTTATCATTGGCATTCTAGAACTTTACATTTATGATAGGAAATTTTAATACAAATGAATTAAAGCATTTATTTGTCTTTTACCTGCTAATATAATTTATATAGAGATGTAAAATTATGTAAAGGGATATAATATTTCGGATTAATGTTACTGATTTTTAATTTTTAAAATAATTATTGCGGAATAAATAATATTTTGCATTTTCTTATTATTTTACTGCATTTTTTGTATGTTGTCACAACTAAAATATTATGGTGTCTGAATTTTCTGACTATTAAAATTCTGAATATAAAAATATTGGCCATTTATGCGTAAATTTAATTTAATTCATAATTAATTCAAATTTAGACAAAGTTTTAATTAATAAATATGTACATTCAATTTATATTTAAAAAATAAATATGTTACTATATTTATAGAAAAAAGTAAAATTAATTAAATGTGTTTTAAGCACTAATATTGCAATAACTTTTTTTTTTCTTTACTAATATTTACATTTACATTTTCGGAGGACATTTGTTTATGGATAATGGATGTATATTAGGAGATTTTCTAAAATTACAAAATACAATTTTCAAATACTGTCTTGATATATTTAAAATTTAAATATAAAAATTCCTTTTATTTTCAAAAAGAACAAATTAAAAATTTTATTTATTTAAGAATATTTTTATAGTTTACAGACAAATTGTAGCATAACATGGTTGAATTCAAACTTTTTTGCCATACAAACGAATATATGTTTTATCTTTTCTTTTCGTTTTATATGAATCCGATTCACTGGAAATATAAACTATTTTCGTATTAACTTAAATGCAATAACTTAAAACGCTAGAAACATAGCAAATATGCTGCGCAACAGAAATGAGTTCCGTATGGATAATTTAATCTCACTATTATTATTCTTCGGTTATCAGTTAAAAAACCAACATCTCAGAATACAGCAATCTCGCATAAGAAAATATATTTCTAAATAGCATTTAATAAGGTTTACGTCAATTCACATATTAATTTCTATTTCATTACTAGCACAATGCTGTTTAAAAAAAATCACAATATTATTTTTATGTTATATTTTATCATTTTATGACTGATTTGCATTAAATATTTTAAATATCGTACTTAAAATAATTTTTTCACTGTAAATATCTTACTAAATTAATTTTATTTGCTAACTTCATTTGAATCCATTAATATACTTTAATTCTGAAATGAAGTAAAAAAAAAACTAGAGGTGAAATTATATGTCAAATAATACGCAAAAGAAAGGTGTAGTTGAAAACAAATATGCCAGATTGATGTTAAAGAGTGAAAAAGAATCATCGTCTGAGGCTTGAAAAAATAAAGGTATGAAGAATACAAACATTGTCGCAACCTTTTTATACAGTTTAAAGTAAATTTAAAATAAAAAATGTTGTTACGTTTTTAAAACAAATACATAAACTATTAACACTTTTACTGCCGAGAAGAAGGGTAAATTTGCAATGTTGTTTTGTCTGTAGTTTTTTTTAAATGCTAATAAAAGAAGAATTTTCAAACTTGATATAAAAAACTTAATTACGTATATGAGTAGCCTTGAGAGTAAAAATTTGCCATGTAACCAATTTAATTATTCCAACATAGAAACTCAAAAATTATGCTCAGAAAATCAAAATGTAATTACTTAAGTTAAAGAAGCCGAAATAAAATTTCAACTGTAAGAAACAGAAATACTCAAGTTGAAAGAAGCATTTTTGTGGTAAAAAGCAAAAACAAGAATTACGATAACATCCTCAGAATCCAATTGTGTGACATGGAAATTAAATTAGAACAAGAAGTAGCAGAAAGGTAAACCATACCCAGATCACACAGAAAAAAAAAGACAGGTGCTTGTGCGATATAAAATCCTAATTAGATGAAGAAAGCAAATGTTCAGAACAATATAAAGTACGTTTAGAGAAAGCTAAGCATTGTCCAAAACAATTCTAAAAAAAATCAAAAGGGATTATTCAGATTCCGCAGATTTTGAAAATAAAGAAAGAATGGCATGTTTCCCGAAAAATGAAAACAAACCTAATTTAGAGGTAGGAAATGAAGAGAATCTTAGAAAAGTCAAGAAAATGTCAAGTAATAAGAAATTGATGAGAAATGTTCCTAAAATTAAAGTTGTTTATAAAGCATCGGATGAATTTGAAGATGAATCAGAAATAGATTCTGTAGTTGAGGAATGCAAACAAAATTTTACTAAAAAGAAGCATGTTCATAGAAACTCTCTACTGAAATAAAGTAAAACTAAATTAGATGTAAATTCCGAAGATTATACTGAGATTTATGATGATGACAATTTTAAAGCTTTTGACAAGTATGGTATCGATCCTGACAAATCCATTGTTTCTGAAGATGATGATTCAATTCGAAGAAATGAATAGTTAGGAATGAAAAAGTTGTTTAAATGAATACTTAGTTATAATCCAATCTCGTTAGGAATATGAAATGTGATGGAAGAAGACAGAAGAGTAAGAAAAAAAAAGAGAAGAAATGAGGAATAAGAAGATAAGACGCAAATAATAAAAAAGGCGAATACGAAAAAAAAGTAAGATGATGAAGAAGAAACATATTGTTATTGTGTTTAGTGACGTTAGTTTCCATATGATGAATGTGCTTTTATTTCTTTAAGTTGACCTGTTAATTTTTAAAACTTGACTGTTCCTGACGTAGTTAAAAAAAATCTCTTTTGAAATAATTCGTGGTCTACGAACTGTGATATGCATCAGCAACCCCTAAAGGACACTATTAAATTGTGTTTTTAAATAAAGCCAAAAAAATTTGGATGCTGATCCTTGTTTTTTACTTTCCAGATAATCCAGTTGCTCCCACCTGCGATTTTAACGTGGTCACCTGAGAACAGTTTACATATCAGTATAGCCGAAGCTGTGGCAGCTGTGTTTCCAAGCAAAGATAAGAGTAGTGGGCCATAGGCTTGCAGGTTCCACACGACATAGCTTTCGTCAAGTCAGCAGAGCAGTCTAGCGAAGGTATAAATGCAACAGTTAGTTGAGTTTGGAAACATGAATGGAACAGAGATGATGTTACTGGCAGACAGCAATAGAACGGGAAGATGCTTTTTTCGGTCGATTTAAAATGAATTGGACTAATCTCCTTGTGGCGGATCTACATGTGTGATGATGCTGTTATATATTTTCTTGTAAATAGACCACCTTGTAAATATTGTCCGTGCACTTTAATATAATCATTTCAAAAGATTCAAGCTGTGTCGTGAACTAATGTATGTGTATCATTGATTCAGTTTCTGTATTTTGGTGTCGAGAAGTGGTACGAACAACTTGCCTACAAAGGTATTCTGAAGCTCGAAGATGATTGTGATATTTTATAATGATATTAAAAATTAAGTGGTGCTACATTGTGATAAATAGTGAAGATTCAATCTATTTTATTCTTATTCTTGTCAAGTGGATGCAGCGAATAATGTGAGTTTTTGTTTTATTTTTATTCTTAAAATTTCACTTCAATTTGGTTGTATTATTGAATTGGAAGTGGCTCCTAAAACAGAAAGTCCTTTAAAATCGAAATACTTCACATATTAATTTTTGATGATGTTGGAGATTGGAAAGATAGGCAAAGACTGTGCGAACTTACTGGCTTTCCGTTTAAATTGACAGCGCATGATATACTGAAAAAATTCGTAAAGTTAAGGAAACTTTTTCTTTGTATGAATTAATTACGATTTGTAATGTTTTGTGTATAGATAATTCCGGAACTTTTGATGAAACAACTGCTAGAATGATTTCATATTTGAGTGATTTTAATTTATTGAAAGAAAATATAATTACTGAAGAAAATGAAATAAGAGATAACGAAACTGAATTAGTATATGAAACCAATAGTAGTGCTAGTAATAATTATAATGGTGTTCATTCTGTTTCGCTCCATCTGATTCCTGATTTTTCTGTAAAACCTTCCATTAGTATTACTGATACTGAGAACATGGTTGCTACATATGCTGGTACTCAATATGAAAATGTCGAAAAGTGGAGTACTGATTTTGTAAATGTGATTACATTAAAAATAAATGTGCAACGTTAAATTAGCACAAATTAAAATCATTTCTAATGGCAAACAGCTGTTTCAGAGCCCTTAAGCTGCATCTTCAGTGCCAACTCAAAAGGTAAAAACGAATTAAAAACTCCTAGGCCATGACCGCTTGCCTGCCATCTCCCGCCCCGCGGCCAGATGAAATGGCGTTGAATTTTTCAAAACAACAGCGGAGACGAGGAAACACACGTGACAGAGAGACCAATAGGAACACTCCGCCGACCGGGAAAGTTTAAGTGTGGAGGCGAATAAAGGAGGGGGGGGCGAAGAGAATGAACTGAGCGAAACGCAGCCAGACGTTTGAAACGCTTTGTACGGCAGAGAAAAAACCAGAAAGGGGGGGGGCAATGAGGATGAATTAAATGAAAGGTAGCCAGACATTTGAAAAATTTGGTGTACTGGACAAATCATTAACCAAGCTGCTCGAATTTTTCCATATGTAATAAGCTTCCCAGAAATTTAGGTCGTAAATTGATGAGCATTTCTGAATTATCGCACCTTCCGAAAAATTAAAACTATGACTTTCAGACCAACAATGGTTAGCTATTGCAGATCGTTTATCACAATTTTTAACATAGTTTTTATGCTCCCCCAAACGGACTCTAAGCGGTCTCTTAGTTTGACCTATGTACATTTTATCACATTCGCAAGATATTTTATAAATTCCCCAATGTGAAAATCTGTCTATTGGATGTTTGAGGTCTGTAAATTTGATTTTGTTAAACGGTGCATAAACTATTTTAAAGTCGAAACTTTTCAAAATTCTAGATATTTGATGGCTTATTCTCGGAAAATATGGAAGTATAATTAAATTTTCATTGCGAACATTGTTAACATTGGAATGCGTACGTTTAATTTGTTTATTATGAATTGAATCAACTATTTCAACAGGATAACCCCGGTCAAAGGCTATTGATTTGATGTAGTCTAACTCCGCTTTGAGTAAACTCTCAGATGAACAAATTTTTAGGGCGCGATGAACATATGTATTAAAAGCAGCCAATTTTTGATTCGGGGGGTGAGATGAAAGACGGTGTGGCGGTAATGAAACTGCGAATGGTTTACGATAAACTGTAGTTTGAAATGAGTGATTTTCGCGGTAAACCATGACATCAAGGAAAGGTAGTTGGTTGTTATTTTCAAGTTCAGATGTAAACTGTATATGTTCATCTACAGAGTTCATAACAGAAAGGATATGAGGAATATCTATATCACTAGGATCAACTAAAGCGAAACAGTCATCGACGTAGCGGGTGTAAAATGGAAAATTTAACTTATTGAAAAGGTTTGACTCGTAATAATGCATATAGAAATCACTGAGAATTGGGCTCAGGGGTGAGCCCATAGACAACCCATCGGTCATGCGATAAAAATCACCATTAAAAATGAGCGTATTTTGTGATAGACAACTGTCCGTAAGGCGCAATAATTCATCTATTTCAAACTGTGAGAAGTGAAATTCCTGAAGGCGTAATTTGAGACAGTTTAAGGCACCTTGAACCGGTACATTTGTAAAGAGGGATTTGACATCAAATGAAACCATACGGCTTTGAGTAAAGGGGAAGTTACGTAATTTATTTACGAAATCATAAGAATTTTTGCAGGTATGAATATTCATTCACATTGGGGAATTTATAAAATATCTTGCGAATGTGATAAAATGTACATAGGTCAAACTAAGAGACCGCTTAGAGTCCGTTTGGGGGAGCATAAAAACTATGTTAAAAATTGTGATAAACGATCTGCAATAGCTAACCATTGTTGGTCTGAAAGTCATAGTTTTAATTTTTCGGAAGGTGCGATAATTCAGAAATGCTCATCAATTTACGACCTAAATTTCTGGGAAGCTTATTACATATGGAAAAATTCGAGCAGCTTGGTTAATGATTTGTCCAGTACACCAAATTTTTCAAATGTCTGGCTACCTTTCATTTAATTCATCCTCATTGCCCCCCCTTTCTGGTTTTTTCTCTGCCGTACAAAGCGTTTCAAACGTCTGGCTGCGTTTCGCTCAGTTCATTCTCTTCGCCCCCCCCTCCTTTATTCGCCTCCACACTTAAACTTTCCCGGTCGGCGGAGTGTTCCTATTGGTCTCTCTGTCACGTGTGTTTCCTCGTCTCCGCTGTTGTTTTGAAAAATTCAACGCCATTTCATCTGGCCGCGGGGCGAGAGATGGCAGGCAAGCGGTCATGGCCTAGGAGTTTTTAATTCGTTTTTACCTTTTGAGTTGGCACTGAAGATGGAGCTTAAGGGCTCTGAAACAGCTGTTTGCCATTAGAAATGATTTTAATTTGTGCTAATTTAACGTTGCACATTTATTTTTAATATAACGGCACAAAGTTTTAATCCACCTTTTAGATGTGATTACATTATTTAATTTAATTTATTTACATAAATTAATTTTGACAAACCGTTCTATGTCAGGTAAAGGAAAATTATTCATTGAAAGTGGAAGTAAATTAAATTATTCGCCTAAATTAAGATCATTATTCATTTCTGAATTTGGTACAACGTGCAACTCTTCAGAATTACATCAATTGCTATTAAAAAGAAAAAATGAAAGATAACGAAACTGTTGACGAATATTCTTAAATATGAAGCAGTTATTTTTTCGTGGAAATATTGAAGATACTGTATTGATTCAATGTGTAATAAATGGTATAAATGAATCAGTTTTTAAAAAATCATTTTTATACAGTTGTTCTGATATTAGTAAATTTAAAATAAAACCTAAAATTTATGAAAAAATAAGATCCGATTATGAAAATATGAAACAAGAAAATGACGCTAGACTCAAATCGAAACCTGAAGTTGAGTATAAGAATAAAACGAAACCTGTAAGGCCTTAACTTCTCTGTTATAACTGTGGTAATAAAAATCAGAAGACTATATACTGTAAAAATAAAGATAAAGGTCCTCTCTGTTTTTCTTGCTATTTGTATGGTCAGAAATCATTTCAGTGTAGTATTCCAACACAGAATTTACATAATTACACCCAGAAAATCAAAATTTAATTACTCAAGTTAAAGAAGACGAAATAAAATATAAAATATTACAAACAGAAATACTCAAATTGAAAGAAGCATTTTTGTCGTAAAAAGCACAAACACGAATTACGATAACCTCCTTAGAATCTCAATTGTGTGACATGGAAAATAAATTAGAACAAGAAGTAGCTGAAAGGCAAAATATAACAGATCACACAGAAAATTAGACAGGTGCTTGCTCGATATAAAATCCCAATTAGATAAAAAAAAAAGAGCAAGTGTTCAGAGCAATATAAAGTGCGTTTACAGAAAGCCAAACATCGTTCTAAACAATTAGAAAATTCTGAAGACGAGTGTTCCAAAATAAAAGATTCCGAAAGAAGAATTCAAAGAAAATTAGATAATTCCCAGGAAGATTTCGAAAATCTGAAACAAGAATTTATTAAACTTAAGAAACAAATAAAGCAAAATAGCAATTCTAAAACCCTTAAAAGTGATTATTCAGATTCCGCTGATTTTGAAAATAAAGAAAAAATGGCATGTTTCCCCAAAAATGAAAACAAAGTATATTTAGAGTTAGGAAATGAAGAGAATCTTAGAAAAGTCAAGAAAATGTCAAGTAATAAGAAATTGATAAGTAATGTTCCTAAAATTAAAGTTGTTTATAAAGCATCGGATGAATTTGAAGATGAATCAGAAATAAATTCTTATGAAGATTCTGTTGTTAAGAAATGCAAACAAAAGTTTACTAAAAAGAAGCCTGTTGATAGAAACTATTTTCTGAAAGGAGGTAGCAGTAATTTAGATGTAAATTCCGAAGATGACACTGAGATTTCTGATGATGACAATTTTACCGGTTTTTACAAGTATGCTATCGATCCTGACAAATCCCTTGATTCTGAAGATGGTGATTCAATTCGAAGAAATGAATGGTTAGGAATGAAATAGTTGTTTAAATGAATAGTTAGTTATAATCCTATCTAGCTAGGAATATGAAATGTGATGGAAGAAGAAAGAAGAGTAAGGAAAAAAAAGAGAAGTTAGACGAATAAGAAGAAAAGACGCAAAGAAAACAAATTAAGGCGAATAAGAAGAAAAAGAAATATGATGAAAAAGAGACATTTTGTTATTATATTTAGTGACTTAATTTGCCATGATGATGTATGTGTTTTTATTTTATTAAGTTGATCTGTTAATTTTTACGCCTTGACTGTTCCTGACGTAGGTAGTTAAAAAACTGTTTTGAAGATTTTCGTGGTCTATGAACTGTGATAAGCATCAGCAGCCCCTAAAGAACACTATTAAATTGTGTTGTTAAATAAGCCAAAAATAACTTTGGATGCTGATCTTTGTTTTTTTTTCTTTCCAGATTATCCAGTTTTTCCCACCGGCTATTTTAACGTGGTCACCTGGGGACAGTTGACATATCAGTATGGCCGAAGCTTTGGTAACGGTGTTTCCCAGCAAAGGTGTGCAGTCTCCAGACGACATTGCTTTATTTAACTCAGCAGAGCAGTCTGGCGGAGGTTTAAACCACGCAGCCGGGAGTTGAGTTGAGGAATACGAATGGAACAGAGATGACGTTGCTGGCAGACTGGATCGAAAGATGTTTTCTTTTCTTCGATTTAAAATGAGTTTGACTAATCTACTTGTGGCGGATCTACATGTGTGATAATGTCGTTATATATTTTCCTTTAAATATACCCCCTTGTAAATACTGTCCGTTCTCGTTAATATAATCATTTTAAAAGTTTCAAGCTGTGTCGTCAACTAATTTATGTGTATCGGTGATTCATTTTCTATATATATACATTTGGAGATTTAATTAGAATGTTACAAGAACTTGATTAATGTTTTTTGAAATTCAAAGATATTATAATTATATATATATTGTTAAATTTTTCCGTAAATGCTATCTTCAGATATGAAACAGAAAATTATACTGTCAAGTAATTTAAAATTTTAATTTCGAACTTTATAAATTCATTTTGAATTTTTTGAATCATTTTGAAAATAGATTGAAAATCATGTAGTTTTTGAAGCATAACTCACAAAGTGCTTTGCAAGCTGCTCTGTAATTTAGAATTTACATATTAGAAGCCTCTAGGAATTGAATTCTGTTCAGAAATATTATAAGTTACATTTCATTTATTTTTTTTTTATAAATAGTTTATTAATATAGATAATTTGTAAATTTATTTTCTAGATAAATAGGAAACGTAATATATGATTTTTTTAACAGAAATAACTTTTTCCGAGCTTTAAAGATGGAAATTTAAAATTACTGCTCATTCCGCCAAGTTCTGTTTTAAATATATTAATACTAAAATTACCGTGTATCGTGTATCGTGTATATCTTGAAATACCGGGTTGGGTCATTCTTGACCCATGGACTTTAATGATGTTATTTTTTTATGTGATATAAAGACACACAATAAAGTTTGATGATTAATACGATGTTTTGATTAATGATTAATGCAATTTCAGCTTATAGAATATTACATAATGTGAAAATTAGTGAATAGATAACAGCAAAGAAAATTTAAGTTTCTAATTACAGAATAGATACTTTGAGACTCTGACAGCTCGTATGAAAGATAGGAGGGAAATATATTTCAAATAATAGTATATATTTTAATTATCAAATTAAATTTCATAATAATGTTACTACAAATTAATAGGACCTGAAAACACAATAAAAATTAAGAATTTATATCTACATATTTTTGTTCTTACATTATAGTACTTTTGCTCGAAACTATTCACACAAAATATTATGTTCTTTGTTTGTTCTTTTGCAATTCATATTCCACAGGCACATTTTAAATATTTAGTTTTATTGTCTTTGCATTGTTTATGCTCCAACGCTTTCCTATATTTGAAAATTTTGCCGTGGTCCTCTACACCTGAGGTTCTATTGCAATATTTTCCCTTATTAGCCCTTTGTTATTTTTAAAATATAGCCTCTTCTATGGATATTAGAATATTTTTGTCTCTTTAAAAAATACCCATGCATTCAATAGTGGCTCATCATAGGTTTCACAATCACTTTAGTATCAGTAAATTCGTAAACTGTATTTTTCCTTGTGTAATCGTAGAGTATCCCATAATTAAATAAGATCAAATTTTATATAATAAAATACTGGTGGTAAAGTTATTGTGCCCTCCACCCCTGACGAGCCACTACTGCATGCATTGATGATCGCTAGATTTGACTTTAAATATTGAAAAAAAAGCATGCATTGGCCGACGCCTTAATGCATATTTCACGGAATATTTCCTGTCAGATTGATCCGTAGCATGTTGGAAACATCCTTACGTCGAATAATTGAACTACGAGAACTGAAAGATATTGGGACAGTATCGCATTAGAAGTGAATGCTTTACTTAAAGAATCGTATGCTTGACTTACAAGATAAAGCATTAAAATAATTGGAAATGCATATTTTGATTTAAATGCCATTGAGCTCTTTTGGGACTGTTTTTGATGACATTTTCCTAATTTATGTCAAAAATTCCATTACATTGTAAAATATGCTGTTTATGCTTACTGTATATTTTTTCCTTGCCATTACTGTTTCTGAAACTTTGACTGCTGGTATGGACAGCATATATCACGGACAAATTACATTTATGAAAAAACATATACTTATTTCATAAAAACATAAAATTTTTATACTTTTTTTTTAGAAAACCAGTACATTTATTATCTGTCTTCAAGCATACAGTAATTCGTATATTTTCATATTATTTGTGTAAATTGTTCATGCTTATGCAAAATGTGATAGAATACCCATAATACACGTCCCATAATACACGTATAGACTCGGAAAATAATTAATCACAAAATAATAATTTGATATTATATGGTTTTATGTTAAACACAAATGTTGTTTGTAACTGAATTTATACAGACTTATGTATATAAATTTCATAAGAATGTTTTAATGTATTAAGAAATATATTTTTCTATAACAGATTTAACAATTTTTTTTTGGAAATATAGTTAACATGAAAACAATGTCTTTTTCTGTTAGGAAAGTAACATAATGTTATTTTTAATGTTTTTCTATTAGATGATTAAAGAGAAAATTGTTTTTCCAATAATGCCAGAAATTTGTAAAAGTTCTTGTCACGTTTATTTGTGGTAAATACGTGACAAGAATTTGTAATCGATATATATTACATCTTTGTCGAAATATATTTTCCCCCGAAGGCTCGAAGCTCATTACTACATAATTTTCATGATTACAATTTATGGTTTTCTCAGAAGTGTTATTTTTCTACGGGTACTTTTGACATCATATACAGCAAAAAGAACATACATGAGAATACATATATAGGCACATATATAAGCACGTTAATGAATAATGCGATGGGACCATAAGTAGAAGATAAATATTTAAATTAAAATATAGAATATATTTAAATGTAAGAATATATAAAAATATTCTTCACAGAAGAACATAAATAAATATATTTCATTACACTATTAATAAATAACTATTTATTAATTAATTTTTAATCTTGATATAATTTTTTAATGATAACATAATTTTGTTTTAAGGTATGAACATTGAACATGCTTACAGTTAAAAAGCGTGTTTCATATTTCTGTATATGCTGCTGAATTCTATTATTTACTACATTATTATATTTCCTTTATTATTTCAAAAACTCTGAATTCAGAAATTTATTTTATCTGGGATTTCTTCTTTTACGGATAATAATAATTATTAGTATTATTTTATTTCCATTTGTAAATGTGTCACGGCCATTGCTGTCGGTATGAGTAAACCAGTCCGTTCAGTAGAAAAAGGAGAGCATCAGAGGTGATATTTAAAAAAACAAGTTTATTGAACTTAATCGGGCTGGGATTTGAGAAAGAACGCTACTAAATTTTCCTTTCTCCAAATAAATAATTCAATTTTTCCGAAACTGTACTCCGTAAAAATAAAGCTTCAAATATATTAAATATAAAGATTCAAAACGAACTCACAACTTTGAAGATAACCACAAGTCAGGATGCCTTCAGTAATAATCCAACTCCACGCTGTAGACAAGGCGAACGCTGATATCAGTATGTCCGTCCAGACCACTGCAACTACTTAGACGCTATTCAACTTCCGATTTGTGATTCAATCGCACTATCTAGATGTACTCGTATACCAAACGTATTTTCGAAGTTTATATACCCCAAACAGTGATTGACCAGCTATAATAATTTGCATATGTATCGATGAACAGCAGAAACTCACAAGTTCCGAGATTTTCACAGTCATCCGTCGAAAGTTAAAGAGAGATGTCCTTAATCAACTTTTACACACATGGCCAATTCGAGGACAAAAACTTACGTTCTCATTCAAAAACATCGCCTACTCACATGATCAGAGTAGTGGATCCATCATAAATGTTGGATCCCATTTTTTTATTTTAATGAAATTTGAATGTCCTTAGAATAATAAAGTATGTCTTCTGAAATTCTTATTGGAGAAAAGGATTTTATCTGGAGTTTTGTTTATTATGTTTTTTAATTTGTTTCTTCTATCATGGTTTTAATTGTATTTTTTTTTCATTTTTTATTTTCCCTTCACTTTTAGTTATTAATATTATTTCATTTTAATTTTTTTATCTGCTTTCTTCCTAACTATGCTGTCTTACACTTTAAAAATACTTAAAATAGCAGATAAACATTTAATAACACAAATCGTTTGGTAAATTATAAAAAAAAATATATAGAATTTAAAAATTATATGAGAGTTTTCATTTTGGAAAAGCATTTATTTGTTTTAAATTGAATGGAAAATAATCGGGTTACTGAATCTTATTTAAAAAGATTCACCCTAACTTTTTCGAAAATTCATCATATGTACTCTATTTTTTATTAAATAGTTACTGATAAAATATATCATAAAAAATATTTAAAAGCTTTGGTAATATATGTTCAACGAACATTGCATAACATGCGACAGGTAATTATTAAACAGATTCTTGTTAAAATTCCAATTTTTATAAGATTAAATAACAAATGATATAAGAGATATATTTGAAATGTTTTAAAATGCAAGTCAATTTATGCATAGTACAGCATACATACCACAAATAAACTCTCAGATTATATATCATGCAAAATAAAGTATTTTTAGAAAATTTCTCATTTTTTTTAATTAATGTGTCTTATTCTTAGAAATGGTAAAGTGTGAATGAAACAAATAAAATTTATTGTTCTAATTCTTTCATTAAACTATTTTCCGGGCCCGTCACTTCTTTCTAAACTAGTCGTCGGGGATACTTACTGGATGGGTAATACTTACCCATCATGGATATGCATAATGTAAAATATTAAAATAAAAAATGTGTAAACTACTTATAAAATGCATTGCAATTCAAATAAAATCGTGGTTTGATGACGTCACAAACTTTGAAAGCTCGATTACTGAATTGCTTAAAAGAAACAGCCTTATAACTCCAAAAAACATTAATCCTATTAACTAGCGGTTTATTGCATCAGATTAAGCGTCTCATTTCCAATTAAAATATATCTTTGAAGTGAAATTTGGATGAAAGACACGGTCATGAAAAATCGAAAAGTGCGCAAAATAGGATTACAAATATCTCGGTAACTAATTTTTTATTACACAATTGAATCTATTTGGACACTACACTGTTAACTAGTATTTTAAAAAACACAAATTGCTAACAAATTGTCCTTATTAGTTGCTAAAATCAGTGTAAAAATTGTTTTAAACTCATAAAAGAGCTAAAATCCTACATGTTTCGGCTTTAAACTTAAAGCCATCATCGGGGAAGAGGAACAACACAAACGACTACTGATCTTTTAATTTTCGACACGAGAAAATTGAAATCAACCGTATGGAAAAATTTAAATAAAATAAGCGGGCGCTCTCTGTTGCCAAAGAGCGAAAAACAAAACAATGAATTAACCAGGGGTTAAAAATGTATCCCATAAACCAGGTATGCTGAAAGAAAAGTTATCATTACAAATACAATCTTTTCTAATTTTAATTTCCAATGATTCCCTAATGGCGGCTAATTTCCAATGATTCCCTAATGGCGGCTAATTTCCAATGATTCCCGCCATTAGGGAATCATTGGAAATTAAAATTAGAAAAGATTGTATTTGTAATGATAATTTTTCTTTCAGCATACCTGGTTTATGGGATACATTTTTAACCCCTGGTTAATTCATTGTTTTGTTTTTCACTCTTTGGCAACAGAGAGCGCCCGCTTATTTTATTTAAATTTTTCCATACGGTTGATTTCAATTTTCTCGTGTCGAAAATTAAAAGATCAGTAGTCGTTTGTGTTGTTCCTCTTCCCCGATGATGGCTTTAAGTTTAAAGCCGAAACATGTAGGATTTTAGCTCTTTTATGAGTTTAAAACAATTTTTACACTGATTTTAGCAACTAATAAGCACAATTTGTTAGCAATTTGTGTTTTTTAAAAATAATTTTTTATTGTCTTTTAAATTCACTCCTTAACTCTGCAGTGCTCGCGCGGCGTCCCACAGACGCCAGGGATGTTTCTTTTTTAATTGCTTTATAAACGGATGGGCGAACAAGCTTGTGCTGCCATCTACCTTTCTGTAAACTAAACACAAATAAGTAGAAATTCTCGAAACAATGCCATTTTCATTTTAGTGCTGAGAGTAAGAGGTTATAAGCCAATGCGCACTGCTGGAGTCTAGGAGACGCCACGCGACCGTTTTTGATTCTAAAGGTAAGTATTTTAAATTTTATTTATTCTAGTATTTTTATTTTTTATTATCAACAGCTGTCCTTAGTAGTGTTTTTTTTCTTTCATTTTAGTGATAAGTAAAAGAAATTGTTTGTGAATGTATTTAATTCTGAATGTAAAAAGAATGTATTTATTTTGGTATTGATAATTTTTATGGACAACACTTGTTTTTATTACGTCTTTCTTACCTTTAGAGTCAAGATGACGTCTTAGAAAAAATTCAATATGGCAAATGAACGTGATAGAGAAATAGTACTACGTATGCTGATGGGAGAAGATGAATAAAGGGATGAGTTTGATGATTACAGTGATACAGAAGAATGTAGAGTGGAAACAAGAGAAGAAAACACAGACACCGAGCAAGAAATAGACTCTAATGATAGCGATAGTGATGATTATATTGCCGATAATTATTTCCTAGGTCGGAAAAAATCATCAAAATGGTCAAACGTTTGCCCACCTAAAAATATACGCACTCAGCGACATAATATTTTCACTCATTTACCTGTGTCGCGAAGAATGCTCGAACGCCGCAGCAATGTTGGACATGTGTTTTCGACAATGACATGCTGTCTAATGTAGTTAAATTTACAAATGAAAAGATATCCACAGTACAGGAAAATCATTCTCAGGAAAGGGAGGTCCATTTTACCTACATAATTTAAATAAAAGTGCTTCTAGGCATATTATACATTTGTGCTTCCAGATAAGATAATCATGCAAATACCGAAGCGATATGGTTCTCCGATAAAATGGGTATTGAGCTATGCCATCTAATAATGTCTGAAAAACGATTTAGGTTCCTTTTATATTGTTTGAGGTTCGACAATAGGGATACACGAGACAAAAGGAAGAAAACTGACAATTTATCGCCTATACGTGATGCGTTTTTTTTCATTTGTGGAAAATTGTAAGAATGCTTATTCAGTTGGAGAATATTGCGCAGTTGATGAAAAGTTAGCAGCTTTTAGGGGTAAATGTTTCTTCAGACACTACATCCCCAGTAAACCAAATAAGCATGGCATAAAATTATTTGCGTTAGTAGACGCTAGGATGTACTACACTGTAAACTTGGAAATACATACTGGCAAGAAGCCTGCAGGTCCATTCGAAATTAGCAACAAACCAGCAGATGTTGTGAAACGGCTGAGTTCTGTAATATCAGGAACAGGTCGCAATATAACTGTAGACTAGTTTACTTCGTTAGATTTATCTAATTTTTTGCTTCAAAATAATCTTACTGTGGTTGGAACCATGAGGAAGAATAAGAGTGAAATTCCTCCAGAGTTTACGCAAACAAAGAATCGGAAAGTAGGAACCGCATTATTTGGGTTTCAGAATGATTCAACTCTAATGTCTTATGTAACTAAGAAAAACAATGAGGTTCTGATTCTCTCCACTATGCATCATGATGATGCAATTGATGAATCATGTAAAATAAAAATAAAAACACAGACGATAACCTTTTATAACGCTACTAAATCAGGAGTTGACACTGTTGACCAGTTATGTAGCACTTACAATGTCACCAGAAAACCCAACAGATGGGATATAGTCATATTTTATAGTATGATGAATGTAGCAGATATAAATGCTCAAATAATATATCATGCTAATAATTTATCCATCAGCACCAGGCGCAGTGAGTTTTTAAAACTTTTGGGTCGTAATCTAGCTGATGATTCTTTGCGTCGACGTCCTCAATATTCATCATTACCTAGAAACCTAAAGCAGGATATTCAGAACCTTTTCCCAGATGAGGGTACAGTTCAACCTACAGATGAGGCTCGAGCTACTACAAGGCAGAGATGTCACGAATGTGGTCGTTCCAAGAATAGGTACACAAAGTACAAATGCGGCAGTTGTAAAAAATTACTATGTTTAGAACACGCTCAGAAAATATGCGCTGATTGCTAATTTGTGGGACTAACTAAATGAGACAATTTCACTTGTATTTTTCATTTGTATTTGCGTAAGTTGAATAAAATTAAGTCTCACTGTAAACTTGAGTTTTGTGATTTGTGTCTGTAATGTGAAACCACAAATATATATGTTTTACTTCAATAATCCCTTTGCATTTATAAATTTGAAATGCATGACCTAAATATATATTAATACAGCAAAAATATACCTGGCGTCTGTCAGACGCCGTGCGACCATTAACGTAACAATATGCCACGCGAGCACTGCAGGGTTAAAATAAACAATTTCGAAAAATTTTATATACCTTTTATAAGAACGAATATTTCGAGAGTCCGGATAATCGAGGTTACTGAAATTCAATTGGCTTCTTCCCATTATTACATACTAAGTACATACCAGATTTCAAGCCTCTATCTCAATTTTTCCGGGAGATAGAGCGTTTACAGGCACACAGACACACAGACGGACGGCATTTTTTTTTTCTTCTAAAAATATGTTTTTTGGAATCTCCAGTGTCTGAAACGTGTAAATCCCTCAAAAGTTTTTTTTCGGTTTTCAAAACTATTACAAGACGTACCCTATACTACGTATGATGGGTAAGTAAAACGAAATAAAATAAAATGTGATGTCAAACCAGTTTCATAATAGATGCTTGACGCATGATTTTCCGTACTTGTTTTAACAAAAAATGCAGCTCTGGGATCTTGGACATAATGCTTTTATAAGCTAATCGATCCTGGACAAACCTCACATTTATTATTATGTATATTTGATCGCATATAACATTTCTAATAATTTGATTAAATATTTTCACAAATTAAAAATAAAAATATACCAATATGGAATATCGAAATTATATGAATATTATTTAAAAAGAAACTACGATATTGCATTCTGATTTAAACTTAATCCAAAAATAAAAATTTAATGAAAAATGTTTTACATTTCTTGAAAAAATTACTCACTATACAACTACATAGATGCTATTTAAAATATGTATTATATTTATAATATATACGTATGTCTAAGTTTCTGTCAAATATATTTTTAGCTCATTCTTATTATGTCCTTATTATGTTAACTATGCTGTATCCAATAATCAGTATAATCAGCTAGAAAGGAATAGCTTTATGAATGATAGAGAACACTTCTTTAATTGTGAATTATTATTTTTTTTTTTTGTAAAACTTTGTAAAATTTTGAATGCAGGATATTAACATACTGCGGGCAAAGGCCATCAACAGTTCACTAAGTAAAATAAACATGTTTTGAAATCGAAATTAAAATAAATAGATATAAGTAGTCGAATGTGCCAATCCCAAAACTGTCTTCTATCTCATACATGTTAATACTTGAAAATTCGCTATCACAGTACCAAAAGTAAATGAAAATCTATGCCCATTATAAGGAAACTAAAGGTATAGGTTCGTTAAAATGTGTACAATTAAAAATGAGATATACAGCTCATATTCAAAATATTAGAATATTTACTTTTTTTTACAAATTGAAAATATCGTTTGGTAATTTAATGTCTTTTAATGCAAATGTGCGAACGATATTTTTATTAAAAACTTATTGTTGATTAAACTTATTTATTATCTTAAAATTAATATCATTTTTGAAAAGATTAATTGAAAAAAAATTATTTTGAAAAGTCAAAATATTAGAATATGTATGCAAGTGGGTCAAAATATTAGAATATTTCACATTATGTCTCCTTTAATTATCACCAATTCATAACTGGTGGCATCATTGATTAAATTCAGACGATTGTATTTAAAATATGTATTCTTTTTGCAGTTTGTTTGCTTTTTCGTCTTAAAATGGGTCGGGTGAGTGATATTCCTTAATCTATTAAACTTCGTATGGTTGATTTGTATCGGCACGATAAAAATCAATGTTATATAGAGAATTATTTACATTTTTCGCAATCAAGCGTTAGTAAAATACTAACACAGTATTCAAACTAGTCGGATGTGCAAATCACAAAACTTTCTTCTACCTCACAAAGATTTCACATACACTAAAATAATCAGCACCAATTTATATCAAGGTCTAACTTAATCTAAAGTTTTATTAAATTCCGTGAATTAGTTCTTGAGATATGACTATTGCTAAAATCGGGTAAATCCTGCAAAATGCAGCATAGCAGTGACACCTGTTGGGAGATTTAGACCGAAAACTAATCAACAACAACTTATGTCAACGTCTAACTGGATCTGAAGTTTGGTGAAAATCTGTGCATTAGCTCTTGAGATATAGTTATGGAGATAATAATGAAACATGTAGCATAGCAGCACCACCTGATGAGCAATTTATACCAAAACGTAAGCGGCATCTATTTATGTCAAGGTCCAACGGAATCTGATGTTTGACGAATTATCGTGCATTAGTTCTTGAGATATAGTTATCGTAAAAATCGAGAAAAAAGTGGTATAGCAGCGCCACCTGTTGGGATATATAGACCAAAACGTAATCAGCGTCTATTTATGTCAAGGTCTAACTGAATCTAGAGTTTGATGAAAATAAGTGCATTAGTTCTTGAGATAGAGCTACTGCTTAAATCACAAAAATGCAGCATAGCAGCGCTACCAGTCAGGCAATTTCCACCAAACACTAATCAGCACCAATTTATATCACGGACTAACTGAATATAAAGTTTTATTAAATTTTGTGCATTAGTTCTTGAGATAGAGTGCCCACAATTTTTTGTCGCCTACAGACAGACAGACTCACAGACTCACAGACAAACATTTTCTAAAAATAGTCAAATCGTGTTCAGGACCTTCTAAAACGTATAAATTCGTCGAAAACCGGAAGTCGAAAATTTTCATGAATCCAATATTTTCTTCTTGTAAAGAAAACAGAAAGTAAAAATGGCAAATTTCAAAATAATCGCCAAAATGGCGGCAGAAAAACAAAAACATCTGCTAGAGATGACAGGAAACTGAAGTGTATAGTTTCGTAGAAGCGTATAGAAATACCGTTTTAAAAGTGTGCTAGTCTTGCACTGAAAATGGAAAGAAAAAGGATTTGAAGTTTCTACATTGACAACATTAAGACGTCTCCATAAATTTAAGTTTGACTCTCGTGTACCGAAAACAAAACCTCTCATGACTGCAAAACAAAAGCGTATAAGATTGAATTGGTGTAAATCAAGACGTTTATGGAGCGAAGAAGATTGAAAAAATATATTATTTAGTGATGTAAGTATGTTTTGTGTTTCATATGGTAATCAAGGTATTCGAGCTTAGAGAATGAAGCAAGAAGCATTTGATAAAGAATGCCTTAAACATTCCGTAAAATTAGCTGCGAGTGCCATGGTTTGAAGTTGCACGAGTGCAGAAGCACCTGGAAAGTTATGCATGTCTCCGAAAAGGTTAACTCTCAGTTATATAAAGAATTTTTGGAACATTACATGATTCCATCATCAGAAGATTTATTTGAAGATGATTTGATCTTTCAACAAGACAGCGTCACCGCATACGTCGGTGGCAACTAAAAATTGGTTCCGCCAACGCAACATTAAGGTACATTCTTGTTAATTTGCATAGTATGCCGCTTACAGCGCCATCTATTGATACACTTTGGAACTTTTTCTTCATTAAGCCACACCGTTTCCCTCTTCTTCCAGTATATTCCGTTCAAATTTGAAGTCATCCTGACCAGTGGTTCCTTTTTTTACAGCATTTTGAAAGTGGCACTTTAATTATAATCACCCTGTATATGTATTTTTGAATCATTTAGTACCTTTTAAGAACTAGTTAGAAGATAGGAGAAAGTAAAAGTATTCTGTACAGAAATAAGCTACGCTTTATTACATAATATTGCTGGTTTAAATATATTTATATGATCTAGTAGCAGAAACAGCTTTAAAGTTCTGGGACTGTTTACGGAGTTGTAAATTAAAAAAATCGTTTAGTATATTTTAAGAATTTAGGTGATGTAAAAAAGTACACACATAATGAGTTATTTACATGATTGAAACTGAAATATTATGGCCTTTCGAATATAAATTGTAAGCATTTTAGCAGAAAGTTTATGAATGGAACTAAGTTTGCCTTATAGACTTAACTAATTTTTATAACTTTAAATTATATGTATTTTATAATATTAATTTACTCTTTTCTAATATGTACTTACAGAAAGTAAATATTTAAAACTTTTGTTAATATTTAATAGATTAAATCTAAATGCATCAGTTTTTTCTATATGTATTTTAAACTATGAATTGTGAACTCCACGTTCGTTAATTTAAATTTATAACAGAATTCACAAATGTATGAGCTTTACAAATTTGTTTTCTTTTTATTTTCCAGTTATGTTCAAATTGATAAATTCAGTATAATCATCAAGCTGCTAGTTAAATTAAAATTTTATCCCTAGAGTAAAATAAACGAAAAATACATAGTAAATATTTCTTAAAAATTATACAACAAAAAACTTCCGAAAATATATTTTGCTTTGCTTTTAATAATTTAAAATTAAAATGCACGCAAAATAACACATATATGTGTAAACACTTCTCCAGAAAGATAGTATAATTTTCAAATAAAAATCTACAGACTAATTAACGTAATGCAGTTACATTTCGAAAGTTTACATCTCCCTTCAAGAAATTTTAATAGAGATTAGTATCGTTCTCTCATGACACATTCTCTGCATGTATTCCGTCATAGAGGATATACTTTTCTCAAGTTTCGGTTACATTTGGAAATGAGCCAAGTAGTATCATGCTGATAATCTCTATATATTCTAAATGCAAACCCGTTTTTCTCGTCATTTTCTTTTAGACCTCTCATAAACTAATGCTAATAATTGTTTTGTTTTTTTACTGAAAACTGCTCATTTGTAGATAACAAGTTATTCTTACTATTCTTACTTCATATACCAGTTATTACGTGTGTTCGTAATTACATAAATACGTAGCACCTATAATCGTCGTCTGATCCGTCCGTCTGTCTGTTCGTCCGCCCAAAATACACAACCGAATGGTTTGAAATTTAATATATATAATCGTTGCAGCATTCTGTCGACTCATTTTTAATTTTATGAAAATCGAATCAAAACTTAACAAGAACGAAAAATCATGCGTCAAGCATAGATTATGTAACACTTTCCAACGCTTCCAAAATAATTTTACAAATCATACCGTTTAATAAGCTAAAAGATAACATCTAATTAATCCGAATACTTTTCATCAGCCCTGTATAGGATCTATAGATTTGTATATATACTACATAGGATGTTAAATTTTAGTTCAGTTAGGAAACGCGTAGCGTTTAAAATTCTCCGTCTGGAGTTAAATAATACGGAAATGTGTTCGCGAACTTTTGTGCGTCCCTGTAAATGAACGATGACTGCTGTACGCACACTATTCTGTAGTAAGCCTCTTAAAATACACCTTAGTGATATATATAAATTTCAATGCGTTTAAAATAGGGAAACATTATTTAAATAAACCGCAGACGATTTTTCTCCATAGACGTAATGTAACAGAATTCTTTTGACTGTCCCTGTAAAGTAACTATAAGTGCTATGCACACCCTATTCCGTATTAAGCTTCTTCTAATGCACCTTAGTGATATATATAAATTTCAACGCGTTTAAAATAGTGAAACATTATTTAAATAAACCGTCAATGATTTTTCCCCATAGACCACAATGTAACGGAATTCTTTTGAGTGTCTCTGTAAAAAATCTATCAGTGCTACACACTTCCGTTGAAATAGGGAACATGCTATAGATAACGACTATAACATATAAAAATTGCAGAGCAATCCGAGCATATTTACGGGAGTTAGAGCACGGACAGACGGCCAGACGGCCAGACAAACCGAAGTCATAAACACTTTTCAACTAGGTTGGAAAGTGTTAAAAAGATATTAAAACAAGTTTTCTTTATTTTATTAAATCCTATCATATGTAATCAAAATAATAAAAGCGCAAGTCATGTGACTGAGGCAACCAAATACGGGCTAACCACTTCTCTTTCCATTTGCCAACCGGCATTTTTATTAAAAATTATTTTTTCGAATAAAATTGCATAAAATTAGCATTTTTGGAAAGATTGTTCAAAACACTGTTTGCTTCAGAGATAAGGTACATTAAAAAATGCATAGATTATGCGATAACTCCAGTGGAAATTATGTTAACAGTCGAATATCTCAATCCAATAAAGTAAATAAACACAAGAGATTCGTTCATCGTGAGTCATGGAAATATTAAACGATGGAGGTAATTATTCGCAAAGCAAGATCTCCGTGGTGAGTTTTAAAGCACTGTCTGGTGTCTAAAAACATCGCGTTTGTAAACATGGCATACATAATAAGAAATAAAAGGATCCTCGTTTCGCTCATAACAGACGGAATAATGCATTTCACTGGAATAATAATGATTTTTTTTTTTTTTTTACATTGTAAAACTAGTTATAGTACGATCGCATCTCATTTGTCTCGTTTAACGTACAATATCCAACTCGCTGCATACTAATAGCAGTATTTTTAAAAATAGCCCGCACTAGCTATTAAAATATATATATATATATATATATTCCTATTTTTAACATTTTCCAACGTAGTTAAAAAAAAATATGAATTCGGTTTGTCTGGTCATTTATCTCGACTTACTCTATCTTGCGTTAATATATTCGGATTGTCTTGTAATTGATATATGTTACTGGAGTTTTACTATGGCATGCAATGTATTAAAAATGAAGCATTTATAGTTCGTTTACAGGGGGTTAAAACATTTTACTTTACGTTATGATATATGGGGATAAATTTGTTTACAGTGAATTTTATTGATGGTACACTTTAAATTGATATACTTTACTAATGTGCACCACACGATGCTTAGTATAGAATATGATGTGCGTAAAATTTATCGTTCATTCACAGAGTCATTATAAAGAATTTGGTTGCAGAACTGTATATGAGCAATAATTGCCGGAAATGCGTTTTCATTTGTGGTATGCATTTTTAAACGTAACTATTATTTTAATATTCCTTGGTGTGTACACATTCTGTAGATGATATAAATAACTGCAAAAAAGTTCAAGTACTTTGGGAGGGCTGATAAGTTGGAGACCTGACAGTGAATGCACAAAATTTTCGACAAAATTTCATATCTGTTTTCAGTGTAGTCCCCTTGCAACTTAATAAATTTAAGACACATTCTTGTGTTCTAATTCTTTAGTGCAGCCCTGTACGAGGGTGGTTCAAAAAGTTCTCAGCTTGACAAAGAAAATACAAGATTTTTGACAATATTTTAATTTATTTTACAACTTGCAACAGAAGACATTTCTGAAGACTCTTGAGAAATGTTCATTCTTTGGCGTTTCTAGTCGACGTGCAACAAACGCGACACGCATCGAGCGGAAAGATTTTTCATACCCAAAACATGGAGCAAAATTTAATGGACAGGGTCTACCTAGATGTTTGTAATATCAGCAAGTTCTCGTATCTCAATCGGCGATCATTCAATACGGCATTGTTAATTTGTAAGACGATTTCGTCTGTCGCAGCGGTTTTTGGACGTCCTGAGCTTTCATCATCGTGAATTGATTTCCCACCATGTTTAATAGATATCGATATTTAAAGAGCATTTCTGAAAAAAAAAAAAAAAAAAATTTCTGACTGCAATTTCCGATCAGTTGGAAAAGTTTCCGAGTAATTTTTGCAGTGTAATAATCATTTTTCTGAACCCGGTGTCAACACAAAATATCGTTTATTCGGATGCTATATATTCTCAAGTAAACATTTTCAGCTGCATAACAAAACTTATACATGCAAGAGTGACAAATTAATGTTCATTTTGTGCTGTTAATTTAGCATGTTCGATTGTTAAACATGAAGACGTTTACTTGAAAATTGATTTCACCTGAAAATCAGCTAGTTCTCTTCGAAGAAACTTTGGGTTGAGAAAACAAACTAATGTACTGTAAAAACTACTCGGAAATGTTCCAAAAATTACAGGCAGCGAAACGACCTTTTGTTTTAATAATGTTTCTTTGTACCTCTGACATCTATCGCTTTCTGAGGTTTCTTAAGATAAAGGAATGCTTTTCAGAACCTTGGATTACTCAAAAGAGGTAATATTATATTTTAATAACACTTCTTGCTACGCTGTTAAAAATTTGATGCAAAATGTCCAGTCATTTGACCGTTTTTATAGAAAACGGTTACTTAACTATAATTTAACTTGACTAGATTATTGTCCAAATTATGGTCAGAATAGAGTTTAATTGCGATTATGCAAACAATTTCTATAAAAACGGTCAAATGCGTGGACAGATTACTGCAAAATTTTAACAGTGTAGATCAAGAAACGTAACTGTTTTTTTTTCAGTGTAGGATATGGCTAGCGGTTCTCATTATAACACCGAAGTTTAAGCATCATCCTTTGCGGCCAGTGCCTTAAAAGGTGCGTCTTCTGTTCAATGTTGGCACAGTATGGATGCTATAGACTGGCAAAAACATCAGTGGTGTAGAATCCCAAAGAGGTCAGTAGGTGGGAGAGTGGTACAGAAGCAATAGTGTCCTCCCTTTCGTTAAGGATAAAAATTGTTAATGTCGTATTTAGGAAGGCTAGCCTCTGATCAGGCAGTGGTATCATCCTGCATAGAAAGTACCATAGTACTTTACTGGATACGACAAAAATAACAGTAAAGTCAATACTGCGCTTAAGTAGTTCCTACGAGGATTGAACCTCCTGTGTAATCTCCAGTGAAAGATGAGAAGCAACATAAAGATGAAGTTTAGAAGATAGTGATGTTGAAGTGGAATGAGGAGATTTCAGATTGGTCGAGGCCTCAGCCCCGCCTCCGATAATCAACTTAATGTTGCAGTGTTGTGCGACGTATGCAAGTCGTTCAGGCAATAATTAAGTTTAAGTTTAGTAAAAATGGTAATGCATAGGCCGTAAACAAAGGGATTTTTTAGTTACATATACTTTTACATTACATTAAAATTTTAATTTTCCTGGCAATACATTTTCTAATGATGCAGAGAAAATAATTACAACGGACATTGCCTAATGCCTGCCACCATTGAAAGTTTTCCAGAGTGAGCTTGGACGGTTAAGCCTTGAAAAAGTCACTTTGCTCCGCAATAACCGATCTACAACGACTGATAAACAGACCTGGCCGTGATTTAATTACAAGAAATTCCTCACAGATTAAAATATAAAAAAGTATTTACAAAATATTTAAAACATATTTACAAAATTTTCCTATCAACTACCAAAGAATTAATTTCAGGATACATGGCTAAAAATTAAATCCAAAATTTGTTATACATAGATATTATTTCTTGAAATCTCAAGAATTTAAAAGATATCTTTTCAGAAATAAAATTAAAGTTAATTCCAACATTGCAGGGATTATTAAAAACGTACAAAATTATACTCTATCTTTTAGCATGTCCCTATCTTATATATTTATTCTCATTTCGACTTTTGGAATAAAGCATACTGGCTGAGGTAGCTCAAAATTCATACATTATCTGTGGCAGTATAAATATGTACTTGCGGAACACCGCTAAATATCTTTTATTAGATATACGATATTTATGTTGTACTTTTATATAATGCAGCGATCATGTTACACCTATATGAGAACATAGGAAAAATGAAAGCATATACTGCCTTGAGAAATATGTTCGTAGATTCCACACATTTTTCAGAAAGTAATTGAAAAATAATATTCAAGATGCAGTTAATATTTTTTTATACACTGCCATTCCTGGTAATGTAATTACTTCTTATGCCCATAATGGATTTTTTTTCGCAATTATAAAAGAAACTCAAGTAGATGATAATTCTTCAACACACAAAAAATATTTAGCTGCTCCAAAAATATTTAGCTGCTCCAAAAATATTTAGCTGCTTAGCAACCTGAATTGCCAATCCGCATAAGCAAAAAGTGGCAATGATTGAAATGAATTGTGAGTCGTTAGTTCCATAGAAAGAAAAAGTAGTGGTGTGGTACGTCACTCAGGCCACATCCCTACAAGTGACTACGTGACGACTCAAAGCCAATAGAATATGAGTGAAGGTGTAAACTTAAGAAAAGCATATGCAACACCTTTCCGTCCCATATATTTCCATAAAGTGTACATTTGGCACATCTATAGACTAAAACCTTTCATTTAAGACCAAAATGAAGTATATGGATGCAGTCTCATGGACAGTTTAAAGAATCTGCTTGTGTTTTTTTCTCAAGAGTTTTCCCAATCAGAAAGTGAGGTCTAGTACCAATGAATATCGCTGCATAAATCGTTTTTTTTGGCATTTTAATCGATTTAAAAAAGGCAACAAACTTACTTAAGTAACATTATCAAAAGTTATTTCTCATTAAAAAAATATATCTGAAATCCAAGGGGACAGTTTTAAAATATGTAATATGTTGGTATCATATGTCAACTTTCTAATTAGTCCAGGCATTACGGGCTAAAAGAGTTTTGGTGTAGTTTTGATATTTGGTTCCTTTATGTTTTGGGGGCCGCTGAACACGAAACTGATGTTTTTCAACAAAATGTTTCTCGGAAAATACGTTTTTTTTACAAAAAAACCTGTAAAAATTCGGAATGTTCTCTGTTTTCTCAAAATAACTCTAAAACTATGCATTTTGAGTGAAGGTCAACTGTATATGAATTAAAGAGAATGAAATTTCCTACATTTTATGTAATGAAAGTTTTTTCTCTGATCAATGGTTTAGCCGTGCGAGTGCCGCAAAAATAAATGTTAAAAACAAAAAACTGTAAAAAAAAGGAAATTACGGCACTGTACGTCGATGTAACATGAAACTAACCATTTTACGCAAACGTTAACCATTAATGATACTAAAGATTATATGACTGACTGTATTTTATGCATTTCGGATAGAGGAAAAGTGCTGATCCGGCGCCAGGGGAAGGTGAGAGTAGTGGAGCGATCCGCCTCCTCTCATAAGTCGAGGGTTTTCCCACTCCGCAGAACTCGTACTCTAAGAGAAGGTAAAATTTGGAAGGGGTAAAGAAGAAAAATCTTTAAAAACGGGAATTACGGCCCTGTACGTCGTTGTAACATGAAAATTAATCATTTTAAGCAAACGTTGACTAAAAAGTTTGTGATTGACTACATTTTACAATGATGTTGTAGAATAATAAATACGACGGCTCATTATGAATCATTATTTACTTATAAATAACTATGTACATTAGTAACAAACATTAGTACACATATTTACATTAAGTAACAAAGCAAAAATCTTATTTCTGCATTCTTTTATTTGAAGGCCCCTGCTGTTGATCGACATCTACAACATAGAAAATAGACTTGTGCAATTAGTGGGGACTTTTATTTACTACCAATATTTTAGAATAAATGTTTTCTTAATGGCAAATATTTCATACCTTGTGACACGGCTTGTCCCTCTTTCATTGGGTCCACGGATTCAATGGGTGGGCAATCCATCTCCAGCTCAGTTTCAAGGTATAACTCGTCTTCCTTGTCTTGATTCCCCCCTGAGATGTTCTTGCAGTGCGATTTTACAAACCATCACGCGTATAGCGATTGTAGGCGGTGTCGAATGATGATTGGCTAAAAGATGGTTACGTAGTTGGTGAGGGGAGGAGTTAAAGAGTATTAAATGAATAAGTGTAATAAAAGCAAATATACTTGTGTCAGATCCTGTATAGTGGTTAAATCACCTGGCTCGTAGTTTTGATGTATCGAGTTGTGTCCTTTCCAATTTTTTTACATTTTTAGAGTTTTGCTTTGATCTTTATTGAATTAGTTAATAAAGAATATTTATTAACAGTGCTTCTTAAGCATTGATGTAAAGATCAGTTGAACTTTATCAATTGCTCTGCAATATTTTATTGTCAATTAGATAATTAAATTTTAATTAGAATTAAGTTAAACAATGTTAAATTATAATTATAATTAAGGTAAATAAAAATAAAAAAATTTATTACATACAATGAAATTTAATATCAGATAATTTCAAGAATTAAATTAAATTTTAATTCATATAAGCTATTTTTTAATAACTATACGAACATTTATTAAAATGCAATAACTCCTAAACTTTCATTAATTTTTTTTTATTAGAACTTTAGTAACAGATGATTATCAAATTAGCAGAATTAATTAATTAAAGTTTTCAACTTAAGCATTATTCTTAAAAATCTCTATTAATTTACTAAAATTCTTTTTACCAATTACTGGTTGATCTGTAGTGATAAAGTTCTGGAAGATTACCATATTTAAAGTTTTTTTTTCTATTACTTTATTATTTAAAATTTTAATTATTATTTTTATTTAAATAAGTATAATTAATATTAATTAATATTTTTATTTAAATATATTCAATTAATATATTATATAAGTATTATTATTTAAACGTATAATTAATATAAATAAATGTTATTATTTAAATATATAATATAAATAAATATTATTATTTAAATATATAATTAATATTATTATTAAAATATATAATTAATATTATTATTATATAATTAATATTTTTGTGTAAAGGTTTGTTATACATTCTCTTGTGATTAATTAGCAAGATATAAACTATGAGAAAAATAAACCAATCTATGTTAAAGAGAAGCTTGGGTTTTGTAGACATAGCTTGAAATATGATCTTATGTTTCGCTTTGATACATTTTGTACAAACCCAAACATTACATGTATGTTAATGTTATTTGTTATTAATAATGTGTAATAGAAACAAAACGTTTTTGGTAACTATTAAAATCCGGAAGCTAGGACTTTTTGTTTTTATTTCTGTTTCTGCTTCTTCTTCTTTTTATTTATTTATTTATTTTTATTTTTTTGTATATGTCGTCTACATCAGTAATCTATTTATTTTAAAAAAAATTGTATATGTCGTCTACATCAGTAATATATATTTTAATGTCATCATGATCCCAAGAATTTTGTGAAAATTGGAATAGCAGAAAATCATATACAGGGATTGTGTTGATTTCATGATTTTACATGTTAATTTTGGTACATTTAGGCTAAAAACAATAACAACCAAACTAAATTATTATAAATAGATTAAATAAAGCATACAATGGCATCATTTCATAACTGTATTACAAATAATAATAGTGAAAGTAAAGGAGATAAATCTATCTAACACTAGTAATAATAAATATATTTATCATTATTTTTATTTTGCGAAAAAAAAATGTTGAATGATTAATTGCTTATTTTACGAACAGATGGCGCCACTACACATTTTGTGAGCATTATTATTACATATTGGAGCGTTTATGTGTGTTTTGTAATAAACCATTTAAATTATTTAAATAAAAAAATAAATTTACATGTGTATGTGTATTTTTAACGGCTTAGAAGTTGCATGTATTTTAGGCCTTTAAATGTAATTTGTATAGCTTTTTAAATTATTTAAATACTGAATGAATTTTTTTTTTCAGTTAAATTTTGGCAGTGGATACATGCAATGTTTGCAAGCTTTTAATTGTAAAAAGAAAAAAATAATTGCAAAATTAAATGAATTTGTATGAAAATTTTGCATTTTACGCTGTCTTGACTTAAAGATATGAAGGAAATAGTTTGTTTAATAAACCTTTAAGTTCAGTAAAAAATTTAAAACTAGTATATATAAATTTGAAATCTTCATTTCTTAAGTATATATTGATTTTATGAAATAAATAACTATATAAAAATCTGTAAGCTGCATTGCTTAAGTATATGTTGATTTTATAAAATAGCACAGTTCAAAAAGTTTTTAACAACCTAGTAATTTTATTTTCGTTTATTAATTCAATTATGATTATTAAAAAAAATAATAATAAACATTCAGAAAGCTAACATTTATTTGCTGTGCTTTCAGTTTATTCTTGTGAAATAATGTTTAATATGTTTTTCTTTGTTTAATTCTAGCTAATTGTACTTAGTATTTACTATAAATAAAATTTAAAATAAAAATTACAAAAAAAAAAAAAATATGTAAACAAGTAATCTTTATTTGAAAATTGGAAGTTATAGATTATAGATATTAAAGAATATAATAATTTATAAATTAAATATGTTTAACATTTTATTTTTCTTAAAAAAAAAAACAAGAGTTGAATTAGATAATGACCTCTGAAAATACAAGAGCTAGAAAATATTTGATTTGTTGTTTCAAATTATACTTGTACATATGGATTGTTTTCTTTTAATTGGATTAAGTTAATAATTTTTGTTAGACACGTTTAATATGTCCTAAGCATCATTAAAAATAAAGCAAACATGAATATGCAAGATCAGACTTTCTTATGAATCTTGAACGAAATGAAAAATATCCTCTTCAACCGCATTAAGCTCCTCCTACCTCGTCTCGGGCAGTCGACCAATCACCATTCGACATCGTCTCCAATCGTTCTACGCGTGATGGTTTGTAAAATCGCTCTTGCAGTTCCCTTCGCAGTTGAGGCACGTATTGGAACAACAAAGACCTGCTTCTTGCACCCATAATTCTGTTGGCAGTTCTTTTTGCACTTACAGGATAGAAGCTTCGACAAAGCAGGGGTAGCACATAAAATACAAGCTCAAGTTCAATATTTGTTTTCTTCCATCCCTACTCCTCAGCATTTTTTTTCAACTCCCAGCCATTTCTACACCTTGTGATATGCTCTTAAAGATTACTATCGTGCTGTAGTTTTAGATGGTGGCAAAGCAGCAATATTAGAACTGTTTTAAATCTGGCTTCTTGTACGAAATATACCTTAGGTCAGAGGTTCCCAAAGTGTGCTCTGCGGAACCCTTAGGACTTCGCCTATACTTTTCAGGTGCTCCGCGGCGTTCCAGGAAAATAAACAAAACATGAAAGAAATTAGCATATTGCAAGGGAAAATTTTTCGAAAGTATGTAGGAATTTTTGTGCGTGTGTGTGTCAAAAATAAATATATCTATCACTGGGTTGAAATATACTATAAAATTTTCTATATAAGCATGAGCAGTGAACAGTTTATTTGGTTCAATGGGTTTCCTGTTTTGTGAGAAAACTTAACCCCCTGTATATGAGTAAATTATATAGCATATATTTAAATTATAGTAACAAAAAAATGTAAAACGATCGCATAAAAATACGATATGCGACAGTTTAAAATAAAAAAGCGTAGATTTAACATGAGAAAAGAAAAATAGACCGGTAAAAGGTCAATAGATGGCACAACGAGTCCAGTCGAGAAGAAAAAATGTAAAATAAATATTTTCAGTGTGAGGAGGAGCTGGAATTACGCCAGCAAGTCAAATGATAGAAATTTGAGAAAAGGCGTGAATGAAAGATTTATCTATACGATTAAGAGTGCATGTAAGTTAAATAAAAAGGAAAAAAAGAAAAGAAAAATGGTTTAACTGTTCAGAACAACAAATTGATTGCAATGTATTTTGAGATGGCAAAGTGAAAACTTTAAAAAAGGCCGATGTCAGGTGCCATACATTATAAATATATAGTGAATATGTAGTATATGTGTATTAACGAAGAATACATAAGATATAAATACAAAATTATAGATGTATTTTTTTAATGTATTAAAATACATAAGTTTATTTTTTTTTAAGACAAAAGAAGAAAAATAAAAGATTTAGCCCAAATGAGTAGGTCTACACAGTAGTATAGTAGAAGTCCGAGGTCTAGGGGTGCGAATGCCGTATTTAGGTAAATCAAACATGAGTGTAATAGGGCTAGGAGGGAGGGAAAAAACGGGGTACGTTAGTTTTTGACAATGAGAATACCAGGAAAAGGTAAGAAGAGAAGAGAAAAATAAATTTAAATTACTCATGGTGAGTTAAATTAAGCTCTGTAGTGAAGCTGTCTAATTCATTAATAATAATAATCATTTTTTCGAAAGGATTCTGACGATATTTTTTGATGAATTTAAGTAGTTTAGTAATTTGAAGGAGTTTCTTCATGTCTTTAAATATGTCGAATATGTTGTTAAAGGAATCAATATATTCAGTGGAGGGTGCAGTGGAAGTAGAGGGGGGGAGTTAGTGTTGTCATTAGATGTGGAATGTACATGGGTTGGATTTTCCTGAGTACTTTGTTTCTAGTTTGAAGGAGTTCCTTCATGTATTTAAATATGTCGAAGATGTTGTTAAAGGAATCGACATATTCAATGAAGGGTGCAGTGGAAGTAGAGGGGGGGGGGGTTAGTGTTGTCAGTAGATGTTGAACGTACATGTGTTGGATTTTCCTGAGTACTTTCTAGTGGGTTTTCTAACTACCGTTATTCGTAGGCCCGTGTGCAATTTTATGATTAAGTATTGTGAGTGGTTTCATTTGTTTCATTATGTATTGTAGATTAAGAAAAGTGATGGTGGACATCCGGGACCCGTGACTGGGGAGGGCGAGTGGAGGGGAAAGGGCTGAAGTGAGGTAGAGAAAGAAAAATTATTTGTTCTGTTTCAATAAAATATATGTATATATATTAATGTTTAAAACAGTTTTATAGAATGAGAAAAGCGATGTTGGACATCCTGGACCCGCGACTGGGGATGGTGAGGGGGGAAGGGAAAGGGTTGAATGGGGGAAGAAAAAAATATTTTTTTCTGTTTCAATTAAATATATATATATATATATATTCATGTTTAAAATTGTTTTATGGAATGAGAAAAGAGATCATGGACATCCGGGACCCGCGGCTGGGGAAAAGGATGGGGAGGGGAGGGGAAAGGGTTGAAGGGGTAGAAGAAAAAAGAAATTTGTGTTTCAATTAAACATAAGTACAAATATTAATGTTTAAAACTGTTTTATAGCTGAGAGAAGCGATGGTGGACATCCGGGACCCGCGACTGGGAAGGGGAGGGGGAGGGAGGGAAAAGCGTTGAAGGGAGGAAGTAAAAAAATATATTTTCTCTGTTTCAATAAAACATATGTATACATATTAATGTTTGAAACTGTTATATATAATGAGAAAAGCGATGGTGGGCATCGATGACCCGCGACTGGGCAGGAGGCGGAGAGGAGAAGGTAAAGGGTTGAAGGGAGGAAAAAAAATCTGTTTCAATAAAATATATGTATATATATTAATGTTTAAAACTGTTTTATGGAACGAGAAAAGTGATGGTGGACATTCGGGACCCTGCGACTGTCAAAGTATGAAAACCACACATCGAAATATGATAAACAATTTTGCTTTTTCTGTGTTGGAACAAAAACCAGTAAACACCCACTTCATCATGTCTCATTTGATACAGGAGGTTCTAATTTGAGAGATGCAGTCGAACTAAGCGGAAATAATACTTGGCATGCGAGGCTTAGCGAGTGTATCAACCCAAACAAGGCCCATGCAATTGACAATTTGTATCATAGAATCGGCTGGACTAGAACAGTTACACATTAGGGTGGATCGATGGTATATGGTGAAAAAATAAATATTATTAATCAAAACCTACCTATGCGGAAAATATGTTCTATTGTATGAAGATTAAGAGAAAAATAATTAAAAAAAATAATTTTAAAATTTAATACTGCCGCAAAGAGTTTGATTTTTCGAAAAATAATTGGAAAAAGACCTAATTTTGGTTAGGTGATTTTTGATTCAAAATAATTGTTTTAATTTTAATCAAAATATACCTATGCGGAAAACATGTTATATTGTACGGAGATTAAAAGAAAATTAATAAAAAATAATAATTTCAAAATTTAATACTGCCGCAAAGGGGTTGGATTTTCGAAAAAAGGGCATTTCCAGCTTTTTCATTCTTCCGCTTTATCCTTCCACCCCTCCATAAGTTGGAAGCGCTACGTCATGGAATCTTCCCTACATCATATGATACGCCCACGTGGCTCTGAATTAGGGATTCTATAATAGTTAAAAGATCCTTACTCTGAGTAATATTGGATAAACGTGTTCCCACCGCTCGCTCATTCAGTTCAAAGCTAGCGGCTTACGGAATCGGGCGCTGTTCTCGAAAAGTGAAATAAATTTCTATTTCATTGTGTAAGTTTTCTTTGTAAGTGTATTGTGTTGCGTAGTGTACATTGAATATTGTTGCACCATGGCTATGTTAAGAAAAGACATGATTTGCCCTATATATTGGTCTGGTTGTGATATGCCAACGAATATGCTTCTTACCTACAGTAACGTAATAAAGTGCTTATGTTGGCATTCAAAAGAATACCGAAGCAAGGAAACATTGTCTACATCTACACTTTCCTCCTCATGTGAAGAAGTTGCTAATAAGTTAGAAGAGACCTGGAAACGAGCTTCAATCCCAGTAATTGACCACTATAGCATTTTGAGAAAAGTTCGATTATACCACGACCAATATCGCGGTCTTCTTAAATCTTACAAAGCCAGAAAAGGGATTGAAAGCTATCGCAAGCAGATTGACGTCTTCCGGAAAAACGCAAATGCTGTTTTTGATATATCGGCGTGTACTTGTAAATCATTTGAATGTTGCTTCTGTAAGAAAGAATGGAAAGTACCAATGAACGAGAGATAATTTCTATTAGACATGCGAACTGTAAGAAAAATGGTAATCGGGTCGCTGGATTGGAAAGTCACTTTACAAATAACTAAGGGCGAGAAACGAAAATTAAAGCAAGGGCGATACGTGGAGAAAAACAAGACACTGCCTGATGTTTCATCCAGTTCAATATATTTGAATATGAATATGAATAACGGGTGTAAATTGAAGCGGCGTATATGCGAGCATACTGACTTTTTTTCATCATCAGCTATCGTTGAAAGCTACGCCCAAAACGCTGACGGTGTCACTGTCACATCTGTCGCGACGAAATTACATGCCGTAGCAAAGACATTGGACCGTTTTGGCATTTCCGACCGAGCAGGCTCTGCCATCGTGTCAGCTGCGCTTCAAGATGTGGGTAGAATCTCACAAGGCGATGGATCGAACGTCGTTGACAGAAATAAAATTCGACGTGAGAGAACAAAGGCAAGAACAACTCTACCGTCTCAGTCAGTTGTGAAAGATTCTGACCATGACCAATTTGGTTTATACTTCGATGAACGTAAAGACAGGACTATATCACTAGGAGATAACAGAAGAAAAGTCATAATAGAAGAACACGTAAGCTTGGTAAAAGAACCTAGTTCCGAGTACATCGGACACGTATCTGTAAATTCTGGGAGAGTGCAAGTCATTGGAGAAGACATCATAATTTTTTTGTCCTGCGTTGACAACAATATAGATGTAACAAAGTTGGTTGCGATCGGCAGCGAAGGAACATCTATTAACACAGGTGCTAAAGAAGGTGTTATTCGAAATTTAGAACTGATTCTGAAGCGTCCACTTCAATGGTTTGTGTGCCAATTACACGCCAATGAGCTTTCACTACGTCATCTTTTTGCGTACGTAGATGGAATTACGACTGGGATCAGCAGCTTCACTGGTGGAATAGAACCTTGTTATTACGAGAAATGGGTTTTTTGCCATCCTGAAAATATCTTGATATCGATGTTACCTGACGACGGAACTCACATAAGGCCCCTTCGAAGTACAATTGTCCTGTCGAAGAATTCTAAAAACGAGCGAAGTCAAACGGTCTACTGCAATCCCAAACATTTCAAAGAATAATATCTGTATATTCAATTTACCAGCTTTTGAACTTTGTGCGACGAATTATATTGATTTGATTAAATGGAAAAATGTGACAGAACCTCAACTAACTGAACAATTTAGTGACGACATGATTTCAGAACCAATAGTAAATCCAGCAATTATTCCGACGGCAATAATATCTACTATCAAGGGGTTTCCGTGCCACGCTCAAGCTACAGAACGGATAGTCAAAACAGTCACGAAAGCATCTTCTGCTGTTTGTTGATCATATAGAAGAGACGGTTTTATAAGAAATCGCATCGAATCACGAAACCTCATGTCAATTTTCAACACCAAACGTGATTATCGCCCACTGTAATTTCGACTATTTTAAATGTTTTTCTTTATTTAATAATAAAGAAGCTGGTAAATAAGAAGCTAACGTATTTTCTTGTAACCAAGTAAGTGTCCTCTAATTCCAATTAATATTTAAAATTACTAAAATGTATATTTCATTTAACAAAAATCACTTTGACTTTTTACCGAAAAAAGACTCAAATACATAAATTTCAAACACCTTGCGGCAGTATTAAATTTTGAAATTAATTTTCTTAATTATTTTTCTCTTAATCACCATACAATAGAACATCATTTCGGCATAGGTAGGTTTTGATTAATATTAAAACAATTATTTTTATTCAAAAATCATCTAACCAAAATTATGTCTTTATTTCACTTTTTTAGAAATTTCAACCCCATTGCGGCAGTATTAAATTTTGAAATTAATTTTTTTAATTATTTTTCTCTTAATCTCCATACAACAGAACATCTTTTACGCATAGGTAGGTTTTGAAATTGTGAAAACAAATTTTTCGATCCACCCTATTACACATGTGATTCGTAGAAATAAATTCTATGAACAACACAATTAAAGTTTAGCAGCTACTGTAACGTCATAAACGGAATTTCTCTGTATGTTGGAACATTTTCTTACTCAAGGAAATGTTACAAGTATGGCCAATTTGCATAACACTTGCATTAATGTCTGTTTTTCTAATGGCGTTGATCGGTCAACACGGCTTAAATCAAGAAGAGAATTAAAGGCTTTTCTTGAAGAAGAAGTTCCCGGTGTTGAGTTTCCTGTGCCTAGACGAAAAAATGAATCTGAACGTGTATTTTAACATATATTTACATTAATGTCTGTTTTTCTAATGGCGTTGATCGGTCAACACGGCTTAAATCAAGAAGAGAATTAAAGGCTTTTCTTGAAGAAGGCGTTCCCGGTGTTGAGTTTTCTGTGCCTAGACGAAAAAATTAATCTGAACGTGTATTTTAAAAAGAAACTAAAAATATTTCTATTGGTAAACTGGAAGATGATACCCCAGATTAACAATTTAATGTACATCTTTCTGCAGTCAAAATATTAAGAAAAGCAACTTTGGACGCAAAGCGCTGGACATTTGAAAGAAATTTAAATGCTGATACTGAGAAAAAATCCGAATTATTGAATATTTTCATTAAATGGTGTCTGCTTGGAAAAGGCGATATCACTTCAGAGAAAAAACGTGTGAATGAAGTTGATGACCAGGCTAATCGTTTGTCTCAAACACTACTATTTGGCTAGTTATCTGATTACCAGGCTTCAAGTTCAAAATCAAAAGTAAGCAGGCATTCACGTGAACTTCCAGTGAAAGTTTTCATTGGTTTATCAGTTTATCAGTTGACTTGTAGCTCTAATATTGTGAATTTTATTCATTCACTAGGCCTCTCTGTACACTACTCTTGTTTCTGGAAAATATTAAATAGAATAGCTAAGTCTGTAGCGGTTAAATTGAATGCTAATGAAGGACTTTACTTGCCATCGGACATAATGTACGGTACGTTCACTCATTTTGCTATTGATAACATGGATTTTCAAGAAGACACTCCTACTAGTCGGGATACTATTCATGGAACAGTAGAGGTTATTTACCAAACTATTGAAGAAGGCGATGTAACTGAAGATCTCAAACTGGTTTCTGATGAAGAAAATGTTGACATTGCAGACAAAATTTACCCAGCCCTAGAATATTCGCTTCCCAAGGTCAGTGCAAAGTCCAACAATGAGTATTGATATTCCATCATCACATAAGACACTATACCTTACAAATTCAATGGTGCAATATCTTATATGATGATATATTCCACTTAGTTAGACTGCTTCTCTGAAATTAGAACCTCCTGTATCATATGAGACATGATGAAGTGGTTGTTTTCTTGTTTCTTTTTCATCGCAGAAAAAATACAGTTTTTTATCATACTTAGATGTGTGCTTAGCTCGAGTAAGTGGTTTTGAGGTACAAGCTTCTTCAGAAATCATTAAATCTGCTTCATTTTGCATCTTCAAACATCATTTTTATATAATTTGCCATTTTTTCTTATGAGCCAGTGAGAAGTTAGATTTCTTATGAGTCAGTGAGAAGTTAGATGCCAGTTCACTCGATGCTGTTCTATATTTTCTACTGAAGCATCACCACCTAAATTGTCCAGTAACTGTACAATTGTATCGATGATATATTCCATTTATTCCACTTCAATTCTGTATCACCTTGCTCATCTTTCCATTTTAAAATTTAATTATTGTCTTTGATAGATTTATTAAAGTTTTTCTCAAGCACTTAAAAAAAATCACTACTTTCTCTTTTACACGGTATACAAACGTCATTACATCTTTTTCTCTTGGATGGTTTTCCTCTTTCTACTGACTCCATTTTGTTAATAATTCTTCTTTGTATTGAGTACTTACCTGCAACAAAAAGATTTTAGTGTCAAAATCTTTTTGATGATTTTAGAGATGAAAAATTTTATTGTCAAAATGACATCATTTCAGATTTTACTTTTACACAGGTGTGCCATTAAGTATCTGTAAATTTTGGGAATATCATAATATAATGATAAACGTTATGATTCTTATGAAAATTATACCAACACTTAAAAAAAATTGACTCTCCCCACTCAAACTCTCCTTGAACCCTCTTGTTGTGGGTCCCGGTACCATCAATTACATTTTAAAATATTTTAAACATTAACTATACATTCAAATAACACAACTACAACAAAATATTTGGTTTTAGCTTCTTCCCTTCAAACACTCTCATTCCCACCCCAGTAGAGTGCCCGACATGTCCACCATTTCTTTTCTCATTCTATAAAACAGTTTTAAACATTGATATACATACATATATTTTATTGAAAAAAAAATCTTCCTCCCTTAAACTTTTTTCCTTACCCTCCCTCTTCCCAGTCGCAGGTCTCTGATGTCCACCATCGCTTTTCTCATTCTATAAAACAGTTTTAAACATTTATATATATATATATACATATATTTTATTAATATAGGTTTTTCTTCTTTTCCTCTCTTCAACCCTTTGCTCTCCCCCTCCCCCTCCCCAGTCACGGGTCCTGGGTGTACACCATCGCTTTTTTCATTCTATAAAACAGTTTTAAACATTAATATATATACATATATTTTATTGAGACAGAAAAAAAAATTCTTCCTCCCTTCAACCCTTTCCCCAGCGCAGGTCCCGGATGTCCACCATCTCTTTTCTCATCATAAAACAGTTTTAAACATTAATATATATACATATATTTTATTGAAACAGAAAAAATAATTTTTTTCTTCCTCCCTTCGACCCTTTATCCTCCCCTCCCCCTGTCTCTCCCCAGTCGCAGGTCCCGGATGTCCACCATCGCTTTTCTCATTCTATAAAACAGTTTTAAACAATAATGTATGCACATATGTTTAATTGAATCAGAAAAAAATAATTTTTTCTTCGCCCTCTTCAACCCTTTCCCCTCCCCTCCCCCTCCCGAATCGCGGGTCCCGGATGTCTACCATCGCTTTTCTCATTCTATAAAACAGTTTTAATCATTAATATATATACATATATGTTATTGAAACAGAAAAAAATATTTTTTTTCTCTTCCTCCCTTTAGCCCTTTCCCCACCCCTCTCCTTCCCCAGTCACGGGACCCGGATGCAAATTCACAATCACTCAACGTCCTACGCATATGACGCCAACCTCTGTCGCCAAGCGCTTTGGCGAGAAAATGAACTTCGCGCATGCGTGGCATTTGGCCGGCAAACAAAATCGTACAAGTACTATTGAATAGATAGATGTTTTATTGCAATTGTACATCCTACAACATTCCTCTTACCTTTTTACCTCGAGTTTTATCGTCAGCATTAAAATGCTTTAAAAATAAATGAAAGCTTTCATTTTTTAAAGATATTACAAAGATTCGGTAGTTACTTGGTGGCTTAGGCTACCAAGCTCATGAAAATGGATCATTTCCTGTTATGTAAAAGTTGCATTAAATAAACAATAATTGTTTTTATAAAATAAGCTTAGAAAGAAGTAAAAATGCATTTTATAATGCATGATGTTATTTACATTTTTTGCTTTATTTAATCTAAAATAAACACGGATACTTATTTATTATATTTAGTTAAACACTTTTTCACTTTTAAATTATCCCCCCCCCCCAAAAAAAAAAAAGAAAAAAATCTTATGTAGTTTGTTAAGCATTGATAGAATGAGATACATTCTAAAGGGGATAATACATCACTGCAATAACACCAAATTCAATAAAATAATTAAGATAGTTAGGTTTTTACTTTTCGAATTCGTCCTAATTAAGTATATATATATATATATATATATATATATATATACAGGGTGGCCATAATTAAACTGCAAGTGTTCAAGGGGTGCTGGAGAGAAAACTACCGGGTGTATTCCTGTGAAATTTGGTATCTACACGTTTCAGAACATGCGCAAGTCAAATATGCAAAAATAAAAATCGCCATTTTCACCCGATAGATGACGTTGTACCGTATTTAAACGTTCACCGGTGGCATATACAACCTCCAAAATCGATAGACAGAGCATAATGACATTCTAAGAGGCATATAAACAATATAAAATATCATTTACAGTCTATCAAAATTCCATACAATTCGCTTCAGTAATTAAATTTTTACAGTATCATGTAATAAAAATTAGCGTAAATAAGATCACAAATTAAACAACTCTTAAACGCTTAAACGCTTTGGAAAACAAGCCATTATTTATTCAATGAAATTATTACATGATGTGCTCAATATGTGAACCACCAGATGCAACCACATGCTGAAAACGTAAAACAGCATGGTCCACCGCCGCATTTCAAATCTGTGGTGTAACACACCTCACGTGTCTCGTTATGCTAGATTTCAATTCAGCAACAGAAACATGTCGTTCTCTATAAACCATATCTTTCAGATGTCCCCACAGATAAAAATCGCAAGGATTAAGGTCCGGTGAACGTGTGGGCCAAGCGTTATCGATACCTCTGCTTATGACTTGGTCCGCACCAAAGGTATCAAGCAGCAATTTTTTAACATCTTTAGCGATGTGAGGGGGTGCTCCGTCCTGCGTAAATACCGTGGTTTCTGAACAATGTCTCTCTTGCAATGCTGGAATCAATTGTTGTCTTAACATCGTTCGTCTGTCCGTCTGTCCGCATATAACAGCTGAAAAACTACCCAGCCGAACGGCGTGAAATTTAATACATATAATCGTTGCGGAATTTTGTCAAATCATTTCCAATTTTATAAAAATCTGATTAAAACTTCAAAAGATATTAATAAAAATAATTATTACATAATTTGATTTTTTTAAAATCGGTACTTCTTGGTTATTGCAGCTCCCGACGATTAATCGTCAAGATGTATCGCCGTGTTACCGGACATGTATGACGTTATAGCCAAATATGACGTATACGACATTTTATAACCGCTATGACCAAGTTATAGTCACATTCTTTATTCTATTAAATCCAATCATACTCAATGATATCGCATGATAATGTATGATTACGTAATTTGAAATTTTTTAAATCGGTACTTCCTTGTTATAGCAGTTTCCGGCGATTAATCGTCAAGATGTATCGCCTTGTTATCAAACATGTATGACGTTATAGTCATATTAATAATTTTGAACTGTGATCTCGATTTTTTGGGGATATCATGTGCCAATTATCCAGATATGCTAAATTTGAAAAAAAAATTTAAAATAATAGTGCTGCTGATTATCCAGATTTGAAAATAGAATATTTCAAATGGTATGCACATTTCAATCTACAATAAACGGGATAACTTCATTTTTGAAGTTAACCAACTAGTTAACTGGAGTTCGAATATGCACAAACGCGTTTACATCAATATTATCATAGGTCAGAGTTTTCGCTACTATAAACTCTGTACGAATACAAATTTATTTTTTAATTAACTTTAAATTTAACCAGCATTTTGCATTACAAAAATAACATACCTTTGAATTTCATCAATAGATATACTAGTTTTACAGACAGTCTTCATTTTTGAGTAGTTGCTACATGATTGACAGTTAATGATTTGTATCACTTAAAGTCTTTTCTGGACGGTTTTAAAAGGATGTCTGCGGTTATGTGGCAACAGACATGGACCGAGCATGGACAGATTATGAATCACTGGATGTTGGTTATTGTTTGTCGTTTTTGTGGCAGTGTGGCTGTGTGGTTCAAGCTTAGGTAAAATAATTCTATTGCTGTTTCAGTGTAGGTTGCACAATACGTTTTGAATCAGCTGTATCTTCCAGATGTGCTGTTTATTTGTGGCGTCGGATCATTTGAGGAGTGTTCGGGATATGCTTTCAATTGCTTTTATGCATTTGATTTTTGCGTAGCGACGCTCTGGCCGAAACCCACCGCATTTACTGAATAATAGTTTGTTGCGTATGGTAATTAGTCTGAAACATTGCTGTGCTTTTATAATATGCCCACTGCTGACGAGACCACAGCTTTTTGGTTGTCTTTTTCGGATTTTTCTTGTTCAGGTTACATTTGTTGAAATTTGTTTGATGTTTGTTGTTTATTCTTAGTTTAATTATGGTGCGAGATTCTCGGTCTGCCAAATGCATTTCATACATAATGTGCTATATCTATACTAATATTATAAAGGAGTAAAGATTGTTTGTTTGTTTGTTTGTTTGTAGGGGGTAATCTCTGGAACTACCGAACCGATTTCAAAAGTGATGGTAGCAAATCGATGGTGACAACCCCTGCTCAAACATAGGCTATATTTTATGTCGGTGCCTGTACCCCAGGGGGGTGCAGGTGCGAAAAACGTTCTAAAATTGCGATCTTTTCTATACTGAAGCAGCTAGAAATTTGAAATTTGGCGTTGTAGTTACTTATAAGATGTAAATGCTCTCTAAGAACAAAATAAAAAAAATCGAAATTTAAAAGGGTGAAATGAGCGAAAAGCGTTCTAAAAACATTCTAAATTACAATTACTATGGAATCTCTAGAACTACCGAACCGATTTGAAATTTGGCGTTGTAGTTACTTATAAGATGTAAATGCTCTCTAAGAACAAAATTAAAAAAAAATAGAAATTTAAAAGGGTGAAATGAGCGAAAAGTGTTCTAAAAACATTCTAAATTACAATTTCTATGGAGTCTCTAGAACTACCGAACCGATTTCAAAAGTGAAGGTGGAAAATTGATGGTGACAACCGCTGCTCCAACATAGGCTATATTTTATGTCGGTGTCACTAACCCCAGGGGGGTTCAGGTGCGAAAAACGTTCTAAAATTGAGATCTTTTTTATACTGAAGAAGCTAGAAAATTGAAATTTGGCGTTGTAGTTACTTATAACATGTTAATGCTCTCTAAGAACAAAAAAAAATCGAAATTTAAAAGGGTGAAATAAGCGAAAAGCGTTCTAAATTACAATTTCTATGGAATCTCTGGAACTACCGAACCGATTTCAAAAATGATGGTGGCAAATTGATGGTGACAACACCTGCTCCAACATAGGCTATATTTTATGTCGGTGTCACTAACTCCAGGGGGGTGCAGGAGCGAAAAACATTCTAAAATTGCGATTTTGTTTATACTGAAGGAGCTAGAAATTTGAAATTTGGCATTGTAGTTACTTATAAGATGTAAATGCTCTCTAAAAACAAAATTAAAAAAATCGAAATTTAAAAGGGTGAAATGAGTGAAAAGCGTTCTAAAACCATTCTAAATTACAATTTCTATGGACTCTCTAGAACTACCGAACCCATTTCAAAAGTGATGGTGGCAACCCCTGCTTCAACATAGGCTATATTTTATGTCGGTGTCACTAACCCCAGGGTGGGGGGGTGAAGGAGCGAAAAACTTTCTAAAATTGCGATTTTTTTAATATTGAGGAGCTAGAAATAGGAAATTTGTCATTGTAGCTACTTATAAGATGTAAATGCTCTCTAAGAACAAAATAAAAAAATAAATCGAAATTTCAAAGGGTGAAATGAGCAAAAAGCGTTCTAAAAACATTCTAAATTACAATTTCTATGGAATCTCTAGAACTACCAAACCGATTTGAAATTTGGCGTTGTAGTTACTTATAAGATGTAAATGCTCTCTAAGAACTAAAAAAAAAAAATCGAAATTTAAAAGGGTGAAATGAGCGAAAAGCGTTCTAAAAACATTCTAAACTTCAATTTCTGTGGAATCTCTAGAACTTCACTTATAAGATGTAAATGCTCTCTAAGAACAAAAAAAAAATCGAAATTTAAAAGGGTGAAATGAGCGAAAAGCGTTCTAAAAACATTCTAAATTACAATTTCTATGGAATCTCTAGAACTACCGAACCGATTTGAAATGTGGCGTTGTAGTTACTTATAAGATGTAAATGCTCTCTAAGAACAAAAAAAAAATCGAAATTTAAAAGGGTGAAATGAGCGAAAAGTGTTCTAAAAATATTCTAAATTACAATTTGTATGGATTCTCTAGAACTACAGAACCGATTTCAAAAGTGATGGTGGCAAATTGATGGTGCCAACCCCTGCTTCAACATAGGCTATATTTTATGTCGGTGTCACTAACTCCAGGGGGGTGCAGGAGCGAAAAACGTTCTAAAATTGCGATTTTGTTTATACTGAAGGAGCTAGAAATAGGAAATTTGTCATTGTAGTTACTTATAAGATGTAAATTCTCTCTAAAAACAAAATAAAAAAAAAATCGAAATTTAAAAGGGTGAAATGAGCGAAAAGCGTTCTAAAAACATTCTAAATTACAATTTCTATGGAATCTCTAGAACTACCGAACCGATTACAAAAGTGATGGTGGCAAATTTGTGGTGATAATCCCTGCTCCAACAGCCTCTTTAATAAAAATCTATGCGTTTCTGACGACTTGGTTTTTCGCTCTTTGTTGCCATACATTAATCTCGGAAAATGAAACATTTGAAGTTACTGAAAAAAAATAGTAGCTCGAAAAGTATTTGTCCGAAAATTGTTAGAAAAACTGCGTTTGAAAGGTAAAAAATTGTATTTTTCTTGATATGAATTTCAAATCTAATGATTATGCCATTTTTCAAATATTGAATTTGAAAAATTACCAAATTTCACAATGGAGTATCATAGCGAAACCTTCATGTGTAAAAAGATAATGATAAGGGCGACGTGTCGTGACGTGTATATTGGCTATAGCACGAGTCACAAATTATAGTAGCCTTATTATTCTGTTAAAATATAAAAGTGAATTATGAAATGTCAATATTTTGTTGGATTAAAAGTTCGTTATAAGAAATTGACCAGAGTAGCTTGCTAGTTTATATATATATTATTTTATTTCATCATTTTTTTTGTTTTTTTTATCTACAGTTACGAACATTATTTACAACATGGAAAAAATATATAAAATTTATTCACTGATGTTTTTTCATCTCTCATAAATTCAAAATATGGATTTTAAAATCTTGATCTCGCGATCCAAACTTTTTATAACTCGTGCTTTGAAATCATAAATAATAAAAATACTAGAGCATCAGTTAAATTGATGTTCACGCACGTCACAAAGGTAATGATGTATGTTTAAACTGAAATCCTATATATATCAACATTTGACCGGTGGGTGGTTTTGGGATCTGGAAGTTTATTTTGGAAATGGTTTTCTCCGAACGGCTGCAATATGTAGCTTTTTGTAATGAAAGCTACCAAAAACCACAGGCGCAATCGGAACTTGAAGAGAAGAAATTACAAGCAGAAATAGAAGAATAGAAATGGCGGTTGCAGGATAAAGAGACGAAATTACAAGCAGAGACCGAAGAAAAGAAATTGAAAATAGAAATAGAAGATAGAAAATGGAGAGTAGAATTGGAACAAAAAGATCGCGAAAGAGAGTTCGAAAATAAGGAAATACAAGTACGGGAAAATTCGATTATTAACACAAATTGATAGTTCGAATGATATTAGTTTATATTTGGCTCTGCGCGAAAGGTAAATGGCGCAAACGGGCATTGATAAATAATAATGGGTAAACTATTTAAATTATCTAATGCCATTAGATGTGATTAATAACTAGAAAAAACGAATCCGAAATCCACGATTATGATTACATAAAAAATTATCTTCTGAAACGTTACAAACTATCGCCAGAAGAGTTTAGGCTGAAAATTTTCTCATTTTAAAAGCAGCCATCAGCTAATTGGCGCGATTTAGCTTATGAGATCAAGTTGCATTTTTAACAATGGATTGTAGTTCTTCAAGTTGATAACTTTGCGCAATTACCGGAATTAATCGTGGTTAATCAAATTAGGCATAATTTACCTACGGAAACAAATACACATATCGTAGAGGAATTATTAGTAATACAAAAATTATTACTTAGTTAATAAAATAGATATTTACGAAACGGCTCGATGGGTTTGCAATAAACAATGAGTTAGGAATACAAACGGCAGTTTTGAGGACAAAAGATCGAGAGCGGCTGACTGCGCCAATTCGAAAAGACGTCAGGTTGAAAATAGGCACTGTGTGAATCACGCAAGAAAAGAGTCGCATATAATATGTTTTCGATGTGGTAAACCTGGTCACATGAGTGGGAAATGTACCATGGGGAGTAAAACACAACAAGAATATTCAAATTTTAACCCGCAATGTAATTAAAATTGGCGAGAAACAAAATCCAAGAAGGGAAAAATAATTAATATGGGCGGGCACGTTAAATGGTAAAAAAGGAAGAATCCTAGATATTCACGGAATAAAAACAAACGTAATAATCGATAAAGGGAGTGATATTTCAATCGCCAATTCAAGATATCATCCTGCAATAAACGCGCCATTGCTAACTAGCGACAATATATCTATATCGGGCATAGGTGAAAAATAAATCAAGCCGACGGGTTTTTTCTGGCATAAAGTCTATGTAGGCGATATAGATATACAGGATAAATTTTACGTGGAACAAGAGACTTACTATGATTTAATAATAGGTAGAAAAGCAGTCGAAGGCTTGACGTTAAAAGTAATGGAATATGTTGTTAAAATAATAAGTGACAACACAGTTCGAGTAGGATACATTCAAATTAATGAAGTTCCGCCCAAAACTGATAAAATAACTACATCAAGTCTGCGTAAATGCAGAGGTGGATTTGACTCATATTACAAATTTAGCTAACAGAGAAAAAAATAAGAGAATTAATAAAATCATATAAACCGAATAAAACAAAAGATACTGGTTTAAAGATTTTTTTTATACTGCAAACCAGGCCCCTTCCTGCCCGGCATGAATGCCTAGCTTTACGGGTTAGTACCTGGGTGCGGGGCGGAAAAGGCCTGATCACAGCATGGCTGTGATCCACCTGAATATAGATTTGTTCACTGTGCTTGCTCTCTTTTGAATTGCTACAGTTATCTTTGTTTGCCGGTTCAAAGTAACTGTTTAACTTTGTTGAATTGACAGATTTAATAGGTCTCGTAATTTAGAACCTTGATCAGGTGACGAGACCCTCACCTGACTAGGTACCCCCAGAGGTATAATTCACAGGTAACTTGGAGGGCTTTGCACCCACGACGGATTTTACATGCACCAGGTGCCATTAGCGTACATAAATTTACATATTTACCATGTCTGTTAGCTTGTAACGTTCATGGTGGGTTGTCGCTGTAGTATTTATCGCCTCTTTTATGGGCTGATTTCACTTCTTGCTGTATTTGTCTCTATCAAGTTTTTTTGGCGTTTTTATAGGCTCACCCCTGTTGTGGGTTGTTTTTGTCTATCATTCATTGGGTTTGTGTCTCTTTCTTGATATATTGTTACCTCTAGCTTGTGCTAAAGCTTGTTGTCACATTTTGAATCTTGGTCTTATTTCGAGAGTTTCACTGGTTATTATGTCACTATCGTGGGTTTTGTCACGTTGTAACTTTTGTTACTGGTGGTTGTCAGATTGTAACTTTTGTTACTGATGGTTGTCAGATTGTAACTTTTGTTACTGGTGGTTGTCACATTGTAACTTTTGTTACTGGTGGTTGTCACATTTCTGGATGTTGCACACTTATTTTTGTTGTCTTTGTCACTTTATCTCACCCAAGCATTGGGGGGGGTTTAATTTTAATTTTTTTCCTTCGTAAATACGCTTATTGAGATCAGTCCATTGAATCCTAATGGCTGTTATTACCAAGTTTAATGATTTTTTTTTTATACCGCTAACCAGGCCCCTACCTGCCCGGCATGAATGCCTAGCTTAACGGGTTAGTACCTGGGTGCGGGGCGGAAATCGCCTGATCACAGCATGGCTGTGATCCACCTGACTATTGATTTGTTCACATCGCTGCTGTGCTTGCTCTCTTGTGATTTGCTACCGCTATCTTTGTTTGCCGGTTCAAGGTTTCTGTTTAACTTTGTTGAATTGACAGATTTAATAGGTCTCGTAATTTAGAACCTTGATCAGGTGACGAGACCCTCACCTGACTAGGCACCCCCAGAGGTATTATTCACAGGTAACTTGGAGGGCTTTGCACCCACGACGGATTTTACATGCACCAGGTGCCATTAGCGTACATAGATTTACATATTTACCATGTCTGTTGGCTTGTCACGTTCATGGTGGGTTGTCGCTGTAGTGTTTATCGCCTCTTTTATGGGCTGATTTCCCTTCTTGTTGTATTTGTCTCTGTCAAGGCTTTTTGGCGTTTTTATAGGCTCGCCCCTGTTGTGGGTTGTTTTTTGTCTATCATTCATTGGTTTTTTGTCTCTTTCTTGATATATTTTTACCTCTAGCTTGTGCTAGAGCTGGTTTTCCCATTTTGAATCTTGGTCTTCTTTCGAGAGTTTCACTGGTTATTATGTCACTATCGTGGGTTTTGTCACGTTGTAACATTTGTTACTGGTGGTTGTCACATTGTAACTTTTGTTACTGGTGGTTGTCACATTGTAACTTTTATTACTGGTGGTTGTCACATTGTAACTTTTGTTACTGGTGGTTGTCACATTGTAACTTTTGTTACTGGTGGTTGTCACATTGTAACTTTTGTTACTGGTGGTTGTCACATTGTAACTTCTGTTACTGGTGGTTGTCACATTTCTGGATGGTCACAACAAGTTTAATGATTAAAATACTACTGGCGGATGAAAAACCTATCTGTGAACGGCCAAGGATATTTCCTCTAGTTGAGCAGGAAATCATCAGTAAGCAAATGCAACAGTGGTTGGAAGGTGGGATCTTTAGAAGAAGTTACTCAGATTTTGCGACTCTAGTGGTCCCGAGTAAGAAAAAAGATGGATCCCGGTTATGTATGGATTATCGGAAAATAAATCGAAAAGTATTAAAAGGTCGCTATCCACTACCGTTAATTGAGTATGTGATTGATAAATTACAACGAGCAAAAGTATTTACGACGTTAAATCTCAAAATCGGCTTTTTTCATATCGAAATTTAAGAAAGCAATCGTAAATATACAGATTTTGTAGCGCATCAAGAGGAATATGAATTTTTGCGTTGTCCGTTCGGATTGTGCAAATCGAGTAATCAATTCTGAAGGTATGTAAACATACGAGGGCTGTAAATTAAGTAATGGCAACATAGGTATAAATCAATTTTAATGAACTTACAAGTACAATTGCATTGCATTCCTTCTATGTAATCACCAGCAAAGCTTATAACCTTTTGCCAAATGTCGGGAAGCCGCTGTAGACCAGTGGCAATGTGTTGATTGTTGATGTGAGCGACCGAGCGCCCTCTTGCGTGGAGTACAGATGACTCAGACGAACCTCTAAGGATAATTCTCGGACAGTCCATCGGCGGTATGTGGTAAGGAGACCACTCAGGATGTCAATCAGCACATGAGGAATGGAGGGCCGACCTGTGCGTTGCAAATTCGCAGTCTCATTCCGACCCGAACGAAATGCTTGAACCCATCGTGCTACTGTCCTATACGGTAAAGCATTTGTGCCACAGGCTTCCACTAATCGTCAATAGCATTCTGTTGCATTTTTGCCACGAGCAACCTCCATTTTAAGCCACGACCGCTGATCACCTTTTGAAAACATGCTTTAGAGCGATGGAAACGAAACTCCTCACTTTAACGCCACACAACAACTACCCTTCTAAGCAGATCGACCGTTTTTTGCACAGATCGACAACAGCGCCACCTCACCGCTCCCATATCCTATTTGCGCATGCCCACCCTTCTGCGAGTTTCAAGGTTAAGTTGCCACTATTTAATTTACAACCCTCGTAGTATTGCAAGATTTACTGCGAGAAGGTACTATCATTGTATTTATGAACGATTTTGTGATTTCTTCAGATGACGAAGGAGATGGAATAAAGAAGCTGCAACGATTATTAGAAGTAACATCAGCGTATGGTTTAGAAATTAATTTTTAAAAATGCCAGTTTCTTAAAAAGAAAATAGAATTATTGGGTTATATAATTGAAAATGTAACAATAAACCGTCCGAAAAAAAAAGAAATGCAAAATTTCCCTAATCTAACTACAACAAAACAATTAAAATAATTCTTTTTAGGTTTAACAGACTACTTCAGAAAGTTTATCCCGCATCATGCCAAAATCACCAAGCCTCTAAGTGATTTATTAAGGAAAGGAAATTGTTTCAAATTTCAAATAGAGCAGTTCGAGGCTTTCATTATGTTAAAGAGAGTATTATCATCAAAACCAGTTCTTCAACTGTATAAACAAGGATCCACACTGGAGCTCCATACTGACGCAAGCAGCCAAGGATTTGGCGCAATTTTAATTACAAAAAAGAGACGATGGAAAATTTCACCCATAACAATACATGAGTAAGAAAACTTCGCCACAACAGGAGAAATATCCAAGTTATGAATTTGAATTATTAGCCATAGTAGAAGCTCTAAACAAATTCAGATATTACCCAATGGGAAGCAAATTCAAGATTGTAACGGACTGCGATGCCTTCCAGAAAACTTTAAATAAAAAGATTTAACACCTAAAGTAGCAAGATGGGCATTACTCATCGAAGAATATGACTACGAGCAGCATCAAGAATGAAACATGTAGATGCATTAAACCGAAACGTGCCGATAACGCAATCAGTATTATTTATAATTAGATCGCAAGGAGAAATAACAAAAATAATTGCAATAGCGCAAAGAATAGATTAATCCATACAAGCCATCAAGTCGCTGGTTAAAAGTGGTTCGTCCGATAATTACTTAGTAAAAGATGACGTATTGTACAGATTCGAGAATGAAAAGGAAATGTTGGTGGTGTCGGAAGAGATGCCACGAGAAATTATACGAAAAATTCAGGAAACAGGTCACTTTGCTGTATCAAAGACAGAAGATCAGATGAAGCAAGATTTTTACATAGCTGGATTAAGGAAGAAAGTAGAAACAGTAGTCGCAAACTGCGTTGATTATATCTTGTATTATATGAAGCTGGGAAAAGCTGAAGGTTTTCTAAACCCTATCCCTAAAGGAGACAAACCATTAGAAACCTACCAGATCGATCACATAGGTCCATTATCTCTTCCCAATAAAGAATATCAATATATTTTAACCGTAGTAGATGCATTTACAACGTTCGCATGGTTTTATCCAGTGAAATAAAAGTCGGCCAAGGAAGTAATAGACAAATTAGAGCAACAGCAAACAACTTTCGGGAACCCAACTAGTGCTATAACCGATAAAGGAAAAGCTTTTACCGAAAGCGAGTTCAAGGAATATTGTACAAAACAAGGAATTGAGCATTTAAAGATAACAACTGAGATACCAAAAGGAAATGGACAAGTGGAAAGAATAACCAGAGTGATGATATTCGTTTTGTCAAAATTGTCTAGCGATGACGAATCCAAGTGGTATAAGTATGTACCAAAATTACAAAGAATTATTGACAGCACAATAACGCGAAGCACCGAGTATAGTCCCTTTGAATTAATGACGGGAGTTAAAATGAAGGAAAGTGACATGCAAACCATCAAGAAGATTTTGGAAGAAGAATATATCGAATGTATCATGGAAGAACGCGAAGCTATGAGAGAAGAAGCAAAGAAAAATATGCTCAAAATACAAGAAGAAAACACGGTGCAGTTTGATAAGAAAAGAAAACACTCACGAAAATACAAAGTAGAATGTAACCTCATAATTCCCGTGGATTTTCTATTAGACAACTTTTGATTATCGAGATGACTTCAGCAGGATTAGACATATAAGTACGCCCGAGAACCCTATGTCCAAAAAGTTTTGATAACATGAACGAAACGTATATGCGGCCAAAAATCATTATGGAGTTGAAATTGCTTCTCATATTGATCAGCTATAACATCCACTTTATTACAGTCAAGGACGGAATAACGGTATCCGTTCTGAAGAGGGGGAATTGAAGTAAAAAGTTTTTTTTCGTATAAAATTACATAAAATTTTAGAAAGATTGTTGAAAAAAAATGTGTGTTTGAGAAGTGAGTTACATTAAAAAATGTATGGATTTTGATATAATTTCAGTGGGAATTACGTTAACAGCCGAATATCTCAATCCAATTTAGTAAATAAACACAGGAGATTGGTTCATTATCAGTCATAAAAATATTAAAACTTGGACATATAATCATTCTCAAAGCAAGATCTATATTGTGAATTTTACAGTGCTGTCTGGTGTAGAAAAAATCGCATTTCACTCATTTTGAAAACAAGAAAGAAAAATCATGCGTCAAGCATAGATTATGTAACACTTTCCAACGCTTCCAAAATAATTTTACAAATCATTACTGTTTAATAAGGTGAAAGATAACATCTAAGTAAACAATTTGGAAATCGCGTAACATATTTAAAAACATAATTTCAAGAATTTCCAACGTATAGAATATTCGGAAAAATATCCGAATACTTTTATTCAGCCCTGTATATGATCTATAGATTTGTATATATACTACATAGGATGTTAAATTTTAGTTCAGTTAAGAAATGCGTAGCACAGTTTAAAATTCTCCTTCTGGAGTTTTTGTCAATAAACGGAAATGAGTTCGCGAACTTTTGTGCTTCCCTGTATATGATCTACAGAATGTATACACACCACGTAATAAACAAAAAGTGAAATAAATTAAAAATCGCGTAATCAGTAACTTAAAACGCACTTCCAGGAATTAATGTTAACAGACAATAGAGAATTCTTTTGTGTGTCCCTGTAAATGAACGATGACTGCTACACACAATATATTTTGTAGTAAGCCTCTGGTAATGCACCTTAGTGATATATATAAATTTCAATGCGTTTAAAATAGTGAAACACTATTTAAATAAACCGCAGACGATTTTTCTCCATACACGTAATGTAACGGAATTTTTTGACTGTCCCTGTAAATTAACTAAAAGTGCTATGCACACCCTATTCCATATTAAGCTTCTTGTAATACACCTTAGTTATATATATATCAATTACAATGTGTTTGCAATTGTGTAACATCATTAAAATAAACCGCAAATGATTTTTCCCCATATACCGTAATGTAACGGAATTATTTGAGTGTCCCTGTAAAAAAACTATAAGTGCTACACACTTCAGTTGAAATAGGAAACGTCCTATAGATAACGACAATAACACATAACAATTGCAAGGCAATCCGCCCATATTTACGGGAGTTAGAGCACGGCCAGACGGCCAGACGGCAGACGGCAGACAAACCGAAGTCATAAACACTTTTCAACTAGGTTGGAAAGTTTTAAAAGAATCGCAGACAAAGAAGTGAGCGGGCGTAAATTTGGGAGGTTAGAGGGCAATTTAGATGGTTATTTATTCATTTTTATTAGTGTACAGCGATTGCCGTCGATTACTTTTTTAAATAAAAAGTTTTAAAGTTAATATTTCTTATTACTTTTAGTCAGAAAGAAACTCTTTGTGTAGTAAAATTTAGCACTGTTTTTTTCTGTAATATAAACAAACAAACAAAGAAAATATTAAAAGCATGTAATGTGCACATTACTTCCATGTCATTCAAAAAAGAATTTTTTTTTTCAAAACAATATAAATAATCAAATAACATGGTGTTTTAAAAGTGAAGTATAAGATATTTTTTCTCGAGAAGGGGGGGAGGGGTAAGAGAGCGGATTGAAGGTGAATGAACATCACCACCAGGTATTCGTTGCATTTGACTTTAAAATCAAATTTCAGTGACGCTATGTTAATAATTTTTTTTTAAATCATCATTTTCTTTTTCGTATTATTTACATTCACAGATGCAATTATTATTTTTAACATGAAAAGATATATAGAATTTTTTCATTGATGCTTTTTCATTCACTTCTCTCCTGAATTGAAAAGATGGGTTTTAAAAGAAATGATATCAAAATTCGAGTGACTCCTTCACATGAATTTAATAGTATTGTTTTAAAATTCAATTTAAATTATTTATGGTTTGTCTTCTAAAGTATATTTACACATACAAACAATAGTTTTAATTTTCCAATTCACTGTGAAATATACTACTTTCACTGAGAATATATTATGCATTGAAATGTATTTATTTCAATAAATTGAATTATCTTTTGTGCCACGTTATCCAAAATCATAAGTAAAATTTATGTAAATGATTATGTTGCGTCATTGTGTTCAAAAAAAAGAAAATATATGCAAGTGGATAATTACTTTGATAATAACTTCAAATTGTATTTTAATATGCTATTAATTTGATTTTCAAAAGATAACTTTGTTTTGAACGCATGGTTTGCTCGTGCTTCGAAACCTACAAGTTTATAGTGAGAGGGGGGGGGGGGGGTATAGTTAATTCTGTCTGTCCTTCCACTGATGAGAAAAATGATGCCACTGTTGCGTGTGTAGTTTTTATGTTATAACGTTATAAGTGTTTATAGTTAATTGTTATAAATGTTTATATTTAATTGTTATAAATAAGTTTTATATACACCTTCCGTCTTAAAATTTAAAAATTTATATTTTTAAGAATTAAAAATATACATATATTTTATTCTATTTCATCCTTTTTTTATATCCGCAGTTACGAACATTATTTGCAACGTGAAAAAAATATATATAAAATTAATTCACTGATTTTTTTTCATTCACATCTCTCATAAATTCAAAATATGGATTTTAAAAGGAACGATATCAAAATTCGCGAGACGTCTTGATATGACTTTAAATGTTTTGGTTTAAAATGCAATTAAAATAAGTTTTGTCTTCTCTTGTAATGTGCTTTTACACATTCAAATAATACTTTTAATTTTCCAATAGACTGTTTAATGTATCACACTTGCACTGAGTCTATATTATATATTGAAATATATTTATTTTAATAAATTGATATATCTTTTGCGTCAAGATATCCAAAAAGTAAAATTTATGCAAATGTATATTTTGCGTCAACATATCCAACTAAGTGAAATGTATGAAAACCATAGTATGACGAAAAGAAAACCTTTGCATAAATTTCATTTACGATTTTGGAAAGCATAACGTAAAAGATAAATCGATTGTAATAACGTTTATTAATTAATTATATAGTTAATTATTGCTTATGGGGTCGTGTTTATACTGAAGGTGCATTAAACTCTGTAGTAAATAGTTTGATCTGTATGCCCATATTCTTACGAAATTATAAAAAGTTTTCTTTTTTTGTGGTCTTTTATGAATGGGTCATATGTATATTATAGTCACTTTTTGAATCTAACCAGCACTTAATCAAAATTATATTTTTAAGAAAACTGATCTCAATAGTAAATCTAGATGCGTAATGTAATTTGCATATAAAATGAATATTCTGTACGTTATTAAACTTTAAATTTTGCTATATGGTTCTGTTTTCAACGTTTTTTCTTTAAACTTTTTTGTTAGTAGATTTCTTCACATAAAATATATTTCGGAATTAACTTTGCGGCAAGCGTCGTGTATATGTAACGCATAAAAAATGCTAGGAATCCTTAATAATTTTTTCCAGTAATTTTGAAAAGCAAATTTTAACATTTCTGCAATTAAATTAGGTAAAAAATTCTTGTAAAAAATACTGGTTTTGAAATATTAAGCTTCTGTAAAGGACTCTCGCTATGTCGGTGTAAAAACATTCAATTGTGTTTCGTTTATTTATCGTACTTATATAATGAATTTAGGAGGTCTAAAGAAAAAAAAAATTAAAAAAGATAAATTTGTAGGAAAGTAATATGTAAAAATTTAATTTATTGAATTACTCGAATAACTAGAAATAACAACACGTGAACTTTAATATAATTAGAGAAAGATAATTTTACAACGCTTCGTTGGTAACTTCCTCAAATATATTACATTTCTCACTTTAAGCTTATAATATACTTACTTCCGAATAGTCTAATTATGCCTAACAGTGCCTTTATTGACATTTCATATTTCGACGCTTCATGAATCATAGAAGTTAAAAGACCTGCTCGTTTTCTAATTTTGAAGATATCCAAACTTTGATTTCGTGATCGAGAATTTTTATAACTCATGCTTTGAAATCATGGATAATAAAAAAATACCAGAGCGTCAGTTAATTTGACGATCACGCACGTCATAAAGAAAATAAAGTATTTTTAAATCCAAATCCTCCAAATATATTTTAAGATATGTTTAATCTGCAATCATTTTCCTATTACGTACAAGTAACCAAGTGACTTGGTTATATAATACTAAAAGTTGTGTACCTTTCACCGATGAATCTTATGTAATAAAAAAAATAAATTTCATCTCTAAACTATTTATTACCCCATAACTTTAGAAAATGGAAGTATTTTGGAATAATATTTTATATAAGAAAAAATTTTCCTATAAATATTGTGTTTATAATATAATAATTATTATACAAGAGGTGAAAAATAAAATTTTCTTTTCCTTTGTCGTTTAACTTTATATTTTAGCAGATGTTTTCATAAATAAAACATAGGCAAAACACTGAGGACTGGGAAATTAAAGTTTTTTTTTTTTTTAACTGGTGTTGTATTTTCGTTTTACCAGCCATTTGGTCACTAACGTATAATTGGCTTTTGCATTTTAAATTTTAAAATGATCACCCTGTTTTTGTACATACATTTTAAAGATGAAACGACAAATAAATCAGTATTTTTTTTTAATTCATAGCTCGAAGTTTAATAGCGAATTTTTTGAAAACTTAAAGCATTTGTTTTCAGTTGTTCTTCGTCCACATAACATTTGTCGTTCGTATATAGTGTTTCAAGGATTCGAGAATGCTCATTTGATCCTGAAATTTGATGAAGGATAGTCGAAGCACTCAGTGTATAAGATAATGCTTCATAACGTGTATTTTTTTTTTTTTTTTTAGTAAAGGTAAAATTTCATGGAATTTTGAGATGCTTTTCCACGTATCTGCACGTAAGCTGCTATGTTTTATTATTGTTATTATTATTATTATTATTATTATTATTATTATTATTATTATTATTATTGTTAATATTATCATTATTTATTTATTTATTTATTTATTTTATTATTATTGTACATATCGCATTCCTAAGAGCACTATGAGAGGACAAAGTAGGAATAAACACTGATAAATATGCCCAAAATATTTTTGTGAATAGTAACGTCATATAACATTAGACATTAAAATCAGTGTCAGTAATATAGCACTGAGTCATTGTCACCTAAAAATCCCAGTAGAATTAAATATTATTTGTTATTATTTTATTATTATTTTATTATTATTTTATTGTTATTATTAACGATGGCCAAAACGCTCCAAGAAGCTTCTTGATAATTTTAGAATCATGTGATTTGTAAGATTAAAAACAGTGACAGTTACGTCATTGTGGTATCAGTAGTGACGGTTGCCATAATGTCGTATTGGAATAAATTAAAAATATATTTAACCTTATGGACGGCGATGCAACGGTAACAATTTGTGACGATTGGAAATTATAGATAGTAAGACGATAGTAAGTAATTTTATTAGGTTGTTTGACGCGTTTCGGCTCACTACGAGCGATTTTCAGAAACAAATGAGAATATTCCTTAATTGCACGGTCTTTGAAGCTATTATTTAAAATTCTATCATTTAATTTTCATGTACTTTTTTAAAAATTAGGCACGCAATATTTATTTGTACTTGGTTGTTTATTTTCATATATGTAACCATGGATTAACTCGAGCCACAATTTCGGTAAGTTAAAAGATGCCTCATCGTTACACATTTTATTTTTGCTTGTTAGTATCTCTATGGTTTCTCTTATTATAGATGGATAGTATAGACGGAAGGGAAACATTATTTTACTTTAATTAAAATTTATTTGGATGGTTTCTTCTTGATATATTCTTGCCAGGGCTGTGGTTTTTCTATTATACTTAATATCAGCTATATGCTCCTTTTTTCTGTAACTAAATTTCCTGCTGGTAATGCCAATATAGTAATTCTTAGATCCGTCTTCTTTAATAAAAGGTATTTCATATACTGCTGAATAATTCTCAAAATTAATTGAGTCAATTTTATTGAAAATTATATTCTCTAATTTCTGAGGGGTTTGGATATTAAGCAGATACTGAAAAGTTTAAGGCTGTATTTTAATTTTTCAAAAAAGATTGGATAATATTGAAGAGTATAAAGTTTGTATTTTTGCGAATCAACTTTGTTTTCTGGTTCCTTATTATTGGCGATATCCATGATTAATTTAAGTTTACGGTGTACATTCAATTCATTATTACAAATTATTACATTATTATTACAGTTATATGCCGAAACGTGTCACACAACCTAATAAAAGTTATTTTACTGTGTTTATTATGTTGCTAATTTACACCGTTTAGCATTTAAAAGAAATATATAATTACAAGGTGTTATAATTTATTATATTGTCACATCGACTATTTGGGAATTAAATAGGCTGTAATTAGGTTGTAATTAGGAAAGATTTTATTTATTTTCTAAAATGTTTAAAGAATATTTTGTTTTCTTTATCAGAAAACTTTATGCAATAAGTGAAAAACATTATTAATAATATTAAATTTCATTTTTGTATTTTGCGATATTTTGTGTTTTTTAGCAATGTAAATTTTTCTTAAACTTATTTCTTCCCTTCAAAAACATGTATTTGCTATGGGTTGGTAGCCTGAAAAATATAAGATAACCATTCAGAGACTCTTTTTTTTTTATCTATGAAAAAAAAAAAAAGCTTTTGCGGTTTATGTTTCTTGTTCGCATTTATATTTTATAGTTTTCTCAATTTTATATCTCTTAAAAAGAATCTCAAGATCTAAAAATATAAGAAATTCCTTTTTATGAAACATAAAAATCTTTCTTTTTATCTGTAAAATAACATACATTTTATAAATTTTATCAGTAGTGTAAACCTCGTTATTTTTTACGATATTTTCTCAGGTTCCACCAACTACTCCGGTGATAAAAATCTCCTGCATATCACAAAGAGACTCTTTTGAACCAGGTTATCAATATCATAATGCTGAAAAGAGACAGAAAAATCTAAAAATCCGTTATAACAACGCTGAATATTATGAAAAATGCGGCATAATTACCGAATTAATTGCTTAGATTGCAGCTTTTGCAAACTGGTCTTCTGAAGGTGTGTATTGTAGCTGTAATAGCGATCAAATAATATTTGAGGAGTTGCTACTTTTAATCGATGTATGTGTGGACGTACAGAATCTGCAGTTGACGATTTTTCCTCACAACAATTTCGAGGTGAATGAAGCCTTTCCTGTCCCAACATATCCGCTCAACTTGTTGTAGGTGTGGTCAATCCCACCACAGCAATACATTCGAGGATAAAGTAATTGCTTCGTTTTAAGTGTTTTTTAACTAATAATGATACTAAGATGCATAAAATAACGGCTATTTCTTAATTAGTAATATAAACTGGAGAAATGGAATTCAATACGAAGTTTTAGAAATTATATTTTTTGTTGTATATGAAATTTGATGGAAATGTGATTAAAATGAAGACTGTCACCCCAATTTTGACATTTTGTTCCTGTTCATCAGGCTTAATACAAGGTTGCTTTCATAAGGACAAAATATCTCAAAATTAACAAAATGTCATTTTAAACTTTCAACTAACTAAACATCGAAGAATATACATTCTTAAAAGTTCAATTTATAATAAATCAGTAAAATTGCGATGAGAAAATACAGCCATGCATGTAAGTTTTCTTGATTAAAACAAATGAATTACACCAAATCTTTGGATATTTTTTTATATGTAGCCACTCTCAAAATAAATGTATTTGTGATAATGCTACAGAATCAAGAATTGGTATTTTGGAAAGTTTATGTTTTAAATTAAACATTTTAGCGGAATATGTGAATCGAAAAATAAATACTGAGGAAAAATAAATGTAGAAGAATAATAAAAAAGTACCAGTAAAATCAACAAAACAAAAATGTGGAAAAAATGTAAACAAAAGCACAAAGATTTGCTTTCGTGATATCAAATTATTTGAATATTTAGAAATGTACAGTTTTTTGTACAATTCTTTATTTTTTTTCTGATTTGTTTATTATTTATTGAATAACAGTTTTTTATAAGTGTCGATGAAAATGTGTTAAATTTGCATAATTTCAACATATAATAATAAGCAGAAAAACATTTATAAGCATTTTTGAATTATTCGCTTATTCCAAGAATCATTGGCTATATAACTATATTTTATGACACTCAGATAGTGGCAACAAATATTTGGTACACATTTATTAAAATCCATTCACAGGTTCCCATTTTATTAAGAACTACAGAAACTTACATTATCTATAGTAAAAAATTTCAACCTCTTTTACTCCATTCAACCGTTTAAAAAGGTGGAGTTATTGTTTATAGAAATATCTGAAATAAAAGAAAACAATAAAAAATGGAAATCTTTCTTTTATTTGATTCATAAAATTAGTAAATTACAGAGCAAAATCCAAATACACTTTGCAAACATTATTCATGAGTTGAGGTTCTTTAAATTTTTTTTCTTAATTTCGTTATAATCTAAAGTCTTTATTCTTTGATCTTAGCAATATATTAAAACATAATTCAATTTATAATGTTTTTGTTCTACAGATAATTTAGAATGATTTCAAGAATCGGAAAATCACAGGAGTTAAAAAGACGAGCTAAAACAATTGCTTCTTACAACCAGTGTTGCTAGCCCAATACTTTTTTTAAAAATCCAGATTGCATGATTGCCACCACTTTTTTAAATAGTATAATTTGCGTTGTTTTCGCATTATTTAATCTGGCATTAATTAAGGCAAATAATTATACTTTAAAAAAGTGTTGAGAATTAAGCAATCTGAATTTAAAAAACAGTAACGAACTGGGAACACTGTTATCATAGGAAAGAATGTGTGCAAATGTGTAATGACATAAAGTAGCATAAAAGTTTCTATTTTTTTCAAAACTTAATAATAAGTAGCTAAATTATTTTTCAATTTTGACTTAAAGGAATATCACCATGACGAGACATAGTTTAACAAAAAGTTCATTTTTTTTTCAAAAAACATGATCAATCATTGTAACTAAAAAACACATTGCAGGCATTGTTAAGGCAGAATGTTTCTGCCCAATTTCACTAAGTTAGAAAGTGTTCAACATCGTGAAGTCGCACTTGATACAAGTCCAGTAATTCAACAGGATTTCTTCTGTAGCCTTTAGATGATCAATAAATGCTACTCGCACCATTTTGTGTAGGAAGCATGTTGTAGTACATCAACAACTCAAATAAATGTCACAAAGTCTAAATTATTGAAAAACCAAAATGTACTTCAAGCAAATATAGTTTACTGATGTCAATGTATTCGAATCCTTTCGAGTTTCCATGTAAACGAACGTATTAACCAAACTATACTAAAAACTATAGACCTAAATTAATACACCTCAAAAATACATCTAGTTATTTCAAAGTAATAGGGTGTTATCAGAGCTTCAATAATGAGGGGCATGCCTGACAGCTGTCCCGCCTTCCCCCCATTTGAGGGGGCCGCCATAGTAGTAATCATGATTTTGGTTAAAAAGATGCCAAAGGGTTAAAATTGGCCAAATGTGACCAAAAACCTTTGTAAATATTTAGGAAAGGAGTGTGGACTTCTCCTTTCTCTGCTTCCCAATCCCAATACCTCACTTACCCCAAACAAAAAAGAACAAACTATATCATGAGAGAACTAATGATTCTATAGTAGTTCATTGTTTTCAAGAGAAATTCATTATTGACGTTTTATTCTTTACGAGACAATTTAAAACTATTTATGATGACCAATATTGGGTGTTTTCTCCTTTAGTCATCTTATGTCATACGTACAGAAGCAAAGGAAAAGTTTTTATTCATGTACACCCGTGAACCAATCCAAAAATTTTTCTGCTAGTTTTCTATTATTTTTCCGACTAGTATTTTTGTAAATGTTGTGACCATCTTTCTCGTGATACCCTGTATTCACATGTGAATTGTAATCGGCATAAAACGTATGTATAATTACAATAGCTATGGAGTTTTGTACTAGCATAATTCACGAAAATTTTCTATGAATAGATAGAAAGGGGCTCTCCAGAATGATGCTTGCTTCTTGGCTCTAGATAGTCTATGTCAGGCCCCGTGTGTTGGTTTACGGTTATAATGAGACAGGGGAACAGGCATGTTTGCAGAAATTCCATTTGCTTTAAAATTTTTTCTGACATGAAAATTTTGACTTCACAGTGTCATTTCAGCACTGATGTTTTCCAAATTGTTACGGAAATCGTAATTGATAATTCTGCGAGGGAAAGTCATTAAGTAAGTCTCAAAAGATAATTAAATAATAACTTACAATGATATTCTCTTGAAAACTATTTTTATTTCTCATCATATTTTCCACCAATATTTATTCACTTATATCACCGTTTTATTAGTGCCCAAACACCAGCTGCATAGGATTCTTTGGGTTGCTGCCTGAGCCACATTAGGACTTCAAGTTGAACCTTTTCATCATCTGTGAACATCATCTTACTTCCAAGATGGTTTGCTTGGGGATAAGTCGAAGCTGTATGGAGGATGTTGAAGAAGTTGCCAACCAAACTTTTGATTGTCTCCTGTGTTCAGCTTGAAGTCCTAATGTGACTGAGACTGCAACCCAAAGAATCTTATGCAGGTGGTGTTGGGGGACCAATAAAACGATTATATAAGTGCATAAATATTGGTGGAGAAATAAAAGTAGCTCTGAAGTGAATATCATTGTAAGTTAATATTTAATTATCTTTTATGACTTACTTAATGTCTTACCCTACCCTCATACTAAGTTCTTCTTAAATAACAATTTCACGTGTGCATCTTTTTAATAATTCACGATTCCATAAATTTGTGCGTATCGGTGAATAATAAATTATCCACGAATAATTGTATAATACAGTTTAAAGCAAATTTTACATGTACAACATTTTATGGTATAAAAGTCTGAAAAATAGATAAATTTAATATTTTTTTTTATCATATCTTAGTCAATAACGCTTAATTTTTTTCTTTCTTTTTTTTCTTCTCAATTACCGATTTTATGTTTAATACGATTTATCTAATATTCAAGTAGAGTATGTCTGAATTGATACTGTTTTAATAAAAAGGGTTAGTTGGCGAGCACGAATTTTCTGTTAACAAGTGTTCTATTCCTCTTAAATTATATGATATATGTTTGTTTTTCAATTTTTTTTGTTCGATATTGTCTTTCGATAAGAAGATTTTTCAAGTCAGCGATAGAACGAGATTTATTTAAATTTATGTAACTCGATTTGCTAATATCCTTCACAAATATTTATTTCTTTATAAATCCTATCGAAGTAGAAATAACAGAGAGCAGACACTAAGCAGTTGGTGGACTGGCACATAAAGAACGAGGAGGTTGGGGAGGGGGAGAGCTTGATCTGTTTTTAATTTCATTATAAAATGATGTATTCATTTACCGTACCAGTATCGGACTTTCGCATTCCAATAACCAGTATTTTGCGTACTAGTACTGGAACTCTCATAATAGTTTGGAAATCTCTGCGTTATGCCATATTTAACGATAGTGCGAATTTGAAGAAACTTTTAAGAAATTTTAGCATTATGTCGGTTTATGCTTACTTTCACAAATTATTTATCAGGAATCTTCATAACAAACAAATCACATTGTATCATGCCCGAGAAACAAGAAAAACAGAGTTTTGAAAAAAAATTCGAAATGATACGATCAACTTTAAATTGAGCACAAAGAAGTAGTTTGATATGTCGACTAAAATGGGGTGTTGCACCAACTTGTATGAAAAAAGTCGTATATAATAACTCTCCTTTTTGTAAGACAGGAATAACGTATTTTTTTCAGAAATTCGCAGTGACGAGAAATTGGTCATGTAACATCTTTTAGGTCCTTCAACAGAAATCTTCTCAAACTGAAACAAGAAAGACAAATCATATATCAAGCACAGATTATATAACACTTTCCAACACACTCTGAATGCTGCAACAAAACTTCATCATTTAATAAGGTGTAAGATGATGTCTAAATAAACAATTTGAAAAACACGTAAAACATTTGAAAACACAATTTCGGCAGTTACCATCTATAGATGGAAAATGATTCAAATTTATTTGTGAATCTCAATATATGATCTGCCGATTTGTATATATACTTCATATTATGCTAAAATTTAGTTTAGCTGGGAAACACCTAACACAGTTGAAAATTCCCTTTCAGCAATTTCCATCACTAAACGGACACTATTTTAATTCTTTTGTACACCCTTGTATCTATATAATTTATACAGACTAAGTAATATACAAAATTTTTAATTATTATATAAAAAAAATGCATTCTATAATTGAATACGCATTTCCGGCAATTATCTGTCATAGACAGTGCTGTAACCGATCATTTTTGTGTGTCCCTGTATATGAATAATAACTGCTATGCGCACCATATTAAACAATAATCATCTATTGTACTTCTCAGATATATATATCATTTTCATTATGTTTCAGGTAGTACAACTTTATTAAAATACATTGCAAATGATTTTTCCGCATATAGAATAATGTTGAGTGTCCCTGTAAATGAACTAGGAATGCTACGCACTTTACCTTCAATAGCGAACATGTCATAATAAATCTCAATAACACACATAAGTTACATACCAATCCGAATATATTTACGCGGGTTAGAGCTCGGACAGATTTTATGGACAGAGGAACAGACAAACCGAAGTCATAAACATTTTTCAACTAGGTTAAAAAGTGTAAATAAGATTAAAACCTTAATACCAACATGAAATCCGTATCATATAGTCACGTAATGCGAATACAGAGACTATTTACGCAAAACACTGAGACTTGTTGTATCCCATATGGGCAATAGGTTTGAGTTTTTAATGATCTGTCTAAAGTAAAAATGAGACTGTTTTAACCAGCAACTCCCCAAAATCCTGCATTTTCAACGGCTGTCCTTGTAAAAAAACTGGTAATCATATTCAATACGTCGATGAGGTTTTAAAGTTGCAGATTTTTCAATCTGTGGATTTTATACGAATATCCATTTAAAGCACATGGTAGAACATTTCGTAACGCAGACTAGGGGATAAAGAGTTGCAAGCGATAAACTTGACATATTTCGAGCAATTATCAATAATTTCAGAAACAGCATTTCTTCTACAGTTTTATTTGAAATCTATTTCTGTACTAATCCTGGAAGCTACTCGAAACCCACAATCTCTTCAAATTTAGTAATTTTGGTATTTTTTAAAAACTTTTATTTACATAGGCCTCTACTTAAGCCTTTAAAAGTTTGATATTCACGCAGTTCAGCTAATTTGGAACTGCAGGTCTCATAAATAATTTATCAATAAAATTCAATCTTTCTTCTCTAACAGCATGGTAAAAAATGAAATTTTGAGACAGAATACTGCTATTTTTAAAACCTCCTACATTACATTAAATTAATTTTAAATATCATGAAAATCACTATTTCGTGAAAGAAATGTGAATTTCGTTTTATTGCCGATCTTTTTAAATGGTCCATGTGACGTATACGATATTAAAAGCTTTAAAACTTGACGGCCATAAAAAATGTTCATAAAATCATTAAATATAAGAATTGTTTACAGAATATTTGTTAGCAATTTGTAAAAAGAAAAATAACATATCTCATATAACACATCTCATATAAAGGTGGTTATCCGAGTGCTGCATGGTTTAAAGCAAATAATGAGAGGCTCGAAGTCATAGAAGAGTGTAGAAGACGGAGTTAAATGGAAGGAATACATGGCCAACCTGGGTTTTTGAAATATACAAACAGAGAAGCATTCATTGCTGACAGATTAGATTTAATTACATACACCAGAGATTATTTCGTATCTGATGAGTTTTTCATTTTGTCCAACCTTGGAATAGCGTATTCAAAAACTTTCTGCTGTCCAATAAAACTAGAAAAGATTGTTCGCCGTATTGTTGAGGCAGATCTTTATGGTAAGACTTTTCGAGACCGAGAGTATATGACTCAGTTGCGTTTATCTCTAGAAAAATCTGATAAACACGGTAGAGTGAGTATTTTGGCTTTCATAGTTGAAGATTTTAGTGGGGCATTTATTGTTCTCGCAATAGGACATATGATTCCCTTGCTTGTATTCATGATAGAAATTTTAGGAAATCGTCCTAGAAAAGTTGTAGATAATTTTGAAAAAGTTCAAGACAGTAATGCAAATGAGGTTGAAAAACTTGCATATAATTATGGAAAATGCTGATTTTTTACTCTTATACTAAAATAGAAAATTTTTAAGTGTTGGTAATGAAAGCTGCTGAAAATATTAAAGTTACGGCAATGTTCTGTTACTCTTCATTTATAATTTTTTCTAGTGGATTTGATCACGGTATTTTTGTTTCAACTTCGCACTCTAATTTCCACAAATTCACAAATATTCTGTTCTTAAAATTTAAAGAATTATTCATCTCATTCTTAAAGAGATTTTGTTTGCTTAAAATATCAGAGATCTAGAGTACATGGCTAAGACGCACATACTTTTACCAAAGTAGGATGCCTGCGATTTAAAAAAAGTACATTGTTATGGAAACTAGAAGATTTAATTGAAGATTTTCTTGTACTCTCTATAAAATGCATTATTTCATCTTTTTTTGTCGTATTAATAAAATTCATGCACAAAAATATTCTGTAATAACAATTTAAAAATTTATTCATCCTAATCTTAAAAAGCGTTTTTTTTGCTTAAAATATGAGAGATCTAAAGTACAGAACACAGAGGAGCATATTTTCCCCAAAACAGGATGGCTGTGATGGATATTGTACATTTCAATGGACACTAGAAGATTTAACTGAAGCTTTTCTTGTACTGTTTATGATTTCATTGATTTTCCTTCATAAACTGAGGCAGATCTGTTTAATATGACATTCAGAAAGAATACATAGCTTACCTTTGTGACACCTCTATGACAAATTTAGGATTATTAATGAAATTTATGAAAATTTTGGTCACTTTCCTTTTTGCACTAATATTTAAAATTTCTGCAAAAGCCTGACAGCGAAGAGAGGTGAAAATAAGACTTAAATTCAACAATAAGCATATTTTTAAAATTAATTTTCCACAACAAATATGAGTTTTGACCGATAAATTTTTTAATACTATTCAATTTCTAGAAGATTCAAATATGTGAATCTCAAATTACAGACCATTCCTTAAAGTAATTTTTCAGCAGTGCTTAAAAAACTACTCGTATTGCAATCTGTTTGACAGTGGTTACAGATGCATTTAAAATTAGAAGTTTTAGCCTTTAAATCTACATAATTTCTAAAGAATTTGACAAAATGAATTCCCGTTTGGTATTCGAAGGTAAAATATTCTTGAGAATCGAGATATGATATGAAATAAAATTTAAGTGTTTTGTATTGAAAATCTTAGAGTTTGTTACAACTTCAATATATACTTCACTTATATAGACACTTCCAGAAAATTGATCTATAACAGGATTGTAGAAAATAATAAGCAATGAGTTTTTATGCTCAGATATTTATTTTCCGACATTCAAAATTGATCGTTCGAATTTATTTTTAGTTGGGTGGGGCGAGGGGCTGTCTTCATTTAGTACTTTGTTTTAGTGTATTATCGGTGCATGCAGAGCACATTCATCGAGTATCCTTCTATTTTCCGTTGTTATAAAAGGCAAATATCTTCTGTAACCTTTCTCCTTTTATCATTTGATGACATTTACAAACTGGTTGAGACATGTTGAGTAGAATGTCTAATTTCTTTCTGTTGTTGAGTAATATTAACTGAATTGTGTCCAGTAAGTTTCACTCTGTTTCTGAAGCATGCCTCTGAAGAAGGATATTATAAAACTTCTTAGTCCAAATTTTCGTTATGAAATTTTTTTTTATATGGATGCATTTAGAATTATTCCTGGTGCAACATGAATACTTCGATGTTTTAACTTTCTGTTTTGAAAATATTTGGAGACAGAATCCTGTAATCTAAGTCACTTAACAGAATCCTTAACAGAATCCTGTAATCTAAGTCAACTTCCCTACTAGTTAACAGAAAAGTTCTAACTTATCAAAAGTAATTTCGAATCGAGTAGCTACAAATTGAAGTAAGAAAGCTAAATGATTTAGGAATAACATATGATGTAATCGCGCGTTGTACTTCAGATAGTGCTTTAAATGACATACACAGCATATGTCAAATATATCAAATAATTAGTTTGATTTTTTGACATTTTTTACGTGTAACATTTATTTAAAAATTCTTTAATGTAAATTGAATCAATACTTGAGCATTATGAATTTTCTCATAAAATTGGACAACAAAATTTGAAAAAATATTTTTTTATCCATCATTTATTATCCATCATTTTCCTTGATAAGTATACTTATCAAGGAAAATGATTCTTTTGTATGTGTTTTCTCAACTCTAATAAAAAAGAATTATACAATAAAAATGAATTTATTTACTACAAACAAAAAATTTTCTCATTATAATTTCTAAAATGTATCAATGTTAATAAAAAAAATATAATAAAAATTAATTCTCTTTGCAGATTATAAAGATTAAAAAGCTATGCATAATTAAATGAGTAAATGATAGCACTCTGATTACTTAGAATTTATTACTCCGGCTATTGAATGAAATCGGAAACGTATTTGAATTTCGTATCACGATTTTGATCATCATGTAACAGAAGTTTCATTATCAATTTCTATTGTTTGTAGATCACATAAGAGTTTTGTAATAAAATTCATCATTTATGACAAAGTTTGTCGACATGAATTGCCAAAACACCTGATCAAAAAATTATATCACTGCTTCAAAATAACGGCATTTACATCATAGAGAATTTCTATGAAGTTTGCATTGACTCATTATAGATTCACTGTATATTTTGTTTGAACAAATATTTACTCAATATTAATACAGTTTCACAACACAAATTTACAATACAACTGAAATTTAAGCTAATATTCGTTGTTTCTGTTACACGATAACCGTATATGCACCAGTATATACCACTGCTATAAAGATTGTTTTCAGTCATTACAAACACTACATACTGCCTTAGGGAAAATTGTTTATGAGTATTGACAGAGTATTATAGCATATTACTATCATACATCTTAAATGTAAGCTATTGATTGATATTACTGCTGCACAATAACAGTATTATCATCATTATGGGATACAGGTATGAAGATCGCAATAACTCTGCATTCCATATAGCACAATTGCTTCCTCAGTACATCGCCAGAAAGACTGACAATCAAACCCCATCAACCCCCAGCCATATGTGAAGGATCAAACAAAGTCACCAGGATATCACAAGAAACCAAAAATGTCCAATTTATAACATCCTGGAGACCCTCAAGACCTCCTTCAGGTTCCACCTCAGGAGCTTCTCGGGAAGATGGTAGGCGATGATGTCGAAAGAATATGAAAAGTTTCAAAGTCACTTAATGAACTTAAAAATCCATTCGTAATTATAATTATTCGACTTAAAATTATGTTAAAAATTAATTTGTAGAAGTATTTAATTGAATTTTAATTACATTTTATGCATTCAAAATGTATGAATATAATGAAATATAATTACAAGTAACGGCATAAATTTTTAATACACGTGATGTAGAAGCTAATATTGTTATTTTTCCTTTACAATATTACTATTTGTACAAGTTTGGTTTACTGCTATAACGTTCGCCTCGTATGGGTAATATTATTAAATTTTGTCTTTGTACAAATTCACCTGTATTGATAAAATGTCAGAGTATAAATTTATAATACACTGGAATGAGAGCTAATAATTGTTATCACTGTTACGCAATGGTAATATTTGCTCCAGATGGACAACTGCTTTAAATTTTACATTGACTTTGTGTAATAATCATATTTTATCTACTTACAAATGATTCTTCAGTATTAATAGCGTGCAACAACGAAAATTTCTAATACACGGAAATGTATAAGATAATAATTGTTATTACTTCTGCACAATAATGATATTTGCTCCAGCATTGACTGCTACTTTAAAGTTAGCATTCACTTTGTATATTCACCTTTTTTCGTCTTCAATACACCTCAAATGTAAGCAAATTATTATTATTAGATATTAACAATGATAGTGTTTAGCTATGAGCTATTATTATAACTAAATAATTATAATTATTACTATAACCAGTATGAGCTATTATTAGATTCAATTATTATTGTTTTTGTACAAATAGTTTATTACCAAAGGGCCCGTGCGAGGATTTCCCACTGAAATCTAATATTTTGTAGGTACTATTCTATTATCCCGTCGACCACTTTTCATAACAAAAAACTATCGCCAAACTGTTAGATTAAACGCCAAAAGTGCAGTCCCATTTACTTGATATCAGAAGCATTATACGTGTTTGTTACGTCATCAAGTGGTTTTTAACGCGACATTCGCGTGTATTTTTCATTATGTTTTACTGATTTATTAGTTATTTCATTCATTAAAATAACAATTCTGTCCTTAAATTCTTATATTTTATTTATTTATTTATTTTGATATTCCAATGGCGACGTTCTCCCGTTTATTTGGCGATAGTTTTTTGTTATGAAAAGTGGTCGACGAGATAATAGAGAAGTACCATTTTGTATCAATATGTAATATTTTTTAGATGCAGGTTTAAATATCTAAAGAAAAAGTAAGGATAAAAATATCTGCAAACAACATTTAGTTTTTAGTCAAGCTAGAATATCATCTAATTTATTCCATCAAAGTTATAGTAAAAACTGATCCAAGATTGCAAAATGCAATCATAAAAATTTCTTTTATGCAATGCCGATTTAATTTTTAATTTTCAGCAAATTTTAATCAAAAACATGTTTTAACGAATTAATTTTCGAACGTATTGTGAATTGTATCCTATAAAACATTTAACAGAAACCAATTTTTAGTGGTTTCAAATATGCTAGTCCAAAATTACAGCTCATTCCACCAAGTAGGTTTTGAGTTATGCTTTAAAAACTCCCAGAATTGCAATATGTTTGTAACGATTAAACAGAAATTTAATGTTAGCAGGTCCAAACGTTAAACCTTCACAACATATATAAACTATTTGACCGACTGACTCCTTTTTGATATCCGAATGTAAAATGTACCGAAAAACCAAATGTTGTCAGAATTGAGTACTCGTTTTGTAAATATCAGAGTTTGGTACTATTCTAAAATGAAGATGATCTTTAGTATTATTTTTAACATACGTTGAAAGAAGACATACTTTTCAGTCGAATAGCTATTTACGTTTTTTTTTCTGAGATAGTTTTGTAATTATGTATGGAATGTTTTGTTTTTAGTTTTGGCCAACTGTGCATATAAAACTATAATCCGCAGATTAATTTCACTCATACTTCTTTAAATACGTTTTAGGTTTTCTATAGTTTAAGGAAAACTTATTTTTATAAGCAGCTCTTTCACCACAATTTCAAAAAATAAAATCCTGGGAAATTTCATATTTTGGAAAATTTTAATTAATTTTCTTATTTCTTTTTTCAAGTTAATTCTATCTGCCTGGTACTTCTATTATCTCACTAATTTAATATTCATGAAGCAATGCTGAATTTCCTGTATGCATACTACATGACAAAATGAATTCCAGTTTGATTCCAGACGGTAATATTTACGGAATAATCCAAATGTGATATTAAAATTAGGTGTTTGTCGTGAATTTTTTTAATTTTGTTACAATTTCTATATGTATGCGACTTAAAGGCGTATTTTAAGTAGAGTATCAGTTTATACACATTATTACTTATCGATAGGTACCAACAAATCTTTACATGAAGATTTGCGTAGAATTAATAAGGGAATAGCCTTTTTCTCAAAGACTGTACATGAGGTTTGCGTTAATTTCTTTTAACAACTCAATACTATTTTTTAGCCAGAATAGGAGGAAGGAGGGCGTATCAAAATTTTTGTGTCTCGGCCCAACTTATCCAGGTATAAGAACACAATATTTTCAATTGGCAAGATCTATTTTTTTATTTTTTTAATATTTTTTGAAGGTTTACCAAAGTTTGATTTCTTATTAAAGATGCAATTGTGATGATTCAAGTAGTTTAAGATCCATGGTAAACCTTTGTTTATATTACTTGTTTTTCATGGTATACAATTATTTTCGTCGTATTACAACATGATGTACAGTATGCAAAACAACAAGAACAACACCAAACATGCACGTTATATTTATCGCTGAAAAATTGCGAAATAAAATTATTTGTACTCTAATTTCTTCTTTTACGATTTTGTATATTTCTGTTATACATTTGTCAACATATTAATTGTTTTTCAAATACAAATACTATAGGTTATTGCTTGCAATTTTGATTTAAAATTAATAAAGTAAATTTGCTAATAAATTATACAGCATAAACATAAAAAACGCAAGTTATGCGTCTAGATATAACTGTCACAGAATGAAGCTATTTTCACTGAATTTTCTTGTTTACACTGTTAAAATTTTATGCTGGTTTAAGAAAACTATCGGTGCTGTAGTAGTTCCAACCGTAAGATGGGGAAATTGCGTTCCAGCATTTGAAACTCCTGTTAAACCATAGTAGCTTCAAATGCTGGAGAGGCAAGAAATGTTGGTTAAAACAAGTAGAAAATTTTTACCAGTGTATGATTATCTCCAGATCTGTCACACGTTTGTTTCTTGGGAGAATCATTCTTTTTTTTAACTGTTAAATTGTCAACCCAAATATCATATGTTGCTCTTTTTGAATGCTTCTTTGAAACTCTGTAGTACATTTGTTGTTATACTATATATAGAATAAAAAAAGCAAAAACAAAATGCAAGTTATATTTCTAGATGTAAAAGCCCCAAAATAAAGCTATTTGCACTCAATTGTCTTGGTTACACTGTTGAAACTTTTGTGGTGGTTTAAAAAAACTATCGTTGGTGCAGTAACTTCAACCCTAAGATGGTGAAATGTCGTTCTAGCATTTGAAACTCCTGTTGAATCATAGTAGCTTTAAATGCTGGAGAGCGCTGTAAGAAACTTATGATTGCAGCTACTGCAGCACCAAAAGTTGATTCAAACCAACAGAAAATTTTAACAGTGTATGATTATGTTCAGATCTGTCCCACGTTTGTTGTTTTGTTCGATTGATTACTTTTTTTTCGAATTTTTAAGTTTTCAACCCAAATATATGTTGCTCTTTCGATGCTTCTTTGAAACTCTGTAGTATATTTGCTGTTATACCCTTAACAAAACAAAAACAAATGCAAGTTATATTTCTAGATGTAAAAGCCACAAAATAAAGCTATTTGCACCCAATTTTCTTGTTTACATGTAATTCTGATATTCTTCTGGCCAACCAATTTTCCAATAGGCATTCTTTAACACTTGAACTACCATGAGCCGTCATTTTGACGACTATCAAATGAATATATTCCGTATCAAACCAGAAATTTCTTTTCAAAATAAACTAAATAGAAAACTCGCAGGAATATGCTAAATGAAAAGGTTATATAGCTTTAAATAAAAATTCTGGTGTGAAATAGTTTTATAAAACTTGAGTAAAATTTCCGGTAGTTTTAGAGTTAAATCACAAATAGTGAAACATTTTTACATATCGTCTAAAGAGAAAACGCGTCCGTGAGTATCACTGACGTCAAATTGGCGATGGCAACACAGGACCAATAAATTTAGCGTTCAGTGCCTTTATTTAACTTTTAAAACATCGCACAACAATCAATTTTTATACCGTCGAAAAGGAAAAGAAAATCTTTCAAATGCAACTTTTGTAAAACTGTATCTCAACTTAGTGATTTTATATGGTTTTTAAAATAATTTATAAGCATAATTTTTAAACAAATCTGTAAATAGTTCAATAACAACAATATATTTTGTTTTCAGCTAATATTCCATAACTAAATTAAAATTCATCAATAAATAAATAAAACAAAATACATAAAACTCAAATTTAACTGACATGTAATCGAGCAACGCGATTAAACCACTAAAAGATGCTGCTGCAAGCAGCGAAATCTTTGACGATTTCTTCGTCTATTAACTCCTGGCATACGGCTAATATGAAAGTGTGGCTTCGAATAAATTTCTATCTTTATTTGAATACTCTGTTGATATTTTTGATGTTGTTAGCTGCCAATCTAGTAAAATGTATAAATGTTAAAACCTGTTAGAATTTTCAATTTAAAAAAAAAAAAAGGTTTTCACATATGTTCTGTAACACAGGAAACCCGGGTTGGATCCCCTAGTTTAGCTAAATAACTAAATACTGTGGAAATCATTGGATGGGGTTATGATGAAAGTTGGATATTGCTATTAACAAGGTGAAAATCTGTGGCATTCCTCCATTTTGGAGGATCATTTTTATTTTCAGTTTTCTTCTTAGCAAGAAACTTGGGGCATGCCCAATTCCGTAACAGTTCATTCGATTAGTCCCGCTGCTTGTATATCTTCTAATTGATCAGAAGCTTGCTTCTGTAAATCTTGGAGTAAACGGAAGAGAATATACGAATGGGATTCTTGCGTATGTAATTGAGCTTTGCATTTATTTTGTCAGTACAGCCTATTACCACCAACGACTTGGAAAATGCTGCATTGGGTGAGAGCAAAATTTTGAATGTTGCTATTGCTGTAATTTACAAACATGTGATACATAAACTAGTCGTTGGGGGCCACCGTAATACTTACCCATCATGGATATGCATAAGGTAAAATATTAAAATAAAAATGTGTAAACTACTTATAAAATGCATTGCAATTCAAATAAAATCGTGGCTTGATGACGTCATAAACTTTAAAGGCTCGATTACTGAATTGCTTGAAATAGGTTTTTCCTTATAACTCCAAAAATAATCATCCTATTAACTAGCGGTTTATTGCATCTGATTAAGCGTCAAATTTTCAATTAAAATATATTTTTGAAGTGAAATTTGGATAAAATACAGGGTCATGAAAAATCGAAGAGTGTGGAAAATAGGATTCCAAATATCTCGGCAACTAATTATCCGATAGACTTCATGCTTTATGCAAAATTTATGTTTCTTTATTGTCTTTTATATTCATTTCTTAAAAGAAACAATTTCGAACATTTTTATATACCTTTCATCAGAACGAATATTTCGAGAGTCCGAAAAAATTAGTTCCGGTTAATCGAGGTTATTGAAATGAAATAGGCTTCTTTCCATTAATACATACTAAGAACATACCAAATTGCAAGTCTCTATCTCAATTTTTTCGGGAGATAGAGCGTTTACAGACACACACACAGACACACAGACGGACGGCAAATTTTTTTTTCTAAAAATATGTTTTTCGGAATCTCCAGTGTCTGAAACGTGTAAATTCGTCAAAATTTTTTTTTTCGATTTTCAAAACGATTACAAGACTTACCCTATACTACGTATGATGGGTAAGTAAAATCAGTTGATTTTAACTGTTGCCTTATTGTATTTAGAATATCTTCTGAAGCCAAAATTAAACTCATTTCATGATGGTTTGAATTGAATAGATTTTCCTCTAAAGTGATGGAAGTTACAATCTCTTCAAAGTTTTGTCATTTATTTAAATGTTTTATCGCCTACTTCGCGCTTATTTTTAGTTTTTCATTTTTCAATACTCCAATTTTCTTATATATTATATCTTAAATTTCTCTTCAAGTAATAAATTAGTTCTTATATTATAGTAATCTCAATATTTTGTGTAAAAGGTGTGAACTAAACGGGAAAAATTGGAAAAAAAAAATCTGTCTAAAAATATATTAATTTATTCTCAGAAAATCAAAATGTCATGATTTTTGGGAGCTAATCATGAACGGGTTAAAATCCTTTCTAGACTTTTAAAATCTGGGCAATTACCCAAGAGTGATAGCAGAAATTATCGCACTTAATTGGTTCATCTTATTCTTTTACTAATTGGAGGAGTTCCCTGTCAGTCATTTGAATTTAGACAACCCTCTTGTTGGCTTCAAAACACTGGCCGCCATGTTGTCGCGGAAACAAATATGACGGCCGTAGACTCTTAAGTGTTAAACTCATCTTTCATTTGAAAGAAGAATTTTTTAAACTAAAGTTTCACTTAAAAAAAAAGAAAATATAACGAGTAAGAAAGATAAATTTAATTAACTTTCCACAGAATAATAATAATAGTATTTATTAATTATAGTTATTATCATAACAACTTTTGAAGGCTTTTAGTGTTTTTGACTATGTAAAAGTTATTCAGTTTATTCCTGAACCTTTAATATTTGGATAACTTACTGAGGTAAAATTACGCTTGAATTAATTTTAACTATTAATAAAATGCTGTATCATCAACTTACTTGAAAGAAGAATATCGATAATAATACAGTGCGTAATGAATGCTGGGAAAGGAAAACTAACCAATAAAAGTTATTGTAGATTCTAGCAACTAGGACTTCCCTCAAAGGGATTAGTCTGAGTGATATTGCTGAGAACATAGGGTTAACAATTACAATATAAAGAAAAAGAGCAAATTAAATGATAGAATTACAAAATATCATATATAAATTCATATACACTGTTAAAAAAATAGAAAAGAAGTACCGTTCATCAGATGTGTTGTCATATTTTCTTTAACATGTGGCAAAGAATCTCATTTTCTTAAGCGCGTATTGCGCAAAACTTGAAAAAAAAAAAAAAAAACGCCGGATCTTTTAAAACGCCAAGCTTTTTAAAGTTACGTAATTGGATGTGCAGCAGGATTATTCTATCAAGCGTGGCTTAACGCAAATTTAATTTCATTGTTGCATCTTTTTTTGTGTGTGAATTAAAAATTTTTCTTCCTTGATTATATATCTATTATTTGCATAACTGTTTATAGAAACTCTTACACTTCAAACCACATTGATAGCATGCTTTGCTACAAACCAGATTGCAAAACTATAGTCTAAATTAGTATTAAAGTATACAAAAAATCTTTCGATGACTTCTGTAAAATAACTTTTACATTAAATCTCCATATCGGCAAAATTGAAAAATTATATATATTTCAAAGTTAAGCTTAACAGATACTTTTTGATTATTCTCTAGGAGGCTCTGCCCCCTGCGCCTTTACTGCGCCAATCCGCAGACTTTTCTTTTGCCTGTCTGTCTGTCTCTCCACAATCTGTCTGTTTCCCTCTCCGCTCTTCTGCCCGTCTCTCTAACCGATTGTCTATCTCTCTACACGTCTCTCTGCCTGTCTCTATATTTCTCTACCGGTCTCGCTACCCGCCAATCTATTTCTCTAACCGTCTGTCTATCCGTCTAACTACTTGTATGTCTAGCCGTGTCTCTATCCACTTCGCTATCCATTTGTCTATCTGTCTCTCTACCCGTCTGGCTATACGCCTCTCTACCCATCTTCTTACCCATCTCCGTACCCAACTGCTGTCTCTCTACTCGTCTGTATACCCGTCTCACTATCCGTCTGTTTTTGTACCCGACTCGCTAAAAATCTCAACCCGTCAGTCAACTCGTCTCTGTACTCATCTCTCTACTCGTCTCTTTATCTACCATGCTACGCGTCTCGCAACCTTTCTCGCTACATTCCTGTCTACCGGTGTCGCTACCCGTCTCGTGACCCATCTCGCTACCCCTCTGTCAACCCTCTGTTTACCTTTCTCTCTAGCCGTCTGTCTATTCGTTTCGCTACCCGTCAGCCTACCTATGTCGCTACTCGTCTCTCTACCCGTCTGTCTACCCGTTTGTTTACTCGTCTTTCTACCTCTCGCCACCTCTTCTCAATATTTAAACAATTCATTTAATATACAGAAGCCGTTTATCAGTTATTAAATGCAAACAGAAGTAATTTATCTAATAAGTGTAATCAGATGCAATTTTATTTTAAATACATACATAAACCTGAATAATAATTCATCAGTTTTGTGTTCATAGTTGTTTATATCATTTGACAGTAAATCTCAACTTCTTAAACCTGAATTGTCTCAAGCTTTTTAAAAAAACCACAAGGTCTGTATAACTGCAAAGTACCCTGAGGGCTATATTAGCTACATGTTATTAAGTTAAGTGTAAGCTTCGTTATCGCGTTTGCAGCCAATTGCTTATGTCAGAAAGCGTGGCTTAACAACATTTTAAATTCATTACTGTAACTTTTTTTTTTTGGAGGGGGGAGGGTGTAGGGGGGGAAGAGTTTAAAATATATAAATTTAAATTAAAACTTTTGCCTCCATGCCATTAGTGTTGTTTGTATTATTAACTAATACCTTGTAGACCGAGCTTCATTTGAAACAAATGTAAAATACTTCTTCTACAGTTTTTTCCAGGGGAAACTACCGTAATCGGGCCCAAAGCCACTCGGAGCATTTAATATCATTATTGTAACTCTTATAGAGTTAAAACAATATTGTTGATAGCTTTACTCTTGTTTGAGACCAGTCTTGTCTGTGTATCTGAATGTGGAAACGTTTCGTATCCTATGTCGGTTAGCGAAAAAAAATTTAAATGGTGCCAAAAGGTAGTTTTAGCATCTTACAAAATTTTTCAAGACAGCGGTAAAACATGTTTTACAAATATTTACAAACATTCGTTTATTAAAGCATGTTTTTGCACAATCTTAAAAATTTAAGCACGATGCTAAAATAAAATTTTACCGCCATATTCGATATTTTAATAAGTAATGAAAATATATAAACAAACTTATTTAAGAAACCTAAAAGGCATTTTTTTTAATAAATAATTGTTATTGTCAGGGGGGTAAATTGCAAACAATTAATAAACGGCTAGTAAATAATAAATAGCACTTAAAATCTAAAAATGGAGAAGTGGTCCGTATAAAAATGCAAAACATAACATTATACGCTTGTTCTATGTAAATCTTTTTTTATTTTTTAATATTTCCAAAGGCACAGATAAAAAGGTAAAACTCTCTTTTCCAAATGCCAAATAGAAAATATACAAAACAGAATGCCAAATATACAAAATAGGAAAATATCTGCAAAAAAATATATTTACATAATACTACATCTGCAAAAAAATAAGATTTAGAAAAAGTAAGCCAAATCCTGCAGATCCCAACAATCACATCGAAAAACTTATCACCAAAAAAGAACTCGCCAAATCTTACGGCACAGGAGATGGATTTTTCCCTCTGAATGCAGAATATTAGTTTTTTTTTCTTGTACGCTGGGTGATTATAATATAATTGTTTCATTTTACATACTATATACCGTTTGATATATTGGTACTTTTATGTTATCCTGGCGCAGTTGATAAATCGCCAAATATTGTTCCTATAACATTTTCATATTGAATTCATTTCATTTAAATGTAAAACTTTCACTCATTTAATTTAAAATACATGCCTTTCATTAATCCCATTTAAAATGCTAAAAAGAGAAAAAAAAAAGGAAATAATGCCATAAATCGAAACCTTTTATTTAAACACTAAAGATTTTTTTTTTATTTATTTACATACGCGAAATAAAAAAAGCTGCTATTGCTGAGATTTGCGCCAAATCTCTAATACCAAGTCTACAAAGTTATTGTGGGGTTTTTCTTTCAAACAGAAAAAAATCCAGATTAATTTTCGATTTCTACTAAATTGAAATATATTTTATTGTGCTAAATATTAGTGCGTGCATATTTTTTTGCTCCATGTAATCCATGAACTTTTCAATTCCGATTGTCTACGAAAATCTCCCGCCGGTGAAAATGACGTACGCACAAAATTTTCGTGACGTATGTACTTTAATTGTGCTTTTTTATCTATTTTTTTAATATAATTTCCAAACGGTTTGACATTTATTCTTGGTAATAAATAGACGTCGTTGTCACCTTTATAGGTACCTGCTGTAAAAATTTGAACAAAATCCGTTAACTATTTTTTGAGTTATGCTTGACGAAAGGTTTTAATATCCATCGTAGCTATATATGGGGCAAAGTAATACTGCGCTGTGTATGAGTCTTCGTTGCACTCAGACAATAAATAGGGAAAATCAGGGATCCCTACACCTTTTATTTATGCTAATTTCTGGTTCATTGTTTGTAATTTTTTCTTCACTTAATATTTCAATCAATTCCATGCTGTACTTGTGATTATATTTGATTCTGACTTTTGACTAATATAATTTTTTTTACTGCATTTTGCTATTTTAAAATTTTGAACTCTTAGTGGAGTGTGTTCTAGTATTTTTGTTGCCCCTGATTTTCTCTACATTCAAACCAGTTATTTTTTTTAATACACTACCACTATTATCACTATAGCCATATTTTTGATTTCACACTGTCCTGCTCTAAATCTTAATTAAAGTGATTATTTAATCCCACCACTCTTTTTAATTAATATTGAGTAGCCTTCAGATACTAGTGGTTGCAGAATTTTAGGTTAATCTGTAAATTTATTAAATATTGGCATTTCATATTAATATATACTATATCTCTTAAAGTACACTCCATTACAATTTACAGAGCAATGTCTAATCAGTATGTTGGATCCCTGTGTAGAACTGGTTAACTATATTGATAATAACTATACACTCTAGTAAATTCGTTTACATTTGGTTATTTGTCTCGGTCATATTCCAAACTTCTAGTTAGTTGTTTGTCTTGTCAAAATTTTATTTTCAGCTTCTGCTTTATTAATTTTCCAAATGTAACACTTTATTAATATACCAAATGCTTTAAAACAATTCACACAAAAACCCAAACAATAATAAATTTTAGTACACACATTTATGCATGTAGTACGGTTTGTCTGGCGCATATCAATTCAAAGAACTTAAGGGCGCTTTTCCATTAACTGACACGATGTCTATATATTGTAAACGATTGTTGTTAACCGACATCGGTGCACGCAAAATGCATTCATAGGCAATACATGCTTTTCCACCTACTGATTTCGATGAATGCATGCGTTTCTTTGTGTGAAATTTCTTTGTATGGGGCTTATGTGATGGAGGGGCTTATTTTGGAGGGGCAAAGAAGGGAGAAAGGTAAGTTTGTGAGGTCAGGAGTGGGGGTTTAGGTGATTAATTGTTTTTTTAATTAGTGTGCAACGAATTTTGTACATTATTTTCTTTAAATAGTAAGTGTTAAAGATTTGAATCTCTTTATGCTGGAGGGTGGCAGGGGATAATTTGTATGACTGATTAGCTATTGTCACTAAAGAGCATTAAATAGAACAGAAGATTTTTTTATATAAAAATAAAAATATTAAATTATTTATAAAAAAATTATGCTAGTGTGGGAGAAAGGGGGAGGAAGCGTATAATTGGGAGGTTAGGGGAGTAATTTAGATAAATATTTATTTATTTTTACTACTGAGCAACGATTGTTGTGGATTGCTTTTTAAAATAAATGCTTTAAAGATTCGAATCGCTTTGGTGGAAGCAGGTAACAGCTGGGAATCAGTGAAAATGGGTTAATTTAGATGATTATTTATTTATTTTTGTTAGTGGGGAACGAATGCTGCAGATTATTATTTTTTAAATAAATAATAAATAAAAAGATTCGAATGTCTATGCTGGAGGGGAGGGGCCAAAATGGAAAGCGGGAAATTGGGGGGGGGGGGATTGATTATTTATTGTCACTAAAATACGACCTCAGAAATTTTATATAAAAATAAAGATTTAAAATATTTAATACTTTTTTATATGCTATGGGGGGCATAGGAGGGGGATGCATAATTTGGGAGTTTAGTGGGTTAATTTAGTTGGTTATACATTCATTTTTATTTTTGAGCAACGAATTTTGGAAATTATTATTTTTTTTAACTAAAGAGTTTAAAATATTTGAATCTTAAGGCTCCGGTAACGGTGTGTGTGGGGGGGGGGGGGGGGGAAGGGCGAAGCTTAAATTTGGGGGCAGGCACCGGAATAATTTATGCTATTGGATATTTACTGTCACTAAAGATAATTGAATAGGACAGAAGATACTTTCATATAAAAATAAAGATTTTAGAATATTTTATTTATTTTTTGTATGATACGAGGCAGACAAAGAAGGGAGGGGGCGTACATTTGGAAGGTTAAGGGCAATTTAAATGGTTATTTACTCATTTTTATTAGATCGATTGCTGTCGATCACTAACTACACTGTTTAACGAGTAATATTTCTTACTGTTGATGTAACGTCAGAAAGAAACGTTTTGTATAGTACAATTTAGCACTGTTTTTTATTTCTGTGAAACAACAAATAAACATTAAAAACATGTATTTTGCACATTATTTCCATATCTGAATAAATATATTTTTTTTTTTTTTCAAAATACAAACAAACAAAAAAAAAATATTAAAAGCATGTAATGTGCACATTATTTCCATGTCATTCTAAAAAGATTTTTTTTTTTTTCAAAACAATTTAAATAATCAAATAACACGGTGCTTTAAAATTGAAGTATAAGATACATTTGCTTAAGGGCGGGGTGGGGGGGGGGTCACAGCGGGGATTGAATGTGAATGAACATCACGTCACGTTGAACATCACGAATTCGTTGCATTTGACTTTAAATGCAATTTTTTCATCTTTTAATCATTAACCACAAAAATCAATTAATTCAGTTCAAAAATTCTTAACGGGTTCAAATTTGTGCGCAGCACTTTACTATGGCTATAAAAATTTTAAATATGTGTCTTAAAAATAATAATAATAATATATATATATATATATATACATACATAACCATTCATGAAAAATTACCGAAACACCAACAGAAACTATGAAATAGAATGTAATAATTAATTGACAACAATAGTGTTCCCCCAACACTTTGAATATAGGTTCCATATACATAGTAAAAAAAAAGAAAGAAAGAAAGAATAAATTAAATTAAAAATTGAAAAAATGAAATTTGTGGAATTTAGACAGAATATTCAGGTCCCAAAAGCCTAAATTACTACAAATAAAATGTGCGGTTTCATCAACATATTAGCCATAACATTACTAAAAAATATTATTTTGGGACTACGACGCCAAAATAGAGAAAAAAACTGTGAAAAAATGTTAAAGTTACAAAAAAATAAGAACAATTTAAAAAAGGAAAGAAACCTTACCCATAAAAAACAGAAATAAACTGTGAAATATAATCATAAAGTGCGAAATAGAACAAGAATAAAAAGGATACAGGGAAAAGAAAACAACATTTACCAGATAGAATACATGATCCATAAAGGAGTCAACACATAACTCAGGCAATGAATTGGAGAAAATCAGTACATGTTGCCAAAATAAGTTTTAAAAGATGATTGACCAAGGATTATTATTGTACAGCAACGCCAAACACAAACCAATATATAGAACCAGCTCCCTCTATAGAAAATTTAAAATAGAACACTAAACATGTATTCAAATGAATTAATAAGGTGCTGCCCTCTATGGGAAAAATTAGTGAATATTCTATGATTTAATAAAAGCATTTGATTGCTATTATTAGTTAAAGATTAAAACAAATTATGTCTAAAGAATGATAACTGATAGTTAAATGATAAATAAATATAATTAAATAATAAATAAAATTATGTTGATAAATTTTCAATTACATAAAAAAAAAGAATTGATGTATTAAAGGAAAATTCTATGTAAAAAATTCTATGTAAAATGGTGAAATTAATAATTATTGATTAATGCTTCAGATAAATATTTGTACCTAGCAATGACACAGCCCCAATTAAATACCTTTGCCAGAAATACAACATCACGTAAATTAATTTATAATCAAATTTAAATAAAAGATTACAAGAATTAGCATACTAAGGATTTAATATTAATATTAATTAAATATTGAAATTAATTAGTTACATTTCTACAAACTTTGTTAAAAATTAAATACACATGATTTAAGTGGAGAGGGTAGAACACTTAATAAAAATTAATACAATGCATTATATTAGCATTTAAGAAAATATACATTGTATTAGAAGTCATATGATATTGTCCACAGTGGGCATTAATCTAAATACAATTAATCGATAACATTATTATTTATTAATGAATATGAATACATTAAAATGAATTAATGAATATGTAAATATAACTACATTAATTTGTATATAAAAGTATCAAATCATAGTCTATAATAAAATGTGTGTTTGCAAACGTAGTTCTAAATCAAAATGCCTCATTCCTTATATATATATATATATATATATATATAGACGTCTTGATGTGACTTTAAAAGTTTTGTTTCAAAATACAATTAAAATAATTTTTGTCTTCTCTTCAAATGTGCATTTGCACATTCAAATAATACTTTTAATTTTCCAATACACTGTTGAATCTATCACACTTCCACTGAGTCTATATTATACAGTGAAATGTATTTATTTTAACCCTCTAAGCGTGTGGAACGTAATATTCTGTTTACTAAGCTCCAGGTTTCACTGCAATATATGCAATGTTGAAGATAATATAATTCTATAGATTTAATGAATTTTCAAAACATTGAAGAATGATTAATACTCTCAAGGGTTACATTCATATTTCTAATTAAGTTTTATTTATAATGCTGAAAGAATCATATTTTTTTAGCATTTAAAACAAATTGCAGAGAAAACAACATTACAATTTTACCCTTTTTCAAAACGCTCAGAGGGTTAATAAATAGATTTATCTTTTGCGTCACGCTATCAAAAATCGTAAGTAAAATTTATGCAAATGTATATTTTGCGTCAAAATATCCAACTAAGTGAAATATATGAGAATTACAGTATCAGGCAAAGAAAACCTTCCCATAAATTTCACTTACGACTTTGGATAGCATGACGCAAAAGATAAATCGATTAGTAATAAGGTGTATTAATTAATTATATAGTTAATTATTGCTTATGGAGCCGTGTTTATACTGAACGTGCATTAAACTCTGTAGTACATAGTTTAATCTGCATGCCCTAATTCTTACGAAAATATAAAAAGTTTTCTTTATTGTTGTCTTTAGGATTAGGTCATATGTATATTATAGTCGCTTTTTGAATCTAACCTGCACTTAATCAAAATTATATTTTTAAGAAAACTGATTTCAATAGTAAATCTAGCAGTGTAATGTAATTTGCATATAAAATGAATATTCTGTACTTTATTACACTTTAAATTTGCTCTATAGTTCTGTTTTCAACGTTTTTTTTCTTTTTTTTTTTAAACTTTTTTCTCAGTAGATTTCTTCCCATAAAATATATTTCTGAATTAACTTCGCCGCGAGCGTCGTGTATGTGCAACGCATAAAAAATGCTAGGAATCCTTAATTGTTTTTACCAGTAATTTTGAAAAATAAATGTATTCTTTCCTGTAATTAAATTATAAGTAATACTTTCTGGTTAAAAATAGCAGTGATGAAATATTAAAACTTCTGTAAAAGACTCTCTCTGTGACGGTGTTAAAACATTCAATTAAGTTTCGTTTATTTATGTACTTATATAATGAATTTAAGGAGATCTAAAGAAAAAAAAAATAAAAATAAGGTAAATTTGTAGGAAGGTAATATTTAAAAAGTTAATTTATTAAATTACTCGAATAACTAGACGTGTAAATAACAACACACGAACTTTAATATAATTCGAGAAAGATAATTTTTCAAATATATTACATTTCTCACTGAAAACATATAATACACTTACTTTCGAATAGTTTAATTAGGTCTAACAGTGCATTTATTGACAATTCATATTTCGACGCTTCATGAATGATATAAATTAAAAGACCTGCCCTTTTTCTAATTTTGAAGATAGCCAAACCTTGATCTCGTGATCGAGAATTTTCATAACTCATGCTTTGAAATTATGGATAATAAAAAAATACCAGAGCATCAGTTAATTTGATGATCACGCACCTCATAAAGAAAATAAAGTATTTTTAAATTCAAATCCTACAAATATAATTTATGATATGTTTAATCTGCAATCATTTTCCTATTACGTACAAGTAACCAAGTGACGTGATTATATAATACTAAAAATTTGGTACCATTCACCGATGAATCTTATGTAATACAAAAAATAAATCATCTCTAATCTATTTATTTTCCAGTAAATTTAGGAAATGGAAGTATTTTGGAATAATATTTTTAAATATGAAAAAACATTTCCCTATAAATATTGTGCTTTAATATGATAATAATTATACAAGAGGTGAAAAATAAAATTTTCTTTTCCTTTGTCGTTTAACTTTATTTTTTAGCAGATGTTTTTCACAAATAAAATGTAGGCAACACACAGAGGAATGGGAAATTAAACTTTGTTTAACTCGTGTTGTATTTTCGTTTTACCAGCCATTTGGTCACTAACGTATAATTGGCTTTTGCATTTTAAATTTTAAAATGATTGCCCTGTTTTTGTACATACAATTTAAAGATGAAACGGCAAATAAATCAGTATTTTTTTTATTCATAGCTCGAAGTTTAATAGCGAGTTTTTTGAAAATGTAAAGCATTTGTTTTCAGATGTTCTTCGTCCACATAACATTTGTCGTTCGTATATAGTGTTTCAAGGATTCGAGAATGCTCATTTGATACTGAAATTTGATGAAGGATACTCGAAGCAGTCACTATATAAGATAATGCTTCATTAAGTGTATTGTTTTTAGTAAAAGTAAAATTTCATGGAATTTTGAGTTGCTTTTCCACGTATCTACACGTAAGCTGCTATGTTTTATTATTGTTATTATTATTATTATTATTATTGTTAATATTATCATTATTTATTTATTTATTTATTTATTTTATTAGTATTGTACCTATCACATTCCTATGAGCACTATGAGAGGACAAAGTAGGAATAAACACTGATAAATATGCCAAAAATATTTTTGTGAATAGTAACGTCATATAACATTAGAGATTGAAATCAGTGTCCGTAATATTACACTTAGTGATGGTCACCTAAAAATACCAGTAGAATTAAATATGATTTATTACAATTTTATTATTATTATTAACGATGGACAAAACTCTCCAAAAAGCTTCTTGATAATTGTAGAAGAATGTGATTTGTAAGACTAAAAACAGTGACAGTAACGTCATTTTGGTATCAATAGTGACGCTTGTCAAAAGTCTTATTGGAATGATTTAAAAAGATATTTAAACTTCTGATCGGCGTTGCAACGGTAACAATTTGTGACGATTGGAAATTTGTCTTGACGTCACATCGACTATATATTTCTTTTAAATGCTAAATTAACAACATAACAAATACATAGTAAAATAACTTTTATGAGGTTGTTTGATGCGTTTCTGCTCACTCCGAGCGATTTTCAAAAACAAATGAGAATATTCCATAATTGCACGGTCTTTGAAGTTATTGTTTAAAATTTTATCATTTAATTTTCATGTACTTTTAAAAAATATATGCGTTATCTTTTATTTGTACTTGGTTGTTTATTTTCATATCTGTAACCATGGAGTAACTTGAGCCACAATTTCGGTTAATTATAGGATGTCGAATCGTTACATATTGTATTTTTGCGTATTAGTATCTCTATGGTTTCTCTTATTATGGATGGATAGTATAGACTGGAGGGAAAATTATTTTACTTCAATTGAAATTTATTTGGATGGTTTCTTCTTGATATATTCTTGCCAGGGCTGTGGTTTTTCTATTATACTTAATATCAGCTATATGCTCCTTTTTTTCTGAAACTAAATTTTCTGCTGGTCATGCCAATATAGTAATTGTTAGATCCGTCTTCTGTAATAAAAATTATTTCATATACTCCTGAATAATTCTCAAAATGTATTGGGTCAATTTTACTGAAAATTATATTCTTTAATTTATGATGGTTTTGGTTATTAAGCAGATATTGAAAGGTTTAAGGCTGTATTTTAATTTTTCAAAAAAGCTTCGATGATACTGACGAGTATAAGGTTTGTATTTTTGCGAATCAACGTTCTTTTCTCGTTTCTTATTATTGGCGATATCCATGATTAATTTATGTTTATGGTGTACATGCAAACCTTTATTACACATTATTACATTATTATTACATTTATATGCCGAAACGTGTCAAACAACCTAATAAAAGTTATTTCACTATGTTTATTAAGCTGTTAATTACACCGTTTAGCATTTAAAAGAAATAAATATATAATTACAAGGTGTTATAATTTATTATATTGTCACATCGACTATTTGAGAATTAAATAGGCTGTAATTAGGTTGTAATTAGGAAAGCTTATATTTATTTTCTAAAACGTTTAACGAATATTTTGTGTTCTTCATCAGAAGTTTTATGCAATAATTGAAAAACATTCTTATTAATATTGAATTTAATTTTTGTGTTTTGCGATATTTTGTGTTTTTTAGCAATGTAAATTTTTCTTAAACTTATTTTTTCCCTTCAAACATGTATTTACTATGGGTTGGCAGCCTGAAAAATATAAGATCACCATTCAGAGCCTCTTTCTTAATCTATGAAAAATAAGCTTTTGTCGTTTAAGCTTTTTGTTAGTATTTATATTGTAAAGTTTTCTCAATTTTATATCTCTTAAACACAATCTCAAGATCGAAAAATAATAATTTCCTTTTTAGGAAACATAAAAATCTTTCTTTTCAACCATAAATTAACATAAATTTTATAAATTTTATCAGTAGTGTGAACCTCGTTATTTTTTACGATCTTTTCTCAGGTTCCAACAACTACTCCGGTGATAAAAATCTGCTGCATATCACACAAACAGTTTTTGAACCAGGTTATCAATATCATAATGCTGAAAAGAGACAGAAAAATCTAAAAATCCGTTATAACAACGCTGAATATTATGAAAAATGCGGAATAATTACCGAAATAATTACTTAGATTGCAGTTTTTGCAAACTGGTCTTCTGAAGGTGTGTATTGTAGCTATAATAGCGATAAATAATATTTGACGAGTTGCTGCTTTTAATCGATGTATTTTTGAACGGGCAGAATCTGCAGTTGCCGATTTTTCCTCACAACAATTTCGTAGTGAATGGAGCCGTTCCTGTCCCAACACATCCGCTCAACTTGTTGTAGGTGTGGTTAATCCCACCACAGCAATACATTCGAGGATAAAGTAATTGCTTCGGTTTAAGGGTTTCTTAACTAATAATGATACTAAGATGCATAAAATAACAAATATTTCTTAATTATTAAAATAAACTGCAGAATTGAAATTCAATACGAAGTTTTAGAAATTATATTTTTTGTTGTATATGAAATTTGATGGACATGTGATCAAAAGTAAGACTGTCTTCCCAAATTATGACATTTGTTTTTAAATTTTCTGTTCATCAGGCTTAATATAAGGTTGCATTCATAAGGATAAAAAAATCTTAAAATTAACAAAATGTCATTTTAAACTTTTTTGAGCAGCGAAGAATATATTCTTAAAAGTTCAATTTATATTGAATCAGTAAAATTGCAATTAAAAAATACCGCCATGCATTATGTAAATTTTCTTGATTAAAATAAATTAATTACATCGGAATCTTTGGATATTTTTTTTCATATGTAGCTACTCTCAAAATAAATGTATTTGTATATATACTACAGAAACAATAATTGATATTTTGGAAAGTTTATGATTGAAATTAAAAACTTTCGCGGAATCTGTGAATTGAAAAACAAATATCGAAGAATAATAACCATTTACCAGTAAAATCACCGAAATAACATTTGCGGAATTTTTTTTTTAAAGCACAAAGTTTTCCATTCATGGTATCAAATTATTTCAGTTCTCATTATTCATTTCTTAGAAATGCGCAATTTATTATAGAATTATTTCTTTTTTTTTTCGAATTTGTTTATTTTATTTGTTTATTATTTATTAATTAACATTTTTTTAAGTGCCGATAAAAATGTGTTAAATTTACATAATTTCAATAGATAATATTAAGTAGAACAACCATTTATAAGCATTTTTGAATTATTCGGTTATTCCAAGAATCATTGTCTATATAACTATATTTTATGACACTCATATAGTGGCAACAAATATTTGGTGCACATTTATTAAAATCCATTCACAGGTTCCAATTTTATTAAGAACTACAGAAACTTACATTATCCATAGTCAGAAATTTCAACTTCTTTTTCTGCGTTCTGCCGGGTAAAAAGGTGGAGCTATTGTTTTGAAAAATGTCAGAAATAAAAGAAAGCAATAAAAAATGGAAATCTTCCTTTTATTTGATTTATAAAATTAGCAAATTACAGAGAAAAAGCGAAACCTAAATAGACTTTGCAAACAATATTAATAAGTTGAGGTTGGTTCTAAATATTTTTTCGTAATTTCGTGCTAATTTACCGCCTTTATTCCTTGATCTTAGAAATATATTAAAAAATAATTCTATTTATAATGTTTTTGGTCTAGAGATAATTTAGATTGATTTCAATAATCAGAAAATTTTGGGGTTAAAAAAAAAAAAAGAACTTAAACGATTGCTTCTTGCAACCAGTGTTGATAGCCTTTTTTAAAATCCAGATAGCATGATTACCACGACTTTTTAAAATAATATAGTTTGCCTGGTTTTCGCATTGTTTAATCTGACATTAATTAGGGCAAATAATTACACTTAAAAAAATTGAGAATCAAGTAATCGGAATTTAAAAGCAAAATGGGAGCATTGCAATCATCGGAACGAAGGTGCACAAATGTGTAATGACATAAGAGTAGCATAAAAGTTTCTATATTTTCAAAAATTAATAATAAGTAGCTTAATTATTTTTCAATTTAGACTTAAAGGAATATCACCATGACGAGACATAGAAAAACAAAACGTGCATTTTGTTTTCAAATTCGACGATCAATCATTGTAAATAAAAAACACATCACAGACGTTCTATGGCAGAACTGTTAGAAAATATTGTGAAGTCGCACTTGAAACAAGTACAGTACTTCAAAAAATATTCTTCTGTTTCCTGTAAATGAACAATGCAAGTAACACCATTTTGGGTAAGAAGCATGTTGTAGCACATCACCAACTCAAATAAATGTCGCAAGGTCTAAATTATTGAAACACCAAAATGTACTTCAAACAAATATAGTACATAGATGGCAATGTATTCGAATTCCTATGTAAACGAACGTATTGACCAAACTATACTAAAAACCATACAACTAAATTAATACACCTCACAAATACATCTTGTTATTTCAAAGTAATAGGGTGCTATCGGAGGCTGACTAATGCAGGGGCGTGCGGGGCAGCTGTCCCGCCTCCCCTCCCATTTGAGGGGGCCACCATAGTAGTAATCATAATTTTCGTTTAAAAGGTGCCAAAGGGTTAAAATTGGCCAAAAGTGACCAAAAATCTTTTCAAAAATTTAGAAGAGAAGTGCGGTCTTCTTCTTTCCCTCTTCGCTCCCCATATCACATGTCCCACTTCTCCCAAAGAAAAAAGAACAAATTATACTATTAGAGAACTAATGATTCTATAATAGTCCCTTGTTTTCAAGAGAAATTCGTTGTTGACGTTTTCTTCTTAACAAGACAACTTAAAACCATTTATGATGAACAATAGTGGGAATTTTTCGTTTAGACATCTTATGAAATACGCTGAGAATCAAAGGGAAAGTTTTCATTCATGTACACCCTTGAACCAATTCAAAAATTTTTCTGCTAGTTTTCTATTATTTTTCCGACTAGTATTTTTGTTAATGTTGTGACCATCTTTCTTGTGATACCCTGTATTCACATGTGAATTGTAATCGGCATAAAACGTATGTACAATTACAATAGCTATGGAGTTTTGTACTAGTCACGTAAGTATAATTCACGAAAACTTTCTATGAATAGATTGAAAGGGGCTCTCCAGAATGATACTTGCTCCGTGGCCCCAGATATTCTAAGTTTGGCCTGGGTGTTAGTTTACAGTTATAATGAGGTAGGTGCAGGGCCGTAGCTAGGGGGGTGCCAGGGGAGCTCAGAACCCCCTGAATATTTTTGAGCCCCCCCCTCCCCCCTAGAAAATTGCCAATGACACCAAATGAAATTCTGTTACAAAAATCGCGTGTTAAAAAAACTGTGTTAAAAAACTAAACTTAGTTTTGGAGACTTTTTACAGTTTTGCATAAATACTAAATTATAGTATTTGTTTAAAAACTGCAAATAATTGCTTCAATATGCGCGCATCCTATCTGCACATACTCAGAATTAACAACCTTTATTAACATAAAACCATATTCCATTATTAACATAAAACAAAGTTATTCTAATGAGTTTGATAGTAAATATAATGCTTATGATAAACATTATGTTTCGTATTTGAGTAATCCTAGTTTAAAAAAATCTATATATTTAAAACGCTAAGCTTTTTCTTTCGACAATTCGTGAGAAAAAACTACTGCATCAAATTACATCATTCTTTTTTTAAATGAAAGATATTTGGACACAGATTTGTTATCGTGCATTCGTTTGTTCTAAAATTTAATTAATTAGCCGTATTTTTCAATTAAACTTTTACTTCTGCTAATGACGTCATAATCGGATAACGCCCACTGTTGCGTTGCATAGAGATTATTCTCTGAACTCCGTGGTTACGAGGATGAAAAAGAAATAATAAATATTACAAGCACTTGGATTTTAGGCTGATTTTTTTTAATTTACAAATTAAATTTCGGTAAAAATATTTATCTGCATGTTTAATAAGCGAAAAATAATCATATTTATTGTGACGTCAAGGGAATATTTTCCATTGGGTTTTGTTATATCATTATGCATTATAACTTTGTTGATGCCATTTTTCATTACAATTAAATACAAAATTTTTTTTTGTATACATGATGTTTAAGCAATAAAGTAACGTATATGAAGTACGTGTGATAAGCTTGTGCCGGTGAAAATGACGTTATGCGTAGCTTGAAATGCATTTTAACATTTATAAAACTAAAGAGAAAAATGTATATGATTGTGTCAACATGACGTAATTTTAACTGATTTTTCCATTCTTAATAGTAAAGATTAGAATTGGAGCCGCCATTGATTGCTTCATCTTGATGGCATACCTTGATTACATGTTACCAACACACATGTTTTTAAATTATAGGTTAGAAAATTCCCTTTTTTAATAAAAAAACACAAAAGTAAAGGATTTCAGGAAATTAAAAATTATTAAAAATAGTGTTATGGTAGAAAAAAATACTTGAAATAATTATTGTATTTTTAGCTAGAATAAACAATGTAGGACTAATATTTCTTAGGAATTATTTTGGTAGGTTTATTATGAGTTCATTTAACATTTCCTTATTAGCGCAAATCCTTATCTCTTTCACCGTGAATTTCTCTTTCGATGTGAAAAAACGGTAGTCTACTTTTAGTCCAGTAGAAATAGCATTTTACCTTACAAAAATTCGGGTAGTTCTGACTTTTGGGTATGTTGTAAAGGTTGACCCTCTAATAAAAAAACCAAGTTTTCGACCTTCTAGAAATTGTGCGTTTTTCACAATATTGAAAAGAACAATATTTTGCGGCATTTTTTTCGAATTTTCTTAAATAACTCATATAACTCATTCTTCATACTTGTAAATTGTCCAAACAGGGGGTAAGATACGGAGCCGGGAAAATAGGGTTAAATTTGGAAAAAATGTAAACATCCACAAATGACGTTATTTTTTGCTTAATAACCTACTTTTAGTGCGTTTTAGAGACAAAATTGTCATAATCAACTTTTTAGAGCATGAGATAGTCTATAGTTTCATTTATTATAAAATTAATTAATAGTAATAAACCTTTAAAATCACAGCCAAAAGATTTTGGGTGAAAACAGGAAAATACTGCCTAACAAGTTATTAATTTAAAAAACGAGCTTTTATTTTTGATATTGAAAACACGATGCGGTTAATTAATTACAGAATGTACAAGAATTTAATAACCAAATATATAGAAACTATAGTCACTTTGTCATATATGTTTCCTTTTTCTGCTGCTTGGCCCTGGTAATGATACCATCGTCTCAGATACTTCATCACCCGTCTGCTTTTGTCTCTGAAACGCACTAAAAGTAGGTTATTAAGCAAAAACTAACGTCATTTGTGGATTTTTACATTTTTTCCAAATTTAACCCTATTTTCCCGGCTCCATATCTTACCCCCTATTTGGACTATTTACAAATCTGAATACTGCATGTTGTAGAGAATTTTATGCTCTATAAAATGGTGAAAGTGCTTTTTCTGTAAAATGCACTAAACTTAAGTTATTTAAGAAAAATAAAAAAAGTGCCGAAAAATATTGGTTTTTTAATATTGTGAAAAACGCACAAGGTCTAGAAGATCGAAAAATTGGTTTTTTTATTAGAGGGTCAACCTATAATAAATGAAACTATCGACTATCTCATGCTCTAAAAAGTTGATTATGACAATTTTGTTTCTAAAATGCACTAAAAGTGGGTTATTAAGCAAAAACTAACGTCATTTGTCGATTTTTACAATTTTTCCAAATTTAACCCTATTTTCCCGGCTCCGTATCTTACCCCCTATTAGGACAATTTACAAACCTGAATACTGCATGTTGAAGAAAATTTTATGCTCTACAAAATGATGGCGGTACGTTTTTCTGTAAGATGCACTAAAATTGAGTTATTTAAGAAAAATCGAAAAAAGTGCCGAAAAATATTGGTTTTTTCAATATTGTGAAAAACGCACAATGTCTAGAAGGTCGAAAACTTGTTTTTTTCATTAGAGGGTCAACCTTTACAGCATACCCAAAAATCAGAACTACCCGAATTTTTGTAAGGCAAGGCCCTTTTTGCGCTATTTCTACTGGAATATTTTGGACACCAGCAAAAACACAGTGGTAGTTTTTAGAAATGTATAACGGTTGTGACAACAAACGGAGCTATCGCTTTAGCTTTCATCGCGCTTACATTACTTCTAAATACTACAAATTTCAATTTTTAACTACATATTACAATCGTAATTCTTACATCATCAATTAGAAAATAAAATTAGCATTCGATTCAAATTTATTTGAAAACTGCCGCTTAATTTAATGACTTTTAAAATAATTTTCAAGCATGAAAAGTTTTTTAATTCTCTCTTATCAATAACCACCAGTTTGCTTCAATAATAAAAATAGCCACTGGGAAAGTTGCCACAATTAAAAATAGATTTCCCTAACCCACTTAAAAAGTGAATAATAATAATAATAGTAATATAAACAGTGATAAATCATAAGATCAGATTATCTATAAGATAGAGCATTTTGGCGCTAAACGAAAATCTGTCAAAAAAAAAAAAAAAAACTATTTTCAGTTTATGTTGAACATAAAATTGATATGTTGAATTCGTTGATGTATATGTTTCAGCAGATATCAGAATATGCTAGGAATTGCATTTTTTATATTGTTTTAACGATCCATTTGTCAACTGTATAAGAGGGAAAATATCCCCGATTGTGATGGAAAAGGGATAATCTCCTGATTATGTAAAGGAACCGAAGAAACCATACAAATAAATTACACTTGAAAACATTAAAAATCTCCCTCATCTGCAGATTGATTTATTACTGTAAAAAAGTTCTTCATTTTTACATAAAAATTGAGTAGCTTAAAATAATGGATGCGCTTTAGAAGAAATGAATTTGTAATGAACAATGATTAAAGAGGTCATTTTAAAACTTTTAATTTAAACATTTTAAAACTTTTTTAACATTGAATTTCTACGGTGCTTTTGGGCAGATGCAATGCACATGATAGGGGCTCATTCGGTTGCATTATCACAGGGGGGGGGATGTGTGCTTTATTTACTATGTTATTTTATTTACTGAATATGAGATGAGCATAGGAATATACTATTTGTATGATACTTCATAGGTACATGAAATTTTTTTCTTGCCGTGGGGAATATGGCGATAATGTCAAACTGATATACATTACACAGTTTATTACGGATTGTTTGTTTGGAGTTTGCATCGGAAATATCGACTGGTATTTGACTGGGGAAAAAACTTTTAAAATATAATATTTGAAAGACTTTTTCATACGCACCCCTTCTTAAATAATAAAGAAGCTTATTTTACTGATATTGTTATAGTATTTTGTTTCCGGCAAGTTTTGACGGGTTCCATCTAGTATATATATAAGATCTTTGATTTATAAATCACGAGCAGGGAAGACTGAGCTATGCTCGCTCAAAATTAAATTTAAGTTCAAATATTATGACCCATGACCAAAATGACCCACTAATTGAATTTTCTTGAACATGTGACTTAGACCAACATTCTTCTCGTGCTCGAAAACCATAGGATGCAAAATTTAGTGTAAATATTCTGAGCCGTTTTTAAGATAAATTAGCTTGACCCATAATGACCCATGACCAAAATGACCCACTAATTGAATTTTCTGGAACATGTGACCTAGCCCAACAGTCTTCTCGTGCTCGAAAAACATTGGATGCAAAATTTAGTGTAAATTGAGCCGCTTTTTAGATCTTGACCCACAATGACCTAAAAATGACCCACTAATCGAATTTTCTCGAACATGTGAAATAGCCCAATAATTTTCGCGTGCCCGAAATTCGTAGAATACAAAATTTAATCAAAATCGTTAGAGTCGTTTTTTAGATAAAATTAATTTGACCCGCTTTGACCCAAAACTGACCCACTAATCGAAAGTTCTCGAACATGTGACCCAGCCCAATAGTCTTCTCGTGCCCGAAAATAGTCGGATACGAAATTTCGTCAAAATCATTTGAACCGTTTTTTAGATACAATTAGCTTGACCATGACCCAAAATGACCCACTAATTGAATTTTCTCGAACATGTGATATAGCCCAACAGTCTTCTCGTGCCCGAAAACCATAGGATTCAAAATTTAGTGTAAATAGTCTGAGCCGTTTTTAAGAAAAAATAGCTTGCCCCATAATGACCCATGACCAAAATGACCCTCTAATCGAAATTTCTTGAACATGTGACCTAGCCTAATAGTCTTCTTGTTCCCTAAACCTGTAGAATGCTAAATTTATTTCAAATCCTCTGAACCGTTTTTAAGATAAAATAGCTTGACCCATCATGACCCATGACCAAAATGACCCACTTATTGAATTTTCTAGAACATGTGACCTAGCCCAACAGTCTTCTCCTGCTCGAAAACCATTGGATGCAAAATTTAGTGTAAATTGAGCCGCTTTTTAGATCTTGACCCACTAATCCAATTTTCTCGAACATGTTACCTAGCCCAATGATTTTCGCGTGCCCGAAACTCGTAGGATACAAAATTTAATCAAAATCGTTAAAGCCGTTTTTTAGATAAAATTAATTGACCCGCTTTGACTCAAAAATGACTCACTAATCGAAAGTTCTCGAACTTGTGACCCAGCCCTACTATCTTCTCGTGCCCGAAAATTGTCGGATATAAAATTTCATCAAAATCGTTTGAACCGTTTCTTAGATACAATTAGCTTGACCATGACCCAAAATGACCCACTAATCGAATTTTCTCGAACATGTGACCTAGCCCAATGGTTTTCTGGTTCCCCAAAACGGTAGGATACGAAATTTAATCGTTAGAGCCGTTTTTAAGATAAAATTTGCATATATATATATATATATAACAGTAGGTGTATGTCTGCCTGCCCGCGGTTTTCACCGTAATTATAACACCTAGGACTCAGAAATTTTTGTCATTTGTAGATGTTGTCACCGGACAGTATACCTCGCGGCCGGATTTTTAAATTTTAATTTAGATTTTTAAAAAAAATTAAAACGTGTATATGGAATTTTGGGTTCGAGGCTATTTCAAGCTCCTCCCATGAAATAGCCTCGGCAACGACATCCGTGGCAACGAAGCAGCCAGCCAATGAGAGCAGTGTAACGACCGAAGAAATCTATGGCCTAGCCTGACTCGTGAGTTGCTGGCCTAGAGTTGTCCAGTTTTTGTCCATGGTTTTGTCGCCTAGCTTCGGAGGTTGACTGCCGTGTAAGCCGTGTAATCGAATCGAAAGGACAGTTTTCGATATGCAAAGAGACTGCGAGAGATGTTAGTTGGCAGGTCAAAAAGAAGTGAACCGAGCTAAGCTAAGAGAGATGCAGATAGAGTTGAACAGATGATGGTGAGCGGAAAATGATGTGTGCGCGTGAACAGTATATGATGGTTGTGTACGCTGGGGTTTTGATGGCAGAGTGTAATGTTTTTTAATTGTTCATCGTATTTTAACTTGTGTATCAATGATGCCTAATAAAAAGTGCTGGATGTTAATCATCACCTTGGATCACTGGAGTTCGTTAAGTCATTACAGTATGGCTCTTTCCACCCGACATCAATAGAGCTTACTGATTTTAGTTCGGATTTTCACTGCAGGGGGCGCTTTCGTATCTTTGGTTCTATGGGATGGATCATGAAGGGGTATGCCTCATTCGACTCGACATCGATAACCTTAATTAATTCTGTTATGTTAGTATAGAACATATTGTGCCCCCTAGCGGTGGAAGGTGTAACTAAAGGATTTTGCAGCTAACTCGGGTTCTATGGGTCACATCACGACACGGTTTGGCTCATTCGACACAACATCAATAGAGCTTACCCATTTTAGTTCTGAATTTCACCACCAAGGGGTGCTTTCCTATCTCTGTTTCTATGTGCTGGATCACAATGGGGTATGGTTCTTTCCACTTGACATCGATAGAGCTGACTGATTTTAGTTCGGATTTTCACCACAAGGGGTGCTTTCCTATATCTGGTTCTATAGGATGGATATAGGCTACTATTTTCTAACATTTTGATGAAGTCCTTTTCATTCGTAAATACATAAAATTTACAGAAATTCTCATTCATATATCAAGAAACCGAATAGTGTTCAGCATCTTCCTATAAAGTCAAATAATCTTTTAGAAATTTTTTAAAAATTAGCGTTTCAACCTGATGAATGCCGAATAGCATTCATTGAAAAGAAAACAAAATTTACTATATCCGTCTGGAATTTATAAACAGGATTATTTTTGCTCTTTTGGAAAAATTACGCAAAACGCTAAAAATAGCATTAAAAATCGCTAAGATTTCAAAAATCGCAGAGTAAAAAATTTTCTTTTTTGGACTAAAAAACAAACAGGATTCCTTTTACGAATATGCAAAAATCGCCTCGCAAACCCAAAAATTCTATAAATTCAAATAAAAATATTCGTATAAAATTAAAAAATGTACGTACAAATTCCGAATAAACTTTATTGAAAAGAGGATAAAATATACTAAATTGTACTAAAAATTTAAAACCGGATTTATATTTAATAATGTGGAAGTATGGCCGAAAAAAAAAAAAAAAAAAAAAAAAAAAACGTATCGCATAAAAATCTCTAAAAATTCAAAAATCGCAAATGAAAAAAATTCAGTACAGTGGGTTAAAATATTGTAAAAGGGATTCTTTAACGTATATCAAAAATTCGGCGCTGAACATAACAGTAACTCGTGCAAATTTTTTCCTCCAAACAACGAATCTGGCAATTCAAGGATTTACATCAAAATTAAACAAATATTATAAATTAAATCAGAAAGAAATTTTCTACAAGCCAAATCATCGCTTATCTCCCAGTATGGGAATCTACTAGTGCTAAAGTAAGTGAACATGCCTTTGTAGATTTTCCTCCACTGCCATAATACTTTTGTCCCGACATTAGAAGCATATGTTTTGTTTAACCGAACAACATTAAAAAGAAATAACAAATATTTTTAAGTTCATTAATGTCAGCATTGTTGTGTATAAAACTTCCTTAAAACTATTTTTCATTTATTTCTGACGATTGTTTTTAAATTTATGTGCGTGATCCTCAAAAAAGTAACAAGCTACAGAAATGAGCACAAATACGGATCTTTTGTGCAAGCATTTATATCTAAATGTATGATAGAATTTCCGAAGGAGGGAGATATTTTAAATATTTGTTAAGAATTTTATTTGTTAAGAATCTGCCAGTTTTGGCAACCTTGCAACAGAGGGCGTCCAAGCACGTATATTAAAGGAAAAGTGACCCAAATTATCATTCAAATACGAGGTAACTCTAAAAGACTTCCACATGCAATTGGCTACACTTCACTAATATCGAACCAACGAACCTCGCACAAGTACCTAATTTTGTGTCCAATATGTTAACCGTCGGACGGGCTGAGTAGACCCAATATATGCTCAGAAATTTTTATTGTGTGCATAACAATACTTGAAAATAGCAAACATATTATATGTATGTTAACCCTTTCGTGACCGGCGGATTTTACACAAATTTTATTCGTTTGGCACCACTTTTTTTTAAAAAAAAGCTCCCTTTACTTAAACTATCACAAAAATGCTCTAATATGAGAAAGCAGATGTTACTTTTATTTTTTACTTCTGCCTAAAAAAAATTCTGTATGCTCTTTTTGAGGTTGCATATATGATACCATGATCCCGAAAAGGTTAAATAAATGCATGTTTATTCAGATAATTAATTGTATCATATGACATTTATGTGAAGATTTCCAATGTAAAACTAACATATAATTGAAAATTTAGGAAGAAATTTGACTGGAGGCCATTCATCAAAAATAATGAAACTAGCGGCTCTCACACCGCTGCTGAATGAACCAGATGCTCTCATACGGAATCATGATGGAACTGTTATCAGTGTTAGGAATGCTCCAACAATTCGAGCTCTTGCCAAAGGTCTTGGCGTCACCTTTAATATCGACATTCGAGAGGATGGCGAATTTGGTTTAAAGAAAACTGATAAACTGGAATACTGGGAATGTTAATAAGAGGAGAAGTTGATATATCAAGCATTCTAATGACTGTAACGAAAGAAAGAAGATTAGCAGTAAATTTTACCTATCCCATGCACATATAACAGATGTTACTTTTATTACAGATAAACCGAAACCGAACCCAAAGAGTTTTGCTATATGTGATGTGTTCTCCTTTGAAGTGTGGGTAGGTATAGGACTGTGTGTCATCCTGATGTCCCTTCTTTTATACATTCTATTGAAGAGAAAATAAACTTATTGTACTATTCTATTTGAGACTATTGGATGTCTATAAGAAAAATCATACTCTTTTCATGCAAGACAAAGAAATACCGCACTGTTACTGCTCTTTTGGTTTTTAGGAATCACTGTCCTTACTTATAGCTACAAAGCCATTATATTGTCTGTTATAACCGTTCCCAAGATGGTTGGTATTTGGGATGTAAAGCATATATGTAAAGCTGCAAATGAAATTTCAATCATGTGTATGACATACAAAGGGGGAAGTGTGTGGCAGATAGTATCAGACGATGATAGACTCAAATCAATCTGAGAATGTTTAAAAAGAGGGAAAAATGAATCATTAAATAGTCACCCAGCATTTTTTAGTTATGCCCACAAAAAAAGCATTTATATCATCAAGACTTGACTTACTTAAGTTCAGCAGGGACTACTTCATCTCTGAAGATAGCTTCTCTTTAATGCACTCTGCAATAGCTTATTCAAAACAGTTTTGTTGCCCAAAGAAACTGGAACGTGTTGTTCATCGCATTGTTGCAGCAGACCTGTATCCTAAACTGTACAGAGATATATATTTTATAGCACAGTTGCGTCAAAACAAGACAAACTAGTCGGATGTACCAATCCCAAAACTTTCTTCTATCTCAGACATTTTAATACTTCAAAATTCGCAATCACATCGCCAATAAAATCAATATCTTCGTCATTCTGTTGTACGTCAGCTGCTTGCGAATCGTCGGGTTACCGGATGCGATCAACTTATGTATACTAAACTACGAAAAGTCCTTCTGGCCTGTACCGACAGGATAGCCTCCCTATTTCTTGGTTTTACGATTTTAGCTAATTTTACTGCAAAGCACGAAGCTAAAATGCGTGGAACCCAATTAAAGAAGATTCATTCCCAGTTCTCGTCAACATTGAATTTGAATGAGAATATCGCCAAATTAGTCCTCTACAGACAAATTGGCTTCATTTATGGCAACCTATTTTTGTCGCCAAATCTGGCGATATTTCGCCAACTGTCGCCAAGCTTGGCTATAATTTGACGTTGGCGAATATAAATATATAGTGTTAAGCACATAAGAATAGGAACAATGGTTACAACAATGAAAGAAAATTTGCCGAAACCATGTTAACTAATACTCATAAATTAAACCCGTTTATGGATGAATTCTGCTGTCTTGTTTGAAAATGTCAACCACCCTAAAATTTCAAACCGCTATATTTCCGCCATTTTTTAATATAGAGAAAAACAAAAATTGCTCCGGATTCTCCGGATCAAGACCGAACATTTAACGTAAAAAACTTTCAGGATTTCTGATTTTTTTGTACATCTTTTTAAATTTGAAATATTTTAATGGCAATCACAGCGCCCCCTTCCGGCTGTTCATCCCCACATTCAAGTAGGACCTGCTGGCCACAGCCAAAAATAAATTTGAAATAAATGTTTTAATTGTCTGCATAACATCATACACTTTTCAATGATACAATAGTGAAAATCGAACAAAAATAGCGATCGCAGCGCCCCTTTTCGTCGAAATATCCCCGAATTCCACTAGGACATGCAGGCTATAGTCAAAAATATAGAAAAAAATTTGGTTCAATTAACTGCATAACTTCATACACTTTTCGATGATACAATAGTTAAAATGGAACAAAAATATCGATCACAGCACCCCCTTTCGTCGAAATATCCCCAAATTCTGATAGAACCTGCTTGCCATAGCCAAAACATAGAAAAAAAAATTGGTTCAATTAACTGCATAACTTCATTCACTTTTCTATGATACAATAGTGAAAATGGAACAAAAATATCGATCACAGCGCCCCCTTTCGACGAAAAATCCCCAAATTCTAATAGAACCTGCTTGCCATAGACAAAAACATTGCAAAAAAATTCTGTTAAATTTCAAGCATAACTTCATACACTTTTCGATGATACAATGAGGACGGACAGACGCACAGACGGACAGACGGACATTTTCTAAAAACATGTTTTTCGGAATATCTGACCTCTAAAACGTGTAAATCCGTCGAAAACCGGAAGTCGAAAAAAATTTCGATTACAATACTTTCTTCTATTATAGATAGAAGAAAGTAAAAATGATGATTACGATAGTGCACAATGGAAACCTCTGACGCTTGAAGATTTTACAGTAGCATTTCTCGTTCTTATTATAGGACTTTTTTTCTCATTAGTTATATTTATAGCAGATATTATGTCCAAATATATATTACATGACAAGTTTGTATGTTCAAAAGAAAATTAAGAAGATTTTTTTTCAGGTAACATATGACATTATATTACAGACTAACTTTTTAATTCGCGTTGTAGAATTTGATTAAAAGCATTTTTGAAAGGAAGGGGGTGATGGTCATTGTGTTTTTTAATGTGGCGGCCCAACAGCACCAGACAAAACCAAAAAATTATGACCATGATGCTACAAGTCTGGAGTCTCCAACATTTAAAGTTCTTATTCGAACATTTCCTGTTTTTAGTATAAGAGAACTTTCCTCATTGACAATATTTATATTAGATATTATAGCAAAAAAAAAAAAAAAAATCAAGAAAAAACTTTTTTTGATAACAAAACTAGATTATCAAGATTTTATTTCATATCTTATGAGACTATATTTCAAACTTTCCTACATTAAATAAAATTGTAGTTTATCATAAGCTAAGCAGTTAACATCTGGAGTTACGACAGTGCGTCCGCCAAGTCGAGAAAGCACAGTCGTAGCATCATATTCAGGAAGCAAATCAGGACATCTCTGACCCTGCCATATCTTTGTGATGGAGTTTCCCAGAAACACGAACATTTGTTTAACTAGAAAACTTTGCAAACAGAACACAATGTTCAAATTTCACTATTCCTACTTTTCTAGTTCAGAAGATATATGAACTCAAAGTTTCGCTTTTTTGACACTCACTCACTTATCGGTCATCAATAATCTGACACGTAAACGTACCAGAGACGAATTTAAATTTTTATAGCTCATTCGTTTCGTCCCATTGAGCTTAGTGATTTGATACCTCCCATGTTTGCTATTGAGTATTAAGAATGACAGGAGGCCGGGTCAAAACTCAAAATTTCGTTTATTGGTAAAACAGTTTCCGTCAAAGAATAAGCATGATATAAATTTAATTAAGGTATCTGTACTGTCATACATACGTTGATGATAGTCACTTTTTGACACATTGTTCCTTCCGAAGAAATGAGTAAAGCAAAATTATATCTCGCAGTGAGCATTACTAACGAAGTCTTCAAATTCAGCTGATTCCACGATGCAACAACGTTCTCAAAACAAGTTTGCATGCTTTATTGAATTTAATAACAGTACTATGTAGGGGTGACATAATTTTCGGCTCAATTTATCCGCATTCGGAAAATCCATATTGAAACATAGGGATGAATTTAACTGATGCAAACTGATAGTGTGCCTGTGATACAAACTTGTTGATATTGTTCTTTATTTTTGCTTTAATCACTTCTTCGGGAAGAACAATATGCCATAAATGTATAAGAGTCGATGTATGTCAGTGCAAATACCTTAATTAAAATTGCATCACGCTCATTTATTTGACGGCAACTGTTGTTTTAATAATAATGCTTTTAAACTTTGATCGAACCTTCTGCGATAATTAAAACCCAATAGCAGATATGTGAGGTATCAAATTACTAAGTTCAATGAGCTATAAAAATCTATCTCTGGTACCTTTACTTGTGCGATACATCTAGCAGCCCTAGGAACTTGAAATTTAGCATGAAGGTAGTATTTAGGATGCAAAGAAAGAAAAAATATAAATTCCGGAGAATTCAAAAAGAAAAATCGAAAATTCTAAAACAAATAAAAAAATCGAAATTAATTTGATCTCGTAGCTCTAAAAACTTGAAATTTGGCATAAAGGCAGTGTATAGGGCACAAAGAAAGATATATTAAAAAAAATGGAAAATTCTAAAACAAAATGATAATTTCCAAAAAATTAATAAATTTTAAATATTTTGATATGTTGGAATTTTCCGGATTTTGTTCATTTGTCTGTCTTTTTATCATAAACACAACTTTTGTGCCAAGTATCAAGTAATATCTCAGATCGATAGCACCTTTCCTGGAAGCAACTCAATGTACTTTTCAAAAAAATTTCCGCTGAATATCTGAATGTTGTCACTCTTTTGTTCTACTGATTGACTGCTATGCATATCAACAATTTACTATGGTCATTTTTCAAATGTAAGATTCACTTAACCATATTTTGTGATTTATAATATATTTGTTTTCATAAAAGAAATGTAGTTACATGAAGCTAGATTGCATGAGAAAGAAATAAAAGTATGTTATTATAAGCTAATTGCGTTAACTTTATACTCATATTTTGTAAAACTATTTACTTACCGCTCACACACAAAAAAATATTGTAATCATCATAAAATCCGATTATTGAAATATTGGAATCTTCTTACGTTTTGAGGTTAACACGTCGTCTGTATTGTTAAACCATTTCTATACGTATGTGTGTATAGATGCATATATATTAGAATTTCCTGATGTTTTTAGATCTGCAGAACACATTTCAGGATGTTTAACGATGGTATGAGAGTAAGTAATATGGTGTAAGTGTAAGAATAGGAAAACTCTACGTAAGCGGATGGGGGTGCGGCGTCGCGGGCAACATAAAAGAAAAAATGTTTCAAAATATTTTTAAAGATTGCTCGTAAAAGTATTATTGTTTCATTGTATTTTGAAATTTTATAGGGAACTTTTTCAAAATTGATCAAAACAAACTTATTTTTTTCATTTTATCTTTCAATTTTGCATGTTTTATTTTTATTTTAATTTACTTTTCCAAAAACAAACAAAAAAATCTGAAAGTAAATGCATGAGTAAAAAATTTCGAAGTGCCCCACTAAAAAGTCAAACTGCCCCCTGGAGGAGCATACGTCTGACGTTTTGAACGTCTGGTTTAGAGGCTACACTTGTATAACTTTTTTCGTGTTTAGTGTAAAACTCAAAAAACTATAATGTAATTATTTTTATACCTGAATTTGTTAGTAGATGACTTTTGATTCTATAAATTAAACAATTTCACTGAGCTTGAATGAATGAATATATGTTTTAAATTTTTCAAATCTTCTTAAAAATTGTAATTTAATAAAAACACTTTTTTTCAGTTAATTTCTTTTAAACTTATTGTTTCCTATTTTTGTAGAAGAAAAGGGGAAATACAAACACACAGTCAGAATGTAAAACATAAATGTATATTGTTTCTCTTTCATTAAAGGCAGCATTGTTGTGTATAAAACTTCCTTAAAACTATTTTTTATTCACTTCTGACGATTGTTTTTCAATTTACGTACGTGATCCTCAAAAAACTAACAGGCAACAGAAATGACAACAAAAACTCTTGTGCAAGTATTTATAACTAAATGTATGATATATTTTCCGAAGTAGGGAGATATCTTGTTAAGAATCTGCCAGTTTAGGCAATATTGCAACAGAAGGGTACCTCCAGGGATGTATATTAAAGGGAAAGTGACCCAAATTATCATTCAAATACGAGGAAACTCTAAAGGACCACATTCAATCGGCGACACTACACTGATATCGAAAAAACGAACCTCGCACAAATTCCTTATTTTGCGTCCAATATTAATCGTCGGACGGGCGGGGTAAACCCAATATATGCTCAGAAATTTTTATTGTGTGCATAACAACAGTTGAAAATAGCAAACATATTATATGCATGTTAAATAAATGTATGTTTATTCAGATAATTTATTTTATCATATGACATTTATGTGAAGATTTGCAATGCAAAACTAACATATAATTTACAATTTAGGAAGAAAATGACTGGACGCCATTCATCAAAAATAATGAAGCTAGCGGCTCTCACACCGCTGCCGAATGAACCAGATACTCTCATACGGAATCATGATGGAACTCTTATCAGTGTTAGGAATGCTCCAATAATTCAAGCTCTTGCCAAAGGTCTTGGAGTCACTTTTAATATTGTCATGACAGACGAAGGCGGAGGTTTAAAGAAACCAGATGGCACCTGGACTGGAATAATGGGAATGTTAGTAAGAGGAGAAGTTGATATATCAGGAATTCTAATTACTGTAACGAAAGAAAGAAGAGAAGCAGTAAATTTTACATTTCCCATGCACGTAACAGATGTTATTTTTATGACAGATAAACCGAAACCGAACCCAAAGAAATTTGCTATATGTGATGTGTTCTCCTTTGAAGTGTGGGTAGGTATAGGACTGTGTGTCATCCTGATGTCACTTCTCTTATACATTCTATTGAAGAGAAGGAAAACTTATTGTACTATTCTATTCGAGACTATTGGATGTCTATTAGACAACTCATACACTTTTCATGCAAGACAAAGAAATACCGCACTGTTACTGCTCTTTTGGTTTTTAGGAATCACTGTTCTTACTTATAGCTACAAAGCCATTATATTGTCTGTTATAACCGTTCCTAAGATGGTTGGTATTCGGGATGTAAAGGATATATGTAAAGCTGCAAGTGAAAATTCAATCATGTGTATGACATACAAAGGGGGAAGTGTGTGGCAGACAGTATCAGACGATGATAGACTCAAATCAATCGAAGAATGTTTAAAAAGAGGGGAAAATGAATCATTAAATAGTCACCCAGCATTTTTTAGTTATGCCCACAAAAAAGCATTTATATCATCAAGACTTGACTTACTTAAGTTCAGAAGGGAATACTTTATTTCTGAAGATAGCTTCTCTTTAAGGCACTCTGCAATTCCTTATTCAAAAGAGTTTTGTTGCCCAAAGAAACTGGAACGTGTTGTTCATCGCATTGTTGCAGCAGATCTGTTTCCTAAAATGTACAGAGATATATATTTTATAGCACAGTTGCGTCAAAACAAGACAAAAAATGATGATTACGATACTGCACTATGGAAACCTCTGACGCTTGAAGATTTTACTGGAGCATTTCTCGTTCTTATTATAGGACATCTTTTCTCATTAGTTATATTTATAGCAGAAATCATGTCCAAATATATATTACATGAAAAGTTTATATGTTCAAAAGGAAAATAAGACGATTTTTTGTGAAGTAATTTATAATATTATATTACAGACTCGATATTATATTACAGAGATGTATACAGAGGATCATGGTGCTTTTTAATATGTCGGCCCCATAGCACCTAGCAAAACCAAAATATTACGACCATGATGCTACAAGTCTGGAGACTCCAACAATTAAAGTTCTTATTCGAACATTTCCTGTTTTTATTATAAGAGAACTTTCCTCCTTGCCGATATTTATACCAAACATTATACCAAAAAAATGGATTAAAAATTTTTTTTGACAAAAAAAGTAGACTATCAAGATTTTATTTCATATCTTATGAGATTTTATTTCAAACTTCCCTACATTAAATAAAATTGTAGTTTATGATAAGTTCAGCAGTTAACATCTGGAGTTACGACAGTGACTACTCCAAGTCTAGAAAGCACAGCCGTAGCATCATTTTCAGGAAGCAACTCAGGACACTTCTGACCCTGCCATATCTTTGTGATGGAGATCTTTGTACCCAGAAACTGTAAACTTTGTTTATCTAGGAAACTTTACAAACAGAACGAAATGCTCAAATTTCACGATTCCTACATTTTTCTAGTTTAAAAGATATATAAACTCAAATTTTCACTTTTTTGCACACTCACTCACTTATCGATCATCAAAATTCTCACACGTAAACGTACTAGAGACAAATTTAGATTTCTATAGCTCATTCGTTTCGTCCCATTGAGCTTAGTAATTTGATACCTCCCATATTCGCTATTGAGCTTCAATAATGACAAGGGGTCGGGACAAATTTCAAAATTTCGTTTATGGGAAAACTTTTGCTGTCAAAGAATAAGCATGATATAAGTTTAAATAAGGTATCTGCACTCTCCTACATGGATAATAATCAATTTTTGATACATTGTACCGTCCGAAGAAGTGAGTAAAACAAAAATATATCCCGCAGTGAGCATAACTAGCAAAGTCTTCAACTTCAGCTGACTCCACGATGCACTCAAAACAAGTCTGCATGCTTTCTTGAATTTTAAAACAGTACTATGTAGGGTTGACATAATAGTCTCATTCGGAAAATCCATACCGACACATATGGATGAATTTAACTCATGCGAACTGATCGTGTGCCATTGATACAAACTTGATGATATTGTTCTTTATTTTTGTTTTAATCATTTCTTCAGAAAGAACAATATGTCATAAATTGATAATAATCAATGTGTGTCAGTGCAAATAAATTAACTAAATTTGATCATGATTAAATCTTTGACAGCAATTGTTTTTTTAATAATAATAATTTTAAACTTTGAACTGGGATTCTGCGATAATTAAAACCCAATAGCAGCTATGTGAGGTATCAAATTACTAAGCTCAATGAGCTATAAAAATCTAAATTTGCCGCCAAGGACTCTGATAACTTTACTTGTGAGGTACATCTAGCAGCCATAGGAACTTGAAATTTGGGATAAAGGTAGCGTTCAGAATGCAAAGAAATAAAAAAGGAAAAAATCTGGAGAATTCAAAAAGAAAAATAAAAAAATTCTAAAACAAATCGAAAAATCGAAATTACTTTAATCTTGTAGCTCTAAAAACTTGAAATTTGGGCATAAAGGTTGTGTTTAGGGTACAAAAAAAGGAAATATTGAAATATTGGAAAATTCTAAAACAAAATCGAAAATTTCGAAAAAAATTGAAAAATTGAAAATATTTTGATTTGTTGGAATTTTCCGGATTTTGTTATTTTGTCTTTCTTTTTACCCTAAACACCAATTTTGTGCCAAATATCAAGTATCTAGTACTGCAAGTAATATCTTAGATCGATAGCACCTTTCCTGGAAGCAACTCCATGTATTTTTTCAACAAAACTTCCTATGAATATCTGAATGTTGTCTTTCTTTTGTGCTACTGATTGATTTCTATGTATATCAAAAATTTACTATGGTCACTTTTAAATGTAAGATGCATTTAACCATATTTTCTGTAAGCTTTATATTCATATTTTGTAAAACTCTTTACTTTCCGCTCACACACAAAAAAAAATTCCAATCTCCATAAAATACGATTATTGAAATATTGGAATATTTTTACATTTTGAGGTTAGCGCATCTTCTGTATTATTAAAATATTCTATGTGTATGTGTGTATATATGTATATATATTAGAATTTCCTGACGTTTTTAGATCAGCAGAGCACATTTTAGGATGATTTACGATGGTACATGTGTGTACGTAAACACCATAGCACTCAAATATTGCTTTCGATTGACCTTCCATTTGGAAAACTTGTAACATACACTGTTTGCCACATTTGCCACTGTACAGAACTGTATACATTATTGAAGAAATCGGTCGACGGGTCATTTATCTACACATCTTTTCAACACTTCTGTGGCGATAACTGATAAATATTTTCTCTTATATCTCAATTAATTTATTTTTATTTCTCACGACATATTCAACTAAAATAGTGGATATACGGAAACCCATCGGGGTCCCATTATTTTGCTTATAGATTTTATTGTAAAATGTAAAATAGTTATTATTAACTATAAGATTAAGAGCACTATTTAATGTAGTTTTCATATTTTCATTAATGTTTCTTAAGTTATCAATACAGTTTTTTATTGTTATAATGACTTGTTGGGTATCAACAGATGGGTAAAGAGAGATGACATCTAGACCAGCTATTAAATATTTCTTCGGTAAATGGATGTTATCCAAACGTTGAATAAATTCATTCGTTGAACTAATTACATGATCTGAAGGAGGGTTCAATGAATGAATTTATCTGAAATTTTAGCTGAGTTTATATTACGACCTTTAAAAACTGATATGTAAATAATAAATTAGATTATATCCCTCATACATGGCTCACTCGCGTAGCCGATATTATCATCATTTGGCAACACACGGATACCTCACATAATAGATTTCTTGCTCAGATCAATAGCGTTGATTCTAGGATTAAATTCACTTTGGAAGTTGAAAAAAATAATACACTCCCTCATTTGGATGTGCTGTTAATCAAAACCCGCCATAACATAGAACGTACTGTATATAAAAAACCAATGGCTAATCAATCCACGATTCCAAATAATGCTCAAGCACCTTTTTCTTATAAAGTTTCTGCCTTTATACAGTTTATTAGAAGAGTCTTTACTATCTGTACCCCTAATCAATTAACCAATGAAATAAATAAAATTCGTGAGACCGCAAGAAATAATTGATACAAAGACAGCACTACTAATAAATTAATTACGAGCATGGATAATAAAAAGAAGAAAATTTTTAATGAACAAAACTCAAAGCTATCAACTTCACGATATTTTTCTGGGGTCTTTGAAAGATTAAAATATAAACTTAGCAAATTCAATATCTGCTTTATCGCAAAACCTTCAACAAAATCAAAAAGCATAGTATGTAGAAAAATTGATCCAATAGAACCTGATCAACTTTCCGATGTTTATGAAATCCCACCAGGGCAGATGGAACATTGCAATAATATATAGGAATGACAAACAGAAAATTTAAAACGAGAATTAAAGAACATATGGCCGATATCAAATATGACAGAAGAACTACAGCCTTAGCTAGACTACATAGAATAGAGCCTTTGCAGATTAATTTCAAGAATAGTAAAATAATTTTTTCATCAAGAGTTTATTTCCCATCCATTATCCGGGAATCAATAGAAATATATTTACGTAAAGAGAACATTTGCAACGAATCAGCTTCGGTCGAGTTACCTAAAATTTGGCACGCGATGGTTTACAAATTTAAAAAGCAATAAAAATTTAAATAAAAATCATAATTTTCACGTTTTCCAATTTGACCATTTTAAGCACCTGCTTACATTAGTCACGTGATCTCGTGATTTATGCTTATCATTTTCAAAAACTTTGCGAAAATATTTTATTTATCATTTTGATCTGAAGAAGTCGTCGTTTGAGCGCATGAAACATATGTCATCTATATATTAAAAGGTATTATTTTTAAGCCTTTTTTGTTATGTTTTTATCACTTTAAGCAGTAATTACACTTTAATTTGAAGCTAACGAAGTTATAATATAGTTCATGCAGGGCAACGCAAAAGTATATGAAATGCACTACCGGTCATTGATATGATTGATGATTCATATGATTGGTGAATAATGCAGAACACATATCAATAGTTTGAACAGAGTTTTTTAAATTTCTAATACATTTCCGTAATGGCAGCCCTATTTAGAATAAAATTGCTATTTGAGCATGATAAATAAAATTCCCACTTCTTTTTCATTTTAGAAATTATAGAAAATATATCTACCTATATATGTATATATATATGCACACTGAAGAGCCAAAAATTTATAACCACCTACCCAATAACGTGTTGGACCACCTTTAGCCCACAAAACAGGTGCAACCCGTCTTGGCTTGGATGGCACAGGTCCTTGGTAGATGGCCGGAGACAGATTGTACCACATGTTCAAGCAACGGTCACGCAAGTTCCAGATATTCGAACATGGTGGTTTTGAGCTCTGAGCTGCCGTTCCATGATACCCGAAGTGTGCTATATCGGATTAAGATCCTGTTTCCAGGCTCTTAACTGGAATCCAGCATTATGCGCCTGGAATCACTTCCACACAATTCGAGCTTAGTGACATGCATAAGATAGCTGAAGTCGAACCCTAATATGGCTATTTTTTACTTTTTCGATTTCAGTTGCAGATTTTTTTAATAAAGCAGGGTGGCTAGTGGTCAGGGAAAAATACAGTCAAAAAAAGTGATAAACACCAGTATATTCTTATAGAAAAATTTATGTTGATTATTCGATCAAATAATGAATTTGAACTTTTCTATAAGAAAATACTGGTAATGATTATTTTTTTACTGTATTTTTCCCTGACCACTAGCCACCCTGTAAAGGTACTTTCACTTTCGGAACCGGTTTTGAAAATGAAAGTACCTTTATTAAAAAAACACCTGCATCTAAAATCGAAAAATTAAAAGTCATATTAGGGATCGACTTCAAGTATCTTTTGCAAAAAAAAATCGTTTAAAAATATTTAAATTTAAACGAGAAATTCGAAAACAACCTTGCCATAGGTTTATCATTAGCGAGCGGGTGTTTTCAAGTGAGTAAGACTCATATTGATTCCAAATTTTATTTTTTTACACTGATCTGAATTCACTTTTGTTCGTAAACACGCGAGATTGGTAGGTGCTCTTTCTGAAAAAGTATGACAACGAATATATTTCCCATTTTCCTATAACGGACAAAGGATATCTAAGAAAATGTTGTATCAGTTAGCTTTCTAAACCAATTTTTTCAATAGACCGATGGATAAAGGTCGTTATGATATAACAATCGTTTATAACTCAAGATATTATTCATTTATCGAAAAAAGAAAAAAAAAACTTTTCTATTCTAAATTTCTTCAATATTTATGCCTGCAAGTAACATGCTTTTACATTTAAAAATAAGTCCGTAAATGTGACAGAAAACTTCCGGAGGAAAAATAGGATTTTATGTAATATATTCTTTCATATAATTGTAATATATCAAGTAGGAAATAGATAAGAAATAATATTTTACATATAACATGTTTCAAATTCTATAACTTACCATTTAAAAAAGTTCATTTGAATACTACTATCTCGTTCTTGAAATTTATGAATTTAATTCTTACAAGACAACGTCTGGCATTTAAAATTTTCAAAAATATATGTGTGAGCTTGCGCTTTGCGCATTGTGTCTCTTTGAAATAGTTGCCTAGAAATGTTCATCTGATTACTAAAAAAATCCTGGCTGTTGTAATAAAAAAGAGATTAATAACTTCATAGCTTCATGGAACACCAGATACAGTTCTGTGATCAAAGTAGTAATTTCAATGAAATAGTAAAGCCTATTTTTAACATACTATTAGAAAAACTTTAAAAAATGTATAATTATTATAATTAAAATCATATTAGAAATATATATTGATTTTTTAAACTCATTTCACAACAAACAATTTTCTAAAAACCAATCCAATTGCAAAATTATATACATTGAAGATTTCCGCTTATTTTTAATATTTTCAGAAATATTTTTTTTTTTTTTACATATAACATGTTTTAAGTTCTATAACTTACCATTTAAAAATAATCATTAGAATCTCGTTCTTGAAAGTTATGAATTTAATTCTTGCAAAAATGTCTGGCATTTAAATGTTTCAAAAAAATAAGTGTGAGCTGGTGATTTGCGCATTGTGCCTCTTTGAAATAATTACATAGAAATGTTCATCTGATTGCTAAAAAAAATCCTAGTTGCTGTAAAAAAAAAGATATTAATAACTTCATAGGTTCATGGAACACAAGGTACAGTTCTGTGATCAAAGCAGTAATTAGAATGAAACAGTAAATCACATTTTAGCATACTATATGAAAAACGTTAGAAAATGTATAATTATCATAATTAAAATCATATTAAAAATAAATATTGATTTTTTAAACTCATTTCACAAATAAGAGTTTTTTAAAAACCAATCCAATTAAAAAAATTGCATGCATTGAAGAATTATCCTTATTTCTAATGACAGTACCATTTGAAGTAATGCAAATTTCAATAATTATAGCACACATGAAAAGATAAATCAATGCAGTAGAATGTCAGATAATACTGTAAAGAAAAAAAACGAATAAGTATTCAATATTTAAATAGTTTTTAATATATTTCAGTGGGCAATAGTAAATTAAGTGTTAGGTATAAACAGTAAATTTTCGGTCACGACTTTTCCTAATATTATACCAAATCTATAGACTTTACTGTTATATGGTAATGTTGCGAGAAATATTTTAGTTTATAACACACAACATTTAATTTCTGATGTATAGATATATTACACTTAAATATCTGGCAAATAGTACCTGTTGAAAATGTAAATAGTGGAAAACAAGTTCCTTCTTGCGTGAATTTTATGTATTTGATCTAATTCTTTTTTCCTCCTTAAATAGAAAAAAATGATAGAACCCCCCCCCCCCCATAACCCTCTATAGATATCGGTCAGCTAGTTATCGAGTATAAAATCTACCAGGAATCTAAAAAAAAATAACCTGCATGTATATTAGTTATACATGCAAAATATGAAATTTTCTTTAAATGAAATGCGTTACATTTTAGCTGAATTCATCTTTCCTTAAGATCACTTTATAATGGTTTTTAAAGATTAACTAATAATCTACTTAGAGAAAAAAGCTAAAATGATGCATATATAACATCATCATCATCAACATAAACCGTTTTCAATCCTCCTCTGGATGGATGTCTCCCTCAAATTTTTCAATTGTTTCGTGTCTAGTGCTTTAATCATCCAATTAACACCGGCCACTTTTCTGATTTCGTCACTCCATCTTACTTGTCATCGCCTTCTTGGTCGTTTTACATCTCCGGGATACCACCGTAGGGTGTTTGCACTTCATATATTGCCTTGCATTCTTGCAATGTGCCTATCCCATTTCCATTTTAGCCGTTTAATTCTCTCAATGATGTCAAAAACTTTCGTCTCATTTCTTATACATGTTATTCTCTTTCTGTCTCTTCTAGTTATGCCTAGCGTACATCTTTCCATACTCGCTGCGTTGTTTGTAATGTTTATCCCTCCGTTTTGTTAGCGTCCATGTTTCTGCTTCATAAGTTAGTGCAGGCAAAACACATTGATTAAACACCTTTCTTTTCAAACAAAGAGGCATTTTACTCTTGAGAATAATATTGTTCTTCCCTAAAGCATTCCATACATTTCTTATTCTTTTATTGATTTCATTCATGATACTGTTGTCCGATGATATTTCCTGTCTAAGGTACACACAACTTTGCACTTCTTTAATCTCAGTGTTGTTGTAGAAGATTTTCTTTTTTGATGCAAATGTATTGAACATCACCTTACTCTTTTCTTAATTTATTTTTAATCCCACATTAATACTAGCTTCTGCCAAATCTTTTAGCATATTTTCCAATTCTTCAGGTCTATTACTGAAAATTAAAATTTCATCAGTAAACCGGATATGGTTCAAATACTCCCCCTTTATTCTAATCCCTTTGTTTTCCTAGCTTCTTGAGCTTCTCCTAGCTTCTCCTAGCTTCTTTTCCCTTCCTTCTAGCTCCTTGAAAATATTTTCTAAGACAGCAGTAAAAACCTTAGGTGAAATGGTGTCTCCTTGTCTTACTCCTCTTCCAAGCTTGATCTTAACTTTTCCTTTGTCAAAACGGATGGTGGCTGTTGCTTTTTTGTAAATATTCTTTATGATATTGATGTAAGGTTTGTCTATACCAATGTCCTCATGAGATTCAACTATTGCTGATGTGTAGACCAAATCAAATGCTTTTTCATTATCAATAAATGCAAGGCAGATAGATAATTCATATTTCTTATGGTTTTCTATTAGTTTCCTTAATGTTTGAATATGATCCATTGTGCTAAATCCACTTCGAAATCCTGCTTTTTCTCTAGGTTGAGCTGAATCCAGAGCTGATTCGGTTAACCCTCTCACTGGCAAACTCATGCTAATACTTTCACTAAAATCCAGGTTTCACGACCCACAAACATTTTTTAAACAACTATAATTCTACGAATATAATGCATTTTTTATACATTGAGTGATGATAACCTTACATTTAACAGTTAACCTTAAGGCATACATTCATATATATATATTTAAGTTTTTTTTATATAGTTTTGGAGTAATCGCCTTATTTTAGCCTTTAAAATAAAATACAGAGAAAACAACACTACAAATTAAACCTTTTGCTGGACAGTCAGAGGGTTTTGAAAATATGGTGAAAATTTTATCACCGACAGTAAACTGATTAGACAGTAGTTTTTAATGGTTTTCTTCTCCCCTTTCTTGTAAAGTAGCACCATCACAGCATCATTCCAATTTTCTGGTACATCTGAATTCTCGAGACATTTGGAAAACAGTAAGGCTAGCATTGTTGCAAATTTTTCTCTTGCTTCTTTGTAATTCCAATTGAAATTTCATCTTCGCCAGGGCATTTTTTTTCATACATATAATGGCTTGTACAACTTCATCTGTCATCACTGGGATTGTCTCTTCAGTTTCTATTATGTTTACTCGTGGATCACGTAGGTTTATTTCCCTTTGATCTCCACATTTATATAGATCGTTATAGAATTTTTCTACAATATGTACTATTTCATTATTGAGTTTGATGATTGTTTCATCTACCCTCTTCAGTGCAAAAATACCTTTTCATTCAACACAAAGTTTGCACCTAGCTGATTTTAGACTTTTTTTTTTATCTTCTAGAATTTCCTTGTCAATATCACAGTTAAATTTTCTGATATCTTCTGCAACACATTTTCTTTCCGTTTTAAATAATTCTGCATATTCAACTTTCGATTTAAGTTAATTTTTCTTCATTTTAAATTCTCTGCGCTTCTTCATCAATATTCTTGTTTCTTATGTTATTTTCTGTGTCTGCTTTACTTGTGCTTCACCGGCTATCGTCCTTGCAATTTCTTGTAGAGTATTGGTTATTTTCTTGTTCAGTATTGCAACATCCTGCTCTTCTAAAATTGATTGAAGTACTTGGAAACTATTTTTAAGTTCCAAATTAAATTATTCTTTATGTTTCTCGAGATTTATAATATCGACTGATTTCTTTGAGTGTTGCAAAAGCTTCACTCTTTCCACTTTAGTATTTAAAAGCAGTTTGAGTCAAACCAACCTGAGATCCCTTCCTGTATTGAAGTTAATGAGAACGCTGAAATCCTTAATAAGATGCTTTTAATTTGTCAAGATGTGGTAGATTTCACTTGTTGAGCCATTTGCACTACGTCATGTCCATGGTCTTTGTGGCTATATATATATATATATATATATATATATATATATAAAGAGTATATAAACAATTACGGTAAAAGTTTTGAAAATAACTCACATTTCTTTGAATGTATACATATTTCAAACAAATATTTATGAGATTTAAAGAGGCAAAGTTCTAAATATTTGGGATTTAAGCATCATGTTCATACAAAAAAAAGGATTATAAAGCTATTATAAAAGAAATATTAAAGACAATTATAAATCTTGAATAGGATAATTTAACATCATTGATCATAATTTAAAATTTTTAATAACTTTAATTTCAATTTTTTTTTACAAAAGATTTACTATTTAGAGTCTGGGCTTTAGTATAACAGTAGATTTTAAATATTTTGCAAAAATTGTGTGCTGCTATTAAAAATTTTAAAGTTAATATATATTATAATATAACAATTTCCTCCCACAGTTTATGCATAATATTTGATAGTATACATTATTTCGAATCTTACCAGTATACTTTTAATACAATTATTTAAGTCATATTAGTATAATTTTTCCCCCAAAATCGTACATAGAATCATAAGACTATTTTCTGCAACATTATACGAGGGTTATTTCAAGTAAGGAACTTTTAGAAATTTCGGCTAGAACAGTTTACGTACGCACCTTGCGCGTGCGCACAGTTAACCTATATCTGTTGGCAAGCCACAGGTGCTATTTCGGAAACATTCGATCGTGTTAACGTATGTTTTTTGAGTATTTAAAATGGCTCCGCCGATTGAGAATACTTCCGCGTGAGAAATACGATCGGTGATTCGTTTCCTTGGTGCTAAAAACGTGAAAGCGTCTGAAATTCATCGTCAGATTAGCGAGGTTAAAGGTCAACCCAACATGACCGGTCTAATGATACAGAAATGGGTTAGAGATTTTAAAGATGGCCGCACGAATATTCATGATGAGGAACGAAGTGGGCGAGTTTTAGTTATTTCTGAAGATTTGGTGCAGAAATATGAGAAACGAATTAAACAGGGCAGACGCTTTACGATTTCGTCATTATAGTATGAATTAACTCGGGTGTCACACAGTGTTCTGTATGAAATTGTGAGTGAACAGCGAAAGACTTATATGAAGAGAGGATTCAAAAACTGGCTATACGATACGATAAGTGCCTTGATAATGGCTGAAATTATGTAGAAAAATAGATTAAGGTACAGGCTTTCATCTACAAATAAAATTGATAAGAAAATTATACTCGTTTTGTTTTTATTTCAAAACGGTACTTACTTTAAAAATACCCCTCGTACATACTTTACCATTTCAAAGAAAACAATTTCATTTGAAAATTATCGAAAAAGAATTGATGCGAAGGCTGGTTCTTTAAAAATGTGATCAAAGGAAAGTTAAAATTTATTTCCTATATTTCCATAGAAACGTTCTCCTTAATGCAGGGGTAAATAGTGGTGATCTCAATACAGTAGAAAACATATCAATAGTATAGTAGCTTTTTTAGAGGTTATAGATAGGTCGATCAGTGTTGGAAGCACTATTATAATGAAACAGTGCATTGATCTTTTAAATGTTATTTGAAAACTTTAAAAAATGCATTGTCATTTTTTTCAAATCATATTTTACAAAAATATAATTTTTAAAAAGTAATTCCCAATAAAAATGATAATAAAATAACACGACTCAAAATTTTTGCTGATTGCTAGTAAATTTCATTATAGTAAAATGAAGTAAATCAGCGTTTAATATTTAAAATGAAATTCTAATATAAACTTTGATGTATTAGACATGTAAACTATACCGAGATAATAAAGCAGTAAATCAATACTTTAATTATTGTCTATATGTTTCACATGGCAACAAAAAAGCTATTGGATGAGCAATTATTTGTTTTAGAGAAAATGGGAAAGTTAATCACTCCAAAAATTATATCTCGTTGTTTGATTACTCAGATATTTCGCTTGTATAAAAAACTATTAAACTTCATAAATATATTTTCTTTAAGAAACCAGTAAATATAAACATATGCAACAAATTTAATAACAATATTGTGATAATTTATTCTTTAATAGAATCTATGTAAGTATTAGAAGTTCTATAACACTGTATTGATTACATTTTATTGCACAACAACAGCGATTTTACAAAATGATAAATTTTCTCTCTCACATACTCTGATTCATAATTCATGTGGTTAATTATGAGCCTTGCTTTTCCGTATTATCAGGTTTAAGATGAGGATTTTTTTCGTGTGTGTGTGTCTTTCATTGTAATTTATATATATATATATCAATTTAAACGTGACGATTTTTTTAAAATTCGTTCTGAGGTAAATAGATTCAAAGTTTTATTTGCACTTTTGACAAATACAATCGATAAAATGTAAAAAACTATTTATATATGTTGACCAATTATTGTTTTCACAAGTTTTATTTTATTCGAAACTACTATATATAAATTTAGAAATTCGGTAAAAAGCACAATTTTAGAAAAAAAAAATTGAAATGTAGAGAAAAAATTTGAAATTTCCCTACCTTAATCTTAAAAACTAAATTGGATTAAAAGATTAAAACTTTCAATTTTCTATTTTTTTTTCTAAAACGTTTCTTGATTTCTGACTTTCAAGTTCTTCTCTTAATTTTAAATTATCCTTATTTAGAAATTGGTTTTCAACGAAACTATATATAAATTTAGAAAATCATTAAAAAGTACATTTCTAAAAAAAATATTTTTCGAAATGTAGAGAAAATTTTTGAAATTTGATTAAACACTAAAAAAGCTAAATTGGATTAAAAAATTAAACCTTTCAATTTTTTTTAAAACGCTTCTTTATTTATGTTCTTCTCTCAATTTTACTTTATTCGTATTAAGAAACTGGTTTTGAGCGAAACTGCATAGAAATTTATAAATTCATTAAAAAGTACATTTTTAAGAAAAATATTTTTCGAAATGTAAGGATTTTTTTTTTTTTATTTCCATGCCGTAGTCCTAAAAAACTAAATTTATTGAATGTTAAGATGGATAAATGGCAAAGTTAAGACAAAAGAGTTTTTTCTGGGAAATGTAGAGATATATTTGGAATTTTTATAATTTCGTTAGTCAAACCTGTGTCTTAAAAAAGAACCTGTAATGAGTTTGAATTCTTTCCTGCAGCTCTGTATGTAATCTATAGAATTTATACACACCACGTTATAGTAAAAAATTTTTAAAGTTAAGAATACATACAACAGACAAAAATGCACTCTCAGCAATTATCGATTATAGTCAGTCCTATCATCAAACTGTTTTGTCTATCTGTAAATGAATGATAAATACTATGCGCTCTATAGCTAACGTGTTCTAGTACACCTCAGTAATACTTGCCAATTTCATTATGTATGAAGTAGTGATTCAACTGCACAGCAAAATATTTACCCTATACATCATAATATAACGGAATATTCTTGTACATGCCTGTAAAAAAAAACAATAATTTTATGTACTTTACAATTTTTATATAATATTTACATATTCCATCTAAGACAGGTATATCAATACTATTATGTTTTAATTATCATTACATAATTAACATACACTTCAAACGATTTTTCCGCTTAGATTCTAATGTAACGGAAATGTTTTGTGCTCCCCTGTAAACCAAGTTTAACTGCCACATAGTTAATTTTAGATAAAGAACAGTCTATAATGAACCTCAATAACATATAAAAATTACGTAGCACTCCGAGTATATTTACCATGGTTAGATCACGGCCAGACGGCCAGATTTACAGAATTCCTAACAAACAGAATTCAAAAACATTTTTCAACTTTATTGGAAATTGCGTTACGAGACTCTTTTCTATAATTTTTAGAACGTGTAAGTTAAAATTTAACTGTATAAAGCATTTCGATGAAAATAAAGAAATTTCTGTTATAGTAATCGGTTTTCTTTTATCTTTATTATTTAACCAGAGGACCCGTGCGAAGATTTCGCACTGAAATCTATTATTTTTTAGGTACTTCTCTATTAACCCGTCAACCGCTTTTCATAAAAAAAAACTACCGCCAAACTGTAAGATTAAACGCCAAAAATGCAGTCCCATTTACTTGATGTCAGAATCATTATGCGTGTTTGTTACGTCATCTAGTGGTTTTACATTCGACATTTGCGACATAAAGCTACCTATTGCAGCCGTTCGGAGGAAAGCAGTTCAGGAAAATTTCGATATATTTTCACCGATCATGACCCCCAGACCCCAAAACCACCCTCCGCTCAAATGTTGATTTATATATATAGATATATCCCTATATATATATATATATATATATGTATATATATGTATCTGACATATGTCATACGATAACGCTCGTATTTATAAATCGATTTTGATGAAACTAATTGAGTGTATTAATCTCACCAATGTCTCGACTGAGTTCGTTGGCCAGCTTGGTCCGCCATTTTGTTTCAAGATGGCGGCCATTTAAAAATTTAAACTAAAATAAATATACCAAAAAAATAATAATTCAAATTTATTTTTAATTACGCGTTAGGCCTTGATACAAGGATTCCAGAGCATTTTTTGTTTTACCTCTATCTTAAAAAATGGCTGAGATAGAGCAGTTTGAAATTCTAGGGTGGCTGACATTTTGAAACAAAACAGCACATTAACGCCATTACTTGCAAATTATTTTCTTTTATTGTTGTAATAATTTTCCCAATCATACGCATAAAACTATATATTCATATTCGTTAGCGCCAAAATTGGCGACATTGGCGACAAAATTGGCGACATTTGGCGAAATATTGCCAAATTTGTCGACCAAAATAAGTCTTCATAAATGAAGCCAATTTGGCTATTGCTCAATAATTTGGCGAATTTCTTATTCAAATTCAGTATTAACGAATCTTTTGTAAACGTTTCTTTGCATTTTAACTTGCTGTTTTCGTGTAACATTAGCTAAAATGTTAAAACTAAGATATAGGAAAGCTACCTTTTCCTCCCGGTACAGGCCGGAAGGACTTTTTTCATTATGTTTTACTGATTTAGTAGTTATTTTATTAATTAAAATAACTATTATGTCCTTAAATTCTTATATTTTATTTATTTTTTGATATTCCAATGGCAACGTTCTCCCGTTTATTTGGCGATAGTTTTTTGTTATGAAAATTGGTCGACGGGATAATAGAGAAGTATCATTTTTTATCAATATGTAATATTTATTAGATGCAGGTTTAAACTTCTAAAGAAAAAGCAAGGATAAAAATATCTGCAAACAACATTTAGTTGTTAGACAAGCCACAATATCATCTAATTTATTCCATCAAAGTTCACAATATCATCTAATTTATTCCATCAAAGTTAGACTAAAAACTGATCCAAGATTGCTAAAGGCACGCGCGAGAAAAAAAAATAACAATCGTATTTTGACTGCATTAGAGGATGACGTCATCCGCTTCGGGAAAACCATGGTATGACAAAGACGTTTGTCATATATCTTGCTTTCAGTTCAAACCCCCCCCCCTCAAAATTGTAACAAGTTAACATAAGCTTTTCCATTCCTCTTCCAACATCTAGCATACATGTATTGATTGCATGCTTCTCCTCCCCCCCCCCCAAAATAGAGATTTAAAAAAAAAAAAAAAAAAAAAAAAAAAAAAAAAAAAAAAAAAAAATCATAAAGATTCATTTATTCCCCCCCCCCAAATAAATAAATAATTATAAATAATTAAAATAAACAATTATAGTTTATAGATTTATAATGTCTGTAATCCCCCCCCCAAAATTCAATATGCTAACTAAAACCTATTTCTGATTTAATTTAGATAACAAATCTACTTGCTTCATTCTAAAATGCAAGTCACTCGCATATATATCAGAAAACTCTCTGTCCTTAACTTTGCGGTTATGCTAAAATAAGTTAATAATGTTCACATATTTCTAATTCAACCGTTTCCTTCTCATGAAATCAAAAGTGCATCTGTCTTAAAAGTTAGACAAAATATATATGCAGCTGTGCTCTACTTATTAAAATAATGTAACGTATAACTGTTATTCTTTATGCAAGCATTTGCACTTCTCACCCGCTCTCAAAAGAATTAATTAAAATATCTCTCGCCCACATGTAAACTGTAATATGCAAGCTCACATCTTTCACACCCTGTTATTAGATTCGAGTCATAAGTAACCGTTAATTGCAGCTGTCTTTTAGCAAAATCAAACGCCAATCCCAAAATTACTTTCTTTTCTTTTTCCTTTTCTGTCTCCATGAAAGAATCCTTACAACCCTTCCCCCCATTCTCAAATGAATGCACTATCATAGACAGATTCTAGCAGTTATCGTTTTTTCCCATACGCGTCCGTCCGCAGTCTCCAAAGACTCCCTCGCCAAGTACTGGCGATTTTATCATGCTTTCCGCGCCAACACCCGTACATGTAATTTTTAGAACATAAGCACTTCGGCCGTTAGACGTGACCAGAAAGGTTGTAAAAAAACTTGTCATTGTTTGTGTAGGTACCTCCCCTTTGCTTCTTTAACTATCGATATTGCCTCACCGTAAAATAAATCTATATTGCATCTAACTATGTTTTTTCTTCTTTCTCCTGGATTTACTACGTATTTTTCATCTCTAACGGACCCTGTTTGATATTCTCCGTTATACTAATAAGCACTGACGCCAAGGTAAATAAACATCAACTATTCCATGTTATATTTCGCCGGTTTCGCTTGAACTTAGCGATTCATTTTTTCTTCTAATAAGGGGAGGTATCGAGGTACAATAATTATAAGAGATATATTTCCTTCATCTGCAACTATGTGAAACTTTAAATACAACTTCTCTGAGCTGCCCCTGGAAACTTAACGCTGCCTCCGCTCCGATTCTTCACTGATTCCAGACCGCGCGTCCCCCCCATCTCTTCGCAGCGCGATATACCTGACGCCGGCCTCGCTTCATGTGGAACGCATCATCACAACCCTCCCACCTGCCATGCTGGATCGCTTTCCTACCGGGAGTCTTTCTTCACCCCCTCATCTCAGCTGACAACCACTGCTCTTTCTGGAAGTGCTACCCCCGCACCCCCTCCGCCGGATTCAAGACAGTCGGTCTGTTTTCTCTGTATCGGGAATTCTCTCGCCGATCATCATCTTTTCGAACTCAAGACATCAATACAATAGTGTGCTGTTCCCCCAGTGCTTTCCCCTCATCTAAATGTGTCTGTGTGTTGTGCGACAATTAACGTTTAAAAAAAAAAGTGTGGTTCGTTGAAAACCACAAGTGTTTCAAGTGCTTCAAGTGTATTGTGTATGCGTTCAAAATAGTGGTCCAAAAGTAAATTTACAATGATATATTTCTAACAGTGTTACTAAAAGTAATCCGTGTAAGTTTCATCCAAATAAATTTCTTCAACATTAGTGCTTCAAAAAGTGCCATTTATTCAAAAAAAACTACTGTGGTGATCGTAATTTTCCAGTGTGTGTCAAGTACGTAAATAGTATACTTTCCGGAAGATCAGTGCTATGAGCTCATGATTCTTTTTTAATGCGGCTGGGTTTCAATAATCCTAGGCTTTGAGTACAAGTGCATATTTCAACCTTCATACTTCTCTTGTAATATAATTAATTTTTTTTCCTCTACCAGTCAGTAGTGAATTTTATTTGGTTAAATTATTGCATTTCCATTTTTAAAAGAATATATTTAATAACAGAGTTTTTGTTATGTTCTTTTTGTGTTTGCCTTTTACCAAAACCTTCTTAATTAAATATTCAGGGTGAAATTAAGTTAATTTAATTTTTGAACTTTCTCATCAAATCATATAAATATGATTATTTTATCTTGCATTTTTTTTTTAGTTGTAAAATATGATATTTTTATGAATATTTAAGGCAAGATTGTTTTTTTAAGGTGTTTTGGATACAAATATTAATTTGAGTTTTAATTTTTAGTAAACCAGTTTAAAAAAAAATATATAACTTGAATTCTCTTGCAATATTCGTTTCATTTTTTTTTAAATGAAGAAAAGAAATGCTACGTTCCATTCTTAACAATTTAAATAATTTGCATGAATTTTTTTTTACTTTTTATACTGGTGTTGACAAATCTCAGGTAAGATCTATTCACAGTATCTTATACTATACAAATTGATTTTAATGTTATAAAAAAAAAAAAAAAAGATATATTTTTTTTTCTCCTCTATTTTTCTCTCATTCATCGCTGTTTCTTTTTAAAAATGAATTTAAAAATGAGCGTTAGGGATCTATACGCTAAAAAGAAACAGTGATCAGTCATTATTATTTATTATAATATAAATCCAGTTTACATTTTTCTTTCATGTTATATTTATTATCTGCTAGTGTATATTGATATTTTTTTTTAGTTATTTTATTGTGCATGCAGTGTTTCCTTGAATTTCATAGATTAGTTAATAGTATTTTTGGCCACCATGGCTTCTCGGCAAATACCAATTAATTTACCGACATTTGATGGTGATCATGAATCACTCAAATTCTTTTTCGACCAAGTACGGTCTGTTAGTCAAATAAATAAATACAGCCCGCAAGCAACAATTGCTCTCTTGAAAAGTAAATTATCTGGTCCTGCATTAAAATATTTAACACAGAACCCTGATTTATTAATCTCAAATGACATAAATGTAATCGAAAAAGAATTTTCCAATTTTTTTCCCCCCCTAGCAAATCACAGGTAGCAGTCGAACTTGCAAACTTAACGCTCTTACCCGCAGAAACCATTAAAAACTTTGCCCATAGGCTTAATGTTCTGGCTGCAACAGTTTATTCGGACATTCAAGACGCCAATGCGCGTGACAAAATTAAGTACATGAAATTCCTGGAAACCATTCCGTCCAATTTACGAATTAAAATACAAGAGGAAGGGATTACAGAGTACCAACCCGCAGTTTTAAGAGCCCAGGCGCTACAAGATATTTTGTACGGAGAAAAAAATTTTGCATGCTTACCCCACCCCTTCCCCAACTGATTCAATATTTGCCGACCAGCTGAAACAGCTAACCGAGAAAATAAATGCCCTTTCTGTAAATACCCAAACACAACCAGAAATTAAAGATGACGCGGCAACTTACAAAACTAAATTTGCTGGCATGCACGACAAACGGAAATTTCAAAATCACAATTTTAACAAACGCCCCTCTCCACATAAGTCGTACAGATTTCACAGAACTACTTGCCAGCTATGTTTCAAAAGTGGTCACGAAGCGCAAGCCTGTTTTAAGTGGAAACGCTTAAATACACAAAGACGAGGACAATTTCACAACAACAACAACCGACAACAGGAAAACTAAGTCAGAGGTGTAATTTTGCTGATGGCTTTGCACCTCACCCCCCTACTGATTACACATCAGCCAGTTTTTTCCCAGATCCGTCCTTACCAAAAATTTCACTTAATAGACTAGTAAACTCTGTAAGCACACAAACATGTGATAGTGTAAAAATTTCTAAGCATGAAACGACACAAACAAACACAGAACAATACGATGACACTACTACAAAAATTATTTACAATGTCATTAAAGACTCAACATCACTTCCCCTTGTAAAGGCCTCAATTGCAAAAAAAGATATTACTCTACTTTGCGATACAGGAAGTACTATTTCGTTACTATCACAGTCTTTATTTGATGAATTAAAAACAATTTTAAAATATAAGAGATTATCAACTGGTGTTGTCATCAAAACAGTCAATTCTGATGTAGATTTTTCCGCATGTATTAGAACCTCCATTAAATTACAGCACAAAAACTTTAATCATCACTTCTACATTGTAGACATACCAGATTCATCTAGTTTCCAAGGTATTATCGGCTATGATTTCATCAAACGATTCAATATTGTTGTAAACACCGTCAAAAACATTATCCATATTGACAACACTTTATCCATTCCTTTGGTAAACAAACAAACTACTTTATCTTCTGAAATAAACCAATGTAGTACACAACCCACCTCCTTCAAAAATCAAACTGTAGCTTTGACTCGTAGAATTTCCTTAAACCCTCAGGAACAAAAATGGATTTCAGTTTTCACAGATTCTATTAGCACAGACAAACACTCTAGGACTGTCAATACATTAGGATTTACATGAGATACACTTGTATCTATTTTTTTTTTTTTTTTGACTAATTCTTCCCCTTCAGGCTAGTGGTACCGTTCTAAATTTTTGCCCTTAGGTTACCACCCCTCACCAGATTGTGTTTAGAGAGACAATTGTGATTTAGTTTACTAATTCACAATGTTCCCTTTTCCCAAAAGTATATGTGTTCCCGAATCGTGCTCCTGTGTGGAGATCAGTGTGATCTTCATTGGGGAGCAGGGAGTTCATGTTGTAATGATGTGGACTCTCATCACTGCCCTCCTCACCTAGGTCGTAAGGCCCTAAGCCTGAGACATCACACTTGTCATGCATTGACAAGATTAAGGGCGGTCCCTTTTTATGGGCGTGCCACATGCACCTCTTTTTTTTACCGTCCTGTGCTTGCACGAATTTTAAAAAACTTTTTCAAACAACTTTTCAGTACACTACACTTGAGTTAATCCATTTTCACTTTTTCATATAATTCAAGTTAATTTTTAAGGATATATGTTTATGTTATGTGTTATTTGTGTTTATTTTTTTAATTGTTTTCATTTGTGTTTCATATTATACTTAAGTATTAACTATAGTATTTAAGTGCAACAAAATTGAGAAAATGAGTACTGTTTTGAGCTCAGTTATCATTAGACATGTCTAGTTAAATAGTAACTTTTTAAAGCTGGTACCAGAAAGACAGAAAGACAGAAAGAACAAAACAGAAAATAAAAAGGACGAAGATATATAAAAAAAAAATCTTCGAAGGTAGTGCACTATGTTTTATATTTTATGGCCTGAAGTTACAAACTATTGAGGTAACAAAATCCTTTATACTGTTGCAACTCATATAATTTACAAGTATTTTGTGTTATATTATGTATGTATTTTTTTAAGCTTGGGGAGAGTATAATTGTATTATATATATTTTTTAAAAAAACTGTACTGTAAACAGTACAGCTTTTCTGGTCAATGGGGTGATATATATGACAAAGACGTTTGTCATATATCTTGCTTTCAGTTCAAACCCCCCCCCCTCAAAATTGTAACAAGTTAACATAAGCTTTTCCATTCCTCTTCCAACATCTAGCATACATGTATTGATTGCATGCTTCTCCTCCCCCCCCCCCCCCCCCAAAATAGAGATTTAAAAAAAAAAAAAAAAAAAAAAAAAAAAAAATTCATAAAGATTCATTTATTCCCCCCCCAAATAAATAAATAATTATAAATAATTAAAATAAACAATTATAGTTTATAGATTTTAAATGTCTGTAATCCCCCCCCAAAATTCAATATGCTAACTAAAACCTATTTCTGATTTAATTTAGATAACAAATCTACTTGCTTCATTCTAAAATGCAAGTCACTCGCATATATATCAGAAAACTCTCTGTCCTTAACTTTGCGGTTATGCTAAAATAAGTTAATAATGTTCACATATTTCTAATTCAACCGTTTCCTTCTCATGAAATCAAAAGTGCATCTGTCTTAAAAGTTAGACAAAATATATATGCAGCTGTGCTCTACTTATTAAAATAATGTAACGTATAACCGTTATTCTTTATGCAAGCATTTGCACTTCTCACCCGCTCTCAAAAGAATTAATTAAAATATCTCTCGCCCACATGTAAACTGTAATATGCAAGCTCACATCTTTCACACCCTGTTATTAGATTCGAGTCATAAGTAACCGTTAATTGCAGCTGTCTTTTAGCAAAATCAAACGCCAATCCCAAAATTACTTTCTTTTCTTTTTCCTTTTCTGTCTCCATGAAAGAATCCTTACAACCCTTCCCCCCATTCTCAAATGAATGCACTATCATAGACAGATTCTAGAAGTTATCGTTTTTTCCCATACGCGTCCGTCCGCAGTCTCCAAAGACTCCCTCGCCAAGTACTGGCGATTTTATCATGCTTTCCGCGCCAACACCCGTACATGTAATTTTTAGAACATAAGCACTTCGGCCGTTAGACGTGACCAGAAAGGTTGTAAAAAAACTTGTCATTGTTTGTGTAGGTACCTCCCCTTTGCTTCTTTAACTATCGATATTGCCTCACCGTAAAATAAATCTATATTGCATCTAACTATGTTTTTTCTTCTTTCTCCTGGATTTACTACGTATTTTTCATCTCTAACGGACCCTGTTTGATATGCTCCGTTATACTAATAAGCACTGACGCCAAGGTAAATAAACATCAACTATTCCATGTTATACATGGGACTGAGAAATATAAATCTAAACATTTCAATTTCAATTTCGCTTTTTAATCATAAGTATAAAATAAACCCGTGCGATGTTTTTTATAATAATTGCTGAGCATCATATAATGTGGTATTTTATTTTTTTGGCAACAATAATTTGAGGAAAACCTGTCATTTCTTTTAAGAAAACAATGCCGATTTAATTTTTAATTTTCAGCAAATTTTAATCAAAAACATGTTTTAACGAAACGTTAAGTGTGCTATGTCAGAAGCCTGTTCAAAATCCTTTCATATGCTATCTCATTCGTCGTTCTGCGTTTCGTATTTTCTGAGTAAAAGGGATGTTGACAGGATAAATAATATATAAGGATTTCTAAACATTTTTGCGATTTATTTTATTGGACACTGCATATTTTAAAGCTACTATTTTATTCTTTGTCACATTTCACAACTATGAAATTATGTAACAGAATAAAACAGTGTAGCGTGTTCTCAGAAAAATTTCGAGTACATTTTCCTTCTTTTCGAAAATATTATTAGTAATATGGATTTTTCAGTTTTTTGATAATTTGAAAATGTGTTACATTGTTAAAAAGTGTTCATGAAATCGGTCTGGTCGTACTCTATCGGTCTGGTCGTACTTCTCGTAAATATACTCGGTCTGCCATATAACTTTTTTATGTTATTGAGGCTTACAGTAGAAAGTTTCTGTATAATTTCTTTAATTTCACTTTCTTTTGCAGATATCAAAATGTCGTCAACATAAACGATAATATATGCTTTACTGTTTTTAGTATTACGTATGAATAAACACGTGTCTGAAATTGATTGTTTGAAATTTAACTTTTCTAACGATTCTGAAATTTTTGTGTGCCAGGTTCTAGCTGCCTGTTTTAAGCCGTTATTAGCCTTATTTAATTTGCACACTTTGTTTTCATGATTAGGTTTGACATAGCCTTCCGGCTGAGTGATGTATATATCCTCTTCTAAATTTCCATACAAAAATGCAGTTTTAATGTCAACGTGGTTTATGTTTAGTTTATGATAGGCGGTGGCTGCTAAAAATGTTCTAATGGTTGTATGTGAAACCACTGGAGCAAAAGTTTCATAATAATCAATGCCAAAATTTTGAGAATAGCCTTTTGCCACTAATCGCGCTTTATATTTTTGTATTTTTCCTTTATCATCTAATTTTGTTTTGAAGAGCCATTTCGAACCTATTATTTTTGTATTTGGCGGGGGGTCAACTAATGTCCAAGTTTTATTTTGGTTGTGAGATTCTATCTCCTCCTGTGTCGCTTTGATCCAGTTTTCTTTTTCTACTGGGTTTTCCATGTTTATTATTTCCTGCCAATTTTTCGGTTCGTTTATATTTTCATCTTTAACCAAATAAATTAGTCTCTCTGGGGGAACCACTTTATTTACTCTATCTAATCTTCTCGGTTCGGTTTGATTTAGTTCAGATTCATTCTGAGTATTATTTTCATTTGAAATTTCGATTTTTATTAGATTTGGGTTTTCTGACTTTTCGTTTTCGGCACTAGTGTTTTCATCTATATTTAGTTCTAGCAATTTTTCTTTATTTGAATTTTTCGGATAGTTTTCCAAAAACTTCACAGTTCTTGCTATAGTTATATATTTGCCGCTTGTGTATATACGATATCCTTTGGAATAATTATCGTATCCCACAAAGATCCCTTCTACTGCTTTATTATCTAATTTCTGTCTTTTTGGCTTGTTAATATATGCATAAGCTTTACAGCCAAAGACTCTTAAATATTTTAGATTTGGTCTTCTGTTTGACCATAACTCATATGGAGTTTTCTCGTTGGCTTTAGTTGGCAGTCGATTTTGTAGGTGATTTGCGGTGCAGATCGCCTCTCCCCAGAAATGTAATGGTAAATTAGAGTCACTTAACAATGTTCTTGTCATTTCTATTAATGATCTATGGTGTTGCTGAACGAAAGCTTCAGCAACACCATTCTGGCTGGGAGAATATGGTACTTTTAGCTGTCGCTTAATTCCATTTTCTTTTAGAAAATTATCTATATTAGAATTTTTAAATTCTTTCCCATTATCAGTTCTGAGTTCTGTAGGCTTTTTGCCAAATTTATTGTTGACCAGGGCAACAAATTCTTTTAATTTCTCAAATACCTCACTTTTATTTTGTAGGAGATATCGTAAATCTAGAGTAATCATCTATGAAAGTTAAAAAATAATTTTTCCCACCTATGGTTGGAGTTTGAATAGGACCACATACGTCTGAATGCACCAACAGCAAAATTTTATTTGCTCTAAATTCCGTCTTTTTGGGGTATGGTGCTTCAGTTATTTTTGCTTTGATGCAAGGCTCACATTCGGTACTATGAGAACAATTATTTATGTTTATTCCGCATGCTAATTCCTTAGTCATTATTTCCCTCATTGACGCGACGAATTTATGTCCTAATCTTCTATGCCACAGTTCAACGCAATTTTTATTTTTGCAATTTGTTATCATATTTACGAAATTTTCATCTGTGATTTCGTTAGTTTGCTGAATTTCGTATAAATTGTTTTTTCTTGTACCTTCCAAGCGAATTAATCCTTCATATTCTAGAAAACATATATTATTCTCGAACATTATTTTGCATCCATTTTTCGTAGCTTTAGCTACCGAAAATAAATTAGTTTCAATTTCGGGTAATAGTAGAACATCTTTTAATGTTATTTCATGTGTTCTACCGTCTCTACCGTCGAGGTTATTGTGGTAATGTTTACATTACCCGACCCGTAGGATTTTAGTTTATTGCCGTTGGCAATTACGACGTTGGTATGTTCTTTATTTGTAAATTCAGAAAATAAGTTTTCATCATTTGATATATGGGAGGACGAGCCAGAATCTATGATCCATGCTTTATTTTGCGATTTGTTAGTTAAAAATGCGCAATTTTTCTTTTCTTCGGTTCCGAAATAAGCTGTGCTTTTATTGTTCGGTTTATTTGAGTCCGCGCTTTTTAACCTGTTTTCGTCTTTTTGAAAGACTAATGAAGAAGATAAGTTTTTCTTACATTTTGTTTAAAGTTAGTTGTTTTATTTTTATTGTTCCAGCAATTTATAGTGTTGTGATTTTTCATTCTACAAATCGTGCAATATTTTTCTTCTATTTTAAAACCTGCGGGTTTAAATTTTCTTTCGGCTCTAAAAGCTTTGTTTGAATTGTCACTGTTATTAGAATTCTCGTTTCTTTTATTGTATTCATCTGTTAATTTGCTCTTTATAAATTCTGGAGTTAATTCGTCTTCCTGCCTGGCTTCTAATGCGGTTATGAGGGTGTCGTATGAAGGAGGTAAAGAGCAGAGCAGTAATGCTGAAATATGATTTGTTTTAATTTCTTCGCCTATGACTGATAACTTATCGATAATTTCTAATATTTTGGTTATATGAGTAATCATATTTCCTCCTTCAGATAATTTCGTTCCATAAAGTCTCCTAAGGAGAAATAGTTTACTGGAGAGATTTGATCTCTCATGGATGTTTTTTAGCGTGTTCCATGTGTCCCGTGCATTTTGTAAATGCTTAATATGGATGATTTGGTTATACTCAATACTTAAATTGATAAGAGCCCTTGCTTTTTTATCTTTCTTCGACCATTCCGTGGTTATTGTATTAGGTGGGTCGTCTGTGACAACTTCAAAGAGCTCTTCTCTTATCAAGAGCATCTCCACCTTGAATTTCCAATTTGCATAGTTGCTTGAATTTAATTTTTCAATTATACTTCCTTCTTTGAAGGTTGCCATTTTTCAATTTCAGAATATATCTAAAATTAGTTTCTTTTCTTTTAAGTATTCGAGGATTCTAGGACACTATTTTTTATTTTTATTTTTACCTTTTACATATTTTAGAATATTTTCTAGCTCATAATCTTTGTTAGCAAAATTGAAGATAACGAGTAGTATTTAGCGCACTCTAAAGTAATATAAATAATCAATGTCTACTTTGATAAACATAGGTAAGATTTTGCTTACCTCCTTTTTCAGCAATCAACCTCACTCCTCATTTTACCGCGTAGTAGGTCCGCCAGAATCACTGGTTAATCCATTAAGAAAAATGATGTATCCATTACATTTGGCACATACAATATGTAAATCCTTGATTGAAGAATCACTATGTGATTAAGTAATGTGAATAAGCTATTAATTAATAAAACATTCATTATACTGATTAAAGAATTTAATTTACAATTTTTATATTTAATAGTTACATAATTTTAATCTTAAACATTAATTAAATTTGATAAGTTTAAGGGAGATCGGAGTATACATGTTCTTTCTCCATCGCGAGAGAAAAAGCTTCTATTAAAGTTCTATATAGCAGAAAGAAATCAGTCTTTAGTCCTTATCAAGTGATGTCATTTTACAGTTCTTTAATTGGATGGAAATGTCGTAAAGTCAATTTACGTCATTCATACGTATTTTAGTCTCTTACTTCCTTGTTCAGTTCACGAGTCTGTAAAAACCTCTTCATATTGCATCATGTATTTCATTTCCTCTTTGAAATTGGATAAACACTATTTATAATGATGAGTTTTTAAGTGAACTGTCATAAAAATCAATTTGCGGAGATTATTATCATGATGTATTATCAACAGTTTGAAATAGTGAAACAGTATTAAAATTATCCGCAAAATATTTTCTCCATAGACCGTGATATAACGGAATTATTTTATATTTATTTATCTTTAAAGCAACGATGAGTGCTATGCACACCATATTCCATAATAAGTCTCGTGTAGTGCACTTTAGTGATATATATAAATTTTAATGTGTTTGAAATTGTGTAATATCATTTAAATAAACCGAAAATGAATTTTCCCATAGACAGTAATGTAACGGAATTCTTTTGAGTGTCCCTGTAAAAAAAAACTATAAATGTTACACTTTCCATTTTCAATTCCGAACATGATATAGTAAACGTCAAAAACATGTCATGTTTCAACATGTGATTTGAAACACTTTAAAATGTTAAATAACTTAAATTGTATTTAAAAATGTGTAAAATTTTACCTGTTGATTGATGTAATGTTAATTCGTCAGAGGCTAGAATGGCATGTGATTCACAACTGCTAGTTGGATTTAAACAGCGATATTTACAAAATGCAGCTAAAAATTATTAAAATATACAGTCGTGAGTAAAAAAAAAAAAAAGTCCTTTTATGAATTCCCTCAAACCGTTGTATTAAAATGGTATTGTTTTCAACAGTTTGAAAATAAGTCTAAAATTAAATGTTATACTTTTACTAAAGTTTTGGGACAAACTACATATTAAAATTTGTACAAATATTTTTTATAGAATTGTGACGGCCAATTTCTGCATAAATTCGAATATATTGTACAATGGTCGGAATAATCGCACTAAACGTAATGAAACTAGAGTATAGTCGCTTCTTTTACCGGTAGTTTTTAGTGTAGTGCGTTACTTTAAAAAAAAATGTAATGTAGTGAGTAGTGCGACAGAAAAAATCAGCAAGTTGTTCTAGCAAACACTGACTATATTTAAAGCTATTTCAGGTAACACAAGCTGGAAATTGTACGTCAAACGTGACAAATGAGGTGCATTCGTACTGTAGCTAGCTATATAAATATTTAGATCTTGATGATTTTTAATTCTGTGAAACAAATGATATCGTCTGCAGATTAATTTCTGTAATAGAATAAGTATCTCGGTCGCTTGACGATTAAACTTCGGAAGCTCCTATAACAAGAAAGCACCGATTTTTAAAACAAAATTCAAATTTCTTAATAAATATTTTTATTAATATCTCCTAAAGTTTTGATTCGATTTTAATAAAATTTGAAATGTCTCGACAAAATTCTGCAAAGATAATATATCTCTAATTTCAAACCATTCGGTTGGGTAGTTCCGAATATCAGCAACTTAGCTGTAGAATTTAGCAACGCATTGTGTGATATCATGGATTTTTTCATTGACATTTATTGGGAAATCAAAGTGACAAAATCTTAATTAATATAAATACTAATTTTTCATTAAAATTTAATAATGATAATAACAACATTTTTCTATTTTTGTTATTATATCTTCACTTTTAATGATTCGTTTCACCTTTTGGAATTACTTTATTTACTAGTTAACTATTTTTTGATATTATGAGAACAAAAGTTAATATTGAATTGTCCTGGTCGGCATATAAAGAGTGATATGTGTCTAAAAGAATATTTTACTGAATAACAAAAAACATTTTCATGTATGTTATATTTCTTACTTTTTAATGTTATTTATTGGTTTTATCACATTTATTTGATTGTATCCTGGCAAATTCGATATACCAATTGACATACCGAGGGTATTGCATTATAGGTTGTAATTTCAATTGTAAATTCAATCCTTTGGCAAAATCTTAAATTAGCGAAGTAGTGACTAATTTTAAAAAAGTTGCTTGCGGTCGCTACTTTCTAAATATGTAGCTGTAGCTGTAGTTAAATACATTTTATATAAATTAGTTGTAGTTGTAATTTGCTACAAAAAGAAATTAGTTTATATGACCACTGATCTTGAAAAGTTTGTAAATTGTGCAATTTTTCTTTGTAAATTATTATGATTTTCTATTCTAAAAATATAAATGATAACAGGATACGTTATCCCTATACTGTCACAATGTAAAATACGGCTATACATTATAAAATAATGATAGGGATGAACATGGCTTATTTTCAAATATGTTGATTATTTAAAAAAATAATACGGGTAAAAAATACTACAGTGGAACATCCCTTTAACGAAGGGCCTATTTGACAAAGGTTTCTACTTAACGAAATTTTCTGTAGAACCTTGATTTTGATCACCATTAACATCTAAATTAATCTCCATATTACGAGAAAAATATTCAATATAACGAAGTTTATTCCACTTTCGTGCATGTACAGTACTAGGACTTCCCTCAAAGGGATTAGTCTGAGTGATATTGCTGAGAACATAAAGTTAACAATTACGATATAAAGAAGATATCAACAAGAATCTAAGTGAATATACAGCATATGATAGACAAGAGATAGATAAAGATACAACATATGAAAAATAGCAAATTAAATGATATAATAACAAAATATCATATATAAATTCATATACTGTTATGTTTTCATATGCATTTTTTTATAACATTTGGCAAATAATCTCATTTTCTTAAGCGGGAATTGCTCAAAACTTAAAAAAAAAAACGCCGGATCTTTTAAAACGATATTTTTAAAGTCACATAATCAGATTTGCAGCCAATAGCGTATTTTAGCAAGTGTAGTTTAACGCAATTTTAATTTAATTTTTGCAACATTTTCTTTGTGACAAATATCTAAATGAAATATTAAAAAATAAAATATTAAATATTGAAATATTAAATCAAATATTTAATATTTGAATTAAAAAAATTTCCTTTGTTTATTTGTATAAATATTTATAGAAACTCGTATACTTCAAACCACATTGATAACATGCTTTGCTACAAACGTGTCTACCAGTCTAACTACTCGTATGTCTTAGCTGTGTCTCTCTCCGAACTCATCTGTCTACTGTCTCTCTACTTTTCTGTATACCCGTCTCAGTATCCGTCTGTCTTTCTACCCGATTCTTTAATCGTGTCTCTACCTGTCTCGCTTCACGTTACACTACTCGTCTATCAACACGTCTGTCTGTCTATATACCCCTCTCTCTACCCGTCTGTCAAGTCGTCTCTGTACTCGTCTCTCTATCCACCACGCTACCCGTCTCCCTACCTATCTCACTACCCCTCTGTCAACCCTTTTTTGCACCTGCCTCGCTACCCGTCTGTCTATTCGTTTCGCTACCCGTTAGCTTATCTCTGTCGCTATCCGTCTCTCTACCCGTCTGTCTACCCGTTTGTTTACACGTCTATCTATCTTTCGCCAACTCTTTCCAATATTTAAACAATTTAGTAAACGGAAGCCGTTTATCTGTTATTAAATGCAAACAGGAGTAATTTATCTAAAGAGTGTAATCAGATGCAATTTTTTTAAATACATACATAAACCAGCATAATAATTCACCAGTTTTATTTTCATAGTAGTTTATGTCATTTGACAGTAAATCTCAACTTCTTCAACCCGAACTGCGTCAAGCTTTTTAAAAATGCCCCAAGGTCCGTATAACTGGGAAGGGGAATTGTCCTCAGGTCTATTAGATACATATGTTATTAAGTTAAGTGAAAGTTTCGTAATCGGGTTCGCAGCCAATTTCTTATGTCAGAAAGGGTGGCTTCACGCCTTTTTAAATTCATTTCTGTAACTTTCTTTTTCTTTTTTTGGTGGGAGGTTGGGGGGGGGGGGAGGGTTCCAAATATATACACTTAAATTCAAACTTTTGCCCCCATGTTAATATTAGTGTTGTTTGTATTATCAATTAATACTTTGTTGATCGAGCTTCATTCGAAACAAATGTAAAAGACTTCTACAGTTTTTTTTTTCTAGGAGAAAGTTCCGTAATCGGGCCCTAAGCTAATCGGGGAATTTAATATCATTATTGTTTCTAACTCTTATAGAGTTAAAACAATATTGTTGCTAGCATTACTCTTGTTTGTGACCAACCTCTTCTGTGTATCTGAATAGGGAAAAGTTCCGTATCATGTACTGGTTGGTGCCAAAGTCAGTTGTAGAATCTTACAAATTTTTCTAGAGAGCGGAAAAACATGTTTTTTAAAATATTTACAAATATACGTTTATTAAACCATGTTTTTGAGCCATTTTAAAAAATTAAGTACGGTGCTAAAATAAAATTTTATTGCCATTTTCGATATTTTAATAAGAAATGAAAATACATAACAAACAAATTTAACAAAACTAAGCCATTTTTGGGTACTTCTCTATTATCCCGTCGACCACGTTTCATAACAAAAAACTATCGCCAAACTAAGATTAAACGCCAAAAATACAGTCCCATTTACTTGATGCCAGAAGCATTATCGTATTTGTTATGCCATCAAGTGGTTTTTAATTCGACATTTGCATGTATTTTTCATTATGTTTTACTGATTTATTAGTTATTTCATTCATTAAAGTAACAATTGTGTCCTTAAATTCTTATATTTTATTTATTTTGATATTTCAATGGCAACGTTCTCCCGTTTATTTAGCGTTACAGTTTGGCGATAGTTTTTTGTTATGAAAAGTGGTCGACGGGATAATAGAGAAGTAACCATTTTTTGTGATAAATAATTGTTATTGCCAGGGGGGCAAATTGTAAACAATTAATAAGCGAACTAAAAAAATTACCGGAAAAAACTTGTGGGAATCTCAAGAAAAAAATATCTGATATAAATAGCATTTAAAATCTTAAAATGAAGAAGTGGTCCGTATAAAAATGCAAAACATTATACACCTGATATAAGAATTTTTTAATTTTTTTATATTTCCGAAAGCACAGATAAAAGGGTAAAAATCCCGGCACAGATGCCATATACTCACCACGTTGGCGCGATTTTTCCCCCGCCCCTTTGGCGAAAACTGTTTGTTGTGTTTGTTTACTTTTATTTTTTATTTTAATTCTATAGATTATTTTTATATGTATATCAATATTAATTTAGGCACAGATGTCATATACGCACCAGATGGCACGACTTTTCCTCCGCCAATTTGGCGAAAACTTTGTTTTTGAATATTAGTTACAAATACCATACAATAATAGCATGTAATTTTTTATTTCAATATAAAAATAAAATAACGTAATAAATGAAATAGCTCCTATTATTCAAAAATGGGAAATAAAAATAAATAAATGATAGTTTGATATAAATAAATATTGATATATATAATAAAAACAATTTATAGAATTAAAATAAAAAATAAAAGTTAATAAACAACAATTGAAACAAAATAACCGGGTTACCATGTGAGGCATAAAATTGCCATTTTGTTGCAATCGCGCCAATGTGGTGCGTATATGACATCCGCGCCTTTATTTATATCAAACTATTATTTATTTATTTTTATTTCCTTTTTTAAAATAATAGAAGCTGTTTCATTTATTACGTTATTTTATTTTTATATTGAAATAAAAAATCACGTGTACTATTTGTCACACTATTTGTAACTAATATTCAAAAACAAAGTTTTCCCCAAGCTGGTGGAGGGAAAAATCGCGCCAACGTGGTGCGTATATGACATCTGTGCCTTGTTTCATTTCACATAGAGGTACTGCTCTATTTTCCCGTCGACCACTTTTCATAACAAAAAACTATCGCCAAACTGTTAGATTAAACGCCAAAAATGCAGTCCCATTTACTTGATATCAGAAGCATTATACGTGTTTGGGTGCGATCCAAGTGGTTCACCACTGCTTGGCGCGTTTTCAAAAAATTGCCAAATTTGTGCGTTTCTGCCTGTTGTCTCCCGGAGTGGCAACCTCCAGAAGACAACAGGCAAAAGCGTGCAAATTGAAATGGCGATAATCAAAATAAAGCAAAAATACATATTTTAAAACATTTAAAAGCAAAATAATGTCAAAATAACGTTTTTAAAAACACAGATTTTTTGTTTTAAAAAAAAATCCACTTTTTGGAATGGCTAGGTAAGAATTAAACTCACCTGCTTTTGTGCGGAGTGTTCCGAAAACCACGAAAATTGAAATCGCGAGAATTAAAATAAAAGCAAAAATAATTAATCTAAACCTTTAAACAGCAAAATAACATCAAAATACGTTTATGAAAAATAAAAGAGAACCAATGATCTCGACCTAATCCTTACTCAAGCCACCATTTAGCGCTTTTAAAAAATGATGCCACATTGGCGATTTCTAAATTGTTTACTTACATTTATCGTATTGTAACCCACAATAAGCAAGTGGTAAAATGTTGCCATTCTTAATTTTTAAATAGTTACACATAGGAAAAGTAATGGATTTAGCAATAAAAAGGTCCCTGAAAAATAGATTGCATTTATACGAGAGTAAAATTTTATTCGTTCAAAACAATTTGGACAAAAGACATAATTTAAATACAGAATTATTAAATTAAACCCTACAGAGTTGATTTTTTTAGATACTGCATTTATGAGTGAAATAAAATATTTTATTTGACAAATTTAATAAGATACATATAAAAAAGATAATACGAGCAGTAAAAAAACAACGTTTTCATCGATATTACATAAAAGTTAACGATTAATGTGAAGTTGAAAAAAACGAAAATACACGAAATTCCTTAATGCCGCAATCACTGTACCGCACGTATGATCGCTTCGCGGACATGAAACCGAAAAAAAAAACATCACTGGATACAGCAACCTCGTCGTATCGGAATCCTAAGAAATACACGAAATTCGTTAATGCCGCGATCACTGTGAACGCACGTATGATCGCTTCGCGAACATGAAACCGAAAGAAAACATCACTGGATATAGCAACCTCGTCGTATCGGAATCCCAAGAAAAACACGAAATTCGTTAATGCCGCGATCACTGTACCGCACGTATGATCGCTTCGCGAACATGAAACCGAAAAAAAACATCACTGGATACAGTAACCTCGTCGTATCGGAATCCCACGAAATACACGAAATTCGTTAATGCCGCGATCACTGTACCGCACGTATGTTCACTTCGCGAACACGAAACCGAAAAAAAAACATCACTGGATACAGCAACCTCGTCGTATCGGAATCCCACGAAATACACGAAATTCGTTAATGCCGCGATCACTGTGCCGCACGTATGATCGCTTCGCGAACATGAAACCGAAAAAAAAACATCACTGGATACAGCAACATCGTCGTATCGGAATCCCAAGAAAAACACGAAATTCGTTAATGCCGCGATCACTGTACCGCACGTATGATCGCTTCGCGAACATGAAACCGAAAAAAACATCACTGGATGCAGAAACCTCGTCGTATCGGAATCCCAAAAAATACATGAAATTCGTTAATGTCGCGATCACTGTACCGCACGTATGATCGCTTGCGAACATGAAACCGAAAAATAAACATCTCTGGATGCAGCAACCTCGTTGTATAGAGATCACAAAAATACACGAAATTCGTTAATGCCGCGATCACTGTACCGCACGTATGTTCACTTCGCGAACACGAAACCGAAAAAAAAAACATCACTGGATACAGCAACCTCGTCGTATCGGAATCCCACGAAATACACGAAATTCGTTAATGCCGCGATCACTGTGCCGCACGTATGATCGCTTCGCGAACATGAAACCGAAAAAAAAAACATCACTGGATACAGCAACATCGTCGTATCGGAATCCCAAGAAAAACACGAAATTCGTTAATGCCGCGATCACTGTACCGCACGTATGATCGCTTCGCGAACATGAAACCGAAAAAAAACATCACTGGATACAGCAACCTCGTCGTATCGGAATCCCAAGAAAAACACGAAATTCGTTAATGCCGCGATCACTGTACCGCACGTATGATCGCTTCGCGAACATGAAACCGAAAAAAACATCACTGGATGCAGAAACCTCGTCGTATCGGAATCCCAAAAAATACATGAAATTCGTTAATGTCGCGATCACTGTACCGCACGTATGATCGCTTGCGAACATGAAACCGAAAAATAAACATCTCTGGATGCAGCAACCTCGTTGTATAGAGATCACAAAAATACACGAAATTTGTAAATGCGGCGATCACTATACCGCATGTATGATCGCTTCGCGAACATGAGACTTCCATGAAAACTGCAATCAATTAATTCACAATGTTCTAAAGTAACAAGAGTAGCCACTCACATACATAATTTTTTTTTTTTTAAATCAAGATTTAAATAAAGAAGCAGATGATGAATATCATGACATAACCATTTAATGACATAAGTGTTATTTAACTGTATTAAAAAAACATGTTTTAAATAACTAATAAATCATTAAATATCATTAAAATACAAATAAAAGTCGAATAATCATTTGATGACGTAACAAATACGTCATACGTAGCAAACGCGTCATCACAAAAAATATCATTGCTCAGCCTTTCCAACAATAAAAGAGCTACATCTGGCTAACTATCCACGATTTGGCACGATTGAGAAATGATGAGGGTTGCAAGAGTCAGTCCGCTATCGCGCGCGCGCTAGCACGCCAATACAAACGGACGCCAAGCAGGGGTGAACTCTTGGATTCACCCCGTGTTTGTTAGGTCATCAAGTGGTTTTTAACGCGACATTTGCGTGTATTTTTCATTATGTTTTACTGATTTATTAGTTATTTCATTCATTAAAATAACAATTGTGTCCTTAAATTCTTATATTTTATTTATTTATGTATTTTGATATTTCAATGACAACGTTCTCCCGTTTATTTGGCGATAGTTTTTTGTTATGAAAAGTGGTCGACGGCATAATAGAGAAGTACCCACATATGTATTGATACTTTTATGTTAACTTGGCGCAGTTGATAAATCGCCAAATATTTTTCTCATAACATCTTCATATTGCATTCATTTCATTTAAATATAAATCTTTCACTGATTTCATTTGAAATACATACATTAAAAATACACGTCTTTCACTCATTTAATTTAAAATACACGCCTTTCACTAATTCCATTTAAAATACTAAAAAGGAAAAGAAAATAAGAAATAATGCCACAAATCGAAACCTTTTATTTAAACATCAAAGAATTGTTCCTAACATACACACGCGAAATAAAAAAGCTGCGAATGGTGTGATTTACGCCAAATCTCTAATACTAATACTACTCTTACTAATCTCTAATACTTTTCAAACAGAAAAAAATCCAGATTAACTTTCCATTTTTATTAAATTGAAATATATTTTATTGTGCTGAATATTAGTGCTTGCATATTTTTTTGCTCCATGTATTCCATGAACTTTTGAATTCCGATTGTCTACGAAAATCTCCCACCGGTGAAAATGACGTACGCACAAAATTTAGTGACGTATGTACTTTAATTGTGCTTTTTTATCTATTTTTTTAATATAACTTCCAAACGGTTTGACACTTATTCTTGGTAATAAATAGACGACGTTGTCACCTTTATAGGTACCTGCTGTAAAAATTTGAACGAAATCCGTTAAATATTTTTTGAGTTATGCTTGACGAAAGGTTTTAATATCCATCGTATATATGGGGCAAAGTAATACTGCGCTGTGTATGAGTCTTCGTTGCACTCAGACAATTAAAAATGACAGGTTGCTGTTGCGATAGATGTGGGACATATATTTCAGCGAAATTTATGAAAACGAACACATTTAAAGCCTTTCCATTCTGTACATATGACAAAGTCGATAACGCTGTTTTAAAAAGGGTAAGGATGATTAGGGATAAAAATTACGCCAGTATGTGGCCCAATGATGCACCCAAAAACTTGAATTTTGCTAAGAAAAATTTGGACACTTAAATGTTAAAACTAGCTTCAAGTGGCTGTATAGATTTATAAGAGACTCGATATTATGTATAAAATCATGTCATTAAAGGTATTCGATGCGATAAGAAGGGAATCTGAAATTGACAAAAAAATTACAGGTAAATTGTTCGTATACTTACAAAAGTACGAAAATTTTATGACCAGTGTATTGTATATCATAAACCAATACACAATAATATTACCTACTTTTTTTTAAATTTAGGATTTGAATTACTGAGAAAAAGAGAAGCAACGTTTCAGTTCCCAGCAAACACATACCTTTCGCATACGATCGGACCGCAGCGGGCAGTGTCGGTTTTGTGTCGGCATCGGGACGGTGGTATCGGTCAAGTTTCGGTTGTATGTCGACTACTGATACTAAAGAACCGTGCTTTTTCAAATGCCAGTTACTGTTATCGGTCCCCTTATGGTTAGATATCGGCAAGCGACTTAAATCGGCAAATGATGCTGGACCGATATCTGGTATTCGTTAATGGTCCGATTGCATTAGCCAGCATCGGTCCGAATTTGGAATATTTAGTCTTAGCCGTCAATTTTTTTTTTTCAATTGTAATTAACCGGAATTTTTTAGGTAGATTTCGTAAGAAATACTACCTATTACATTCTCTCCTAAGTTGGATTTTTTGAAAAATTTTTGCAGATCTACGCCGATCACGACTCCCAGAACCCAAAACCACCCCTAGTTCAAAACTTTATCTATCTACCTATGTCACTTTTTGCACACATGATAACAGCAATAATTCTGCACAAATCTCTTCCAAACTGATACATAAAATCAAGGGGCATAAAATCGCGGTCAAGTTCGCTAATGGGCAAAATCAAAGAAGGGGGGGGGGGAATGAGGGGCATTTTGTGAAAACAGAAATAACCCCTTAATTTCTTAATTATGATACGTATCGAATCCATTTAAAGTTATTATTACTTCTAGGAAAAGGGCCGAAAATTTATGTATAACAGATTTTTGATATCAATAAAAATGGCCCCAAAGGGGGTAAAAGGGGGGGTTTAGAAGAAAAAAATGCATAACCTCGCAAATTCAGAAGATATCAAATCTGCTTGAATTTATTATAAATCATCTTAATATTATCTAAAACTTTCATATTGATAAGTTTTTTATAGGACCAACCCTTATAGCAAAAAAAAAAAAAATCGTGTTGGCTCCACCTGCAAACAAATTAGGTTTCGAAGAGGGTGGTTCCAACTGCCGCATCATGGCAAAAAGGTCATTTCTTCCGTAATTCCCAACAAACAGGCGCCCCACGGTCTGCGTCTGCGAAATCTACCTGTGCCTGTAAGCCGATCCGTCAGGGACTTATTTTTCGATTGTGATTAAGTCTGAGTTTTGTTACTAAATGCAGGTTTTTAAAATAATGTATATTATATATTTTTACTCTTCTTTTGAGGAATTAGTGTAACAATATCAAAAAAATATTTATTCTTTTATTTTTTTTTCAATAAAAATTGTGGTAATATAATAATTTATATTTTTGAAAATGAAATGTAAAATGTATTCAATATTTTACACAAATTTTAAATAAACATATTAGACGTGATGACAAATACATATATGGAAGGAGATTGTTTGTTTTGCATCCCCCCTCCCCCCCCCGACTAACGAGCACGGGGTGGGGGCGATATTTAGATGATTGATCATACATTAATTATTACAACATTCTAAAAAAATAAATTCTAGAGTTTTTATTAACAATTTTTAAGTACTGTATCATTAAACCTGTTTTTTTTCCCTTTTCTTTCTGTTTTTTTAAATTTTTTGTGAAAATAAAAATATTTACTTTATCATAGAAACTCGACAGAGTTTCTCGCCAAGCATAAGAAACGGCAATGCATTGAATGTTAAATGAAAGGAATTTCCGCCGATGGATGCCAAACGATTTTACAAAAAAATTTTAGCACTCAGTCTAGTTTGTATTTTGCGGACGGGACAAAACGGGTTTTTGACACATCTATATCTCGCGTTCTATTTATGATAGAAACAAAATTATTGATTCTATGGAATGGGGCGTGCCAAGGGACTAAGAATTTAAAAGTAAAGCAACATCCGACGAATAGGTTTTTAGTAAATGCGATTTTAAAAGTGCTGTTTTTTGTACTTTTTAAATCTTGTTCAGACCAAAAACATTTGACAGGGCTACAGAAATGTGTAATTATCGGAATTTTATGCGGTTTACGTTATTTGAATCATTTTTATGAGTAGTTCGGACCTTTGTAAGTTTCATGTAAAAATATTAATTAGTTTTTGATTTATATGAGTTTAAAATTATTGATTCCTATACTTAACATAGAGCAAAAAAATCATAAATGACCCAACTCTCAAAAAATGGTCATATGCACATGATATTAAGATATATTATTACACTCGACCCAAGTAAGCTTCCTATTATAAAAAAAATTAAGGTTCGTTTACAGGGTCTCACAAAAGATCTTTGATATAGGGCTGAAGGGTTGTGTAATTATCCGATTTTTACGCAGTTTGCAGCATTTGAATTTTTTTTATGAGTAGTTCAAATGTTTAATATTTCGTGTAAAAATATTAATTACTTTTTTATGTATACCACTTTAAAGTGATTTATTGCTATACTTAAGAAGAAGCAAAAAAAATATTAAATGGTCTAACTCTTTTCAAAAAGAACGTATGCGCATGATGTTAAAATATGTTACTACGAACTACCTAAGTTAGTTTTTTATTGTAAAACAGAAATGTAGAATTTACTGTTCGTTTACAGGGTAACTCAAAAGAATTTTTAATAAGACTAAAAAGTTGTGTAATTAGCAGATTTTTACGTTGAAGTACATGATTCCTGTACTTAACACAGAGGAAAAACAATAGTAAATTGCATAACTTTTGTCAAATTCGCTATATACACAAGATATTCAAATATGTTACTACATCCTCTCTATTGTAAAGCGGCATTGAAGATATACGTTTCGTTTACAGAGTCTCTTAGAAGATCTTGATTACACTACAACCAATGTATATTTACTGAGTGAGATGTATTTTAATGATTTTACACTGTTTCAATCTCTGTAAGGTTCCATTATCTTGCTTTTAAATTTAATATAAGATCATTTTGTCCGTCTGAAATCTCGTCGATGTTAAGCTCTAAATCTATTAATATATAGTATTTTCATCGATTAAAAAAAACTGTGTTTATTTATAAATATATAATTCTAGCGTATTAGGAATTGATTGAAATAGCGATTACAAAATTCCAACTTTACGTTCATGCGCTGAGTAATAGAATGTAAAAATGTTGATAACCCAAGATTACAAGTTTTGCGTTTAAATATTTGCCGTTCATCGAATCTCCGGCTATGATGAACTTAAAATGCTAAATTTCGTATACAATAGATGATCGGTAGCGAACTGTTCGGATTACGAACAAATAGGTTAACGAACACTTTCGCGTGAGATTTTTATGTTCGGAGAACGAAACGTCACGAAACAAAGCCATGATGAAGAAATGCCGTGTTTCATATTTGCCGAGCTATACTTATTGCCTCTATTGTCAACTTTGAGAACATTTTAACAGTTGCATACGTATGTCCTAATTAATTCATGGACAGCCGGAAGTTGGGGACCTATATTTTAGGTTCACCGAATTGGAATGAACAGACTATATGAACAGAAATCACTTTAATAGTTTTTATACTTTTGCAAACGTTGCAAATTTTATATATATAATATGTTAGTATAAAAATCCCTGTAAATTTTTATACTAATAGAAATAGGTTCGTAGAAAAAAAAATGTTGATTATTCTCGGTAATGTATGCTCCATAAACTTATCGTTGTAGTTGACCGAAAAAAGTGCTTCTTATTTTTCCACATTTTTCTGAAACTATAGTATTTTAATTAGTTTGTAAACTACTGTAAAATTGTCTAATTTTTTTGTTTTTTGAATGTATATAAACGGAAGAGTGATATAAACAAAAGAAAAAGGAAAATAAATATGTCATAAATAATCTGATGAATACAATGTAAGGAAATTAATATAAAAGTTTCCCCGTTGTTATGGTAACGACATGTACATTGGAATAAGTCACTCAATAAATTGTATAATTCTGATGTATAATTCTGTTTATAGTATCACTATTATTTTTTTGCCCCTTTCATCTTTTCTTTTCTGAATAAAAATGGAATCCGAATAATTGAAATTAAATACCTTACAAAAAGGAGTGATATCTCATCAAAAACAACTCGTTGTAAATGATCCCGCCAAGCCACAAACCTAAAACGTCAGTCACAAAAAGAAGTGATATCACATAAAAAGAAGCGATTTAGAAGTGCATACTCCGATTCCCGTGTAAAAATCTATCACCACTCATAATGTTCCCAAAGGACTCGGAGTGAGGTACAGTATGTGAAAATTGCTTGGCGACCTGCAGGCTTTTATAATGTTTGCGTTTCCTGCAATTACATATGGCTGTATTATTTTTCTTTTCTTTTCTTTTCTTTTCTTTTCTTTTCTTTTCTTTTCTTTTATTTATTTATTTATTTTGCTCCCATAAAATTGTAAAAGTTGAAGATTCTGTGTTTGCAAGCCCCTTCTTATTTATGAGTATGAAAAATCAATTTGTTGATTTTATTTACCATTATTTAAACTAAAAACACCACTCTTACGAAGAGGATTTTTTAAGTAAACGTATAAATATTTTGAGTTTGTAATATATATATATATATATATATATATATAAACCTTATAATAAACGTAAACTAAATTGAGATATATTGCAGTAATTCTAGCGTAAGGGAATGGTATAGATCTGGGAGAAAATCCGTTCTGTCAGTTCTTTCGCATACAAAAATATTTATAAAAGTGGTATAACAAAAATATAAAATTTATTTTTCGATTTTCAAAATTGATATACTACATATATTATAAAAGCCTGCAGGTCGCTAAGCAGTTTTCACATACCGTACATCACGCCGAGTCCTTTGGAAACATTATGAATGGTGATAGATTTTTACACGGCACTCGGAGTATGCACTTCTATATCGCTTCTTTTTATGTGATATCACTTCTTTTTGTGACTGACCTTTTAGGTTTGTGGCTTGGCGGGATCATTTACAACGAGTTGTTTTTGTTGAGATTGTCATTTTCAGGCTGCTCAACGCGATCTCCCCCCTTAATATAGGCTGAACCATGCTAAGTGACTCTGCCTCATGCCTGCCCGCATAGTTTAAATAAAAGTGTTTTAAACCTTAAGAACCTATGTCAGTCACGCGAGAAAACGCTCAAGCTAATGTTAAATCTATGGGAAGGTTCTAGCGAGATTTCTCGCTCGCATTTTAATATTTTTAAATGCTTTCTTTGCATAAGATAGCTGAGGTCAATATCCGACATTGTTAGTTTTCACTTTTTCGATTTCGGTTCCACTTATTTTATATAAGGGTACTTTCACTTTCAGAACCTGTTCGAACCTGTTCCAAAATTGAAAATGCCCACTTTAAAAAAAAACTGCAACAAAAATCGAAAAAGTAAAAACTAACAACGTTGGAGATGGACTTCAGCTATCATATGCAAAAAAAAACATTTAAAAATAAATAAATGCGAGTTAGAACCTTCCCATAGACTTTAGAGCCTACGCTAGTCACACGAAGAAACGCTCCAGCTAATGTTAAGTCTATGGGAAGGTTATCGCGCGATTTCTCGCTCGCATTTTAATATTTTTAAGTGTTTTTTTTTTGCATAGGATAGCTGAGGTCGATCTCTAACGTTGTTAGTTTTTACTTTTTCGATTTTGGTTACGGTTTTTTTTTAAGCGGACATCTTCAATTTTGGAACCGGTTGGAAACGTTTCTGAAAGGAAAATTACCCTTATATAAAAAAACTGGAACCAAAATCGAAAAAGTAAAAACTAACAACGTTAGAGATCGACCTCAGCTATCCTATGCAAAAAAAAATCATTTAAAAATATTAAAATGCGAGCAAGAAATCGCGCGATAACCTGCCCATAGACTTAACATTAGCTGGAGCATTTTTTCGGGTGACTGATGTAGGCTCTTAACATTAGCTTGAGCGTTTCTTTCCGTGACTAGTGTAGGCTTTTAAATTCGCATAAGGATTGAGCTTGCTGGGAACGGCTTTGATACGCACGCTATACGTTTATGATCTATTTGTCTAGTATCGGGTGATGTATACTTAAGGCGGCTTATAAAAAATATTTACCGATAATTATACAAAGTCATTTTAAAAAATTATCTGAGCTTGAATTAAAAAATATGGAAATTTAATATTTTAATATTTTTCAAACATTTAAAATCAATTTTAGAAATTAAGAAATGTATTGTAAATATATTAAACCCAGTATATTTACAAATATGCATTAAACTCTGTGTACACAATATTTTGTGTATAAATATTAATATTTTTATATAATAAATTTATATGTTTAAATAATTTATGTATTTTGTGTATAATAAATGTATCAAAAAACGTATATAATATTCTTCTTATAATATGTAAAATGCAAGTGTGAAGAAATGCAATATATTACGTCTTTTTACATACTTTCTTTTAACTTACATTTCTGTATGCATGTGGCAGTCAAATCTTGAGACTCATTATTCATACACTTCCTCTTGACGTAGAGCTTTGATGTTTGGATTATATATGTATTCCTGAAAGAAATATATGAATTTATTATTATTGTTTAACATTTCGATTTCTAAAAGGGGGGGGGGGTAAACAGCGGCTCAAAACTTGCATTTTCCCCATAGAAATGGCGTTACGATTGTTTAATTGAAAAAAATATCGCTATTATTTCAACATAAATCCATTTTCACAACATTGTGACCCGCATCATTTTGACGACAGCATTGAGCGATGTACACATTTGTGCTTTATAAGTTGAATTTTTTGTGAATGTTAATGAAAGTTCTTAAAAAAAATTACATCTAATTATTGCATTACAACTTTCTAAGATAATGTAAGATTAGTTCCTCACCAATTTTCTTTGAAATGCGCTGAACCTTTAAAAGTTATGACACAACAGCTAGCTAATGAGACTTTTACCGTACTAAAACATTCGATTAATATAATCGAAAAAGTCTTCCAATTAATAAAACGAAAATTGAAATTTAAAAAAAAAAAAAAAAGCATTTACAAGTCCAAAAGCATTTACAAGGAAATTCGTCTTGCCCGAATCCAGTTCGGGATAAACAGTTAAATGGTTAAACAAAAAAAGGCACTCAAAAGAGCCATATTTCCTTTTTTTTTGGTACAGCGTAGATATTTAATTTTAATTAAGAAAATAGGTTGTTATAACGTGGAAATAATTACTGAGTTATTAGCTATCTGAAATAATAACTAATAATTAAATGATAGAATTTTCCTGTACGAATTATTTTTCTCAAACGACTCGAATTTTCCGGAAAACCCAGTATAAGAAATAATTCATGAGAATTATTTCTTATTTTTAATAGTTATCTGAACAATTTTTACTTTTTAATAAATAAAAAAATATATGAGCTGAATTTGAATTGGAAATGAATATTGTTCAATTTAATTTGATATTTATTTATGAAAATATATTTTTTTAATTCATATGTTTCATTTATCTATAGCAAATTCTTGTTCTTGAGTAGCATGTTTCTGATAAAATAAAATAGTAGTACTTTTTAACACGTCAATAATATATACAAAGAAAATTTCGCATTTTTAAAATGAAACTTGCAATTTCAACAATTTCAAACAAGAAGGGTTTTCTATATATTAGATTCGAGTGTAATGGAACGATATTTTATTAGAAATCCTGTAAACGATGTTGTTTTAAAAATTAACCAGTGAGTAAATGTACATTATTATAATTAATCCAGCTTCTGATATTTAAAAAAAATCAAAGAAATTGCCGTAACCTGTTATTGCGTTAGAAATGATTAGGACTCATTCATTAATTCTTGAAAATGGTAAACGATTTATTATAATTATGTATTAATCGTTTCAAATTATTCTTGAATTATAATGATATGGCAGCTTGGCTAACGATTTAATATGTACGGGATGGTTACGATAATGAATGAATATGTTGTACATGACGTCTCATTAATATTGTAAATGGAATGCAAATTCGTGTTTCACCCTTTAATAATGACTTGTTTGATGCATTATGTGAAAATTATTTTCATAATCACTATTACATGCAATGTATTAATATTTTTCAATGCATGTTTACTATTCACTTGTATTTTCAAAAATGGCAAAACTTAAATTTACTTATTATTCTACAGTTTCAACACAAAAAATAATAAAACGTTAGAGCGCTGAGATATGTATCAAGAGATTTTTAGGAATAAATAGTGTGAAAAACAATAAAACTGATTTCAATTGATTGTTTTTTATCTCATTGCAATGATATTTACTTATTGCACAACGTATGGCAGGCACACTTTTAGGAATGTGGCACAACAGTCTAACAACATATATATTTTTTCAGATTCCCTTCAAATATAATTGCTGCTTCTGTCGCTAATTTTGAAGCGTAATGGACTTCATGTATTAAATTATTTAACATCTCCCGGCAAAATGAACCATGTACGAAACGACGACGACTTAAACAAGTGGGTAAGTGTGATCGAAGATCGCACAAAGGGTTTCGTTTAATATTCCTTTCAAAACACTTTATCCTTTCTTTAATAAATTCAAATAAATATAATTTAGCAACAACAATAAAAAAAAAGGCACATTTTTTATAAAGTAAAAATTTACCGGTCTATTTTTCCGTTTTTTCGAAAATCTAAACCAACCAGATAGCGGGCGAAACCCGCTATTATATTGTGTCATAATAATATCCGTCATACGGACTAAATGCGATATTTAAAAATATATATAATTTCAAAATTAAACATGTTGGACGCCTTCAAAATGTTAAAATATGCGAATCTTTCCATAATCGGGTTTTTATTATGATTCAATACATTCCTCAAACTCATATATTTACTATTCTCTATTATTCATATTGATACTCGCTTTGTATTATTCTCAAACATCTGAAAAATTCGTTAAACTTCCAATAGGACGTCAGATTTTCTTTTTCATTCTCTAATGACGTGATATTAATCTGCTTTGTGTACATCCACATACTCATACTCCTTGTATTATTGAGAAATCTTAGACATTTTCCGTTTTATTTACCACTATGACGTCAATCAATTTTATTTCATATTTATCTTTTTTTCAATTGGTGAAACTTTTTATTTCATTTTCATTTTTCACGTGAAAATCGTCTGATAGAAAATTAATTATTGTAGAAAGAATTTCATTGTGGATTTTAAATTTTTGGCATCTGCTATAACGAAAAATGTTTAAATTTAATAGAAAAAGGCTATTAGAATTTTGGTTTTTTATCTCTATTTATTAAAATAATACGAATTTTTCAAATTTTAATATTTTCAGCTCTTTAGAGCTGATATTCTGATTTATACACGAAATTTCAACTCTGTAAGTTACATAGTTTTCGAGAATGGCTCTGTGACAGACAGACAACGGAGCGGGAGCAATAGGGTTTCGTGAGATGAACGAAACCCTAAAAAGATGAAGCAATGCTGCGTAATTTAATAACAAATTTACTGTAATGTTAAAACCTGGTTGCCCTGTGTATACGAATGTTTCGACATGGAAAGTCTAAAAATGACAGGAAAACAGACAATGAGGAACTGTACTATTTATGTATAATGATTCCTAATTATACCTCCAAAATAAATACATTATTAAACCACCATTAATACCAAACATTTGCAATAAAAAAATAATAATCATCAATATCGAAGCATCCAATAAAAAAGTTTACGGATACATACATTAAATTCACATAAATGAACACATATAACAAAACACATATAACTGAATTGTGTAATATTATTTGTTGTATGACTGTTTAAAAATAGTAAAACGTTTGCATCTTTATTTAAATAAACTAAATCATATCAAGATAATAAATCTGAACATCGTAGAATAAAAATATAATAAGAATGTTTAGTTGTATTTAAGTATTAACAACATTCAACTTATGCATTATAAGTCCAAACATTATTTTAAGTAAAGTAACAGTGGGAAATATGTTCACTCTTATTTCAAACTAAAATTTAGTTGGTTCTGTCAAAGTTTAAAAGTTGGTTCGTAATATTCGTATATATAGTTCGTATGTATTCGTATATATAGTAATATTCGTATAAATCGGACAAACGCAAGACAGTAAATTCGTTATTAAAGTTCGCAGCATTGCTTCATCTTTTACTTACCCATCATACGTAGTATAGGGTAAGTCTTGTAATCGTTTTGAAAATCGAAAAAAAAATTTTGATGGATTTACACGTTTCAGACACTGGAGATTCCGAAAAACATATTTTTAGAAAAAAAAAAAATTTGCCGTCCGTCTGTGTGTCTGTGTGTCTGTAAACGCTCTATCTCCCGAAAAAATTGAGATAGAGACTTGCAATTTGGTATGTACTTAGTATGTAATAATTGAAAGAAGCCTATTTCATTTCAATAACCTCGATTAACCGGAACTATTTTTTTCGGACTCTCAAAATATTCGTTCTGATAAAAGGTATATAAAAATTTTCGAAATTGGTTATTTTAAGAAATGAATATAAAAGACAATAAAAAAATATAAATTTTGCATACAGCATGAAGTCTATCAGATAATGAGTTGCCGAGATATTTGGAATCCTATTTTCCACACTCTTCGATTTTTCATGACCCTGTATTTTATCCAAATTTCACTTTAAAGATATATTTTAATTCGAAATTTGACGCTTAATCAGATGCAATAAACCGCTAGTTAATAGGATTATTATTATTGGAGTTATAAGAAAAAACCTCTTTCAAGCAATTCAGTAATCGAGCCTTTAAAGTTTATGACGTCATCAAGCCACGATTTTATTTGAATTGCAATGCATTTTATAAGTAGTTTACACATTTTTATTTTAATATTTCACATTATGCATATCCATGATGGGTAAGTATTACGGTGGCCTTCAACGACTAGTTTTAAATAGTCATCGTTTCGCACATGGTTCATTTTGCAGAGAGATGTTAAATAATGTTTAATTGTATTTAAGTATTTTCAGCATTCAACTTATGTATTATAAATCCAAACATTATTTTAAGTAAAGTAGCTGTGGGAAATACGTCCACTCTTATATCAAACTAAAATTATGATGGTCGTGTCAATGTAAAAAAAAAATAATAATAATAACAGTAACTCTGTTAATTGTCTGAGTGAACACGAAGACTCATACACAGCGCAGTATTACTTTGCCCCATATATAGCTACGATGAATATTAAAACCTTTCGTCAAGCATAACTCAAAAAATATTTAACGGATTTCGTCCAACTTTTTACAGCAGGTACCTATAAAAGTGACAACAACGCCTATTTATTGCCAAGAATAAATGTCAAACCGTTTGGAAATTATATTAAAAAATAAATAAAAAAGCACAATTAAAGTACATACGTCACGAAATATTAGTGCATAGGTCATTTTCACCGGCGGAGATTTTTGTAAATAATAGGATTTCTAAAGTTTATGAAGTAACACGGAGCAAAAAAATATGCACGCACAGTGAAATACAATATCAGTACAATGATCAAATCAGTACAGTAAAGCATATTTCCATTTAATAAAAATGGGAAATCAATCTGGAATTTTTTCTATTTGAAAGAAAAAAAAACCCGCAATAACTTAGTATTAGAGATTTGGCGCAAATCTCATCATTAGTCTAGCTTTTTTATTCGCGTGTGTAAATCAGAAACATTTCTCTGATGTTTAAATTAAAAAAAAAAAAAAATGTGGCATTATTTCTTCTTATTTTCTTTGGTATTTTAAATGGAATTAGTGAAAGGCATGTATTTTAAATTAAATGAGTGTAAGACATCTATTTTTAATGTATGTAATTCAAGTGAAATGAATGAGAGGTTTATAGTTAAATGAAATGAATGAAATATTAAGATGTTATGAAAACAATATTTGGCGATTTATCAACTGCGCCATGTTAACATGAAAGTACAAATACATATGTGAAATGAAAACAAGGCACATATGTCCTATACACAGCACTTTGGCGCGATTTTCCCCTCGCCAATTTGGCGAAAACTTTATTTTTGAATATTAGTTACAAATTAGCGGGCAATAATAGCACGTGAATATTTATTTATATATAAAAATGAAATAGCTTCTATTATTTTAAAAAAGGAAATAAAAATAAATAAATAATAGTTTGATATAAATAAATATTAATATACATATAAAAATAATCTATAGAATTAAAAATAAAAATAAAAGTAAATAAACATAACAAACAGTTTTCGCCAAATTGCCGAGGAAAAAAATCGCGCAAATGTGGTCAGTATATGACATCTGTGCCAGGATTTTAACCTTTTATCTGTGCTTTCGGAAATATAAAAAAATCAAAAAATACTTATATCAGGCGTATAATGTTTTGCATTTTTATATGGACCACTTCTCCATTTTAAGATTTTAAATGCTATTTATATCAGATATTTCTTTCCTGAGATTCCCACAAGTTATTTTCGGTAATTTTTTAGTTTGTTTATTAATTGTTTACAATTTGCCCCCCCCCCTGACAATAACAATTATTTATCACAAAAATGTCTCTTAGTTTTGTTAAATATGTTTGTTATGTATTTTCATTACTTGTTAAAATATCAAAAATGGCAATACAATTTTTATTTCAGCATCGTAGTTAATTTTTTAAGATGGCGAAAAAAAATGGTTTTTATAAACGTATATTTGTAAATATTTGAAAAACATGTTTTAACACCCTCTAGAAAAATTAGGTAGGATGCTAAAACTGCGTATTAGCACCATTTTTAATATTTTCCCCAATGGCGCCAACCAGCACATGATACGGAACTTTGTCCCATTAAGATACACAGGCAAGGCTGGTCTCAAACAAGAGTAATGCTAGCAACAATATTTTTTAACTCTATAAAAGTAAAAAACAATAATGACATTAAAATATCCGATCAGCTTTGGGCCCTATTACGGATGTTTCTCCTAGAAAAAAAGAACTGTAGTAGAATTCTTTTACATTTGTTTCGAATGAAGCTCTGTCACCAAAGTATTAATTAATAATACAAACAACATTAATATAAACATGGGGGCAAAAGTTTGAATTTAAGTGTAAATATTTGGAACCTCCCCCCCCCCCCAAAAAAAAAAAATACATAAATTAATTTAAAATGGCGTTAAGCCACGATTTCTGACATAAGCAATTGGCTGCGAACCCGATTACGAAACTTTCACTTAACTTAATAACATGTATCTAATAGCCCTGAGGGTACTTTCTCTTCCCAGTTATACAGAGCTTGGAGCTTTCTTAAAAAGCTTGATGCAGTTCGAGTTTAAGAAGTTGAGATTTACTGTCAAATGACATAAACTACTATGAAAATAAACCTGATAAATTATTATGCTGGTTTATGTATGTATTTAAAAAGTTGCATCTGATTATTCTTATTAGATAAATTACTCCTGTTTTCATTTAATAACAGATGAATGGCTTCTGTATACTAAATTGTGAGACGTGTAAACAAACGGGTAGACATACAGGTAGAGAGACGGATAGCGACATAGATAAGCTAACGGGTAGCGAAACGAATAGACAGACGGGTAACGAGACAGGTAAAAAAGAGGGTTGATAGAGGGGTAGCGACATGGGTAGGGAGACGGGTAGCGAGTCGAATAGTCAGACCGTTAGACAGGATGTAGAGGGGAAAGGTTGCGAGACGGGTAGAGTGGTGGATAGAGAGACGAGTATAGAGATGATTTGACAGACGGGTAGAGAGAGGGGTATATAGACAGACAGACGTGTCGAGAGACGGGTAGTGAAACGGGAAGTGAGACAGTTAGAGAGACGGATAGACAGATGGGTAGCGAGACGGTTAAAGAGTAGGGTAGAAAGACAGACGGATAGTGAGATGGGTATACAGACGAGTAGAGAGACAGTAGACAGATGGGTACGGAGAGAGACACGGTATAGAGACACGGCTAGACATATGGGTAGTTAAACGGGTAGACAGACGGTTAGAGAAAAAGATAGGCGGGTAGCGAGACCAGTAAAGAAATATACAGACATGTAGAGAGATGTGTAGAGAGAGAGTCAATCGGGTAGAGAGATGGATAGAAGAACGGATGGGGAAACAAACAGATTGTAGAGAGAGACAGACAGGCAGGCAGCAGAAAAGTCTGGGGTTTGATGTAGTAAAGGCGCAGGGGGGAGAACCTCCTAGAAAATAATCAAGAAGTATTATCTTTGAAATATTTGTTTGTCAATTTCGCCGATATGGAGATTTAATGTAAAGTTTATCTTTACAGAAGTCATCGAAAGATTTTTTATGTACTTTAGTAGGAATTTAGGCTACAATTTGGTAATCAGGTTTGTAGCAATGCATGTTATCAATGTGGTTTGAAGTGTACGAGCTTCTATAAATAGTTATTCAAATAAACAAGGAGGAATATTTTTTAATTCAAATGTAAATATTTGCTACAAGAAAAATGTTGTATCAATGAAATTAAATTTGCGTTAAACTACGCTCGCTAAAATACGCTCTTTGCTGCAAATCCGATTACGAAACTTTAAAAAGCTCGGCGTTTTAAAAGATCCGGCTCTTTTTTTTTAAGTTTTGAGCAATACCCGCTTAAGAAAATGAGATGCTTTGTCAAATGTTATAAAAATATATATATGAAAACATAACAGTATATATGAATTTATATATGATATTTTGTAATTCTTTCATGTAATTTTCTCTTTTTTTTCATATATTGTATATTCTTTATATCGTAATTGTTAACCCCCTGTTCTCAGCAATATCACTCAGACTAATCCCTTGGAGGGAAGTCCTAGTAGCGCTATATATTCTCTTTATGTCTTACACAGAATATCTCTTCAGATTTGATTTTTACTTTCAAATTTAAAATTTTGTAAAACGCCTGAGGTAATATGGCCACTTACGACAATGTGGGCAATTTCATATTACTCTCAAATAATCCATTTATATTAAATTTTACTTAACTTAAGCAACTATTGGGCATTTGGATTATGAACAGAACTTTATCTGTATTTTAAACTAATATAATGTAAATTAAATTATTTCAAAAATAAAATTAAACATTTCAAAATGTTAAAAAAAATTCAATGAGTAAAATTTTTGATTGATCCTTTGAATTACCAATACAAGTTCAATAAAAAGTGCAGATATAATGTCGCCATGTTGGATAATAAAAATTATAATGTCTTGATTCGGTATTGATGTATATCTTATGAAATATTATCACATAATTTTTCTTTCATTTTTTTTTGTTTTACAGCGGACAATAGTTTATTGAATTCCCTATACATACTAACCGTTTTAAAAATGTACATGGCCCCCTTTCTGAACACTCTGTATAAACTACAATGTAATTGTGTTTTAAAAATGTAATTTATCATCATTAAAATATTTAGTTCATTACTTATTTCAATGTTTTCTCCTTTATTCTCCATATCTCAGTGTTTGGGTGTCATCCCAAAGCCATTCTCACTCTCTCTTTTAAAAATAATAAAAGAATCTGAGAAATAGTGTAATATTTTAGTTGCTGAGTTAGTAGAGAAAATTCTTTAACAAATTCAATTCCGATTTGTAGTTGTAAAGAATTCACTTGTTTAATTTTTTATATTTCTTAAATTTAGCTACTTCTATGTCTTCCTCAAAAAAACTTAGCAACGTTAATAACAAAATTGTGACTAGTTTTCTATCAATTGAAGTTTTAAGAGTTTTGAAAAAAAATAATAAAAATAACCTCCTCTTCACATCCTCATCCATCCCTACTCTCTCTTTTAAAAACAATAAAAGTAAGTGAGAATTATTGGAATGTTTTAGTTTCTCAGTTAGAAGAGAAAAAGCCTTCTAAAAATCCAATTACAACCTGTATTTCTAAAGATCTGACCTGTTTAACTTTTTTAATTTTCTAAAGTTATAACTACTTCTATTGCTTCTTGAAAAAAATTAACAATGTTATTAAAATACAGATGTAAATGCACACGATTAACAAACTATTCTCTCAAAAATTAGAAAATAAACTTGAAAAACATAACTATAGGAATAACGAATCGCACGATAAAAAGTACCAAGAATTTAATAATAACAAGAACGAAAAATCATGCGTCAAGCATAGATTATGTAACACTTTCCAACGCTTCCAAAATAATGTTACAAATCGTACTGTTTAATAAGCTAAAAGATAACATCTAAGTAAACAATTTGGAAAACTCACAACATATTTAAAAACATAATTTCAGGAATTTCCAACATATACAATATTCGGAAAAATATCTGAATACTTTTATTGAGCCCTGTATAGGATCTATAGATTTGTATGTATACTACATAGGATGCTAAATTTTAGTTCAGTTAGGAAACGCGTAGCACAGTTTAAAATTCTCCGTTTGGAGTTTCTGTCAATAAACGGAAATGTGTCTGCGAACTTTTGTGCTTCCCTGTATAGGATCTACAGAATTGATACACACCACGTAATAGACAAAAAGCAAGTTAAAATTAAAATCGTGTTCAGTAACTTAAAACGCTCTTCCAGGAAGTATTGTTAACAGACAGTAGAGAATTCTTTTGTGTGTCCCTGTAAATGAACGGTGACTGCTATACACACAATATTCTTTTGTAAGCCTCTTGTAATGCACCTTAGTGATATATATAATTTCAATGCGTTTAAAATAGTGAAACATTATTTAAATAAACCGCAGACGAATTTTCTCCATAGACGTAATGTTACGGAATTATTTTGACTGTCCCTATAAAGTAACTATAAGTGCTATGCACACCCTATTCCATATTAAGCTTCTTCTAATGCACCTTGGTTATATATATAAATTTCAATGCGTTTAAAATAGTGAAACAATATTTAAATAAACCGCAGACGAATTTTCTCCATAGACCGCAATGTAACGGAATATTTTGAGTGTAACTGTAAAAAATCTATAAGTGCTACACACTTCCGTTGAAATAGGGAACATGCTGCAGATAACGACAATAACATATAAAAATTGCAGAGCAATCCGAGCATATTTACGGGAGTTACAGCAGGGACAGACGGCCAGACGGCCAGACGGCAGACGGCTAACGGCAGACGGCCATACGGCCAGACAAACCGAAGTCATAAACACTTTTCAACTAGGTTGGAAAGTGTTAAAAAAAAGAAACTGGCTAGTTAAACTGAGGGCATTGAGCTCACAGGCTATTCGCACTAATTATATATAATACTATTTCTGTATATACCACTCTTCAAAATAAAGAAATCGATAATATATTAAGGGGGATCATCTCCCCGTTCCCCCTCTTATAATTAACCAATGAACCTCCAAAACTAATCAGTGAAGCTCCTTACTCCAATGAACCTATATACAAAATTTGAAGAAATTCAGATAATTCTGCATGAAAAATCCATTTATATAAATTAAGGGGGAATAGCCACCCTATCCCACCCTTTATACGAAACCAATGACCCCCAAAACTAATCAGAGAAGTTCGTTATCACAAAGAATCTATACACAAAATTTGAAGAAAATTGCCCAATTCTGCTTGAAAAAATAATTAAATTAAATTAATGGGGATTAGCTCTCTGTTACCCCCTTTATACTTAAACAATGAACCACTAAAACTAATCAGGAAAGCACCTTACAACAATGAATCTATATACAATATTTGAAGAAAATCAGATAATTCTGCTTGAAAAACCAATTTTTCTAAATTAAGGAGGGTTAGCCCGTTCTGCCCTTTATACTTAACCAATGAACCTTCAAACTAATCAGGGAATGCATTATTACAATGAACCTATAAAGGAATTTGAAGCAAAACGGTTATTTTTATCAAGAGTTATCGCGTTACGTTACATACATACTTACATTAATACATACATACATACATGCATTTGTACATACAGAACGGGCGGGCACATTAGCTCTCAGGCTTTGATAGCCTGTGAGTTAAAAATTTGTTTTAAGTATAGTAAAATAATTTTTCCACTAAGTCTTTATTTCCCATCTGTTAACCGTTAATATATAGAAATCTATATGCGTAACGAGAATATATCTATTGAATCAGCCTTTTTTTAAATACCTAAAATCCGGCACGAGATGTTTTTCAATTTTAAAAAAGCAATAAGGAAATATTAATTTTTACGTTTACAGTTGAATATTCTTAAGCACCTGTTTTTATTACACATATAATCTCGTGGTGTATGTTTTTCACGTTTATTTTTAAATTTGTGCGTGAATAGATTGTTTATCTTGTAGATCTCGATTGTGCGTTCGAAACATGTCTATCATCATATTAAAGGGTTTTCATAAGACTTTTGTGTTCTGATTTATCTCTTTCAGGTTTTACATGTGTATTTTAATGATAATTGGTGATTTTATTACATGGGTATGATAGGAATGTTAATAACAAAATTGTTACGAGCTTTCTATATATGAAACTTTTAAGGGTTTTGATAAAGATAAAAATTGACATAAGTAATATGCCATTCTTCATTATACGTTTTATATATTTATAGCAGCTATTAGTGAAACTCTCCAATTACAGCACCTATTATAGTATGTGCAGGGTGTTTAAAAAATGACCGGCATATTTGAAAAATGAATAAAATGTAAACGGGCAGCGATAGAAATACACCGTTTGTTGCAATATGCTTGGGACAACTGTAAATTTTCAGGCAGACAAACTTTCGAAATTAGTTACAATTTTCATAAACAGATTGCGCTGCAGTCTGAAAAAATCTAAACCACGATATTTTCCATATATCCACCATGCGCAGCAATAATATGGCGTAGTCTCTGAACGAAATTACCAGAAACCTTTGTAAAACTGTGACTTCTTTCTGTGGGGACACTTGAAAGACCAGGTGTACCGCCACAATCCAGAAACAATTGAACAACTGAAACAGTACATCTCTTCTGCATGTGAAGCCATCCCGCCTGACACGTTTACAAAGGTTTCCGGTAATTTCGTTCAGAGACTACGCCATGTTATTGCTGCGCATGGTGGATATGTGGAAAATATCGTGATTTAGATTTTTCCAGAATGCAGAGCCATCTGTTGTTGAAAATTGTAACTAATTTCGAAAGTTTGTCTGCCTGAAAATTTACTGTTGTCCCAAGCATATTGAAACAAACCGTGTATTTCTATCGTTTCCCGTTTAGTTTTTATTGATTTTTCAAATATACCGGTCAGTTTTGAAACACCCTCTATGATATGTGTGAACGATCCAATAAATACGCAGATTTTCGTCCATTTAAGTTTATTATCACGGGCTCAGACAATGCCGAGCGAGACAGCTAGTAATACATACATGCACCTAAGAATGAACAAATAATGTTTCAAAATGAAATTACATTTTACTAGTTGACCCGCCCGGCGTTGTCCGGACAGACTGCCATTGAAAATTATAACAGTGGTGTGGACTTCATAAAAAAACACTGAATAATATTTATTTATTCTAAAAGCTTGTAAAAAAATTAAATAAGAGCTAAAATTCCAGAAGTATAATACTTACGTTTAAAAAATGAAACGGTCAGAGAAAATTATTACACTTACTTTTAACTTTAACTAAAAATCCATTTTTAATTTTATATTGCTAATTGTATTTCTTAAATTATAAAATTAAATACTTACAAAAATCAATATTTCTAATGAGAATGTATAAAAAGATGTATATTTAATTGTTAATATTGAAAATTTATTTGCACTATAATCAATAAATCATTGTTTGTTTCGTTTTTAATCCCGTAGATGGCAGCACAAATCAATGAGATGCGTTTCATTCGGCGTTGCCATTAAATAATTAACAAATAATGGCAACTTCTGTGCCACGTACGATAGCGTAATATATACATGGTGATTATAAAAAAACTATCCCGATATATAAGTCCTTAACTGTCACACCGTTCACAGAAACTGACTGAAATTTTGGTTTTAAGTATTTTGAGGTATGCGCTCAAGAATCGTATGAAAAACAAAAGTTAAACTCTAACAGTTACGGTTACAGTGACAAAATTTTGAAAATTTCAAATGGCAACATCTCTTTTTTTATTGGAATGTGATCTTCATAGTGAAAAACCATAAAAAGCGTTGGAACGGTACCTGTAGCACGACAATTTCCGGCGCTAGACAGACTAAGAAAAGTGAAAACGACGAATAAGGACATAGAATCAACAGAAAATAAGACATTTTATTGTGTTTCACAAATTTTCCACGTCACACACAAAGACACGTTGCATGCGACAGATGGTGGATAGCACTGAATAATAAAATGTTTTACTCTCTGTTGCTTCTCTGTCCTTTATTGGTTGTTTTCCCTTTTCGTCTTAGTCTCTCTAGCCCCGGCAATTTTCGTGTTACAGGTACCGTTTCAACGCTTTTTATGGTTTTTCACTATGAAGATCACATTCCAATAAAAATAATAGGTGTTGCCATTTGAAATTTTCAAAATTTTGACACTGTATCCGTAACTGTTAGAGTTTAACTGTTGTTTGTCATACGATTCTTCAGCGAATACCTCAAAATACTTAAAACCAAAATTTCAGTCAGTTTCTGTGAACGGTGTGACAGTTAAGGACTCATATATTGGGATAGTTTTTTTATAATCACCCTGTATATAGATAGATAGCAGACACAATAATACCTTTTAGCAAATTTATTTAAATATTGAAACAAAAAAATATTATCTGTTATATACTTTTTTCGTTATAAAGAATATCTGAAATTTAATATTGATTGTTACATTTACATTTCATTTTCCAAACTTTGAACAGAAAATGCATTACAATAAAATAGATAATATGTTTATACTTAACAAAACCTAATCCACTTGCCCTCACATGAAAATTCCAATTTAACCGTTTATTAAATTTATGGTAATTTTGAAGTTCCATGATTTATATCTTATTTGGGTTAATACATCATGAACGAAAAAGTTATTTTTGTGGTATATGTTTTATGACTTTTAGATAATGCATTTTAACTTTTCTTCCACATATAATAATCTAGACAGAGATGATAAAAAAAAAAATATTTGTTATAAACGGAATACATAATTATAAAAGATGGAATATTTTATGGTATAATATATATAAGAAAAATCATTACTTTTCTGTGGTATCATAAAGTGCATTATTATCAAAATATAAACAGAACTTTATTCTTTGTAAACTAGCGTTTGAATAATGAATAAAAAATAATGTAATAAATTATCATTTTAATTTTTAAGCGAGATGTATGCATAAAAATAGAAAGTACTAATTTTATTTACATCTATTAAGAGTCATACAATTTAATATTATTAAAATAACTTAGTTAAGATTTTTTTTTTTTCAGAATTCCAAATCATATGCAATAAAAATTTTGTACGTAAACATTAATCGTTTATAACCTAATGCGTATACATTTACAGAGAAAAACAAAAGTTTGATGTTATGATTTACTGTGAAGCGGTATGTTACACTATACTACACATTTAAAAGTCAATTAAAATATGTGTAGGTTCTCAAGCATACGTGGTGTTCTGAAGAAAAAAAACATTAAAAGTACTTTATGATAGCATGAAAAGATGTTTCGAAGGGATTTCTATCTTTTCATATCACGTATTATGGAAACATACGTAATAACTGGATTTGCTTTAAAAAATTATCATTTATAGTAGTAATATGTAACTTCTGGTAAGCATTTGAAATTATTATCATTTTTTTCGGTTTACACGTACTTCATCTAAATTTTCACGGTGCATCTTTTTTTTTTTTTTCATATATATATATATATATATATATTAATGTTATTGAAATATTCAGTACAATATATATATATATATATATATATATATACTTTTAATACCCTTTCAACAACCAAAATAATTTATTTAACAATAGAAATACTATGAAAAATCAAATTGTCAATCTATGAAAATAATCTTATTATATTTAAGAGTAATAGTTTTAAATTTATATTTTTGCATTAACGAACATTTTATATTTACATAAAAAATTATTTACCTATTTTTAAATTTAAAATACCGTAAAACTTAGTTATAAGGAATATGAATGAGGAAGTACTTTTGTTTATTATAAAAAAAAAAAATTCTCAAGAAGCAGAAAACGCAAAATGTAAAATAATGTTCGTCTCTCTCCATCAACTTGGCTTTTATTTTTACGAAAAAACCTTTTTTTGTTCTCTCTTGTTTTTTTCTATCTTGATTTTTCTCTCTTGTATTATTTTTCAAGAGATTGCACGCTTTGTTACGCTTTTAAATGAAATGATTTATTTTTTTTGTTGTTGTTTTAATGACTAATGGGGCACGACAAAAGTTTTCAGTTTAGCTATTTTTCACCTTCGGCAATTTGTATTCGCAGACTCGGTCTTGTCTCTCGTTATGACCTAGAGCGGACTTTTGGCCAGTTTCTGGACGATTTTTTTTTTCGTTAGACAGGATCCGGGCTTGGACATAATTTTCCTCTAGAGATCCGGTCGTGACACGGTGTCAAATTATCTATGCAGATATAGACTATGTAGATATGGTGATAGGTTACGCCGTGTGGTCAGCTAGTAAAAAAATAAAATGTTTACATTTATTATTTAAACCTGGAAACAAATGATGTTCTAAAGCAATGTGCAATTTTTTAAAAAAATAATCATGCAGTTATGTGTTGAATTTTATTATATGTTTTCGAAAATTTGTAAACAATTCTCATCCAACATTTGATGACATGAAAGAAACACTACCACCTGTTCAAATCTATCTCCTTTATTTTTCTGAATTTTTACAGTCTTGCAAGACATTCTAAAATTCCATTAATAAAGTGAGTAATCCGCATTTTCTGGCACAACTTACCTCTAGAAACAAAGAAACCGTAGAATAAATCATTTCAAGAATAATTTTTACTTCAGTTTAAAATCACATGACGTTCTTAAAATGTTAACGTCATGTTGATGGATGTTGAAGAAATATTATTCTTTAAAACATTCATTTTATCCCAGTAATTCTTAAAAAGATTGATGTTTTCTCTTTAATATATAGTTAGAAAGCGATCTGCTTCAAAATAAGTGTGGCGTAAAAAAGGGTGTTGTGCACTTACTGGGTTGTTAAATCGTCGCCTGGAATGACGGATAAAGCTGTGCCGAAGACATATGACCCTTTACTACAATTTCATCATGAATAAACTGAAAATTTTAAAATAATGGTGTATATCTTCTAAAACATTTTGTTTTACAAATATGTGTGAACCTAAGAATGGTTTAGTAAATATTAAAAGAAATAGATACTACGCTGTAAAAGAGCGTTAAAACAGTTGTTTTTGTTTTTATTTTTATTTATTTATTTACTTTTTTTTAAGATTTGGAAATCTGGTTCTATCAGGCTTAATAAAACATTTCTTTGAGTCACGTTGCTCTGCGTTTACAAAATGCCTTTCGCACTTTATGGTTACAATTTTCACAATTTTTTTTTCGTAAATGCGCATTTTTTACAATGTTTCGATTCTGTTGGTTATCCGTAATTATATGTTATAGTTTTGTACCGAATTTCCATGTTAGTATATTTTGTCTTGGTAAAATCATATCCATTTTCTCCCACGCTTAATGGATGGTTTTGGAAGAATTTCATAACAGATCGTATTCAGGACATTCCAAAACGTATAAATCCATTAAAATACGGAAGTCGAAAAATTTTCACGAATCCATTGCTTTCTTCATACGAGTATAGGAGAAAATAAAAATATATGTGGAATCTTACATTCTATATATCTAAAATAGATTTACTTTAAATGCAATATATTCATGTTAAAAAGTTAAATGTACAAGCTACAATATTAATTTTAAATATTTTTATTATGTATCACATTTATATTATAAAGGCATTTTAAATTGCTCTGTTTTATCGATTATTTAAATTTTTATTTCTTTAAATACTGCTCTGTATCCAGTGTATGTTATTATCGAGTTTTAATTATCTTTCATAAATGATAAAAGCAACCTTTCCCTCAAAAAGAAAAAAAAACAGCAAAATTAGAGTGGAGGATAATTATATTTAAAAAAAATACATTTTTGCCACATTTAAGTAAAGTGTTTTTATTTATTTTTATAATTAATGCGACACTTTAAAATTTCATTCTCAATTTTCTGCAGAAAATCGCCAAAAATAACAAATCATTATTTTACTATATTCAAATAAAATGCATGAATTCATATTTTTTTTATTAATCAGCACATTTAAGACGACTACATTTCAACTCAGATTGATTTGAGTTGGAATAAGCGCAGAGAATTATTCCCTAAAACAACTTTTATTCATTCATTACAGCTGTTCAATAAATTTATTTTATAACAGCTGTTCAAGTTCTACGAATCAAAACATACCAAGTGAATATTTTATCTCTGGCTAAAGTGTAGGAATAATTCTGTTGTTGGCACAATATAGAGTCTTTACAACATATTTATCTGTTTTAGTTTCTGAGGTTAGTTTAACTATGTTTATTTTCAAAGGTTTTTGGATTCGAAAGATACATTTTAAACAAAAAACTTACTGAGCAATATATACAACCGGATGTTTGGATGAATGACATTTGATTAAAAGTGTTTAAATAATTATTTTCACGTGTTGTGAAAGAAGGAAGCAAATGTTTGCGTTGAACATAATGGTGCGTTGGTTATATAGGGGTGAGAAATGAATTCACATATAGACATGTTAAAATAATTAAAGCCATTTACGGATTGGTTTACTGATTATAAAATAATCGGTCAATTATATGAGCTGAAATATTTAATTTTTTTATCATTTCGCGGAAATAACTCTTATATATTTTTTTTTAATGTGGGACAAAATAAAAAAAGCAAGAACTATCAATTTCTGGAAATATTTTTAAAATATTCGTGGAATTTTTGTGAAAGATATATAATTTGTTATATTACTATAAGTGACTTAAAAAAAATATATATATATATATCGGATCGGAAGATGCCATCCAGCAACATATTGCGTTTAATAATTGAGCGTTGCTCGCCTTTTAAAACAAAAAATACTTGAGAATATGATATTATTAATGCAATTTTGATAGGGTTGGGGAGTAGGAGGGTGAAGTCATGAATACGTTTGTGAAGAAGAATTAAGGCTTTCGTGTTAAATATTATAAAGATACTTTTGATTGTCGTGAATTAGGATACGTGAGCTGTTTACAGAAGTCGTTTATTCGGCCAATTGTAGCCGAAATAGCAGTAATTTATTTTATTTAGAGCGTGCGAAATATTTTTAAGGAAGCGTGTGCAGTAGTTTATTTTATTTCAAGTTATTTCTTGCGTTTAGATGGTTTTAATTTTTGTGATCATTTTTCGCAAATAATTGTCACATTTCTTTAAATATGAATAGAAAAAAAACAGGACTGACATTTAAAAAAATATTTTATAATAAAAAATATCGGATGAAAAGGCTTCCTGTGATTTTGGTAAGACAATGTTAAAGTTTTCAGATTACTATAAGTAATTAAAAAAAGTTTACTGAAAGATGCAATCCAAAAATCCTTCAACTCGTATTACTTTGAATAACAGAGCGTTGCTCGCATTTTAAAACAAAAAAATCCTTGAGAATATATTGTTTTTCATTCCTAATTCATTTGTATAACAGTAAAATATTGCTATCATATTTCATTATACAACAAATATTTAAAAAAAATGTGTTTTAATATTAGATAACATTCACTAATAGCTAATTCCTAAACTGTTAGTTTTAGAGTTAATTACAATCCCAAAAATGACTCAAATGTTGTTCTTCATCATATGAAAATCAATTTATTTTAAAAAGTTCTTTTTTAAATAGTTAATTGAAAATTTTATACGATGTCGAATTTTATACGAATTTTATTCGTCCTATAAGTTTTATTTAGAAAATGTTTTTACATGTTCTAACAACTAAAATAGCAAAAATTCATTCTTCTATGATTAAAACTAACCGAGTTATGATACTAAGAATTTTATGAACTTTTAAAATTTTTAGTCACTAAAAATGGAAAAATGTATTTTTAGTGTAACAAAACTCTGAAAATTCACCAAATTCAAATTATCATAACTAGGCAAGTTTTTGTTGCACATAAAACGAATTTTTACTATATAAATAGATTTTAATGACGTAGATTCATGTCAATAGAAAAGAACGTCTATATTATAACGGCATTTTTATTAAAACGTCCGTTGTCAGCATACATAGCGATTGGTTATATATTATAAACATAACAGTATTTTGGAACCAGTTATCAGTACTGCTGTGGAACGATGTAACATGTTAACCAAAAGTAACTATATTTCCCATTTCTAATGCTGAGACTGTCGCACAGATGAATTGCTTTCTGAAGTACAAGATCTTTCATGGACACGTTACCGCATGCAGCAAACATGACGATCCTCTTCAATACCATCGAATTAGATGACTGCGATTATGCATTGCGCGGTAACGCTATTCTTTTTAGGTGCGTTCGTAATTATATAAATACTTAGCACCTATTGTCGTCGCTTGGTCCGTCCGTCCGCATATAACAACGCAAAAACTACCCAACCGAATGGTTTAAAATTTAAGATATATTATCTTTGCCAAATTTTGTCGAGACATTTCAAATTTTATTAAAATCGAATCAAAACTTTAGGAGATATTAATAAAAATATTTATTAAGAAATTTGATTTTTTTTTTTAAATCGGTGCTTTCTTGTTAGAGGAGCTTCCGAGGTTGAATCGTCAAGCGACCGAGATACTTATTTTATGACAGAAATTAATCTGCAGACGATATAATTCATTTCACAGAATTAAAAATCATCAAGATCTGAATATTTATATAACTAGCTATAGTACGAACGCACCTCATTTGTCACGTTTGACGTACAAGTTCCAACTTGTTTATTTCTAGCATGCCGCTCATGTCGTTTTTACACAGTAACTCCCGTCAATCCAGTTATATTTTCATATTCTCAACATTTCCTCAACATTTTTCTTTCTGATGCCACAATCTTTTTTAAAACACATCAGTTGTATACATTTTAACTCGTTACCCATTAAGAAACGTCTATTTCTGATGCTGTTACTGTTGAGATGAGTGAAAGGAAATGCATTTATTCGAATGAAACATAGTAGATCTTGTTGGCATGGCATTCTAATTCCTAAATGTTGAAAATTGATGACAGGAGTGGAGATTTTATGTTTTGGCGCGCATTTGCTTGCCTGGCAATTTCGTGATGATATTTTTAACATTATCATGTGCTAATGTAATCTTCATTAAATATCGTTAAGAAAGAAAAATTAGTTTAACTTTAACATTAAATAGTTTCTTTTTAAAAAGCGGGTGTTTAATTATGAAATTCTTTTGAATACTATAACATTTTTTTTCCCGCCAAAATGAAAAATATGAATTTCTAAAATATGAAAATCCTTATAGTGGCTTTAAACGAATCGCGTGTATGAGAGCTTCTCGTCCATGAAAACAAACACAATTCAGGTGATTCCACAACATCGCTGCATCGGAGTCACAAAAATATGAAACACTTTACAGCGTTTCTATAATGCGTATATAAGCGCTTTGCGGTCATGAAAGAAAACAAACAAGACAAATCACCGGCTATCGCTAAATCGTTGTATTGAAATCTCTAAAAATAAAAAAATCTTTAAACCCGCTATCACTATAACAAATGTTAAAAACATTCACACTATATAAATTCGATTCATTCACACTATATATTTCAAATTATTTTTTTTATTTTTTATTTTTTTAAATAGAAACTTTCAATTAATTCATTTAAATTACATTTTATTACTTAATTAAATTTAGAAAAATCAAAACAATTCACTTTTCATTCAAATTTTTTTTTCAACTTCATTAAATATTAAATATTAAAAACGTTCTATTTTCGCTGCTTGGATCCGAAATTGGTGCTACAGATCTGGAGGTACAAAACATACCGTACAAGCGCCCGCTGGTGGTGAAACTTGGAACTAAAATATGTAAGCGCTATCGATATCGAGTCGAATGAGCCAAATCGCGTTGCGATTGGACTTGTAGAACTCGAGATATTGTGAAATCAAAATATAAAATCTGATATTATTATTCGAAAAGAGTGGTATAAACTCAGAAACTTTAAAAAATGTTATAGAGGGTTCTTATTACTTTAATTAATGAATTATGTTATAGAGGGTCCTTATTAGTTTAATTAATGAATTATGTTATAGAGGGTCCTTATTAGTTTAATTAATGAATTATGTTATAGAGGGTCCTTATTAGTTTAATTAATGAATTATGTTATAGAGGGTCCTTATTACTTTAAATAATTATAATGTTTGGAATCAGTTTGGTGGAAATCTGAAACATACTTTCTGAGTTATAGAAACTGACCATAGTTAAGAGAAAAAATCCGTGCCCCTGGTGCTGAAAAAACAAACTAAAATCAGTAAGCTCTATCGATGTCGAGTCGAATGAGCCAAACCGCGTCGCGATGGGACCCATACGACAGGAGATATTTTGAAAAGAAATAGAAAATACCTTAATTTTTTTTTCTTTTAATGTATTATTTTAATCTGGACATAGGTGAAATGTTAATAAATATATAATGTCTCGGGTCGTATATAAGATCTCAGCTAGTAATCAACATATAACAGTAATTTTTAGATTTTCTGAAAGCTGATTTTTTTTTCTTTTTTTTTACGCCGTCCTGTAAAAGTTTAGAATGTCTCCGACCCTTAGATTCTAAGATTGGGGTCCCCTCTGAAAAAACACAGTTGATCAATTTGCGGTTTTCGAGCGGTGCTGTATCTGTAGATATTTGGTTGCGTGGAGAGGAAATGAAATGCACCTGCGTCTCCCACAGAATAAAAAATTCTTTTTTCTCGATCGATTTTTAGAGGATTTTTTTTCTCCTGGTCGTAGAGAAATTATTTTTCGAATTTCTGAAAGCAGATGCTCTCCTGAATCTGTCTGTCCAAATTCCGAATTTCTCGGCCCGTGAATTCCCGAGATGCGAGTCGGTTTAAAACGGCCCAATACACTCTATTGCTTAAATTACACCCTGGGAATCTGTCGCTCCAGGCAATCTGCGGTCTCACACCTGCCTGTGGAAAGAAATAAAAAAATATTTTTTAACGATCAATTTTTAAAGGATTTTTTCGGTTCTAATTGTCGTACGGAAATGATTTTTCGAATTTATGAAAGTGGACGCTGTCCTGCTTATGTCCGTACCACTTCCTAATTTCTGGGACCGCAACTTCCCGAGATGCGAGTCGGTTTAAAAGCCCTCACTACAGTTTTTAGCTTCATTTTGCTCCGTGGCGTCGCTGCCTTTTTCGAAATTCGTCTCGACTGGCAACCCGCTGAGGAGAAGTTTTGTGGTTTTCGAATTCTTTTGCCACTTATGTTTCGATTCGATCAATTAAAACAGTTTTGTTAATTAATAACTCCCTGGGTCCGGGTCGGACTTCCGATCCGGCTAAACTTGAGCTTCGGGCCATTTTTACGAATTTTTCGGTACCCGACGCTCTCCATGCGTCCCCTGGTCGCTAAGCCTTTGCGTGTACAGACCACGAATGCACAGACAGACAGAAACACACACACACAGACGTTTGCCGACACTTAATAGTATTGACAATTCGCAGTTCGTCGAAGTTTGTTGAAACTTTAAAATTTGTGTGCTTCGTCTGGATTGACTGAAATTGATATAATGAATCTGAAAACATCGCCTTAAATATTGGCGCAGCGCCACCTACTGACGAAAAATTTATCTATTTTTTTTTTTCGATTTTAGCAGAGCGCATCTCTTCAACTACGTACTAGTGAAATTTTGTTTCGTTTGGAGCCGTACAACCGGCTCTAGAGCCGTCTGAATAGGCGATCTGTAATTATAACAACAACCCTGTATTACATATTAAGTCATTCCTTAAAAAATTATCTATCTAACAGTACACGTTCTATCAGAATCCATTCATCAGAAATCGTTTTGTAAGCAGTCGGAACGAAATTTCTATTTCTATTTTATATATATAGTAGAAGTAGATAGTAGATGCATAAAAATTTCAAACTAATGAATCTTGCACTTTCGAATCATTACTTGTTATGTATTGTTTTTAATACGTCACTTAAAAATGCTATAGTCCAGATACTATTATATATTGATAATAGCTTATCTAAACAATGAGTGTATTTCTTATTAGTAAAAAATAACACCGATTATGAATAAAAGGGAGCACGTCAAAAATATTGATTTATCAATACAACGTGTTATCAATCTTATAATAACGTTTAAACAATATGAGAGCTCTTCAATATTTCAGTAAATTTTAAACAATACTAACTGAAATAGATGTTTTGTTATTTTTTTTTCTAAAAATATCGTAATCAATTTCACATCCTTCTTAAAGGAAATTTCTTATTTTATATTTGAAGACTTTAACACATAAACTAAAAGAGAAATTATTCGCCAAATTTTGTTTACTTTTTAATGTAATAATTACTTTTTATCAAAGATCTTGATCTTACATGCAATTTACACTTTTAAAATTTTCCGAATGACATAAAAAATTTGAATGAGAAAGGATAAAAACAAATACATGTTCATTACAAAATTCGTATTTCGTAATAGAAACGCTGTTGCCAATTTTCTTAAATTGCTACATTAATTTTCTGAAAAGGATACCAATCTATAACATTCGTTTGCATAGCTGTGATCTTCAAGTAAATTTCGTAAAAATTATAAATAGTAATTCAATATTTAATTTAAAAAATATATTCGTAACAGTTATCTTTTTATTTTTACATCCTTTAGAAGAGTTTCTGAAAACAAAATTAGATTGGTGAAAGGCCGTTCTATAAAAACAGCTTTAATCTCACATTTTATTAATATAAACTCATAATGGTGCATGTACACGTGAAAGATAGTCAATTCGAAACGTTTTCTTTTATCGCTTAATTTATGATTTTGGAGAATATTGATCATTGAGATGAAAGATATCCTTTGAAGTGTGAATAAATTTAAGACATCATAAATATTCATAGAAAATACTTAATATTATGGAAGCAGAGGTTTTAATTAAATGCGTAAACTAAAGTTTCCTTTCCAATCACAAGTTCAGTCATTAAATAATATAAAAAAATATCGTAAATATGTTCTGATCTTTGTAAAACATGTTAAATCCTCTTTTAAGTTTTAAATGTTAGTAACGAAGCAGTTGAGGTTTACTGATTTTTTAGCTATCTGAAAGGCTAATGATAAATCTATCTATATTAATAGTACATTAATTGTGCTTAGTAAATTTATATACGTTATCTTATACTTTTAGTAGATATTATCGTCGAACATAATAATTGCAGAAAAAATAAACGTTTACACAATAGACGTTATACACAATTTTAAAGTAGAATAATAAGTTTTAATAGTTTTGGAAGCGGAAATTGAAATTAAATGCATATGGATATCTTATATTTCATTTTTGACGAATTTTATATGAAAACAATCGTGAATATTTAAAAATATATTACAGGATCACCCATATTTTATCTTGAAATATTTCACAGATATTTTAGGGCATTTTATCCTCTAGTTAACTTTTTCTGTTGTATCTTTCAGATTAACCCAATCTCTTCATCGTCCTAAAAATAAATCAACATGCATAAGCGGACTGTATATAAATTCTTATGGATATTTTAATTCCAATTAAAGTCGATTTATTATTCAAGAGTCATTTAAAGATATATTTGTCTTTATCGCAAGTTTAAATTATAATAATGGATATTTTTATTAGATTCTTAAAATGGCGATTTTTGCAGATTTGTTTTTACTTTTTCAACATACAATGTTTGTAAAGTGATGAGCTCCAAGAAATTCCCACTATTTTTATACCAGCAAAAAAAAAAAAAAAAAAAAAAAAAAAAAAACATACATTGTCAAAAAACTAATGTAGGACATAATTGTCCTTGCATTTTTGACTGTGCTGAAAATAGGACGATGGTACAATCCACTACTACCTAACCCTTTCAGTTAGTAACAGAGATAATACTTTCTTTCTCTGTTACATTCCAAACATTGCTACTCTACAACTAATGCAAGAGCCTAACAGCCTGTCTGATAGAAGCACATCTAATTCATTAACTCTTTTCCCCGTTTTTTAACACCTTCCAACATAGTTAAAAAGTGTTTATCATTTCTGTTTGTCTATCTGCGTCTGTCCGTGCTCTGAGGCGCGTAAATATACTCAATTGCCATGAAATTGATATATGTTAATAAATTGACTGTTTTTATACTATTTCAAACATATTAAAAGTGATATATATCACTCAGGTATATTAAAAGATTATTACTATAGAAAATAGTGTGCATAGCATTCAACGTATTTGTTTAGAGTTACAGTCTAAATACAATAACTGCCGGAAGTGCGCTTTAAGTTATGGTACGTTTTTTAATTAAACAAATATTTTGTATATTTCTTGGTATGTATAAATTGCACAGATGATATACAGGGCAGCACAAAATATTTCGAGTACATTTCCGGTTATTGATGAAAATTGCTTTTGTTTGATCTGCGTTTATTTTTTAATATCTATACTATTAAAAACCGTTCGCGTATCTATCTATGTAACCTCAAAAACTCGAAAACCACAGGGCGCAGGGCTAGGAAATTTTGCACACGGGTAGCTGGTAGGGAGCCCATGAACGATCGGGGCAAAAAATTCGAAAATTTTAAATAGATTTTTGATAGATTAAATATTAATTAAAATCTATCCACAAAGAGATCTCATCAAAAATACGCTTTTTTACAGAGTAATCTTCGGTTGGTTGGTTGTATAAAATCTCCACAGAAATCATTAAAAAAATCAAGGTAGGGAGGATTTCAATTCCCAGTCGAGTGTTTAAAATCGATGGATCAGAGATTATATGAGATGTAGACAATCAACTTAATTATTGACCGTTGACAAATGCTAAAATCTTAATTTTAAAGGATTTTGTCGACTTAATGAATGATAATTAGCTGGGTATAAGGGTTTTTTTACATAACGTATATTAGTATGATAGAGATTATTAATACAGAAAAATATATTTAGCAGATTATTTGTTAAATATCTTGACTGCGCACGACCTCACGGGTAATTATTTAATTGCATTTAATTATTACATTTTTTTAAATAAAGAAAAACATTTTATCACAAACATCAACAAAACTTTTAATTCTATTTATATACCCTTATTCCAAAGATATTGTTTCATCGTCTGCTGCCATAGCAACACGATAAATTTAATTTCATTAAAAAAAATTGCACAGTAGTAGGGAAATATTTTCTAAATCCAATAGTTATTGAACAACTCAACACTTTAACAGGGGAATTCTTATTTCTTATTTAGATATTACATAATTGTTTGTTGTCATTGCGTTGTTTTGCTAAATTTCGTTTCGTACTCGATTATTATCATATCTATTTGATGTGAATTGTGAATTTTTTGCGTAGTACTACTTTTTACTACGGATTTTAATTTTAAAAAACATTGTGAAAAAGGGATCATAGACTTTTGCATATTTTTTTCTTTTGAAAACAGTGACAAACCGGTCACGGATTTTTACATATTTCTTTATTTAATATTGACATATTTTTTACTTTTGAAAACAGTGACAAACCGCTCATGGATTTTTACATATTTCTTTATTTAATATTGGCATATTTTTTAATATTTGATCATAACCTTGGAAATTGAAGTTTTGAAAATAAGATGCCTAAGCGCAAACAGTCAATTACTGGCAATTCCTCACGAAAACAGAGGGCTATAAGGCAGCGTGAAAGGCGAGATAATGAGACAGAGGAAGAAGCTGCTGCAAGAAGACTCGCCATGGCAGAAAGAGACAGGGAAAGACGAATGGAAGAAACGAAGGAAGAAGCTGCTGCAAGAAGATATGAGGCTGCACTGCGAGCACAACAAAGACGTCACGATGAGGGTACCCAGCCACTGGCTGTGAGATAAAATCGCTTACAATGCATTGCTCGACGTCGAACAACGAATAGCACAAACAATGTCGGAAGATGCGGATTACACCCAACAGTTGAAGAACAACAATGTGGTGATATGGACAATGTTTGCATCAAGTGTAATGCATTTTATTTCAATGCGGAGAAGAATAAACGATTAATTTATACTCGCTGTTGTCATAACGGCAAAACAGTTTTGGAACCTCTTCAACCATATCCAGATCAGATGAGACAGCTTATAGATGGCAGGGATATATCGTCAGCTCACTTTAAGGAACACATAAGGTCATATAACAGTGCGTTGTCTTTTGCCTCTATGGGTGCTCAAGTTACACCACCCCCAGGTACCGGCCCGTATTGTTTTAGAATCCATGGACAAATTTATCATAATACTTCTAATCTTCATCCAGCTGAAGTAGGGCAGGAAAAATATGCTCAATTGTATGTATTGGATTCTGATATAGCACTGCGGCAGCGTATGAACAGGAAAGAAAATTTACAATGTAAAGAAGAAATCATGAGCAAGCTTGACGATGTTATCAGGCGAATTAACCCTTATGCACAAGCATTTCAAATGCTTCATGAAATGGAAGAACAAGTCATCGCAGAAAAGGGACCTGAAGCAGCAGAAAGCGTGTGTATGTATATATGTGATAAAAATTTATCAGCGGACCAGCATCGTGGCAGATACAATGCACCAAAGTCAAATGAGATAGCCATGGTTTTCCATAGTTCGGATGGTGCACCACCTACCAATAGGGATATCTGCATATATCCGAAGGGGAATCGACTGTGTAGAATAAACGTCCTGAATCCTAATGGTGACCCCATGACTTATGTTTTATTTTTTCCACATGGAGAAAAGGGTTGGGGTGTGGATGCTGGATGTTCTGAACTTCAATTTTACAGTCATAGGTTGTCAGTGAGAAGGAATGTTTTCAATCCCATACTTTATGGCGGAAAACTTTTGCAGCATTATTGCGTCGATTCTTATGTCAAGGTTGAAGGAAACCGTTTGAATTATATCCGGTCTAACCAGAAAACATTAAGAGTGGAATCTTACTTAGGGTTAGCAGATCATCTTAATGCTCTAGCAGAACAATCTGGTTTGAAACCAGGTGTAATGGTTATTTTGCCATCTACATTCATAGGAAGTCCCAGAGCCATGCATCAAAATTATCAAGATGCGATGGCAATCGTTAGAGAATTTGGTAAACCTGATCTTTTTGTCACCCTAACGTGCAATCCAAATTGGCGAGAAATCAAAGAGAACCTTTTCCCAGGACAAAAGCCTCATGATCGTCCAGATTTAGTGGCACGTGTGTTCGACATGAAGAAGAAAGCAATGTTGAACGATCTTAAAAAAAACGGCATTTTGGGATGCACAGTCGCAGACATACATGTTATTGAATTCCAAAAGAGAGGATTGCCACATATGCACCTTTTACTGATTTTAACTGATGATGACAAGATAAGAGATCCAGCCACTATTGACACCATCGTCTGTGGTGAATTACCTGATCCCACAATTGAAAATAGACTGCACGAAATTGTCAAGGCTACGATGATCCATGGACCATGTGGCGTCATAAATCCAAACTCACCTTGCATGGAAGACGGTGTTTGCTCAAAGGGTTATCCAAAGGAGTTCAGAAATGAAACGGCTGTGAATGTTGATGGTTATTCAATGTACAGACGGCGTGATGATGGGAATCACATAATGATAAAAGGAAATGTCGTAGACAACCGTTGGGTTGTTCCTTATAACCCATACCTCACAAAGAAATACAATGCGCATGTTAATGTCGAAATATGCAGCTCTGTTAAATCAATTAAGTACATTTTTAAGTATGTATATAAGGGTCATGATTGTGCAGAAGTTGTTTCTGAAAATAACGGTGAGGGATCTGTAGTGTGGGATGAGGTGAAGAGTTATTTAAATGCACGATATGTTTCGGCACCAGAGGCAATGTGGCGACTTCTTAAAAAGCCCATGCAGAACAAGTCGCATGTTATCATTAGATTGCCGGTGCATCTACAAGACATGCAATCTATGTATTTTAGGGAAGCGGAAGAACGTGAAGCTTTTGAGAGAGCAAGAAATAAAGACACCATGCTTACTGCTTGGTTTCTACTTAACAGGTCCGATCCTTCAGCAAACATCTATCTCTATACAGAAATTCCAAAGCACTTTGTATGGGAAAGCAATGTGTGGAAAAGGAGTGTTAAATTAGGTGACTACATAGTATCAAGGATGTATTCTGTAAGCCCAAAGGATATTGAGCGATTCCATCTTCGTATGCTGCTTTGTCATGTTTCCGGTGCCAAGTCTTTCGAGGAGTTAAGGACGTATGAGAATACTGTCCATGAAACATTCAAGGGTGCATGCCGTGCTAGAAATTTATTAGAAGATGATGATGAATGGCAACATTGTTTAACAGAAGCATGTAGTTTTGAAATGCCGCCCAAACTGAGACAACTGTTTTCGTTCATATGTGTCTTTGGCAATCCAAATTCACCGATTCAATTATGGGAACAGTTTAAGTCAGAACTCTCAGAAGATTTTGCTCGCCATCTGCCGCTGCAGGAGAGTAGAGATAGAGCCCTTCAAGACATAGCCAATCACCTACGTATACACAACATGACACTTCAGAGCTTTGGATTGCCTGAACCCTCAAGGCTGGAGAACTCTGTGGAATACGATGTCTATGATTTACAAGAAGAAAGAGCAGAGGGACAACGATTGTTAAACATGCTAAATCCGGAACAACGAATAATTTTTGATGCTGTCATTGAAAGTATTCAAAATGATTATGCTACTGCCGCTAAGGTTTTCTGTGTCAATGCTTTTGCGGGATCAGGAAAAACATTCCTATTCAATACTTTGCTGCATAACGTTCGAGGAAGGGGACATATTGCTATTCCCGTTGCATGGACGGGCATCGCAGCTATACTCTTGCAAGGTGGAAGAACTGCACATTCTCAATTTAAATTACCAGTCCCCATATTGGATAATTCAGCTTCGAAAATTCGGCAACATACATCTGAAAGAAGATTACTGAAAATGGCTAAGCTCATTATATGGGATGAATGTACCATGACACCTATCCATGCTCTGAATGCTGTTGATAGAGTTCTGCGAGATTTGGTTGGCAATAATGTCCCATTTGGGGGTAAAGTGTTTATTCTTAGAGGTGACTGGAGGCAGATTTTACCTGTTGTTATGCATGCAAACAAAACACTCATTTTTGAAAGTTGTATCAAGAATTCTTCTATCTGGCCAACATTTCGACAGTTCAGTCTGGTTACAAATATGCGAACAAAGCCGGAGGAGCTCGATTTCGGGGAATGGCTCATTCGCCTGGGGGATGGTCGGTTGACTAATGATTATGAACTCGGAAAAGATGTTATTGAAATACCTCCAGAATATTTAGTGCAGGATTCTATAGTGGATGATATTTTTGGTTCGTCTGAAATTGATCTTAATCATCTTTCGGAAAGAGCCATTTTGTGTCCCAAGAATGAGGATTCTTTGAGATTGAATGAGGAGGTTTTACGAAAAGTACCTGGCGAAGTCAAGTCTTATTTTAGTGCTGATACAATACTTTGTGATGAGGAAGAAGAACAAAACAATTTGCAGATGGATTTCATCAATTGTTTAACACCTTCTGGAATGCCACCACATCAGTTAAATCTTAAAGTTGGCGTTATTGTTATGTTGCTTAGGAACATGAATCCGTCCAATGGTCTCTGTAATGGAACACGTTTAATAGTCAAAAGGTTGTCACAAAATGTTATAGATGCAGAAGTTTTGACAGGACATAGGAGAGGCACCCGTGTTTTTATACCGAGAATCCTGCTTACTCCCTCGGATACCAGTTTACCTTTCCAGTTACGCCGCCGTCAGTTTCCACTTAGACTCGCCTTTGTTATGACTATCAATAAATCTCAGGGTCAAAGTTTGAAAAAGGTTGGAATCTATTTGCCCCATCCAGTTTTTTCACATGGGATGTTGTATGTAGCCTTTTCAAGAGCAACTTCTGGAGGATGTGTACGTGTTTGGGTCAAGGACGGACCAAAAAAAGGAAAACTTTTGTCACAGTCTGATAAAGTATTTACACAAAACATTGTCTTCCGTGAAGTTTTATCCTAAGTCGCAACTATTTTGCTTTATTGTAACAACAAACAAAAAAAACGAGTCTACTGCACTTTACCTCATGCGTGACGTGGATAACAATGCAAAGATTTTTCATTTCAAAAGATATTTTTTCAATGTTTTTGCAAAGACGATATATATTTCATTCTTTCTTACAAATTTTTGTTTGGTTGTGTAAATATTGACTTTATAATTGATTTTTATATTCCTAAACTATAATTGGGTTGTGTAAATATTCACTAAAAAAACGAGTTTACCGCATTTTACCTCATTTGGGTCGTGCAAAGATTTTTCCTTTTTAAATTTTTTTTTTCCATTTTTTTGCAATGAAGATGTACATTTCATACTTTCTTACAAATTTTTGTTTGGTTGTGTAAATATTGACTTTATAACTGATTTTTATATTCCCAAACGTTAATTCAGTTGTGTAAATACTTACCTTTATTTATTTTTCAAGACATAACTGATTTTTTGTGTACATACATGTTTCATATTGGTTGTGTAAATACTGATTTTTAATAGACATAACAAATTTTCATATTCATAAACTTTAGTTTGGTTGTATTGATTTTTATTTTTTATTTCGATTTTAAAATTAAATTCATGAACTCCTGTGCGTAGAACGGGTTAAACAGCTAGTTATTTGTTAATGCACTTGAAACAGTATTAGTTGCTTCACGAAAGCTCAAGCATTTATTTAGTGATGATAGTCTGTGTATGCTTGATTTTTGAAGATCTGGGACTTTCTATTCGTAGGAAATCATCTGGCAGAAAATTAGGTGTTAAACAGGTTAATGAATAATTCCGAAAGCTTAAAAATGAATAAACATTTTATTTTTAAAAACCCAGAAATTCGACAAAGAAGGTGCCAGCTAATAACCTATACAGCAAAACCAACAACTATTTGAAAAAAATGTAAACTTGGGCTATGCCTAAGATGCTTTCTTCTATTCCACATATGCAACAATGAATAGCAAGGGGTTGTACCATTGTCCTATTTTTAGGACAGCCTGTACCGATCAAACTAATAAAAGTTTTGTAATTTTTTTTGATGTTATGTGTATACATTGGCTTAGAGAAACACATATTTAAGATTGTATAAAAAAATATAATTTTTTTCAATGCTTGGTACGATATGTTTGAAAAGTCAAAATTTGTTTCATATTATATAGGGAAAGTGACATCTCAAACCTTTTTATTAATCATTGTTTCTATTTTTGTCAAGTGTATGACGAAAGTTTCTGTAGAAAACATGTTATATAAGATTATTCATTTTATAGAATTTTTGTGCGTTTTATATGTAGTTCAATTCTTGTATTGAACAAATTAACTGTAATGTATATTATTACAAAATAAAATATTGTTAGTGAAATATAGATAATTAATTAGATTTCCTACGCTTAAATTGAATTTATTTAAACGATTCATTTTTTTAATAATTTTTAGTCATTTTTTTAATTACTATAAATATAGTTATAAATATCGTTTTTTTCTATAAATATCGTCGTTTAAAAACGGTATTCCGAAATAGCAAGGAAGGCTTAATTCTGTTATTGTGCAGAAATGTGCACAAACTGTTGCTACGTTAGGGTCATGATTAGTTCATTGATGAATAACATAATATATTATCCTCCTCGCATTGTGAAACACGAATTAGAGAAATATATGCTTGATTCAGATATCATTTACATCCTCCAATATTCCAGTAATGATTAGAAAAGAAATATAGAGAAAAATAAAGGGCATAAAAGTAGGATTAAAAATTCCCTCCGGTCTGTACTGGGAGGAGCTTTCCTATATCTACGTTTTAATTTTTTAGCTATTGTTACCCGAAAACAGTAGGCTAAAATGCAAAGAACAGGATTACAAAAGATTCGTTAATACTGACTTTGTATAAGAAAGTGGCGAAATAAGTTACTTATAGCCAAGCTGGCTTCATTTATGGAGACTTATTTTTGGTCGCCAAATTTAGCAATATTTCATCAACTGTTGCCGAGTTTGGCGAGAATTTTACACTAAGGTATATAAATATAATTTTATCCGTATGTTTTGAAAAATGATTACAACAATGAGAGATAATTTGCGAGAAAAATTCATAAATTAATCCCAGATTTATTTTAATGTGCTGTCGTATTTCAAAATGTCAGCCGTCCTAGAATTTCAAAAACTGCTATATCTCAGATATTTTTTAAGATAGAGGCAAAACATAAAATCCTCCAGAATCCGTGTATCAAGGCGTATCACTTTAAAAAATAAATTTTATTATTTTTATTTTTTTGTATACTTTTTTTTAATTTTAAAACGTTTAATGGCCGTCATTTTGAAACAATATGGTGGACCAAGTTGACTAACGAACTCGGTCAAGACATTGCTGAGCTTAATACACACACTTACTTACATCCAAATTATTTCTTAAATACGAGTGGTATCGTATGACATAGATTAGATAAATATATATAAATTAATATTTGAACAGAGGGTGGTTTTGGGACCATAATCGTCGAATATATACCGAAATTTGCCGGAATTACTTTCCTTCAAACGGCTGCAATAGGTAGCTTTTTACTTTTTGTAATGGAAGCTACCTAAAACTGAGGGCGACAAAGTGGAAATGCGAATAAGAATTATCTCAGCAAAATATCATTTTACCTAATTTAGCGAAGTGATTGAAGTTATGTAAAATATTTATTTTAGAATAATTATTTTCTTCTACCTCAATATTTCAAGAATCTAAAAAAGATATATTATCATGCAATAAGAGTATAACTGCCAAATGATCAATACTAATATTTCATTCGAACATCTTTCATTTGGGTGCAAACACATTATTATCAAATACCGGGTGGGCAAAATGTACATAGAATTTTTTTAATTCATAAAAACTGGAAAAATAGCCGAAATAAAAAACGGTTTGCAGGGTTAGCATCGGTGGGTCACGGGAACTTTTATAAGACAGGAAAAAAATAACTAAAGAAACAACCGATAGGCGGTGCTGACGTACACAAATCAAAGAAAATATGCGCAAATAACTAACAGAATGCGTCCAAATCATTTTTAGAGTTGTATGTGTAACCAGATGATGACCACCACAGGGGATAACACATTGCATTTGAGTCACAAATTCAGCAATGACAGACTGCAGCATTTCCGGATGTACACATGACACATCTCGGCGGATCGCATCTTTTAGTTCCGACAGGTTGGATGCTCCGAATCGATACACCCGAGTTTTGAAATATCCCCATAACTAGAAGTCTGCCGGTGTCAAATCTGGAGACCGAGGAGGCCATGAGAATCTGCAACCCTTGCTAATGAATTTGTGTTCCGCGAACATCTGTATCAGAAATGCTTTAATCAGACGTAGCAGTGTCACTAGGTGCTCCATATTGCATAAATGTGACCGTAGAAAGCACTTTTACGCAAACATGGCACGATCGTCTCTGCAAAAGTGTTAAATAACGCTTAGCATTCACCATAACCGTTTTCCTCCCATTTACTGGGCACTTCGTTTCAAAGAAGAAGGGTCCTATGATGAACTAACCTGTGCATCCATGCCACACTGTCACTTTTGAGGAAAGCAATGGTTTCTGCGTGTACTACGTCGCCCAGATGCGACAACTATGGGTATTAACGTCAACATGAAACAAAACATGAGCTTCATATGTCCACAATATGTTAAAGACCCAGGTGGGATTCTGCTCAATTGTGTTGGCCCAACTCGCAAATGCTTCCCTTTGTACGGTATATACTGGTAAATGTTCATGGCACGACTGCAGTCTGTATAGGGACAGATCAAGGATTCCATGAAGAATATCGCTTACTGAGGATGGTGGTAGGAATTTTGGGTCGCCAAATAGCTAGGAATGTCTCTAGCGTCTGACAGTTTTATGAGCACTGCTGGTCGATGAGCAGCTGAATCGGACGCTAACGCTTCCATTTCGCTGCAACACCCGGTTAACGTGCCTTCTTAAACATGGTCGTAGGGATCTTAAACTATCCTCCAGCGTCTCAGTTTTCTCAAACCGCTGAACAAATTTTATGAAACCTGTCGCTGTTACATGCCCTTTTCCAGTCCTAACATTCTTGTAAACTCTGAATTTACGCAAGACAATGGTCGCTGGTTCCTGGTTCACGTAAAACAACTTCACCAACAAAGCTTTATCCTTCACACTCAGCATAGCTGTTCACATACACGGTTTACAAAGTTTGAACTGACTGTGGATTAGGAGCTAAATTATTATAACCGTCTCATTTGCATATTTTTACGAACGTCCCTCGTAGCAGTGCCATCTATCGGCTGTTTTCTGAGGGTTTTTTTCCTGTCTTAAAAAAATGCCCGTGACTTGCCAAACCGTTATTTTGGTTATTTTTCCGGGATTTTAGGAACTTTAAAAATTTTACGAACTTTTTGCCCACCCTGTACAATAAAAACAGTGGTGTTCTCAGTATTTCTTAATACTACCCATCCTTTAAAATGTTTGTACAGATTAAAATATATAACTATTTAATTAAAACAATAAGAATACTAATAAATTCAAATTCAACCAAGCAGGGTGGCCGACCATAAAGCTCTACAAGCCCTGCTTAGCAGGTATATTAAAAAAAATTACAATTCTGGCAATTAAGCTTTTACATAATTACATCAAAATATCATAATTACCACAAAATGTCATAATTACAAAAAAATATCATATTGTGGAGCAATCCAAAGTTCTACTAATCTTCTAATTGGTCTGCAACTGCCACGTTTTGTAAAAGGAATTGTTTTTTTTTCCAAAATCGCAAAACACTCTATTATGTTCCGTTGTAAAGTTGCTTTTTTTAGAACATAGCTAAACCAATTGGATAGAGGCTAGTGAACTTTGCATCACGGCGAAAGGGGTAAGTTGATAAAATTCACACACATGCCGGAAATATTATTATTAGTTAAAAATTCAATGCTATCGTTAAATATAAAAAAGAATCATTAATGCACTTTTGGTCAGGGATTTTGCTATACGAATAGTAAGAGAATAAAATGCGAATAAACATCTCACCAAGTTCCGGAAGAGACATCCATGTGGAGTCTCTTTTATGCACACACGCTATAGAAAATAGGATTTTTAGCCACCACACTCCGGTGTTCGACTTTCTAAGGGAACTGGAGTAAAACAGTGGATGCAAAAAATCTTGTATTAACGACTCGCCTGGTATGAGCCGAAGGGTTGCTGGATAGAGAAGCTTTTACACCGTACAGTTAGAGACATCTTTTTTGAAACTTTTGTCATGATACTAATATTCTTTCACGTGCAAAAATCCATTCTTTCAGAGGAGATTTTATATATTTGTATGCCATACAAGATTTGTTTGAAAGGGTTTGTCCTTATTATAACGGTCCATCTTGGCGATAAAAAAAAATCATTAATACACTTGTGGTCAAGGATTTTGCTATAAAATGTAAGAGAATAAAATGCTAATAAACATCTCACCAAGTTCCGAAAGTGACATCCATGTAGAGTATCTTTTAAACACACGCGCTTTAGAAAATAGGATTAGTAGCCAGCGCATTCTGTTGCTTGACTATCCAAGGGAATTGGAGTAAAACAATGGTTGCAACAAATATTGTGTTAATGAATCTTCGGGTAGGAGCGGAAGGTCTTATGAATAGAGACGCCTTTACACCGTACAGTTAGAGACATCTTCTCGAAACTTTTGTGATGATACTAATGTTCTTTCATGTACAAAACCCCATTATTTCAGAGTAGATTTTATATATTTGCATGCAATACAAGATTTGTTTGAAAGTGTTCGCCTTTTTTATAACAGTCTATCTTGGAGATCCAAGGGGGTGTACGTTTGTTCTGGTTGCCTGTAGCTTTAACGAGTTAGTCCGGACCTCCTGAATTAACCAGCTTTTCATTTCTAGATTATTTTTTATAAAAGTGTCTAGTAACATGAACTGGGAATCTTAGCTTTTATGCGGTAGGCCTTGTATACGTTTATATCATAAATTGTACTTTATTGGTGCCATAGATCAAAGCAATGATTCATAAATCGAAGCATTGTAGTTAACGTCTAAGACATGGTGCCTGCATGTCTTTCCAAACAATTTTTAAGAATCTCCTATTGGAACAGGCGTTTATTTGCGTAATTTAATGTTCAAAATTCGTATTTCTGGAAAATGTCCATTTACGAAAAAGGAAAATTTACCAGTAACCTAGTCATAAAAAGTGTAATTTGTAGATATCCAATTTTGCCTATGTACATGCAATATAATGTATAAACGTAAGATCACAGTAACAATAAATATTGTTATAACGTATAAAATACACTTATATAATTGTAAGGACTGAGAGGACAAGTTGAGTGTACTGACCGTCATTGATGTAATTGAAGAAAAAAGTATTTCTTTTAATGAAAATCAAAACAGTTCATAAAAGAAATTTACCCATAAAATTAATTTTATTATGAAAGTTTAATGAAAATATCTAAAACATTTCAACGTTTAAAAATAAAAATACAATTCTCTTTATGTTTTTGCATCTTTGTGAGAAGATTCTGGTCACAAAATGAGGTTTGGGAACGAATTTTTCCTATAATGACACAAAAAGAAAATTTTCGTAATCTAACACAAACACTCTAATTTTTTAAGTAATACAAGCTTATAATCTTCGTATTCACTTTAAAATAAGTTTATTTATAAAATATTATTTTATAGTTGAATTTATTCTTTTCCCTAATATTGATGTTAAGATAAAAATTTGCATCCTTTGATAGACAAGCAAATTGAAGAGATTTTTAAAATTGATGTAAAAAAAAAACTATTATTATGGATGGGTAGATTTTAATAAAATAGTATTGGAAAACATGGCTCTTTCGTTTTAAATAGTTTGATAAAATGAAACGATGGTAAATATTTTGTAATACTGTGAAAATATTTTAAATTTCCTTTTATGGTTTAAACGCCAGTAACGAGATATAGAATATCACCGTGAATTACGTTCTAAGTTTCATTTTAAGCTATTTAAATAAATTCCAGTACTGTTAGAGGAAGAATATATCAAACATACTGATTAAAATAGGAGATTATTTATTAAAGTTACTTTATCAAAAAGTTTATAAGTAAGTAGAATTTTTTATTTGCTGTAGATAACATCTAAAAAGATGTTTTATATCACTATAAAAGGTGAACAATTATAAGTGACGGATGACAAAAAAAGGGTAAATTTATTTAAAAAAAGACTTAAAACTGTAGAAGCGGAGATTGTCTTTAAATGCGTATAGATAAGTCTCATAAGAAGCATAAATGTTTTGTAAAATTTATTTTGTGGTAAGTATAAGGAAATAATTGGGTAATACACATATAGATACAAAGCTTAATTACTCATACGGAATGTTTTGAACACTGTATAAGAACAAATTAAGAATACTCGATTAGCTTGTGAATTTTATATGTAACATTTATATAGATAATAAACGAGATTTATTTTAGATTAAAAATACAGGTCGTTAATTCCAATTCCACGGATCTTTAATACGAATTGCTATAATGTCAGACGTACGTGACTTATGTCTGTGCAACATTGTGTTTTTATCTTGTTTTGCTTTATCTTGTTCTTCTTGTTAATCAGCTTAATGTGCGCTTTGAACAAATTGTATCCGACTAAACTAAAATAATTGAAAAGTAACTAAAATAATTTATAAATTAGTTTATTGTTAAACAGTTTCTCTTTAAACGATGTAATAACTAATGCAATAATATATAATAATCTGTAACAAATAAAGTGTGAAATTGGATATAAAATACCTGTCTGGAAAAAAAATATCCTGTATGTCTTTCATCTCACCATTTATAAAAAAATAAATGTTTTGAAATTCCAAAATATCACGTGAGTAATTGATCATATTTTCCCTTGTAAATAAGCTCAAATGAATAACACTTCCGACTGCTGACAAGGCATTATATGGAAAAAAATATGCATGTTAGAAATCTAAATCGGCAGACAAAAGAAATATAAGAAGAACTCGCAGCGTAATGTTCTGTTATCTCAGTTTAAGCTAAATTGTGGACTAAGTCTGAGAACTAATTTTCTTCTTAAATATTTAAGTTACATTTTTGTAAATTCACTTTTGATTTTCTCCATACTATAGAAAACAATACATAAATACAGCCGTAAGTGTGAATTACTGTATGATTTCAGAAATAAAACTTTGATATGTGGTGCATTTTAGAAAATAATTTGTTATTATTAAGGAAATAAAAAATTCTAAATTTTGCGGTTGGATGTAAATTTGTATATATATATATATGAAGTAGATAAAAATGAACACACCAGCTGTAGGCATGGAACGGTAAATCAAGTATTTTTACTAATAGAAGTGAGGAATTACTTGCTTCTTCTAAATTAAAAGCGTTTAACTTAGTAAGGCTTAAACTAAAATTGTGCGCAAGTTATTCTTGTAAATCTTCTGCTTACTATATAATCGTAAGTAAAGTTTACAACTGGCAGAATAACAGCAATAACAGCATCGCAATATTTTGTAAGGTTTTACTGGTTTGTGAGACGAAATTTCCCAGTTCTTTTGAAAGCATCCTATTAATAGTTTGTGTAGATCTACGAGCTTTATTAAACACACTTCACAAATTTTCATAATTTCGCATTATTATGATTTAAAACAAATTTTATGTACAAAATTTAGTTAACACGCTTTACAAATGCTCATAATTTCGCATTAATATGTTTTAACGTAAATTTATCAATATTTCATTTCAAAGAAATATAAAAAATAACGTCAGTGATATTAAAAACAAATAAACATAATAATGATTGAGGTTTCCAAACAATAAGGTAAAATAAAGTCAGGTGAATGTGTGGAACTTCCAACTGTATTTCAAGTAATACACTTATCGCGATGATATTAACTTATTTATAAGTTATTATCTGAAAATGGAAATATTTTACGTCAAGAGGTGCCGTTACACTCTTAAAACTGTGCCTCTGATATATAAGGCACCAGCGCATCATACCTTCTGTTAATTAATTATGAGAGGCACACAGACAAAGTGCCTCTGATTAGCCGATAAACATCAAAGGCACAAAGAAATGAAAGACACAGATGACGGTGTCAAAATCTTTCAGAGGTACCGATGCTAGAACGAAATCTGTCAGAGGCACCAAGCTAAATGTGTGTCTTTAAAAAAAACGGGTCATGATTCAGAGGTACAGTGGGAAAACGCGCATGCGTACAAATGTTTAACCTACGATACATTGAACGGTATATTTACTTTCAATAAGGGATAGGGGTCTGGAGGAAGAATGGACCCTTGACCAGAAGAAATGGCGTCTCTTGTTTATATTTCGAATGGCGGCACCTGACGACACAAACCGAGTTTATATATATATCCTTTTCCCAAGACGATTATTTTGACTCAAGCGGTTTTGTGCTTTCGTTTTTTATTTACGCTCTTGTTATTATTGTTGTTCAGGATTGCAACAATATTAATCGCTGATTATAGAAGTTGTGTTTTCGTGCGATTTAAAACGACGCCGCAGAGGTAAATGTTCATGAGGAAAATGCAATGAATTTATGTTAGGAAACATAACATTACGTACAATTGATGGTGCCATTATTGCAATCATCCACCTGCGGATCATGATGAAGTTATAGAAAAGTCTCCAATAAGTAAGTATATTTAGTTTAGTACTTGATTATTTTCTTTGAATGTGTAGTATAAAAATTGATACTCTAAACAAATGTTTTATGGTACAAACATATGTATATGTCGTAGGCTAATTGGGAATTACGGATCTTTGCAAAGAGACGGTCTAATTGGAGAATCATTTCTCTTTTCCCAATCAGCCTGATGTTTTTTAGGCTTATTGCAAAGATCCTAGACAGCGTTAGTCTAATTGGAATATGGTCATTTATTTTTCAGTCAGCCTGACATTTTTTAGACTCATTGCAAAATTGCAAAGAGCCTAGATAGCGTTAGGCTAATTGAAAAATGACCATGCCTATTTAGAAAATGACCAGTTCTTTGTCAAAATATGGTGTTGTACTCAACTCGAACCTGAAAATTTCATTCGAAGTCGACCCGAACCCGACAGAAAAATTTCATCGGACCGTAAACCGATCCTAAAAGGACAAAATAAATTCCTTCGAGTCGCAACCCGACCTTAACCAGAAAACTCAAGTTAACCCGAAATACGACACGAACCCGACAAAAAAAACCCATCGAACCGTAGCCCGATCCGAACCCGACAAAATAAATTCCTTCATGTCGCAGCGCGACACGAACCAAAAAATTCGATGTTAACCAGTAATCCAACCCGAACAAGACATAAAAATTCCATCAATCCGTAACTAGATCCGAACCTGAAAATTATAGTTAACCCGAAACCCAACCCGAACCAGGAAAAAAAATCCATCAAACCGTAACTGGATCAGAACCCGACAAAATAAATTTCTTCGTCTCGCAACCCGACCCGAACACGAAAATTGAAGTTAACCCGAAAGCTGACCCGAACCAGATAAATAAAAATCCATTGATACATAAACTGATCCGAACTCGACAAAATAATTTTCGTCGTCACGCAACCCGACCTGAACCAGAAAATTGAAGTTAACCCGAAAACCGACCTGAACCCGACAAAAAAAATCCATCGAACCGTTACCCGATCCAAACCCAACAAAATAAATTCCTTCGTGTCACAACCCGATCCAAACCAGAAAATTCAAGTTAACCCGAAACCCGACCCGAACCCGATAAAATTCAATCGAACCGTAACCTGATCCTAACAAAATAAATTCCTTCGTTTCTAGTTTGGATCGGGTTGTGACACGAAGGAATTTATTTTGTCGGGTTCGGATCAGGTTATGGTTCGATGGATCTTTTGACGAGTTCGGGTTTCGGTTTAACTTCAATTTTCAGTATGGGTTAGGTTTCGGGTTAAATTAAATTTCAGGTTCGGATTGGTTTTGAGTTAACTTAAATTTTTAGTTTCGGTTCGGGTTGCGTGACAACGAAATTTATTTTTCGGGTTCAGATCGGGTTACGGTTCCATGGATTTTTTTATCGGGTTCGGGTCGGGTTTCGGGTTAACTTGAATTTTCTGGTTTGGATCGGGTTGTGACACGGAGGAATTTATTTTATCGGGTTTGGATCGGGTTACAGTTCGATGGATTTTTTGACGGGTTCGAGTTTCGGGTTAACTTGAATTTTCTGGTTTGATCGGTTTGTGACACGAAGGAATTTATTTTGTCGGGTTTGGATCGGGTTACACTTAGATGGATTTTTTGACGGGTTCGGATTTCGGGTTAACTTCAAATTTCAGTTTGGGTTAGGTTTCGGGTTAAATTAAATTTTCTGGTTCGGGTCGGTTTTCGGTTAACTTAAATTTTCAGTATCAGTTCGGGTTGCTTGACGACGAAATTTATTTTTCGGGTTTGTATCGGGTTACGGTTCGATGGAATTTTTTTTTCCTGGTGCGGGTTAACTATTATTTTCGGGTTCGGGTCGGTTTACGACACGAAGGAATTCATTTTTTCGGGCTCGGATCTGGTTACGGTTTGATGGAATTTTTATGTCTTGTTCGGGTTGGGTTACTGATTAATATCGAATCTTTAGGTTCGGGTCGCGTTGCGACATGAAGGAATTTATTTTGTCGGGTTCGGATCGGGTTACGGTTCGATAGTTCTTTTTGTTTTGGATTTCGGGTTAACTTGAGCTTTCTGGTTCGGGTCGAGTTGCGACTCGAAGGAATTTCTTTTGTCCTTTTAGGATCGGGTTACGGTCCGATGGAATTTTTCTGTCGGGTTCTGGTCGACTTCGAATGGAATTTTCAGGTTTGAGTTGGGTACAACATCATATTTTGACAAAAAAATGGTCATTTTCTAAATAGGAATGGTCATTTTTCAATTAGCCTAACGCTACCTAGGCTCTTTGCAATAAGCCTGAAAAACATCAGGCTGATTGGGAAAAGGGAAATGAATCTCCAATTAGACCGGCTCTTTGCAAAGAGCCGGATTTCCCAATTAGCCTACGACATATATACCGGGTAAATGTATCATTCCCTTGAGAAATTAATATTTCAAATTAATAGTTATAACTATTAAAGTCCAGTTTCTTTTTATCAGTGTTGAATTCAAGGGGTGGCCCGGGGTGGGATATTCCCTCTCGGAACAGTGATGTCCCACACCGAAAAGAGTGAGATTTTATTTTTGTAATGGGCAAAAGTGCAACTCTCCCCCCCCCCCCCCCACCGAAGCCACCAAAATCCCTCCCGGAGAAAAATGTCTGAATTCAACACTGATATTAATCTGTCAACGATATTTAACTAATCTCAGCTACATTTCCCATTGTAATCGAAATTTAACTGCAATAACAAAAATAAATCAAAACACCCAAAATTTCAGTAATGGATATCTACAAAAAGTAATATATATTGTTTTTATAACCGTATTTTATTTAGAATCAGAATTCAATATAATGAAAATATATACTAATGAAACAAATTAGTTATTTAAAAAAATTATATTTAGGATACCAGTAATGTGATTATTTATGATAAGAGTTACTTTTTGAAATTAATTGTTGTCATTATCACAAGATCAATATTATGATTATTTTACACTGATTATTTTTATTATTATGATTGTTTGTCTTATTTGTTTTTAATAAAGCTTTTATACATTTTTATGTATTTTGTTATGTATAAAATAAACTGATATGTTGACAAGGTTCTTTATTGAACCACAAAACTGATTTAAGCCACATTGACGCACATTTTAATATTTATATCAAATTTATTTCAATAAATTGGGAGTGAGAAAAATGTCTATTATAGATAGTATTTTGCCTTAGACAAAATTTAATTTATGTCTTTGGATATGCCATGCTGGAACATCTTTCTGCAGTAGACAGAATTTACTGTAAAGATATAAATATAATATAAAATATAATTAAATTGCATTCTGTGCTTCTTATAATGGTGGCACATGCGTGTGCCACCATTATAAGAGGCACAAAATGTATTTTTAAATAACAGGCAATTGAATATATAAATTCAGCGGCACACTGTGCTTCTTAATTTCAAAGGCACTTACGCTGTGCCTTTGAATCTCAAAGACACTATGTACCTCTTAATTTCAAAGGCATCACGTGCCTATCAATATTCAGAGACACAAAAATTCTGAATGTACCTCTTAAATCAGAGGCACAGTTTTAAGAGTGTACAGACATAGTGGCACAGACATAGATTCGTGTGTTCTAATCGGATTTTGAGATTTTAAAAATTTTTTCGAAATCTGTAAAATTTATTCGTACAATATTTTGCTAATGACACAGAGAACATTTTCAAGAAACTGCACATGAAATATGCCTCGTATGTACTCTCTCACATAGCATATGGAATACGAAAAAGTTTTATTAGCATTTCTTAACCGCGCTGCTTATACTTATTTGATTATACAGTCGAACACCGTTATAGCGAACCCGGTATATAACGAACGAAATTTTTGGTCCCATCGTTTTCCTATTGTATTTAATGCTAATTTATTCTTTTATAGCGAGCCTCCAAAATTTGAAGAATCGTCTAAAACGAAAATTTTTTCCTGTCGAGTATGATTTTTTTTTCGACTCCAATTTCATAAGAAAATGTATGCCGGCTAGTGAAACATGGTGCAAGTCCGCGATAAGTCTTTTTATTAAAGGTTAGGAACAACTGCATTCCTTCTCTTTTACGATAGCCACTCTGCAGATGTGAACCCGCCCACCCGTCAGTCATTTTCCCTTATTTCTGTTGGAGACAGAGCTGAAAATGAGGGGGGGGGGACGCGAAAAAGAGAAAAAACAGCCAATTGGTTGGCAGGGGGGAATGCTTGAGCAGAACAAGCAAAATCATGAACAGTAAGCACATATACACCTGTGCTACGTAAGAGAGGAAGGAGGAGTAAAAATCAGATCACGAGAACAAGGGAAAAGGTCGTCTCAGAGTCGCGCCAGAACAAATATTCCAGTCGTTTTATCTCGTTCACTCATTTTAATGTTCGCTCTAGAGCCTGCGCGTCATAATCTCTAGTTCCAGACTTCAAAGTTAAAAAATCGCTTTTAAGAAATCATTAGATCCATCATGTCAAGCAAGCGTAAAGCATTCTGCATTGAAGAAGAAGTAAGCATCATAAGAGAAATACAAAATGCAAGTAGCCAAGCTGACATTAGCCGAAAAAGAGATGTATCGAAATCTACAGTTGCAACAATATGGAAAAGCAGAGAAAGCATACTTTCTGTTTTCAAAAAAAAATTAACTCTAAAAAAAATTGAGGAAAGCTGAACATCAAGAAGTGGAAGAGGCTTTATTAAAATGGCTCAGCGTTCAAAGAAGCCGAAATGTACCCGTATCTGGGCAAATGTTTCAGTCAATAACTGATGACTTTGCCAGTAAATTTGGAATTATGTTTTTGTGTTCTAATGGATGTTTAGACAGATTTAAAAAGCGGAACAACATATCTTCCGGAAAAATTGTCGGAGAATCGGGAGGTGTTTCAGCATCCGACATCGATACGTAGAAAGAAAAAGTTTGTAATGAAATCTCCCGTGAATACGACGAGAATGACATATATAGTGCTGATGAAGCTGCACTATTTTACAAGATGACACCAAACCAGACATTAAAATTTAATGGAGAGAAATGTAATGGCGTAAAATTGTCAAAAGACAGAATCACATTTCTTGTGTGTGCCAATGTGAGTGGTACTGATCGTCGTAAGCTTCTAGTGATAGGAAAATCTAAGCACCCCAGATGCTTTAAACTTATCAAACGGCTTCCTCTTCCTTATGGCGCAAACCGCAAGGCGTGGATGACTAAAAGGAACTGTTTGAAAAAGAGCTTCGAATGTGAAATCGTCAACTGTTAGCTAAAAAGGGAAATTCTTTACTTATGCTTGACAATTGTAGCGCACACAAAATCGATAAACAGTTTCAATCGATTAGAATTGTACTCTTTCCCCCGAAAGCAACATCTGTAGTACAGCCTATGGACCAGGGTGTCATCTGAAGTTTTAAATGCCATTTCAGGAAGCAGCTCATTTTACGAATTTTAGAGAGATATGATAAAAATGCGAAATGTGACGTTTCTCTTCTTGATGCACTTATAATGCTCGAAAACTCTTGGCGGCTTGTTACGGATTCTACAATTAGAAAATGTTTTCGACATGCAGGCCTAGCAAAGAATATTGAAGATACAATGACTGTTGAAGAAGCAAAGAATGTTGAGGAAGAGAATAATGAAAATTTACCTATCGCGATGCGGATAGAAAAGCACAAAATTTCATCATTCTCAGTTTGTGACATGCGATTGTTTGAAACATGTGAGGACGAAGTCATAACATGTGAAGGTCCGACTGATGAAGAGATTGTGGAAGAAATTAAAATGAATCATTCTGAAATCGAAGATTCTGCATCTGATGCTGATGAAGAAGAGCACATAAATGACTAAATCCCCTCAATCTCAGATGCTACAGCAGCGATGCGTGTAATTAATAAGTTTTTGTCTACACAAACAGTGGAAGAAAGAGTGTTGGAGTCATTTGATGTACTAGACAAAAAAATTCATAACATGTTTTTGAAATCGGCATCACGTCAGCAGAAGATTATCGATTATTTCTGTATCAAAACAGTGAGCAACAATTAAATGTAAAATTAATTTATTTCTGTTTGACCTCATTATCAGTTCTGTTGCTTCATTTAATTAGTATTGTGTCAGTTTAATGTAATCGATTTTAGTCAATTTAATTCTTTAATGATCATATTTAATAGATTTTACCCTTTTTTTAATACATCATTATTGAATATACACGTAGCAACTAATGAGTTATACATAACCTCTAACATTTTTCTTAACGGTTCGGATATAGCGAACAAAACATTCGGTCCCTTGAAGTTCGTTATAATGGGGTTCGACTGTATTCTATTTTGAAGTGTTTCAGAATGCAACAAGAATTTTACGACAGACAGGATGCTTCCTTACATCGTGTATTTCTAGGAGGCGTAGAATAGTCAAAGACATATCGGAATCACATATAAATGCAGCTTCGGAAACGGAATGATAAAGCGACCGTTTAACCGGTGTTAAATTTCCAAGCAGGAAACCAGTCATTTAGTTGTCAACAACCCACAGAAATAGTAAGATGGGAAGTTTCAGAAATGAGGATTTAGCAGACATGTTTCTAGCATCTGGAACAACTGACTGTTACGGGCAAGCCACTGTACGCCTGTATAAGATGAGGCGCATGCGATGAGGCATATTATGAACCTACAGATGTTTGACAGACCTCGAAAACATATGTTAAACTGGTTGCTTTGAAAGACGCCCAAGGAATCGTGAACGAACGACATGTTCCCCAATAATGAAATAGATGGTGCTTTGCCTTTCAGAAGAATATCTTACTGCAGTGCATTTGGAAACACTACTGGATTGGGTCTTCACAAATCTAACATATGGAGGATCCTGAATTTGAACCAATTGCACGTATATCACGAGCATCGGTTACTGAATAGCTTTACAGAATGATAATACTGAATACTGAATAGCAACCTGCTGACTACCAATACAAGGTTCCATTTATCAATTGTATCGGCAGAAGAGCGTGGTGGAACCCTTTGCTGATACAGTCTTATTTACAGACGACGCATAGAATACCAGGGAAAGTTGCTACAGTGCAAATAAATGTCCATTTTGTCGGAGAGACACCTTTTGCTGAACGACTGCAAGTGGCAAACAATTGAATTGTTGTCAGTATTTACTCCGGTATTGTGGTGGAGCATTTAATAGAGCAATATATCTATTATCTATTAGTTTATACAGGCATAAGGTATTATAAGATATTTTTGGTGGAAGACTTTTTCAAACAGTGGAATGTCAAACATATTCCACAGGCGCTGCTTCATAATATGTGGCTTCAGCATGATGAAGTCTTATCCTATTTTATACCTGCTATCCTTCTTTCACTTAAATGCGATATTTGAATAACGGTGCATCGGCCTCTGTGATCCATATAATTTGTTTTGGATTCCTCCTACAATCGCTCGGACTTTGCCGGAAATTTCGCTTCTAGTTGGATTTGTTTTCTGTTTCTTCAGATCCTTGTACTACGAAGCACTAGTGGCACGCCAAGAGGATCTAGTCACACGCTATTTTGTGAATGATATCTACTTTATTTAAATATATTTAAATTTTGAATGTTTACAGGTTAAATGGGTATACAGTCGAGATTTTAACATTATAAACTCAGAAAATTTCTATTTTATAATGTTCACACATGATCAAAGACAATTTAAACGTCCCTTCTACTTTTTTGTAACTATACGATATTATACAAATGCATTGTAGGGTGTCAATTAATCAAACAAGAATATAATTTTATGAATTTTCAAAAACCATCTTTTAAGTAAAAATATTGCTCACATAAATAATTACATCAATCATGTTACATAAAACACCATGTTACTTATATTAAATTTTGGTAAATTCCTCCACTTAACGGTAAACGATCAACTTAATTTTTAATGTATTAATATAAATTACTGGTGTTTCTAAATATTTACGAAAAATAAATGTTTCATCTTTTTTTCTAAAATAAAATATTTTGCTTTGCTAATTTTTGAACATTAAAATACTTAAGCGTGTATTTCGTATTTGATTGTAATTGTTTTATACTTTTCAAAAAATTAATTTTATTTATTCTTGAAATGAATCTTTCTTGTTATGCAAATAAGTACAATAATTAATTTTAATTTCAATTAAAAAAAATCCGATAGAGAAACAAAAAAAAAATTTTATTAATCCTGTAAAAAAAAAAAAAAAAAAAAAAAAGATATTTTTTAATATTAAAATCCTAAATCGTGTTTTTTATTTTATTGCAAATATTTTATACTATTGAATAAACAAATTTTATTTATTCTGGAAATAAAGCTATTTTAACATGCGAATAAAAATGTAATACTTAATTTTTTTTTTTTTTTTTTTTTTTTTTTTTTTTAAGAAAAATAATCGATTTAAAGAAGAAAACAAAATATATACTATTAATGCTTCCCAAAATAAATAATTATTTAAGCCTTAAAATATTCAGATTTGTGAAATTTCAAGGGGTTTAAAAATTAAAAATTAGAGAATATTTATTTGTTACTTTAAAGGGGAAAATATGTTTATTATGTTACATATAAATTACTAGGACTTCCCTCAAAGGGATTAGTCTGAGTGATATTGCTGAGAACATAGGGTTAACAATTACAATATAAAGAAAAAGAGCAAATTAAATGATAGAATTACAAAATATCATATATAAATTCATATACACTGTTAAAAAATAGAAAAGAAGTACCGTTAATCAGATGTGTTGTCATATTTTTTTTAACATGTGGCAAAGAATCTCATTTTCTTAAGCGCGTATTGCACAAAACTTAAAAGAAAACAAAAAAACGCCGGATCTTTTAAAACGCCAAGCTTTTTAAAGTTACGTAATTGGATTAGCAGCCAATAGATTATTCTATCAAGCGTGGCTTAACGCAAATTTAATTTCATTGTTGCACCTTTTTTTGTGTGTGAATTTAAAATTTTTCTTCCTTGATTATATATCTATTATTTGTATAACTGTTTATAGAAACTCTTACACTTCAAACTTCAAACCACATTGATTGCATGCTTTGCTACAAACCAGATTGCAAAACTATAGTCTAAATTACTATTAAAGTATACAAAAATCTTTCGATGACTTCTGTAAAATAACTTTTACATTAAATCTCCATATCGGCAAAATTGAAAAAATATATATATTACAAAGTTAAGCTTAACAGATACTTCTTGATTATTCTCTAGGAGGCTCTGCCTCCTGCGCCTTTAATGCGCCTTTACTGCGCTTTCTTTTACTGCGCGTCTTTACTGCCTTTACTTTTCTTTTGCCTGTCTGTCTGTCTTTCCACAATCTGTCTGTTTCCCTATCAGTTCTTCTGCCCGTCTCTCTAACCTATTGTCTGTCTCTCTACACATCTCGCTACCTGTCCCTATATTTCTTTACCGGTCTCGCTAACCGCCAATCTAATTCTCTAACCGGCTGTCTATCCGTCTAACTACTTGTATGTCTAGCCGTGTCTCTATCCACTTCGCTAACCATTTGTCTATCTGTCTCACAACTTGTCTATCTGTCTCTCTACCCGTCTGGCTATACGCCTCTCTACCCATCTTCTTACCCATCTTCGTACCCATCTACTGTCTCTCTACTCGTCTGTATACCCGTCTCACTATCCGTCGCCCCACCAGTGGCTGAGAGGTTCTGCTCTTGAAGCTGGTAGACGGGAGGTGTTGGGTTCGATCCCAATCGTGCCCGTCGGCCTAATCGTTCGGAGTTTTCGTGGTTTGCTTCCTTCGAGCCGTGGATTTCTCCAAAGTAAATACGGGTTAGGTTCCCTTAGAAAGACCCCCCCGGAAGGCACTCCCCCGGGCCTATATCCCAAGTGTAGACAATTGGCCGTCAATAATCAACCCAACTCAACTCACTATCCGTCTGTTTTTGTACCCGACTCTTTACCCGTCTCGCTATCAATCTCATTACCCGTCACTCAACTCGTCTCTGTACTCATCTCTCTACTCGTCTTTTTATCTACCACGCTACGCGTCTCGCAACCTTTCTCGATATATTCCTGTCTACCGGTGTCGCTACCTGTCTCGTGACCCATCTCGCTACCCCTCTGTCAACCCTCTTTTTACCTTTCTCTCTAGCCGTCTGTCTATTCGTTTCGCTACCCGTCAGCCTAGCTATGTCGCTACTCGTCTCTCTACCCGTCTGTCTACCCGTTTGTTACTCGTCTTTCTACCTCTCGCCACGTCTTCCCAATATTTAAAAAATTCATTTAATATACAGAAGCCGTTTATCAGTTACTAAATGCAAACAGAAGTAATTTATCTAATAACTGTAATCAGATGAATTTTTTTTTTAAATACATACATAAGCCTGAGCAATAATTCATCAGTTTTGTATTCATACATTAGATTAATTTTAACACAATTATTCAAATTGGTAAAGAAATCATACGAGTTGTAATTTTACAACTGGACGAAAAATGTCCGGGCCAGGATTCGAAACTGGGATACCTTGGCTGACGCCGCCACGCTCTACCAACTGAGCCATCCCGGTCGAATCTGTAGGGCATAATTCATCCAGTTAACCTTATTGATCATAGCATCTGGTCTGATATTTTAATCTGCACAACAGAATAGATCGCAGGTAATGGAACTCCAGTAAACGCTGGATACGTGATTACATTAGATTAATTTTAACACAATTATTCAAATTGGTAAAGAAATCATACGAGTTGTAATTTTCCAACTGGACGAAAAACGTCCGGGCCAGGATTCGAACCTGGGATATTTTGGCTGAAGCCGCCACGCCCATCAACTGAGCCATCCCGGTCGACCCATCCCGGCTGATTAAAATATCAGACCAGATGCTATGATCAATAAGGTTAACTGGATGAATTATGCCATCCAGATTCGACCGGGATGGCTCAGTTGGTACAGCGTGGCGGCTTCAGTCAAGATATCCCAGGTTCGAATCCTGGCCCGGACATTTTTCGTCCAGTTGGAAAATTACAACTCGTTTGTGTTCATAGTTTTTTATATCATTTGACAGTAATTCTCAACTTCTTAAACCTGAATTGTCTCAAACTGTTTTAAAAAACCACAAGGTCTGTATAACTGCAAAGTACCCGGAGGGCTATATTAGCTACCTGTTATTAAGTTAAGTGAAAGTTTCGTTATCGCGTTTGTAGCCAATTGCTTATGTCAGAAAGCGTGGCTTGACGCCATTTTAAATTCATTACTGTAACTTTCTTTTCTTTTCTTTCTTTTTTTTTTTTTTTTTTTTTTTTGGGGGGGGGGGGTAGGGGGACAAGGGTTTCAAATATATGCATTTAAATTAAAACTTTTGCCTCCATGCCATTAGTGTTGTTTGTATTATTAACTAATACCTTGTAGACCGAGCTTCATTTGAAACAAATGTAAAAGACTTCTTCTACAGTTTTTTTTAGGAGAAACTTTTGTAATTGGGCCCAAAGCCAATCGGAGTATTTAATATCATTATTGTAACTCTTATAGAGTTAAAATAATATTGTTGCTAGCTTTACTCTTGTTTGAGACCAGCCTTGCCTGTGTATCTGAATGGGGAAAAGTTTCGTATCCTATGACGGTTGGCGTAAAAAATTTTAAATGGTGCCTAAAGGTAGTTTTAGCATCTTTTTTTCAAGAGAGCGGTATTTTTTCAAGAGAGCGGTAAAACATGTTTTTCAAATATTTACAAACATACGTTTATTAAAGCATGTTTTTGCACCATCTTAAAAATTTAAGCACGATGCTAAAATAAAATTTTATTGCCATATTCGGTATTTTAATAAGTAATGGAAATACATAAACAAACTTATTTAACAAACCTAACAGGCATTTTTGTGATAAATAATTGTTATTGTCAGGGGGGTAAATTGTAAACAATTAATAAACGGCTAGTAAATAATAAATAGCATTTAAAATCTAAAAATGGAGAAGTGGTCCTTAAACGCTTGATATATGTAAATCTTTTTTTTATTTTTTAATATTTCCGAAGGCACAGATAAAAAGGTAAAAATCTCTTTTCCAAATGCCAAATAGAAAATATACAAAATAGAATGCCAAATATACAAAATAGAAAAATATCTGCAAAAAAATATATTTACATAATACTACATCTGCAAAAAAATAAGATTTAGAAAAAGAAAGCCAAATCCTGCAGATCCCAACAATCACATCGAAAAACTTATCACCAAAAAAGAACTCGCCAAATCTTACGGCACAGGAGATGGATTTTTTCCCTCTGAATAAAGAATATTATTTTTTTTTCTTGTACGATGGGTGATTATAATATAATTGTTTCATTTCACATACTACATACCGTTTGATATATTGGTACTTTTATGTTATCCTGGTGCAGTTGATAAATCGCCAAATATTGTTCCTATAACATTTTCATATTGAATTCATTTCATTTAAATATAAACCTTTCGCTCATTTAATTTAAAGTACATGCCTTTCATTAATCCCATTTAAAATGCTAAAAAGAGAAAAAAAAAGAAATAATGCCATAAATCGAAACCTTTTATTTAAGCACCAAAGATTTTTTTTTAATTTACACACGCGAAATAATAAAAAGCTGCTATTGCTGAATTTTCGCCAAATCTCTAATACCAAGTCTACTAAGTTATTGCGGGGTTTTTCTTTTAAACAGAAAAAAATCCAGATTAATTTTCGATTTCTACTAAATTGAAATATATTTTATTGTGCTGAATATTAGTGCGTGCATATTTTTTTGCTCCATGTACTCCATGAACTTTTCAATTACGATTGTGTACGAAAATCTCCCGCCGGTGAAAATGACGTACGCACAAAATTTTCGTGACGTATGTACTTTAATTGTGTTTTTAATCTATTTTTTTTATATAATTTCCAAACTGTTTGACATTTATTCTTGGTAATAAATAGACGTCGTTGTCACCTTTATAGGTACCTGCTGTAAAAATTTGAACGAAATCCGTTAAATATTTTTTGAGTTATGCTTGACGAAAAGTTTTAATATCCATCGTAGATATATATGGGGCAAAGTAATACTGCGCTGTGTATGAGTCTTCGTTGCACTCAGACAATAATATATAATCCAGATTCCAAAAAAAAAAACATTTTTTTAGTGGATTAATAAAATAGGAAATTGTGTTAGTGATGTAAAAGATATACGTTAGTTATTATGAGAATATATAGTGTAAATAAGTGTTAGTTAAAAATATAAAACTTAAAAATATAAATCTTAAATAAACCGACTTGATTATTTCACTAAAATTAAATAGCAAATTGTATATATATATTTTTTTTGATTACAAATTAAACATATTTTTACAAATACGGTTAACAAAATAAGGCTTAATTCTTATAAATTCATATTGAAACACTAGAATGGATATAAATAAAGGTTAAATTTGTATTTTAAGCACTTTTATAAACCTAATATAAAAACAAGTTATTTTGTATCAAATGCAGCTTTATATCAAATTACAATAAATACATATTTACCTATTTTTTAATATATTTTCAGATACAAGGAAGAAAAAAGAAAGAAATTTATGTAATTTAATCCTTTTTGAATATTTATATTTAATAGTTTAAAATAACTGCAATTTAAGACAGAAAAAAATAGAGGTGATTTAAAATATATATATATTATAAATAATAATCTTATAGATTCAATGAAAATATTGAAATTTCATTATATTTGTCTATAAATATAAAGGTCATTTTTGTTTGTATGTTCCATATAAAAATCTATAAGATTTGACGGATTTCCACTAAATATCATATATATATACATTTAGAACAAAGGTAAACTTACTCTCAACTTAAAAGAAAAAAGAAAACAAAAATTCAGACCATTCTTTATCCCTTTTTTCAACCTCTTGCCATAGTTTATCATTATAAAAATAATTTTGTTTCATTTTCTATTGCAATTATTTATTTCCAGTTACCACAAAAGAAACTGCAATACTTTCATCAATCAATAAAAATTCAGACTCACTCGCTATATTTTCAAATCCAACATTGATATCATTCTGAGAAGTTATAACATGTCAGATCACAATGTAAGATCAGATGACTACCAGGAGTCGTTTTTTTTTTCATTCTCTTGTTAACTCTTTCTTTTATGGAAGTAAAAATCCGTAACGAATTTCTTTTTTATTTACGAAAAAATCGAAAGGATAGTAAGACAAAATATTACATTTTATTTATTCTTATAATTGTCTGTATTTTATAAATAACCAATATTTCGGTTTAAAATAAGGCAACTTTTTAAAACAAAAATGTATAAATTGAAATCTTATCTCTTCGTAATGTTCGAAATGCTCAAGCTAATGTTAAGTCTATGGGAAGGTACTTGCGCGATTTCTCTCTCGCATTTTAATATTTTTAAATGATTTTTTTGCATAGGATAGCGGAGGTTGATCTATAACGTTGTCAGTTTTTACTTTTTTGATTTTTGTTGAAGTTTTTTTTATAAGCGGGCATTTTCAATTTTGGAACCGGTTCTGAAAGTGAAAGTACCCTTATATAAAAAAACTGGAACCAAAATCTAACGTTAGAGATCGACGTCAGCTATCCTATGCAAAAAAAAATCATTTAAAAATATTAAAATGAGAGCGAGAAATCACGCAAGAACCTTCCCATAGACTTAAAATTAGCTTGAGCGTTTTTTTCGCATGACTGATGTAGGCTCTTAAATACCTTAAAGACAATTCATCGATGTTTTTTTTTCTATTTCAGTTAAACGTCAGCTAAAGGCAGAATGCAGCTTACGGATTTTGGATAATATATTTATCATAGTAATTCATTATTCTTTAGCCTTCTCCTGCTAAAAGAATACAAAATATTTGCATTTTGAATCATACACTGCCAAAACAAAAATTTGATTTTAAGGTGTATAATACTGACACCCCAGCTACTGCTAGTATTATACCTTAAATTTAACAGTAATAAACAGTAAAAAAAAGTAATATACTACTCCGCTGTCGCAGACTAGACAGAAAAAAGATTTTTTCTCTGCATTTAATGGATAAGTGTTAAACTGTAGGTAAAAACAGTTTGTTATTGTAAAATCTTTTTTTTTGTTTCCGCACAGGTCTATAATCTGCATTGATATTGCATTATTGAATAATACAATACATTTTTCTACTGAATAAAATATTTTGTATTAGCTTGTAATTGCTTTTTATTTTCAAATAAGTTTCAGATTTAAATAAAAATGAATGATTCGGCAATTATTGACGTCTTTGGCAAGATGAGGTTTTTACATAAATGCATAGGCAAGCATGGGATTTTTTTTAACAGAACAACAAACTACAAATAGCTACAAATAGCTACATTTCATAACAACATTTAGATCGGTAATTGTCTCGAAATATATACCTGCCGCTTTTAAAGCCACTATTTGGCAGGAAGTACAACAGAAATCTTTTTCAAAAACCCATACATAATTACGTCTGGATAAACATAAAATTAAATTAAATTAAATTAAACTACAGATTTTTAATGTTAAAAACATACATACAAACGAATAAAATACAAATGGATAGAAGCTTCGTGTACTTACGTACACCTCAGCAGTATTACGATCACAACTACGAAACCACTAGAACCAAAACAAGAAAAATAGTTAAAATGGCAGTTTAGTTAAAACATCGTACTCTGCTGGAACCTAGGCAACCTAGACAAGACAGTTATCCATCCATCCAGGAAGATAAGACTGCTGTACACGCAACATATTGAACTGGCAATTTGCACGTTCTCAAAATCTGGCACATGTTCAAATTCCAATGCATGTGGCAACCAATCTCGAGGTTAGAGGTCCTCTATTAAACGCATACGTATGTTCTTTCAATCATACACTTAAAGATCGTCCGGTCTCACCTATATAGCTTGAACTGCAATCTTTACAATGAATTCGGTAAACGACACCTGTAAGGTCACATCTCGAATATTTATGTTTATAGTTACCCCAAAAAAATTCGATTGGATTTAAAGGCCCATAAGAAGTTCTAATGCTCACATTCATAAAAATAGCAGATAATATTGGCGTAGCACGGTAAAGATATAGTTCCCAAAGGAGTGGCATGTTGGTAAGATGTGGGATTAGGTGTGGGATATTTATCCGATCTCTTCGATAGTTCAGATTATAGCAGCATCTTCTGGGGCAATCATTAAGACGTAAATCAGTAATTACAATAAAGATATTTCTAAAATAATTACTGAATTGCAGTCTTTGAAGACGATCTCCAAAAAACAATGGTAATAAGAAAACGAGTAATGAAAAATATGATGAATGTAATTTTGTTCAGAAGTGCGAGATGGTCGAAGTCGTAAAGCTAATTTGACAGAAGACAGTTACAACTTATTGGTACACCATTAAATTGTTTCCAGAAATTTGTCAAGAATTAAATGTTTGGGGAATCGCGCACAACTATGATAATGCATCGTCTCTTTCAGCAAATTTGACAGTCAAATTTCCAGAAGAAAAACGTATCAATTCAACGCGTCTACCCTACTCGCCCCATCATATTATTTATACATTTTCACTATATTTTGACCTAAAACTTTATGCACATGTTGTTGTTTTTTTTCGAAAGTAAGTCAATTTAGATTATGGCATAAGGGTTTTATTTATTCCAATCAATTAATTCATGCAAGCTTTAAAAAGTGCAGCCATAAATACAGGGTGTTTCACAAAGGACGGCTAAATTTAAAAATCAATAACCCGGAAACGGTGATAGATAGAAACATGAAACCAGTGGTATGTTTATTAAAAAAATCGTAAGAATCTTATACTTAAATCTCAAAATTTAGTTAAAAATAATACCGATAGATGGCGCTAAGAGCGTTAAGAATCATTCTAAAGAGAGTTCAGAAGCCCAGAAAGACTAGTCGTTGAAGATTTCGTCATTGCTGTTTCTATCTATCACCGTTTCCGGGTTATTGCTTTTTAAAGTTAGCGGTCCTTTGTAAAACACCCTGTATATTAACTGGATAAATTATTAATTTTTCAAGAAACAAAAATTAAACATACGCAAATTTTATCATAATCATTTTTATGTATATAATTTTAGCATACATTTAGATAAATTTTGCAAGCATTATTATTTTTTATATGCATATAAATTATATGTATATATATATATATATATATATTGGATGTATAGAATTCTTTTACCTACTTTAAGTGTCGCTTTTTTGGAAAGCGATATGTTTTAACGGAACATCATATCACCGCTAAGGTCATATTATGCATTTAAATTATAGCTAATTTCTATGAATTTAACTGCCTTATAAATATTTATGATTTCTTACATTTATGCACACTTCCACCACTGTAAATCTCTCAACTTAAGGATCAATATCTGCTAAATGTATAAAATTAACTACAACAGAAAAGTTATGAAAAACATCGATCTTTCATTATCATAATCGATTGAGGGATGTCTAAGTGCAAGGGCAAAGTTCTTTTTGCTGCACTCTATTCAAGAAAATTTTTTGCAATATTTTTTCGTAAAATATTCAATTATATTAAATATTATATAATAAAAATATCCAATTTATTTTCGATATGTTAGAAAATTTGCATATGAATAGGATTTTCTTTTAATGAAATGTTATTTTCGATAGTACTGGGATTGATTATTTTAATTAAAATTAAAATTATAGTTGTAGTTAGTAATTTGTTCATTCAGCCAATGCCTGCAAAAAGACACAACCAGATGTATATGCTGTAATAAATAAAAGTAAACAGCTGTACTATAGGGAGGAACGAAAAAACTTTTTTTTAAATTTCAAAATGCTATAGTTTTCAAAAGTTGCCTTTGATCAAAATAAAGACGGAAATTAAATATTAGCGTAATTGGATTATGTTTTCAGGTGCCGCAAGAAGGGTAAACTTTAGGTTTTTATTAACATTTTGACAATTTTCGCAGTTATGTAAATAATAATAATAATAATAATTTCAATATGCTATAGTTTTCAAAAGTTGCTTTTGATCAAAATAAAGACGAAAATTAAATATCAGCGCAATTGGATTGTGTTTAGAGGTGCCGCAAGAAGGGCAAACTTTAGGTTTTTATTAAAATTTTGACAATTTTCGCAATTATGTTTATTTTTTTTTCAATAGGCTATAGTTTTTATAAGTTAACTTTTAAATCAGTTTTAAATCTTTTTAATCAGAAAACATGGTAAACTTACTGCGTAATACATTTTAATTACAAAAATAATGAAACATAAATAGTATACAATGTGGTAGAAACAGAACAAAGTTCAGAAGAGAACACTATACTATCCCAATTTTTTTATTGCCTCTACGTCCAGCGTCTCTGAAACCTGAATTAATCAAAATCATAGTCAAATTGTCATGAAACTGCGATTTGTGGCTTCTACTTGAGATCGAAAGTGAGTATCAGGCAAAATTGTTGCAACAATTCCAAGAGCCGCTCTGCAGAATATTGGTCTGATTAGTGAAGAAGAAAGAAGTATGACAGAAATGTATTGACAGAATGAAAATTAGATGAGAACAAATAAAGAACCGAAAAAGTTATGTAGAAGAAACTGTAAAACTAGTTACAGAAAGTATTTTTTTATGTAAGAAAAGACAACACTATTGTGCAAGAGAAGAAAGGAACTAAGTATTACAAAATAACTGTTATCGAAGATCACTTGTTCCAGAACTTCTATCAAAATTTTCAAGACACGTAAAACCGATTTATGGCACTGGAAAAGGTATAAAAAACAACATAATGACATTTTCAAATGACAACAACCAATACTTAAACATTACTGCAATTGGATATGATGGAACTGCCTCGAACACTCGATTGAATAATGGTGCGATTGCTTTCTTGAAAAAAGAATTATGAAAGCCACTGCAGTGCTTGATTTGTCTGTTTCATGCAAATGAGCTACCCGTTCGTCATCTATTTTCTTTCCTAGATGGAAAAACAAAAAATCCAAATGAATTTGGATTGAAAATAACGAAAACAACTGGAAAAGTGTTATGAACTTCCAGTGACTGAGTTTTCACCTATTGAAAATAAAATTCCATTGCTAAAATTTAAGGAGGATTTAAGTATGGACCAAATATATTTCTTAGAAATGTGTAACACAATCTCCGTTAGAAGTTGCTCTTCTGATTTGTCTATGAAGAAACCAGAAAAAAATTGTCATTCCCCATGGTTTACCTTAGCAAACAGAATAATTCGCTTGTACGTGGGAACAGAATATCCATCACAAAATCTCCAAATACTGACTGAGTACATTTTGAAAGTGTATGCAACAGTTTGGTTTAACATAAAGTTGAAACCATCTATCTATGGACGAAGCACTTGCGAAAACGTGTCAGCTATTCACGTTACCTCAATTACACTCCTGAAAATGTAATTGATCCAATCAACCAAAGCAATGAATATTTTGCTGCACATGAAAATGTACTCCATTGCATGCTATCAGGTGATAGAAGTTATTAAGGAGTTTGCATTACGCCGAATTGTAAAAGCAGTGACTGGAAATGAAGTTGGCATCAGAATTTTTTTAATTCCTGTATGCATAAACTTTGATGTCACGGATCATATTGATATGATTCAATGGCATGATGTTAAAGTAACATAACCTCCTATGACGATGTATATTGCTGACGACAAACTAAAGCAGTAAATAAAACAAGCAGAAGAACCTGATCATGAGAGTCAACTTCTATTCTCCCCTATGTCAAACACAAGCATTTAAAACGATTGTTAAATTAGTTACCGTGTCATCCTTGTCAGTTTGCAGCACTTCTGCAAAATATGCATGGATAAAAAACAAAATAAATTTTCAAAAGATCATGCGAAGATTTGAAACAAACAAAAAAAAACAATCCAATGTGTCAGTGTGATTATTATGGAACATGTGTGATTACTATGGACATTAGAGAAAAATTAATGTTTCTTAAAAATAACGTTTCGCCTTTAAAAACAGTATAAAGTCAAACCTCTTTTAACGGACACCCTTATATACGGTCACGCCTCTCTTACGGTCAAATTAAAATTACTCAGCGAACATTAACCTCTCGTTATAACTAACAACCAATCTCCTGCAGTCACCTCATTTTTTCAGACCTTTTTTTTTAGTCACATATGTGTCCATTAATCAGAGGTTTCACTCTTTTAAAGTTATTCTAAATAAGTGTGATTTATTTTACTAAGATACGATAATTAAAGATTGCATTTATTTCATTTCAATGTAGTACTATAAGAATATGTTACTGTAAAATTAATAAAAATTAATATGGTGAAAATCGCTAAATTCTACAAAATAATTCTTTCTGTAATGGCATCTAAAAATTCGTAATACATAGAATGTGCAAGTTTTCTGCAAAAATATCATATTTTGAATATTCAGCTTACAAAATGTATGTATATTATGTAAATAATCATTAAAAGAACTTTTTTTTAAAAAACGCAATTTTTATCGTTTTTCCATAGAAAAGTCATTTTTGAAGCTCTTTGCGACACCTGAAAATATTTTAGTACAGCAACAAAATTTTATATTCTTCATTCTAATCCCAAAAGGCAACCTAACGTAAAAATAAAACATTCATAATTTAACCACCTTAAGCATCGCTATTTTTATTTTTAGGTACTTTTTCTAAAATTTATATTGTTTGATTTGCACCGCTTTTATAAAATAGTAATATTCGCCTTATTTAATGGCAGTTAAAATAATTCGAGAATAAAGCTAATTACGTTTTTTTAAAAACAAACTGGTGGAAAACAAACAATCTGAATAAAAAAAAACCAGTAACATAAACAGTTTGCGAATACCATGGGGATGAAGATTAAGGGGTTAAAGCGTAACAGAAAACAAAAGAAGAACACTTCATATGTAAATCAAAGTTCATGACGTCAAAAGCAATTTCCCAGAAATGTCTATTTTACAGTCATAGTTGTGAAACTCAATTGTTCACTTTTTGCTTTCAGAAAAGGTGACTTGAAAATATCACAACAACGTGATTTACCGGAATCGATGGCATGGCGTATTTTCGGGAGACTTAAATCCAGACAAATACAGAGACATGTAGCGGACGCTGTTAGAGTTGCAAGAAGTTTCATTCTAAGGCTGTGGAATCCTTCCAAGATACAGGTAAAATTAGACGGCGACCAGGGCAAGTCCAAGTGTGTCCAGTCAAACAGTCCGAAATAGGCTTCTTTAGGTTTGTCTCTATGCCCGTAGACAAATGGTCTGTATTCCGTTGACCTCAAGCCACCATGCTGACCGAAGAATCTGGGCTGCTGTCCTTCAATATTGGACGCAACGTTATTGGAGTCAAGTGTTGTTTACAGACGAGTCTCGATTCAGCCTGGAGTGTGATACCCGACTTATTTTGGAATGTTGGGAAAGGAGCACTCGAAATAAACCCCTGTTCGTCGTGAAACATCACATTACAGACATGGTGGTGTGATGGTATTTGCTGGAATCAGCATAGGTGGATGTATGAACATGTACATCGTGCGGAATGGCCCTTTGATGACCTAAAAGCATGCAAAAGAGATAATGAGATCTCATGTCGTACTTTACGTTGCAACCATTGGTGATTCCTTTGTTTTCAAGTATAATAGTGCAAGACTGCATTCAGTTCGTCTTGTGAAGAACATGCTTGAAGCTAAAATAATACAGCATATGGAATGGCGAGCATACTCTCCTCAACTGAATTCGATCGAGCATGTTTGGGACAGACTCGAACGACGCATTGCAGCAGGACCATGTCCTACTTTTACTGTCCGGGACTTAGAGATTGCAATTCTCGAGGAGGGGAACAGTATTCCCCAAAGTCTTATAGATAACCTCATCGCATTCATGGAAAACAGATATGCAGTAGTCTTAGCTGTTCGAGAGGACCATACGCCATATTAAGCATCTTGCATCATTTATAAAACATACTTTTTTTGTCATTTACATGTAACCAAATTGCTGTTGTAAACCATTTTTTCGTGTTATTTCCACCGTTTCAAAGAATTGAAGCTCCTTTACAATTTTTTTTTTTGTATTACGCATTAATACATGTGTACTCTTCATTTTATGCACATGCATGGTTGTCTCGCACGGTTCTATTCACTTCTTTGCTTGCTCCCCAAATTTGTTTGAGCAGTGTATATTGGAGACTATTATTTTCGCAAAGCATACGTATAAGAGACCTTGTTAGGAGATCAGATTTAAAAGTCAGAGAATGTGTTTCTAAAGAAAAATCTATCAGAATCTGTGTTACTCTAAATCTTAATTACAAGGCCTCAAATTAAAGTTAACTCATTGACTGGAACTCAGTCAAATTATCTTTTCCACCTCTACATTTAAACAAAACTAACTATGCTATCAAAGTTTTCATACAATCTGCTGACGTACCGAAATGGAATGTAGCAAAATTAATCTGACGCATTTAGTCTGCGGAAATATGCGGAAAACTAGTTTACGAAGCAGCACAAAAACTTTGTGGACCACAATCAAGGGATGGTTACGTTAGGACAACCTTACAATCCAGATCAATCATAACTGAGATTTCACAAAAAACACACTATAAGTTGGTTTAGTTAGAAAGATAGTTTACAGTGGCGATGGCGGTGGCTTTTAATGTGACAATTTTATCATTATTGAAAATTTTATACAGGAAGTAATAATGTGTGTACCACATATTAAATGTTGTATATAGATAACATGCACTGTTCAAGTGCTCATGGCTGGTAAGACAGGAATGATGCGAGTTGAACTTAAAGTGCAGCACAGCCATCCTGTCTCGATGCGTTGTTATGTTAATACCGAAAATTATTCATATCTGTTGTATTGCATATATCTGTTGTATTGCATAACAATACAAACGATACACGCTTTGCCTATGATGTGTGGAGGATCAACGGAAAAACATCCAACAACACTGATCAAAAATATAATGCATTTTAATTTTTTTATTAATTGAAAAATAGTAAAAATTTTATGTATATATCCGCTATCGGAAGATTTTACCCTTTTTAAAAAATAGTTTTAAAATATTGTTTAACAATGATGTAGGTTACATATTCATGCTATAGTGTGACATGCTATATTACTGTAATTATTTTACCCATTTTTTTATAAAAACCTTCAAATTCAAACATTTTCTGCAATTTTAGGCTATATGCGCGATCAGAAGATGGTATCCGAATGCAAAAATGATTTTTTTTAACCTTTCTTTTCAACGGGAAAAGTAACTTTAAAATTGTAATCATAATTAACGTATAAAACTTTCATGTCAATCAAAGCATATTTACGAAAGTTAAAACGCTGTCAGATAAACGGTAGACTGCAGACGTCAGACAGACAAACAAATTAAATTCATAAATACTTTCCAACTGTGCTGGAAAATGTTTAATATTTCTTTTTAAATCAGCCCTAGGTAGGGGTAATGTGCTATTATTTACTGCCGTTACCTCTGAGTATTATAGAATCATGTAAAAAACATCAGATAAGTGGACTCAAAATTGGTTTAAACCATTTTTCTTTTGTTTGGGATCGAAGTAACACCAATTTAATGCAGAAATTGGAATAATAATAAAGAAAAACAATTTTCAGAATCTAAAAACATTTACTTCTAAACCACATGTTCCGTGTTCTATTCTCGACGACAGAAATTGAAATTTTCGATTTTTACATTTTATTGTCCGATGAATTTAATTAAAATATCATTGTTATTTTTTGACATGTTAAGGGTTTCGTTTTATTTATCTGAAATTTAATCATGCAATTCAAAATGCTTTCCAGATACACATGTATACGATGTTACAATTGCTGAAAATTATTTCTTGGATATTTTTAATTTGATTTAAATATAGATTCATCTTGTTATAATTTAATTATTAAATTTAATGGTGCTGATACCTACGTTCTTATCCATAAAGTGTTTTGATAAATGATAAGGATAAATATAATTTAATAATTTCAATTTATTAATTAAAGGATAAAGTGTTTTGAAAGGGATATTAAACGAAAGCCTTTGTGTGATCTTCGATCACACTTACACATTTGTTTATAAATTTATTTAGTATTATTGGTATGTTTACTGTGTCATTATACAGTAATAATTAACGTCGTGGAATCGGCTATAAATAGATGAAAGATCGCATGATTTTTTTTTTGTACCAATACTAAATTCGTCGAAAATCAGCTGAAATGGCTAGGAATATCAACTACGTACACTTAAAAAATTTCGTTTATTGACAGGTTGTATTCCGTGAATTTTGATCAGAAAGTTTCCGTTTTGTTAGAAAAATGGAATCTCTCCCGTATGTCTGTTGCTACCCAGCTAGAAAAAGTTTGCAAAAAAAAGTGCACAAAATCCGAGCTTATTTGGCACCTCTACTTATGCATAAAAACTGCAAACTGAATTGTGCACAAAAAGTACATAAACTGTATCCCTAAATTGTACAAAAGTACAATTGTTTCAAATACGGCATTATTTATGTAAAAATCTATCATCCAATGGGATTGCAGTATTTTTGATCACCACACATCGCTTAAACTCCTTCGCGTCTGTATCGCTCCATTTATGGACTACAAAGACAAAAACATTAAGGCAACTCTGCTGCCAGTCCTTTTTCCGTAAATTGACGGATTTTTTTTTTACAGTATACTGTTAAAAATTATCTGAAATTCACGGATATTTTTTTCCTGAATTTCATAGAAAAAGTCCCATTTCATGACAAAAGGGCATTTTCAGTTAAAAGCAGAAAATTTCCTCATATAAGAAAGCAGCCAACGGAGATATTCCGTTATCTGCTGCATGTTTATTTTCAATGTTTCAAAAACTGACATGTTGCTGCACAGAAAAATTAAAAATTCCATAAATTAAAATTTCAAGTTTATTTAAAACAACAACAAGAAAATAGTGCTTTCGAATTTAAAAAAGCAAAAATTAATTCTTTCCATTCTTTTAATATTATTTGCAATTCATTTTTTAAAGTTATAAAAAAGTATTCGCACTTACAATATATTCTAAACAAACAGATTAATATATATATAAAATAGCTAAATGACGCGACGTGAAAAAAAATCGATTCTATTTAAAAAAGCAACAAACAAAAATAATGCTTTCGAATTAAACTCATTAATTTAAAATTATTCGCAATTTATTTTTTAAAGTTATAAAAAACACTCACACTGAAAATACACTATATTGCCAAAGGTGACCAGTCACTTGCGATTTTAGACGTTTTGTTAACTATATAGAAAAATACATGAGGAATTAACCTGAAACTGCAGGTGTGTAAACAGTATAGTGTATGTTATATATTTCCGTGAAGATTTTTTCCCGAAACCCCAAAGGGAACTGTCAACAAATTGAAAAATAACGAATATCTTTTGGATAACCCTGTAAAAACTAATGTAGCAAAAGCGTTCAAACTAGAGATTATTAATAAGTTGCTTATCTTAATATACTGTGTTCATTTTTATGAGGATAGCATGTATACTCGTAGAGAAATTAAGGTTTTTATAAAAACAGTCCCAAATTTCGATTAGTTTTTTGCTTATAATTTGCAAAGTTTTTAATATAAAAAAAAGTTCTTTTCAAAAATATGACAAACAACAGTGTACTTAATACTCTGCAATCAGAATTAAAAATTAATAAAAATTGGATGAAATATGAGCAAGTTTACTAAAAGATGTTTCACTACGCATGCGCGAATGCAATCAAAATATAATATGCATAATGTGTTAGCTAAGTATATAGAGCAACTTTTGTGAAAGTCTCAAAATCATAGCTTGAAAATTCAGTAAATTATCGTCGATAGACTAAGCTCGAAATCCGTTGTTCCCAAAACGAAGCAAACAGATGAGGGGTTGTATCAAATATCTGTTGATTAGTGCCAAGATAGCGTACACAATATTGCACGTACTACTATATTTGGATACAACCCCTCATCTTTTTGCTTCCTTTTGGGAAAAACGGATTTCGAGCTTATTCTATCGACGATAATTTACAGAATTTTCAAGCTATGATTTTGAGACTTTCACAAAAGTTGCTCTATATACTTAGCTAATACATTATGCACCTTATATTTTGATTGCATTCGCGCATGCGCAGGGAAACAGTTTTTAGTAAACCTGCTCATTTGTCATCTAATTATTATTATTTTTAAATTCTGATTGAAGAGTATTGTGTACAATGTTGTTTGACATATTTTTTCAAAATAACTTTTTTTTATATTAAGTACTCTGCAAATTATAAGCAAAAAACTTGGCGAAATTTGGGACTGTTTTTATAAAAATCTTAATTTCTCTACGAGTATACATGCTATCCTCATAAAAATGAACACAGTATATTACAATAAACCACTTATTAATAATCTCGAGTTTGAACGCTTTTGCTGCATTATTTTTTACAGGGTAATCCAAAAGATATTCGTTCTTTTTCAATTTGTTGACAGTCCCCTACGCGGTTTCGGGAAAAAATCTTCACGGAAATATATAACCTACACTATACTGTTTACACACCTGCAGTTTCAGGTTAATTTCTCATGTATTTTTCTAGATAGTTAACAAAACGTCTAAAATCGCAAGTGACCGATCACCTTTGGCAATATAGTGTATATTCTAAACGAACACATTTAAAAAATACATAATAGTTGATTAAAAATCGATTTTCGCAAAAAAGCAAAAAAAAAAAAATTATCGAATTTAATTCAAAATATAATATTTATATTCTACATCTAACAATCAAATTAACAATATATATAATTATTTTTTTATCCTCTATTAATACTATAGTTTTCAACCATCATCTCATTACGAAATATCCCCGCAATTAACTTCAAAATTACCAGTTTTCTAACCCCCAAATTGTTTAATTCCCAAGCTATGATTTGAAGAAATCCCCTATCATCGTTTCTTACTCTTACTCTAGCAAGGACCGCTGGTCTTACGGTAAAGCACTCGGCTCAAACCGCTAACGTTCCCAGTTCGAGCCTCAGGACGAGAATGCAGAAAATGTTTTTGCATGCTGCAACAGATGGCAGCACAAATAGAAATGACATTTTTTAAAACCGAGTTTATTTATAACGGAAACTTACCGATTCTTCAAACGGAGTTTTCCCTTCCTTTGTCTTTCAAAACGGAAAATATACTAACGGAACGGAAAAAGTCCTTCATCTTTACTGCCAGTAGTTTTACCGTGAATTGACGGATTTATTTTTAACAATGTATTTGGACTAGGGACGACTTGTGATTGTACAGGTGAACATTTTTTACAATGTTTTGGTGTTGGAAATTAAAATCTTGAAGATGAAATGTGTCGTGTATGAGTTTTGTCATTGAAAATGAGAACTTCAAACCATTAGTTATAAATACTTGATGAACTTGAGGTATGTATAAAATTTTTTCCAATAACCTAAAAAAAATGAAAAGTCAAAACACATAACCCAATTTGTATGATATGAACTAAGCCAACATCGTGTTTTTGAAGAGTGCTTCGTCCATTTTTTAGCATAAAGGATGAACCATTTTTCTGTCGTATTGTGACATGCTATGAAAAATGAGTTTTGTAATACATCTGGTTGCGTCGTTGGAGCCAGATTCGCATTGAAGTCATTTCGAAACCAAAACTACCATTAAAGAACATCGCTGTGATTGTTTGGTTGCCTAAACCCGCAGGGATACACTGTAACTTGCTAAATTCGGACGAAATCATGAAGAGACTTACTGTCACCAAATGTAAGAAATGAAATTGAGATGGATAGGCCCAACATTCCACAAAAAATGCCTTATTTTAGCCATGGTAACAACAAAAAATGAACAAGTTAGGTTATGAGATTATTACTTACTATAAATACTAACCAGGCCTCTAAATCCTTCTTCTCTGTAAAACCTTTTCAAAAAGCAAAACAATTCTTAAAATATGTAAGTTGTAATTTTTCAACTGGACGAAGAATGTCCGGGCCAGGATAAAAAACCAATCCAGATTGATTTTCGTCCAGTTGTAAAATTACAACTCATATATATTTTTTTACCAATTTGAATAATTGTGTTAAAATTAATCTAATTCTTAAAATACTTTCAAAAGTTCACCAGCTTCAGGACAGCTGATTTCTATCTTACTTGAAAAAAGTGTGTTGTTCCACAATGGCATAAATAGAGAGAATTTAGAGGGCTTTTTTAATTTCAATTAGTAATTTTAAATATTATACGAGTTGAATGTGTATAAATATAATATTTACAAAGCGCCATTATTTTTTACACAACCAAATATATTTAAAGTGTATTTTCTATAAACGACGATAACTTAATTTGTGAAATTGCTTTAACATTGTAACTTTTACAGTTATTTTTTTATGTTAAGAAAAAGAGCTTGTAACACTCAGTTTACCGATAATACATATCAAATGACAAAATCTAATATGACTTCAAAACGATAATTGTAGCATCATATCTGCGCACATACGTAATCTGTAATCCTCACCATTATGTCCTTGGAACGCACATACGTAATTTTTTAATTAGTATATTTCTGTCCCTGACACCTTGTAAATTGGAACACTTGACACCTTGTAATTTTCAAAGATACTTCAAATATTTGTATTTTAATAAAAAAAGAAGTTTATGCATTGTATTTTGGTTAATTTTAGAATCGCGGATATAAGTTAAAATTTTCTTTTTTGCCAACATTTAATTATTTTATGTCTTAATTAAAGATTCCCAAACTCGAATTTTCAAATTAATAAGGTATGGATTATGTTTAAAATTGTTAGTTTAATTCAAAATTATGTTTAAATTTGTTAAATTGATTAAATATTTATGCTGACACTAGGACATAGATGTTTGCACAATTAATTGTTAGCACGACATATGGGTTTAAATACCTACCTGATCAACCCCACACAAAGTATTAATTTCCATACTCGTCTTCATGTTAAAGAGCTCACTTTTCCCCAACGCCAATAAATAAGCTAAAAATATGAATACCACGTTTGGCCATGCATAAAAGAAAGAATGGAATTTTTCAATTATGTTTAGTCTACATTTGAGACGACACTTTCTATTTTATTCTAGAGCGATAATGGCTAGAAGTGAGTTTTAAACTTTGGTTTGCGTTTTTAAATTTAACTAAAATTTTCTCGTAGTACGTGGTGTGTATACGTTCTCTATATCATATACAGTACTCAGCAAAAAATTCGGGTACGTTTCCGCTTATTGGCGGAAGTGCTGTAGGCCAATTTTTAACTTCGTGATGCGTTTCTTTACTGAACTAAATTTACCATACTATGGTATATATACCAATCTATACAACATGTACACAAAACAATTCGTATATTTTTCCCACTATAGGTGGTAATTGATGAGATTGGGTTGTCATATGTGTTATGCGGTTAAAAAACAAAATCTGTCACTTTATTTTACGGGGAAATTTTCTATAGCATTCTGGGTGTGTTAGAAAGTGTTTCACAATCTATGCTTGACGCGTATGTTTTCTCCCATGCTTAAAATGCCCCTTACTTTTTGTCCATAGATGTAAAAAAAAATGTCAGTGCTATTGATTTTATAGTTCACAAAATTGGGCATTGATTTCAAAAACAGGAAATATTTTTCAGAGATTTAAACTTAAAAATCCAAAAGCAGGACAAGTTTTCAAAAATAGGAAATATTTCCCATAGTTTTAAACTGAAAAATTCAAAAGCATGACAAAAAATCTGGTTTTGTTTTCAAAAACAGGAAATATTTCCCAGAGATTTAAACTTAATAATACAAAAGCATGACAGGAAAAATTGTTTTGTTTCATGTTTTGGAAATTCTATAGCGTATAACTCAAGTTAATATTTCGTGTTTTTTAGGTTAATGAATAGGTTTCTTATTCTCAAATTTACTTTTTCTCATCATTTTTTTTAAATAATTGAATAAAAATAAATTGGCATAGAAAAAAAATTAAGTAGAGTATCTTTTTTCTATAAAAATGGATTGTTCAACCCTAAAATATTTTTTTATTCTTCAAAACATACTATATGTATAAGAAACTATTCAGTTTGAGACTATACATAATTTAGGCTGTTGTAAAATCGAAAATGAAAACAAATTAACTGAAACGTCCATTGCACCTTTAAACAACAATAGCAACAACAGCAAAAATATAGATGTGATAAAAAAGAAAGTACTGCATGCTGTGTATCAAAATTATTTTTAACGGGTCGTAAAGATATTTTTCAATATTTGTCTTTGAAATATTTTCAAAAAACTAACTATATAATGAAAATTATTGAATGCAAAGTCTGTTCTACAACTCATGTTGTGGCTTTTTTTGCCTGTGGACATGCACAACATTTTTTTTCTAACATATGTGATGAAATGTAATTACACCAAATATCTGAAGTTTCTTCAAAGGTGCTATATGACAAACAGCTGAAAGTTAATGCAAATTTCTATCTCGAATAGAGATGCGTGCATTCAAAATGGTAATAACTATATAAATATGAAATATACATTATTTACTAAGATTAGAAAAAAGTTTTAAACGTGTTAAAAATGTATCATTTGTTTAAATATTTATAAAAAAATGGTGTTTATTTTCCGTTGAAAATGGATGTCTTTTTTATCGAGATAGATTCGATTAAAAAGAGAGTATTGCATGCTGTGCATCAAAATGATGTTTAACGGGTTGTAAAGATATTTTTCAATATTTGTCTTCGAAATATTTGCAAAAGAACTAAGTATATAATGAAAATTATTAAATGCAAAGTCTGTTCTACAACTCGTGGTGCGGCTGACTTTTGAAATTGGACATGCACAACATTTTTTCTAATGTATGTTATGAAATGTTGATTTCTTGTTTCTGTTGAATAACTTTTTATCATTTACGCAACACTTAAATATGTGAGCTAAAATATAATTACATGAAATAACTAAAGTTTCTTCAAAGGTGTAGTGGGACAAACAGCTGAACGTTAATGCAAATTTCTACATCGAATAGAGATGCGAACTCTAAAAATGGTAATATCTATTTAAATATGAAATATACATTATTTGCTCAGATTAGCAAAATTTATTTAAACGTGATAGAAATGTAACTTTAAAAAATTGATAATAAAAGAGTATCCGTTTTAATAAAAGGTATACACTTAGTCATTTATGTGTTCAAATCTATTTACTATAGTACAAACGCTAATTAATTCAGGCTATGCATAATAATCTCTTAATTACATTTATATGCTGAGTAAGGTATTACTAGTACAAAACCAAAATCTGAAGCATCCGTGCCTTTCCAATTTTTATTCACTTTTAAAATGCATTCTGAATTCTTAAAATGAAGTTATCTCTAATTATCTTCATTTTTAAGACACAGTCGAAAGATTAATTTTTGTTAATTTAAATATTTTGAAAGATATCTGTATAATTAAAATGAAAGTTTTGGCTTCAGCCATTTAAAATATTAATTACATTAAACACTCTTTCGTAACAATGCCTCATATATATATAATCCTAATGAAACGAATTTATGTAACGATTTTATGAAACGATTGATTAAATGAATATACTCGTATGTTGTCGAATATTTCACAGCTATTTCACCTAGAATATGGAACGTTGGGCGATGAAATTAACACCAATTTTCGACATTGATCCGAGTATTTCAAAAGTGGTTTTAGAATTTTTTCATTTCACTGATTTTTTTTTCTAATTTTTAATGACATTTCTGTAATGATGGCAACTAAATTAATCCATTTTTGTGGATAAAAGAAATAAAAGAGAAAACGATAGGAATTTTTAGATTTTTTTTGTCATAATTTCAAACTGAAATTATATTTTATTTGAATTGATGGGGTGAAAACAAAATTGCAATTGAATTAAATTTTTCAATATAATTTGAAGAAATAAAAAAGTATTTTCACATATTCGACCTTCAGGAATCAGTTTATTCTAGAAAGCTAAAAATCGTCTGTCATCTTGAACATTGACATACATTTCATTGATGCAAAAATAAATAATTTCATCATAGCTGTTTCAGTTTTAACTTCATCCAAAGAGATTAAACAAAAATACATTTGTGCTCCTTGCATTTAAGCAAAGATTTTATTGTTCCTTATTTACAAGAAATTCATTTACAGGAGTATCACGGTTCTTAAAGTAATTATTTCTTACAGATGGTGATTAAAACTTTTCACAAAGGTACTTAAAGCACAAATGGTTTATCGAGAAAAGTACAATTTTCTAAGCATATATTAGAATTCATAAACTAGCATATTTTGTATAAATTTGTCCAAATGACGTCATAAACGCTTTTGTAGGTAAAAAAGGAGAAAAGAAATTATTATTTATTGAGTAGAGAGGACACTACAGACACAGTAGAGAGGAAGGCTACAAACGTAGCACAATATGGAAGCCTTGCCAACATGTATTGTAGCCTTGCCAACATGTTATGAATTTATTCAATTCTCGATGCTGGATTTTCTTTGATTTCGTGTTTGCCCCAAGGTTGGTGGCTTACGGAAAATATTCCATCTTGTGCTGCGTTTGTAGCCTTGCCAACATGTTATGGTGAAAAGGTTCCAGGCTGAGTATCGTTCCCAAGTGGTTCAGTTGGTAGACCGTCAGTGCGCTGCACTGATGACCCGGGTTCGAGTCCCGGTTTGGGTAACTTTTCACTATGTTGGCTATACGCCTAATAAGCAATTAAAATTTGAAAAATAGATTCTTCAACTATTTTCTTCAGATGGCGATTAAAACTTTTCACAAGGTCGTTAAAAGCAAAATGTTTTTGCGCGAAAAATTAAATTTTTACAAGTATTTATTTTAATTCATAAATATAAAATTATTTTGAATTAATCCACTAAAACAATGTATTTTTTGTATAAATTTACCCAAATGACATAATTTCCACCAGCTCCGAAATTAGAAGCCAAATCGTAAAAGGAGGAAAAACTTTTGCCCAACAAAGTTATAGAAAATGTGTATTTTTATTGCAAAGATTTTGTCTTAAATTGTAAATATAATTTATTATTTGAAACATTGTTTTTAATAAAATTAGTATTATATTTACCTTCAAAATTTACAACAAAGTTAGATTTCATTTCCTCCCAAAGAATTGAATGATGTCATACAATTCAAATGCAACACGTCAGGTAACCACTCAACTTGTAATTCAATAACTTTATTTGAAATATAAATTTAATTGCATGATTAATGATAACTAAGGATTCTTATTCAGATATTCAAATATTGTAATTATTTGACATTCTGTTATATGGTGAGATTCTACATGATTGCGTTCTTCTATTTTTTGGACTTGTATATAATAAAAATATATTTTACTATCCTGTTTTTTAATACATTAAAATATACGAGGCGTTTTAAATTTTTGTAAAACGTACTAGACAATTCCAGAAATAATTATTTTAAATTAAGATAGGCACAGTAATGGTACTTCAGGAATACTTCTAAAATTTCAGGAATTTTTTAACTTTGGAGGAAGGTGCCCGCGGAAGGGTCCGTGATGGTGTGGTTGTGGAGGTGGAATGTCTATACTGTAAGATGAGGATGATTTTTGGATTTTTTAGATTGTATTTGGTGGACTTAGACAATTTTCAACTATTGTTTTTTTTTCGCGAAGAATAGTTTTGAAAATATTTATTGTGAGGAGTTATTTTTTTTCCACGTACAATATTTTTGAAAATTTTATTTCTTATTTTGGGAGTTATAAAATTTTTTTGCGTAGAATATTTTTTGAAAAATTTTTCGCGTTCAATATTTTTATTTTGGAAAGTTAGAAAAAAATATTTTATTTTGGAAACTTAGAAAAAAAAAATATGGATAAAAAACATTTCGACCTTTTTTTTTTTTTTTTTTTATTTTTTTTTTTTTAAGTGGAATATTTGTGAAAAATATTTACTTTCATTTTGTGAACTTCGAAACTGATTCCTCGAACTTTGAAAATAATTTTGAGGTGAAATGTTTTGAATGTGTTTAAAGCTTTGCCACTGAATAAGAATTATTTTTGAGGTGGAAAAAATCGAGCGAATGAAATATTTTAGGGTGAAGCAATCAGATCAATTTTTATTGACATGCTATAAATTCTATTTATGAAGTATGAAGAATATAAAATTATAAAGCTCTACATTGCTATAAATTGAATGTTCTCCAGAAAATATTACTATTGTGGGTACTGCTGTTAGCGATTAAGGATGGTGTTTTTTTACGTGAATGAGTTTCCATTCAATTAAAAATGTCTTGTGATGCAGTGATCCTTCACACTTGTTAGCGACGTTATTCCTCAGAGTCAAAGAAGAAGAAGATTTAAAACCTACCCTTCAACCTAAAAAAAAACTAGTTTTGAAGCAGGAAACGACGCTACCTTAATCAGAATTAAAGAATCTGTCGTTTGTCTGTTCTACGTGTGGTAAAACATTCTCCAGGAAAAAATGGTCTTTCTAGACATATGATATCTCATTCAGAGAAAAACCTCTTCCAATGTGATGTGTGTCCAAAATTAAATATTATTATCTATATTATAAAGCAAAAACGCTGACGTTTTATAGACTGTGAGAAAAACTGGCCAACAAAAACACCTTTTACTGAAATTTTTGTAACTTTTAAATATCGCACAAGTTAAATTTTGACATTCAACAATGTTCTTTTTATTGAAATTTGTTTGAAAACTGAATCTTTATCTACATTTTTGTGATTTAAAAAATCATTTTGATGTAGTATTTTTTAAAAAATCTATCAATATCGCGCGCAGACCTATTACAAAAGAGTATCCCATTTGAACTTAAAACAATATAAATAGTCTACTATTTGTTTCTGTCTAATATTACGTAACAAAATTAAAACTTTATCAATAGATGAATAAAATTATAAATTAATTTAAACAAAACACAAATTTAACAGACATTAATCGAAATACGCGCGTAAACCATTGAAGTTTTCAAAATCAAAAATTCTGTTGTAAATTGTGAAATATTTGGCGATTTCTTCTGGTATGAACTTATGGCAAGTGGCGATGTAAAAGTAGCTCTTTTAATGAAATTCAGAACTTTATTTGATACATAAATGCTATTTGTCATTAAAGAGGGTTGTTAAGTGATACAAGATTTTTTTTTTTAATGCGTTTTCAGAAACATACGCTGCTTTAAAAATTAAGTGCAATTATGTAAACCAGCAGAGAAATTTTATATAACTAAGAATTAATAAAAATAAAATAAACAGATTAAAGGAATTAAAGCTACAAAAAGAAAAAAGGAAACTATATGCACAACGTATACACATATTAAATGAAACTAATGAGAGGCTTATTAAATGATACAAGATGTTACAAAAAAGAGGTGTTTTAATCGACAAACATTGTTTTACTATGAAAAAGAAAATTTAAATATACAAATAACATAAACATATTAATGAAATTAATGTGATATATACATACACACACAAATATATATATATACACTGCTCAAAACAATTAAAGGATATTTGAAGTTTTATATAAAATAAAGATATAAACGAAATTTTTTTTGCCGAAAATAGAAGAAGAGAATCACAAATGCAAATTTTTCTGGTTTTCAAACTGTGGAGTATGCAAATTTTGAGTTCGACGTCAAAAACGTCGCTTCAGCGGCAGCGAATGAAATTTGACTTTCAACTGGATAAAAGAGAATGAAGACAAGGATGATCGGCATTCAGTGATTGCTTTGTTTCGATGAGTACGATGTCTCAGCGAAGTCATTTGACAGATTCAGAAGCTTGGAGAATTGTTGTTAGGTTAGAAGGGGGCCAAACTCAAGCCGAAGTAGCGCAAGCCATTGGAGTGTCACAAAGTGTCATTTCCAGGATCTGGAACCGTTTTTTGGAGAGTGGATGTGCAGGCCGAAGACCAGGGCAAGGTCGTAGACGGGCAACAACGCCCAATGAAGATCGGTATTTAGCGTTAACAGCTCGGAGACACCGAAACATGAACGCTACTCTTCTCCAACAACACCTTCGCTCGGCTACAGGCACCACGATTTCAACTCAGACTGTCCGAAACCGGCTCCATGCTGTAGGTCTGTATGCTCGCCGACCGATGGTATGTGTTAGATTAACATCAAGGCATCGTCGCGACCGCAGGGAGTGGGCAACCGAGCATGTCAACTGGAGGAGAAATGAATGGAGCAATATTCTGTTTTCTGACGAGTCCCGTTTTTCTGTGCATCCGGATAATAGGCGTATTTTCATCTGGAGGGACCGTGGCAGTAGGAATAATCCTGCGTTCGTGCACGAAAGTGCAGATTTGGCGGTGGCGGAGTGTTGGTGTATGGTGGCATCTCCATTGACGGGCGCACTGACCTCTACATCATTCGAGATGGAGCTCTGACTGGTCGCCGATGTAGGGATGAGATCCTCAGACCTATTGTAGTCACTTACGCTGCAGCAATTGGAGATAACTTCATTTTAATGGACGATAACTGCAGGCCACATCGTGCAAACCTGGTGGAGGATTTCCTTTTCGAGGAAGGAATCGTTCGAATGGAATGGCCAGCTTGTTCTCCAGACATGAATCCAATCGAGCACGTTTGGGACGCTCTAGGAAGACGAGTTTCTGGCCGCCAACAACCGCCACAAACTCTCCAAGAACTGGTAAGAGCTCTTCTGGAAGAGTGGGGCAGAATACCCCAACTCGTCTAGCCTCATTGAGTCCATGCCTCAAAGGTGTTCAACGTTGCTAGCCGCCCGTGGAAACCATACCCCCTACTGAAAATGATTTTGTTTGAAGAAAACACCTTTTATTATTCTTTTTTTCTCATATGCACAAATTGTGTTTTTTTCGTTTTGTACACAAATGCGCAATAAAATGCATTTTTTTCTGCCAAACATGTGTAATTTATTCTCATATAACCTACTATGTCTGTCGACCATGTATCAATCAGCTAAAAAGTTTCCCAGATACAAAATCCACCTAAAACTGCAATATCCTTTAATTGTTTTGAGCAGTGTATATATATATATCTTTGAATTTCCAAAAACATATCAAGTTCTTGTAACATTCTAATTAAATCTCCTAAGAGATAATTAGTAATGAAGTGTAGACAGAATACCACATAGTTAATAAATTATCTATGCTCAGATATAAATAAAAACAAAAATATTAGATTTATACGAAATCAAGCAAAACTATATGGTTATCCTATTTTTTTGATAAATTCAATTATCAACTCTTTTAAATAACATTTATTACATTATATAAATATAAACATGTTATGTAATAATTTATTTTGTTTTAGTGTGCGATAAAATATTGCAAATGATATAGCAAATAATACAATTAAAACATACACAAGGACTATTATTAAGCTGGTTTAACATTGTTTACACTTTATATGGTCATGGTGAATGTGCGTTTAGCCGATCACCTTTATATTAAGTGATACTAATGATCAGTTATAAAAAGTCTATAAAATGGCTTGTGATGTTCACAGAATTTAAGATAATTATTGTGAGTAAAATATTTTATCTATTCTTTACAAGTTTTTTATTTCCAATTTTACTATTTCCAATTGTTTTCTGGTAATAATACAGTATACCTGGATGAATATACTGATCTTAGCATAAATGCCAGTATATTTATGAAATACTGTATTATTTTTAAAACACGTGTGGATACATCCAGGCTGATGATTATACCTACACGGGATTTTTCATATCCAATTCTAATTTAAACCTCTTGTTATCCAATTTTCCATTATATTTAGTTCATATTTCATTTCAAAATCCATTTGTATTCACTTGATATCAACATCAAATTATTAACATTTTACGGTTTATTATATAATTTTTTTTCTCTCTCCCTTTTTAAATATTCTTCATATTTTCAGTATTTTTGGTCAATTACCATTGAAGCAAATGCTATGGTAAAATTATGATTGCACTTGTTAATTTATTAACTATGTGGTATTCTGTCTACACTTTATTACTAATTATCTCTTAGGAGATTTAATTAGAATGTTACAAGAACTTGATCTGTTTTTTGAAATTCAAAGATATTATAATTATTTAACATTCTATAAAATTCTGCTGCATTGCGCAAATTGGTATGGAATGGGTTATACATATTCTTTTCAATAATTATCTAGTAGAAATTATTGATTTTCATATGATACCATAATTAAGCCTATTTGGCTCATAAATCACTTTGATTAGCTTCTATATATATATATATATATATATATACACAAATGTAAAATGAATCTAATAAGAGTGTTTAAATGATACAAGGTGTTATAAAAAGATGTTTTAAACGAAAAACATTGTTTTACTATGAAAAACAGTATAGAAAATTTAAATAACTAAAAATTAATACAAATAGCATAAACAGATTAAAATAAATCAAACTTATAAAAAGAAAAAGAATTATATATACACAATATACACAAATGTAAAATGAATCTAGCTTTAAATGATACAATATCTTATAAAAATAAGTTTTAAGCGACAAACATTGTTTTAAAAACAATATCTTTAAAAACAAATTTATTTCTAAAACATAAATAACTACCATAAGGAAAATGCTCGGCTCAATACAACCGCTAATTAGAATAGAAATATTTCTCAGAAATGTGTCTTCAATTAAATTTTACAATAACATTCGAACTATCCGGTTTTGAGACGATATTATTCAAATCACCGAGAACAACTAAATAATGTTAACATTATTAATAGGACATTGTAAAGTTAAAATAAAAACGCTAAATATTACAGTAATATTAGGTTGAGCAAAAAGTTGAGCAAACAAATTTTTAATATAATGGTTACAGTTGGACGGCGTAGAAATTCTTCAACACCCTGCCTACAGTCCATACGTGGCTCCATCGTATTATGGCCTCTTTCGATCAATGCAACACTTTTTCAAGGGCCGTCGATTTGAATCCTTTAATGACGTTGAAGAAGCATATCAAGAGTTTTTTTATTCCAAGGAGATGCCGTGATAGTTCCTGCAAATACTTCCTGAAACTGGCAGAACGATGGCAGAAAGTCGTGGCTTTTGTTGTTAATTTGCCCATAACCACGCCACTTTCACAAATTTCACAGAACTTTTTGCCCAACCTAGTAAAAACGTTGCACTAAATTATAAGTTACAAGAATTATTTGACTACAAATTTTAACTATAAAATAAAATTTACAGCCCAAGCAATTATGAAAATGAAAATAAATATTTATTTTGTAAATATATATGTTCCATTTTTGCAAAACAGGGTTTCAAAATTAATTACATCTTTTAAAAAACTGAATAGGTTAAAATAAAATGAAGCAGTTTTGAATTTTAAACTGAAATAGAACGGGAAATTTGAGATTAAACCTCTTAAATTAAAGTCTATCACCGCTTAATAACTTACTGCAATAACTGCTCTATAACTTAAGTCTATCACTGAAACAATCAAAGCTTAACTAACACATTTCTCAGTACATATAGGAAGTAATGGTCTATAAAATACCTCATTTTAAAGATCGCAAAAGAAAATAAACAATGTGAGACACACTTACCTCTAGGAAGTTAGAACCTAGTTACTAAACAAAAAAGAACTAATTATAAACATATGAATAGGTGGAGCTCCAAAGGACAAAACTGACTGTTCACTCTTTCACTCGGCAAGCAGAGATAACAGCATTGGCGTGCCTTTGCTCTTTCGATTCACGTTGTGCATTCGATTCAGAAAACTGCTTCTTGTAGCTTATTTTGCTTCGAATTTTTAAAACACATTAAATTCAGAAACATAAAATAAAGTTATTCAAACCAAAAATATTATATAGAAAATGAATACATCTATAATGCAAATTGTTGTATGACTTAAAAATTATATATTATAGTATTTTACAACCCAGTGATAGCTGTATTTACTTTTGACACACGCACAAATTCCTACATACTTTTAAAAAAATTTCCCTTACAATATGCTAATTTCTTTCATGTTTTATTTATTTTCGTGTAACGCCGCGGTGCCCCTGAAAAGTATAAGCGGAGCCCCAAGGGCTCCGCGAAGCACACTTTGGGAACATCTGTTTTAGATAACTAATGAAGTTTTTGATAGGTCAAAGTGATAAACTTATATGATAATTAATGCTGTAGTCAATGATTGTCATCCTAAAAGTTTTTACAAAGGATATGCCATTTATTTTTTTAAGTACGGCAAACACGAACAAAGCCATGAAACTGCGATCAGTCCATATTAAGTATGGATGTATATTACCCCTATTAAATTTAGAAAATTAAAAACTCCAGGGGAAAAAAATAAAGAAAGAAACTTTTGTCAAATATGTAATTCCCCACAAACTCAAAAAAAATCATGACTGAAGGAAGGACAAGATTGTATGTATGTAATGTATGTTTCATTATTATTACATTTAAATAAATTAAGAGATAATTTATATTAATTTTTATATATCATTTATCTTTTAAGAACGAATTAATTGAATTCCCATACAAATTTGTACTAAATCTATGATCGGTTAACGAACAATTCGCTTAGCGAACATTGTTTTGGAACGGATTAAGGTCGTTAACCTATCACATACTGTATTTGTATTCTTTTGCGAGAACCTATAAAATAACTATAAATGCTATATACGCCTTTTTTTAGAACAAAGATGCTCTAGGTTATTGTTACAACAATCTAAAATGTCATTACCGTCTGCGTTCTACAAATACCGCAATTAAAATATATTCGTTTAAAAATTCGCTTTAATTCGTTTAATCAGTCATTTCATAAAATCGTTTCATTCTGATTTGGTATAGATATTATACATACAGTAGATTATATTATAGTTTATTATATTATCGTATATTAATTATAAATACAATGTGAGCCCTTAAAACAAAATTTTCAATTTTCTGCATTAGGAACGTCTTTCATAGCCACACATAACAGTTTCTCTTTAGTTCTACCATAGAAATGCTGTGTATGCTGCAACAATTACAAAGCGATTTATATGCATTTGAAAACCAAGGTGCTCTTTATTAGTGGTCACAGTCACTAATCAGCAGGTGTAACATTAAATCATGATGGTTAGCCCTAGAAAATATGGAAGCAGTACGCTCTATTACAACGTGAGACATAAGGGTTTTAAAATGTTCAGTCATCACTATGCGGGGGCTTCTTCAGTCACAACTTGTAACATTAACACCGTTCCCGCACACAAAATTTCGGCATGCTGCCACAATGTAATTTTGGGCTATTTCACGTCCTTATTTTCAGCTTTTTATAAAATTTTAGTGCCTTCGATACAATAGCGACAAGTTGTAAACGCTTAGTCTCCTGATACCTAGTATACACGTTTGAGCGTTTCATAGCTGACACTGGCAGATTAGATTCAGTCACATCCATAGAAAATGTGTTCATGTGTAGGGATAAGCCTACATAATTTGTTTTTCTTATAAAAAGAAAATAATTACTGAAAAAAAGATATTGAATATATTTACCTTAATTTGTGCAATATACATAATAAAACATCTTATGAAATAAAATGTACAACATAGTGAGTGTATGTAACAATATTAAATGTAGATAATAATAAATGCTACTAAGCGATATAATAATAATAAAGGTTTAAAATATACAGGCTGTTTCAAAAATGACCGGTATATTTGAAAAATCAATAAAAAATAAACGGGCAGCGATAGAAATACACCGTTTGTTGCAATATGCTTGGGACAACAGTAAATTTTCAGGCAGACAAACTTTCGAAATTAGTTACAATTTTCAACAACAGATGGTGCTGCAGTCTGCAAAAATCTAAACCACGATATTTTCCCCATATCCACCATGCGCAGCAATAATATGGCGTAGTCTCTGAACGAAATTACCAGAAAAATTTGTAAACCTGTCAAGCGAGATGGCTTCACATGCAGAAGAGATGTATTGCTTCAGCTTTTCAATTGTTTCTGGATTGTAGCGATACACCTGGTCTTTCAAGAGTCCCCACAGGAAGAAGTCACAAGTTTACAAAGGTTTCTGGTAATTTCGTTCCGAGACTACGCCATATTATTTTTGCGAAGGTGGATATGAGGAAAATATCGTGGTTTAGATTTTTCCAGACTGCAGCGCCGCGCCATTTGTTTTAATGCGCCCTGTAACTGCTACAAATTATTAAACATGTTAGCCATGAAAAAAAAAAAAAAGATTTTTTATAATAATTTTAACATAACTTTTTAATTTTTATTTATTTTATTAAATACATAATTAATGGCAATTTTCCATTTTTCTATTACCAAGGGAAAAATAAAACCATTAACATGTCTCGAAAAAACAATGATTAAGAAGTCTCATTTTTCAACAGCGATTAATGTTGTCGAAGGGAATTAGTCAAAAATCAGCGCATTTTAATTTTTCTTTTTTTCTTTTCTATTTTCAAATTCTATGAACGTTCCTTTGAACATAATTTTTTTCTTAATATAAATATTTTCAAATCAGTGGTCCAATAAATAAAAATATTCAAAATTTAAAAACCGTTGCATACACATAATCTGTCGTAACGAAATATTTTGGATTTAATTATTTTATTTCTCTTTTAGAAAAGTTTTAAATTTTTCATATATCTTAATGTATTTTGAAAAGATTCTGTATCAATAATTTTAATTATTTCAATTTATATAAACATGTTTTAGATTATTCAGTATGGAAATGGAATGTGATTATTATCATTAATGCAAATTATCATTTAAAGTTATGATAGAGAAACAAAAAAAAAATTATAAGAGTACATAAATTGATATTTTTTGTTTTTTGACAATTTTAAAGAAGAACAGTTTAAACATTTCCATGTAAAAGACTTGAAAGAGCTAATGCTACTGGGTCATTCCATGGTAACTTACGTTACATTTAGAATAATTTTCTATAGTAATTTTCATAATATAACACCAAAAAATATTGAAAATGTAATGTTGATATGATTGTTAATTAAACCTATCCAAAACGAAATTTGAATGAAAATTACCTACCTTTAGTGATATTTTTTTAACACTGGCCATTATATTTATTATGATAACTTACATTACCATAGTAAATATAAATTTTAGCATTCAAGAAATAGTACTAAATTTAAGTCAATTTTATCCAAATTTAGCTTTGTTAGGTTTAATTAACAAATCATATAAACATTACATTTTGTATATTTTTAGTGTTACATTACTAAAATTACTGAAGTCAATTATTCTAAATGTAACGCAAGTTACCATGGAATGACCCCACTTCATAAAATAATAATAAAATAATAATTATAATAATAATTATAATAAATAAATCTGGAAACAGATTAAACGTGTTACATAAATTAAAATTCAAGAACTTTAGACTAAAATACAAACGATGTGAATTATCACTTTACTAATCAATGTACAACCAGACTGAAAAATATCCAGACCAGGGTTCATTACGGACCCCTTCGTATAGCGCACCATGTGCTTTACCAATTAAGCTATCCGGACGACATCTGATCTAGTATTCTCTCATTCTTAAATGGCTAGGCTACAACCTTGCAGCAAAATATGGAACGCCAATCATGAGCACAACTCCTAGTGGTATACATGAGACAAATCAAACTCAGTATCGGGGAATATATATATACTAGATAATTTTAGCAGAGCTGAAAATACGCTGTAAATTACTGAAATACAAAGGGTGTGAGAATTATCACTTTACTAAACAGCGTACAACCAACAGAGTGAAAAACTGTCCAGACCGGGGTTCAACTTTTCTATAATTGTAGCCTCTGGATAATATCCAGAAGCTAAAATTATCCAAAAATGTAATTCAGTTATGGATCTAGACTTTTAAGAAGCTTACTTTATTCATAAGTGTACTTTCGCCTTAGTGAATGATATGACCAGTACCACCTTTCTCCGCACGTGTGGAGGGATCCTGCGCAGTGACTCCTTTTTAACACTTTCCAACCTAGTTGAAAAGTGTTTATGACTGGCGTATGGCCGTCTGCCGTCTGTCCGTGCTCTAACTCCCGTAAATATGTTCAGATTGCTCTGCAATATTTATATGTTATTGTCGTTATCTATAGCATGTTCCCTATTTCAACGGAAGTGGGTCGCACTTATAGTTTTTTTACGGGGACACTCAAAAGAATTCCGTTACATCGCGGTCTATGGGGAAAAATCATTTGCGGTTTATTTAAATACTGTTTCACTATTTTAAACGCATTGAAATTTATATATATCACTAAGGTGCATTAGCAGAAGCTTAATATGGAATAGGGTGTGCATAGCACTTATAGTTACTTTACAGGGATAGTCAAAAGAATTCCGTTACATTACGTCTATGGAGAAAAATCGTCTGCGGTTTATTTAAATAATGTTTCACTATTTTAAACGCATTGAAATTTATATATATCACTAAGGTGCAGTACAAGGGGCTTACTACAGAATAGTGTGTGTATAGCAGTCATCGTTCATTTACAGGGACACACAAAAGAATTCTCTACTGTCTGTTAACAATAATTCCTGGAAGTGCGTTTTAAGTTACTGTACGTAATTTTAAATTTAACTCCTTTTTTGTCTATTACGTGGTGTGTATAAATTCTGTAGATCATATACAGGGAAGCACAAAAGTTCGCGAACATATTTCTGTTTATTGACAGAATCTCCAGAAGGATAATTTTAAACTGTGCTACGCGTTTCCTAACTGAACTAAAATTTAGCATCCTATGTAGTATATATACAAATTTATAGATCATATACAGGGCTGAATAAAAGTATTCGGATATTTTTCCGAATATATATATATTGGAAATTCCTGAAATTACGTTTTTAAATATGTTATGCGTTTTCCAAATTGTTTACTTAGATGTTATCTTTCAGCATATTAAACGGTATGATTTGTAAAATTATTTTCGAAGCGTTGGAAAGTGTTACATAATCGATACTTGACGCATGATTTTTCGTTCTTGTTTCAGGTTGTTTTCTATTAATTACGTCATTTCTTTGGGATACATAAATTCTTGCTTTGGCATTTTCAATCAAGCCAGTATCGGGACTATAACCGAGGGGCTCAATGAACCCATTTCAATCTTTTTTTTTCGTACTGAATAAGGGGATCCAAGAATACCCGAAACGGCCATATGTGATTTTTTTGTGCCACTTTTACATATTTGTGCGTTATAACGTTGTTAAAGGTTTTAGTTTATGAATTAAAATTCGCACAAAGTGTTTGATTTATGCCTATTTTTAAGAATATCCCATCTTAATATTGGTAATTTAAAATTATAGTACATATCTTATTAGTTTTGTCTTTAAACTGAAACGTGGCAACTAAAAATAAACATTTACTCTTACGACAAGGTTTTTAATATGACACAGCAGAACCCGCAGTTGTGCGTGCAGGATTGTTGAACTATGACAAGTGCTATTTGTATGTTTATTTACATTAGGAGAAATTATACTGCTAAAGATAATTTAAATTTAATAATTAAGTCACATTTTGAGGAAACATCATTAATGTACTGCATTATGCAAACATGAGAATTGAATTAATCAGAAAATATTTATTCCAACACATTCGAGGCCACCCCCTTGCAGAAAACTGGATGCAATGTTGTCTGCTTGGGACCTTTATTTATCAGGTGTTGCACAATGAAATAAATTTAAAAATCGGCTAGTTAGTTTTACAGTTAAATTTAGAGTATTTCCTATAAACAAATGTTTTTCTTATGTACATTATTAGTACAGTTTGAATTACCAAAAAAAAAAAATTAAATGGCGTTAAGTATTAAGTTGCAAAACATTGTTTTAGTACATGTAATCATCATATTTTTGCAGTGAAAGGCAAAATATGCAGCATTTGCATACCAAGTTGGCAATCATATTTCATTACTTTCATTTTAATTAACTGGTACTTTTGTTTTGAATTATTGTTCACAAAAGTTCTATCTAATTCTGGCATTGCAAATAATTGATTTTTTCTTATCTTTTCATTTAAAAATAAAACTAAATTAAAAAATACATCGTCATGTGCATCTGTGTCTTAGAAGTTAACCCCTAAACAGTTTCAAAGAAGAAGGAAAATGAACTATAGAACGCCCCCCCCCCCCTCCCCACACACACATATCCAATCATTTGAACTTTTTTTGAATCATTTTTTTTTGTTTGTTTGCGGGGTTCACATCCTAATAGAAACCTGCATGTCAAAATTAAAATTAATAGTCCCGATAATTTACGAGTAGTCATTCTTATTGTGTTTTTCTAATCATTATTAAAATCAAAATTAAAATTAATAGTCCCGATAATTTACGAGTAGCCATTGTTATTGAGCTTTCCTAATCATTTCATTCTTTTTAATCTAAAATAGTTAAAACAAAGTTCTTAGCAAACATTTACATCTTAAAAATAACCACTGTTTAAAATTTTACGTATTTAACCTAAACATTTAGGATATTTGAAATCGGTATTACGAAAATGATTTTTTTAGAGTTGTCCTTCATTGCACAATTTTTAATTTCAAAAAAATTTTGGAAGCTAATATGAGTGGAAAAGTATTTGTTATGCGGGCATGTATGTACTTTGTCATATTTAAAATTTCTAACTCTAACATTTCCAAACAAATCGTAATTTTTTGCATTTTTAAAACATTTTCGTGTCATGTCACACTTTCAAATTTCAATGTTTTTAGATTTCATTTTTTTTCTTTCTGTAAAGCATTACTCAAGATTTGCTTGGGAACAACAATTGTTAATACAATAATACTAAATACAATTTTACGGACAAAATCTTAAACAATTTTGAATGCATGTTTTCTGAAATTTCTAATTTGCTGACATATAGATTCAAATACTTTTAGAATTAAAGTATGATTTTGATAAGTTTGTTATTATAAATGATAGTAATCGAAAAGAAGTTGTCTTCTAACATATGAAACCATTGACATTAGTCAGTCAATTATTTCATATGGTAGCAAATGTGAATGTCTATACCTAAATCATGTGAATATATATTTCAATAATTTTAGTACATATATAAATAATTTCAAAATACATTACAATAATTTGAATATATTTGTCTGTGTAACTTTCTATATTTTTTTAACTCTGAATTATTTTTATTTGGAAGAAATATTTAACCTTTTGGTTCTCTTATTTTATAACTTTTTGTCTCCTAAATACATTATATATAATTTAAAATGCTTTAAAATATTATATATATATATATATATATATTATATATATATATATATATATATATATATAATATTTTAAAGCGTTTTAAATTATTTAGGAAAAAACGGATTTTAATATTCTTAAATTGGTACAAAATAATTTATCTTATGTATTTACAAAGTACGTAATATTTTTAATGCGAAGCATTTTTCAAACAAAATTACAAGTGAACCACCTTTTTATGTTAATTGGTAGATTATATACAGACATATTCTTGTAGTTAAAAAGTATTAATGCTTATAAACACAGAATTAATTAAAATTCTATGTATATATATATTTTTCTTTCTTGGTGTAATTTGCAATTTCATTAATTTTGGAAGAAAATGATCTTTTTAAAAATTAATATTCATGTATAGTACACAACAACAAAGTTATTGTATTATACAAAGAGTTGAAAATATATATTTTTTAATTTATATCTAAACATAGGTTCATTGTTAAATTTTATAAAGGGTTTGATATTTAAATTTAAACCAATATTTTAGAAGGCTTTTCCTATAACGTGCTGTTCATTAAATACGATTAACTCTCTCGCATTAATTCAAGACTCTGGCAAATGATTTATTGTAATTATGTGTTAATCGTCCCGAAATATTCCTGGAAACGTAATGTTATGTCAGCCTTGATAATGATTTAATATGTACATGAGGGAGATTATAATGAATGAATATGTTATACATGATGTCTCATCAATCTTTTAAATGGAATGTGAATTGTTTTTTAAAGCACTAATAATATCTTCTTTGATGAATTATAGTAAAGTATATTTGATACTGTCTGTTCAATGGAATGAAACTTTTTTCGAAATGTATTAAGTATCCAACCATTCGTACTTTCAAGAAATCAAACATTCATACTATTTAAAATATTTCAGCACAAGATAAAGAACGTTGGGATTTATATCAATAGTTTTGTTTTGTGCATAATATTGAATAATTAATTTTTATGAACACAAATTAAAATGTTTACTTTCATGTATTATGTTAAATTGTATTTGGTATATTTTAATCCGTGCAAAACGTTAAAATATTCTAACACATATTAATTCTCCATCCGTATTTTGACGAAATAACACATACTTATCATTTTATTTTAACTCTTTTAGCAGAAGAAAAAGAAACTGTATGATTCATATGGAAAGGTCTTTTTGTAATGTGTCGAAAACGTAAAACGCAATTTTAAAAGAGAATATAATAAAACAAAAGCGATTCAATTAATTTATTACGCCACGTTTACGTTAAACTGTATTCGTACTTTGGTGAAATCAAATATACCTATTCGTATATTTTAACTTTTTCAGATCTAAAAAAACGCTGTGAATTATATTACTATTTTTTTAGTGTGCATGTTATGGGCGAAGTAATGTTTAAGAAATAAATAAAACCAATATCTAAGAAAATTATTTCTTACCTTACTGCCCATTTTTAGGCTTAGTTTAGTGAGAACGGTTGGGCAGAAAAATTGTTTTGTGTCACTCCTTTTATGCTATTCACCTTCACTTTAACTACCATTGTTAATATCGGTAACATTACTGCTCATTAGACGATGATTCATTAACGTTTTCCCAACGTATAATTCAAAAACATAAACTAGTACTGTGTACCTGAACAGCTGATTGAAATAACGCTTATATTTGGCAATTTTAACGAAAGTTTCGGCCTACAAAGTCTAGAAAAAAAATAGAAACGGAAAGAGACAATATTCTGCTTCTGGAAGTAGATGGAATTTATAATGATATCAGCACCAAAATTCAACTTTTCCAACAAAAACAATTATGAAAAATTGAGAATGAATTTAAAGTTATGCGTAGACTTACATTAAGAAAAAACAAATAAGTCCTATTGTGGGAATTTCGTTAACAATATTTTTATATATTTTTTTCATAATTCAAAATTTATTAAAACATAACATAAAAGTATACATAACAAAATAATTCCAGTACATGTGATCCAACCCACTGCTTGGAAAGGGTTAACTTACAGCTTACACACATTCCATTTTAAGAGAATTCCATACGCTTACTATTTTCAAAAATATGCGAGAATATTGTATTTATCATTAAGATCCGAAGATGTCACCGATAGTTGTGAAAGAAACATATGTTATCTACAGTAGAAAGGTTTTTTAAATATTCCGTGTTATGTTTTTATCACTTTAAGCATTATTGGACTTTAATTTAAAGTTAACAAGTGATTGTATTATAATATTTATATCAGCTTCATTATACTTAACGTATGCATAATAATTATAAATTTAACTACAGATAGAATGCTAAATCGTCTCATTTTTTTATTGAAAAGTCTACTGATTTATTAAAACAATGTCCTAATTTCTGATATATCAAAGTTTTATAATTTTTTAAAAGACATTTCAATGGAATTTTTGAAAATAACTCTTTTATTTAATGCCTTCGCCATTACAAAGCATTTATTTTATGTTCGCCTTATATTTGGAAATAATCCAAATTGTATTGAGCTGATAATATTGTAAAACAGGAAATGTCAATGCCAAAAAAATATAATTTCTAGTGCAAAAATAATTCCACGTACATATGATCCAACCCACCGCTTGGAAAGGGTTAACTTACAGCTTACACACATTCCATTTTAAGATAATTCCATTTTTGCAAAGCAATTATTATTTTCTGCATCTAATATCGTCTAATATGGTTACTCTAATTTCGTATCTTTTCGACATTACAATTGCTATCAGTTTTTACTAATTTTTTCTGAGAAAAATTATATTAAATTAAAATTTTGAAAACACGATTTTTAAAAATAAATAAGAAAAACGGAAAAAAATAGATAAACTCTCACTTTTTGTCACAAAATTTGCATGCTTATTTACAGAAATTGCTACACGTGTCTATCAATGCAAGAAAAGAAGATTTGTAGAGATGGGGAAAAAATAGTTATGAAATATTTATGAACATTTACTGTAAAATTTACAAACTTTTAGCTATAACATTTTCAGTGCGGCCAAAATCCAAAAGAAAGCGCTATAAAAATATATAAACCACGTAAACGAACTTGGTTTAGTAATCTAAAATATTTTCCCATAATCATATTTTTATTGATATTTTTTATTTTTTTAAATATCATTGAGATAAGCAAGCGAAACATTTATGCGTCAACTCTATTTTTTTCTGACGCTATTCCTGGTAAATTGTTCGATCTATGATAATCATATACAGCACAGTTATTGCAGTCCTGATAGACATGTTCCACATAAAAGAATTCTGACACAAATTCAAACCTTGAAGAATACATATAGGTGATAAGTGCAATAATGTTAACGTTAAAATCCTGCATTTTTCTGTTTAAGTTTTTTTACGCTTTAACCTCCTCTCAAGATTAGGTGGGTGACAAGATAGCACAAAAAGGTGGCGAACATGATATATGCCAGTTTACTTACTGTTGCTGATTACTGCATTAAAGAAACAAATATTGACTGTTTTCAGTGCGAACGAGTTCTCGTAATGAATCGTAAGATTCATTGTGATGGAGAGCTTGTGAAGGGGATTTAACTTCACATATTTCACTTTCATAAAATTCATTACACCAACCCCTTACTTTTTCTAAATTTTCTTTCTTTAAAATTATTTTCTTTTTCATGTTATAAAATCTAGCTACTCCCTGTATTTCTATTTTATTAAGCTTTTTTTAATTCATTCGGAATTCTTTCGTCACCGCATAAATCATATCGTTGTAAAAAAAAAGAAAGAAAAATAATTTATTCCCATTGTAATTCGCTCTTTTCGATCGGCGCTCAAATTTTACTTAGATTTTTACGACTACACTTTTGTTCGTCAAGGTTTCATGTTTTCTAACCTTTTCATATATAATATCTGTAACGTACTATTTCTATTTTTAACGCCAGTTCTCAATTCTTTAAGCTAACCCCATGAAAAATGCTCCATGTGGTTTCGCTGATTTACCAAAATTCCATATCTCCACTGTGGCGCTAAAATTCATAATTTCCCTTCATCTCTCTCTCATAGACTTATCATTAACTGGTAGTCACCACCTGTCTCTCGTCACATTGTTCTCGCCAAAACAGCATGTTATCTGGCTAATTGTCGTATGTAATTATCACCATGCCTTCACCGTAATCATGAAAATAAATTGTGTAACGGACTCTCTCGCTGTTTGTCTGTGATTAAAGATATGTAATTGTTCGTGCCTCCTCTCCAGCGCTTTCGGGCATTTCGATGCCTATTGATGCTTGTACCAGAATCCATGGTTAACTGCAATTCGTAATAAAATAGATTTGTTTATCAAGAAAATCCTGAGTTCGCATCCAATTACTCTGTGTGACCTGTTTCCCTGGATATTAACAAATAACTTTTACTGCAGCTCAGCCGACTTGAAACTGTTAACAAATAACTTTTATTGCAGCTCAGCCGACTTGAAACTGTTAACAAATAACTTTTATTGCAGCTCAGCCGACTTGAAACTGCTAACAAATAACTTTTATTGCAGCTCAGCCGACTTGAAACTGTACGCCAATGATCCACGTCATAGCGATCCACGTCGCCAGGCTTGACTCTGGGCGGTCTCAAGCGAAGAAGATTGTTACATGCGGCACCAGAAGTGGAATTCAGGCTTTGTAATCAAATCCCAACAAGTGTTTCTATTATCCGGAGACCCGGACAAGATCCTAAATTTATAATGGAATAACAGCACCAAATTCACCTTTTCCAGCAAAAGAAATTATGAAACTTTGATCATGATCGACATGCATTAAGGAAAAATACAAAAGTCATAATTGTTGGAATTTGTTTAAAAATATATCTTTTTTTTTTCATAATTTTAAATTTATTAAGATTCATTGTGAAATAAAAAACTGAAAATCATATAATAAAAGTGTAATTATATAATACTTTAGTTTTATAGGCTTTGTTTTTATTATTATTATCAGCTTTATTAAATTTAAATTATGTCTATAAATTATAAAATTTTATTTGATTAATTTAACTACAGATATATGCTAAATATTCTCATTTCTTTGAACTTGATATCTACAAGCTTATTAATACAATGTCCTAATTTCTAATATATTGTAGTTTTATAAATTTTAAAAGGACATTTCAATGGAATTTTTTCAGAATAACTCTTTTGTTTAATATCTTCTCCATTACAATGTATTAATTGTATGCTGTCCTTAAATTTGGGAATAATCCAAATTGTATTCTGCTGATAAGATTATAAAACAGGAAAATTAAATGCAAAAAAAATATAAGTTCTTGTACAAGAATTATTGCATGTCACATAAATGTGAACCAATTCACCGCTTGGAAAGAGTTAACTTAAGAAAGATTACACACATTCCACTTTAAGATAATTCAATTTTGGCAATACAATGATTATCATCTGTTTCGAATACAGAGTGTTTTCTCTAATTTCATATTTTTTCAACATAATTATTGCTATCAATTTTTACTAGTTTTATCTGAAAAAATTATATTAGATTAAAATTTCGGAAATACAGTTTTTCAAAATAAATAAGAAAAACATCAAATAAGGAGATACACATTTATTTCCAATTTATCACTCACAGTTGTATTGTTGTCACGGAAAAATTTGCATGCTTGCTCACAGAAATCACTGCAAGTGTCCATCAGTGCAAGAAAAGAAAATTTATGGAGATGTGAAAATAATGGTTATGAAATATTTAAGGAGTTTTTACTGGAAACATTAGAAATTTTATGGAATAAAATATCCAGCGCGGTAAAAATCCAAAATAAAATGCTATTAAAAATATAAACGACGTAAAAGAACGTGGATTTAGTGATGTAAAATATTTTTTTCAGGATCAGATTTTGATGGATCTTTTAAAGTTTTAAATAGTCATTAAGATAAGAAAGCGAAACATTTATACGTCAACTCCATTTTTTGTGCCGCTATTTCTGGTAAATTGTACGAACTATGGTAATCATATTCAGTAGAGTGATAACTGACCTGATAGGCATGTTTCACATAAAGAAATTCGAACACAAATTCTGACCTTGAGGAATAAATATATGTGATAGGTGCAATACGGTTAACGTAAAATTCCCAGGGTTTTCTATTTAAGCTTTTTTTCACGCTTTAAACTCCTCTGAATATTTGTTAGCTGACAAGTTAGCATAACAGGTGGCGGCCATGAAATACGTCAGTTTGCTTTCTGTTCGTCGCAGTCTTTGACAGGCAAGAAATTTGCCACATCTCTCGAAGTAACATATGTGTCCAAAATTAAGGGTACAAACACGTTTTTGTTAGTAATTAAAATAGCAATCAGTAAAATTGATAAATTTTTTACTGCATATATTTTGGTAAAGTGTAACAAAAATTTAGCCCCTAGTTTTGAATAAATGGTGTTTAGCGTAAGTTTGTAACAGAACATGAAATTTGACCGTTTAAGCAACTGAGATTTTGTCCTTCAATGTTGTGATTATTGTAGTAAAACAACCAATCTTGACTGTTTTCAGTCAGTGCAAATGAGTTACCATATTTCTTTAGAAGATTCCCTGAGACGCAAAGCCCTCGCCAGTCTTAACGCTGGAGATTCTCAAGCGGTGGTGGTTCGATTGTTACAAGTAACACCATATTTTAGGCTATACCCAACCCAGTATTCAGGTTGTGGAATTAAATCCCCGCAAGTGGTTCTATAATTCGAATGCCCGGACAAGGCCGCTTAAGAGCAACAACACCTGCACATGAACGTTACTTGACATTGCATGCAACACGGTATAGACAGATGATGGTTACACAGTTTTCTCATGACCTTGCTGTTGCGTCTGGAACAAAACTACTCAGCTACTTTGTAAACAGACGTCTAGCAGAGAGGACATTTTACACCAGGCGGCGTCCTGATGTATGTCTCCCTCTCAGCATATCGTGCAAGAACACCCGTTTGTCGTGGAGCCGAACACATCATCCTTGTATATACCAAGAATTGTTGTGTTATTTTCACTTATCAGTCGAGTTTCAACACAAAAAGGGATTATCGACGAGTCTTCATCTAGAGAGAAACTGAAGCCCGCCATCATCCTTTCATCGTAAGGGAAATCGAACAGTTTTGAGGCAACGGAATCCTTGTCTGGGGCGTCATCATGTTGCACGGTTGTACACCACTGCACGTCTTTGATTCGAGTAATCTCACAACTCAGCGCTATATGTATGTTGTGATTGAAGCCCAAAATGTTTTTTGTGGTGAAGCAAGCGCGAACGTGCTTCTTATGAATGATAATGCGAAACCACATACAGCTCACATTGTTGATGAATTTCTGCAAGAAGAGGTTATTCGCAGTATGAACTGGACACCGAAGTATATGTACATTAGTTCTGTAGAGCATGTTTGAGATGGTCTAGTAATAGCCATTGCACAACGTCACTCCCTCACAGGAATCTCTACGCGTTAAATCGGCACTTATAAAAGAATAGTGTTAATTGCGGCAATAATTTCTTGACACCCACATTATCAATATGTTGGATTGTTGTGCGGCTTGTATAGCAGCGCAAGGTGCTCACACTCAATATTTGCCGGACCATTTTCGAGATGTAATGAATCATATTTTCACCGTTATTGATATGACATGTTCTTAACTAACGGTTCACCGCTTTTCTACAGTACTCTGATGCAATATTCTTTCCAATACCTTTATGTAAAAACTTTCTCTGCAAAAACGAATTATATTTTCTCAATTATCAGAGTTTTTTGGTTTGTGACTTTAATTTTGGACACCAGTCGTATGTTGTACTAGTCAATACGTGGAAAAAACATCGTGTAGTGTTACCGGTACCTTTACTACCGCATAGTAGTTCAACGTTGGAGAAGTTCAGCATCGACAAATCAGTTTGCTAAAATTATTTCGTATAAATCTCTTCAATGTCAGTGCGTTCAGTTTAAAATCGGTTAGTACAAACGGCAACATCTTCTATCGCATATTTGTTTAATATTCAGATATAGACTGAAAAAATTCAAGAATATTTTAAATTTGAAACGCGTCAAATCTTATGGCCGCAAGGTAAATATAAAAGAACGAGTTCTTCATACACTCGAAGAGAACTTTCATTCGACATATGAAGTAAGCCTATGTTCTTTCTAAAATTAAAGAATATTAATGCATGACTCACGATATGAAATGAATGCTAAAAAATAACTTGCTCCGCTCAATTTGTTGCAGACCATGCATGCGTTTCCCTAGTATTTTACATATTATACTCTAGTATATCCAATATTAAATTTTTCAACAATTACAGAAATATATAATTTATCAGATTAAGGTAAAGCCAGAAGAGATGGCGCAGACGGCGATATTGCACACATAGAGGTTCGGGGGGAAGGAGTAGAGTGAGCGCGCAGCGACTCTTGGTAGTTGTGCAACAGCAGCAGTGGAGTGTCTACTTGAAAGTGCACGTTGATTGTTTTGAGCGTCTAAGATAAAACATTGCTATTTTGTTTTGTTTTCCCAAAGTAAGAACTTGAAATTTCATAGCTATTCATCAGAATTTCTATACAATGTCAGTAGTACAAAATACTTTAAACTTAAATGATTTCTCATAAGTTACTAATCTAGACTAACAATGTGAACATCAACGGTTCATTTTAGTAGCGGCCATATTTAAATAAAAGGCCGCGCAATCTCTCCTACCTAAATTGGAGAGTATGTGCATCTGCTACTTAGGAGAGTTGGCGCTTTCTTCCAATTAGTTTCCATGCTAGGAGAGATTACGCAGCTTAATGGTAAATTTGCATAAAAAAAATGAAAAATAAAAATGAACTAATTTTAAGTTAAACGTGTTATCAAGTAACTTAATGTTATTTTGTAATCTTATCTGGACTTGATTTTTCTGATTCTTTAATTTTTTTTCATTTAATTAAAATTTTTTAGTCGTTTTTAAAATTATTTTCTTTTTCTGATTCTTTAATCATTAGGTTGAATTATTCACTCCTAATACAGTAATATTTGTTCACAAAAACCTTACAACAATGTAATTTAAGTGTAATTATTATTATTAACAATTTAACTGTAGCTATTATTAGTAACAATCTCTCATACCCATATGCGCAATCACACCAACCCTGTAAGGACAGATTGCGCAAAATAACTTTCTTGGTTTTATTACAACTGTTCTATTAAATTGCAACATAACGACAAAATAGCAATGGAAATGCATAAATAACAAATGAAATAAAAATTATTCATGAATAGTTTAGCAAAAAATTTATATTTAGATTTTTTATTGTTATTCTTATGAATTGTGCGCAGACTCTCCTAGCTTTACCTTATAAATAATTTATAAATCAGAATTACAACTATAATAGCTGCTTAAAAATGTTTAAAAAACGTTATTTGCTGCTATAACAATTATATCAGAACATTTGGGTAATTCTGTTCATGGTAGACTTATTGAACAAACATGAATATGTGTATAAAAATGCATGTTATAAAATCTCACTTTACAAAGAAAGTTTACTATAATATTTTTATTAAAAAACCTTTGAGTAAACATTTAAAAATTCCTAAGAACTTCCAATAACGCTATAAATAAAGGAATAAATCTAATAAGAACTTCAAAAGGTTATGCTTATTTTTTTAGATGAAGTACCATATAAAAATTTGTCTAGACACTCAAAATGAGAAAGAAATAAGTTAATAAAGATTTTGTGTTTATAGATCAAACTGAAATATTTTGTAAACAATATTAAAAATGCATTTCTCTTAAATGTATTTACTTGGATCAGCTTATATTATCCTTTTGAAACGGATAGTTGGAAGAAAAAACATTTCAGATATTAGTATTTAAATATATATATCAAGCTAACTTCTAGGAAATAAAATAATTTAATCTGAGCATTTTATGCAATTCCCAAGATATCGAATAATAGAAAATTTAACAAAAAATGTTTATAAAAATGAAAATAAGTACTTACTTCATATAAATACTTAGCTTACTTAGAAAATGTTTCTATAAGAACTCAAAATGACGTCATTCGTAGATAGTAATGTAATAGCTACTTTGGCATATTTTTCCTTTGCGATTCCCAAGATATTTAATTATTATTGCTATTTATTACATCGATTTTTCATACTTAGCAATAATAATATATTCGCAAAACATATGAAAAGGATATGAAACAGTGATAAATATATATAAATTTTAATATAAACGTATTAATTTTCAGTGCATCGATATATCATGAAATGTTTTTTTTTGCAATGCAAGTTTGTTCTACTGAATTAAATATGTAAGCGTTATGGCAATAATAATGCATGATCTAATTATTTTTGTAGTAATTTAGTTTTGCATAATTTATTGCTATTTTCCTCATCAAACTGTAGTTTTCTAATAAAAATAAAAGGAAGACTCGAAGTGCAGTTAGCTTTGTTTTGTAGAGCTAGAATAATTTTCTCAAAGTAACTGAGTATGGAAAGGAACATACTACAGAATCCAAAATTCAGACTAAGTTTACAAAACAGACTAAGTTTACTAAATAACTACATTGCAACTAGATTTTATTTAAACAAAACATATCTGAGATGGGGATACAATATAAATAACAGTGCACTGAGGAACTTACACTAATCTCGTGACGACACCAAAACTTATCATGTACCAATGACAGTTTTATCTAGAAACGGCTCGTCTGCAATTCAATAATTTTAAATTAGTTTTTTTGCATCGAATATCTGAGATCGATGTTTAGCCGAGTATCCTTCTTCATTTTCGATTTTGCAACTGTTTTTATCTGAGGTTGCTTTCAATTTCGGAACCAATTCCGAAATATGATTAGAGAAATAATTTAAGAAATATAAGGAAATAGTGCATAAACTATATCCTTTCCCTGCTGATTTGATCCAAATAACTCAAATAATGCCTCAACGTGGGTGTGACCATTTGAAATATCAAGTTGGCGCAAATTTAATATAAAGAGAGATTCAAAAGATCATGTCCAAACGGCACGTGTGGGTGTTTTAGGCCTTGAGGAGCAAGAATTAAATAGAAACTGGAGATCGTAAACGCGATCATCACTGTGAATTGCATCGCGAACGTGACGAAATGAAAAGATAACAAACGGTGTAAAAATATCTTTAATTTACAAAAAACGTAATCGAGGTACAAAGTCGATCGGAGTTTTTGATTCGTATTTTGTACTTCGATTAAGTTTTTTAATTTAAGTTTAATGCAAAATAAAGGTATTTTTACACCGTTTGTTACCTTTCCATTGCATCACGGTCACGATGCAATTGCGTTTGCAATCACAATGGTGTTTCCGACCACCAGCTCCTATGTAATCCTTGCTCCAGACCTGACACACCCACAAGCCGTTTGGACATGACCTTTCGAACCACCCTGTATAGATGGTTCCAGCATCATAATGTATGTATGGCACATATCTAAAGAACAATATCTCTATTCAGGATTAATTACAGCAGAATTAGTAAGTGGTGATTGCTTTTTTTCTTCGCAATGTATTTTTCTGTTACTATATACTTACATGCGGAGTGATTTCTTTTTAATGTCGAGAAAGTAAAACCCTATAACAAAAGAATCACTGATACAAATTACCTGAAATTGCACCAGTATGCTACCAAACCAATGGAAATTTTTTAGACATTGTTAATAAAAACTTAAAATCGTACCGACAGATACGCAGTAAAGTCGAAAAATGAGCTTAGACTCGACATACGTATAGTGACAATAAAAACGTGAAGAACATACGCCCTGTGATTTCTGGCTTTGTTGGACCTAAATAATACTATGTATTGTGGTGATGTTACGAACTCAGCTGACCTGAAGACACGTATTGTGCACCAGATCCACAGCATTCAGACGAATACTCTTTGGTCTGTTGTGAAACATGCAGATTCACGTTTCCAACTCGTAGCTGAAAACGGTAGACGGCACATAAAAAATCACTTGCGTTAGTTTCGCAGTTCCGCTTTACTGCAGATTTTTATTTTGTTCTGTTTCTGCGACGGTGTTCGCCGTTCCGTTTCCCAATTACTGCATTCTGTATGTTTTTGATATGCGTAATAAAGTTTTCATTTTCACAAAGTACCGTCAATTGTTTTCCTCCCACTAATGATATTCTTCTTTTCTGTTAACTTACAACGCCATATGTCGGTCCAATTTTAAGTTATTTTTTTAACCACACCTAAAACATTCCTATTGCTTCGGAAACATACTGGTGTAATTTCAGGTCATTTGGATCAGTGGTTATTTTGTTATAAGGTTTTACTTTCACAACATAAAAATAAATCACCCTGCATATCAGGGCATGAAATTTCAGTTGAAAAGGTTCTAGCCAGACTAAAATTTTTTCTCGCCACTATTTTACATTCATTCAGGCAGTAACGTCGGACACCACACCTGCCCAGAAAATGAACTATTTATGACAAACTGAATTTAAATTGGTCATTGTTAGAAGGAGTTGTCTGTTAAATCCAGAATATTTTACATTCATGAAAAATAGGTACAATTTTTAAAATGTTAAAAATTCGAGAGAAAGCGAATAATTTTTACCATGTTTCAAACAGCTGAGCTTAGGTGGCAAAACCTGATTCACTTCGCGCAGGAGTGAAGACAGATGAAACTAAAAAAAATATGTGAATAATGTTTGTGAACTATTGTTATGTGCGTCGGAATTTCACATTCTTGTTGTTACACTATTACTACTGTTAATGTTGTTTTAACTTACTTTATACTGAAATGTTCATTAATTAAAATTCATGAGAACATCCATGATTTTTGTGATTTTTACTTAAATACTTGCGAACGATGTTAATATTTTTATTTTTGGGAATGATATATAGAGCAATTTTACTTGATAACTATCAATCATTACAATTTTTTTTTCATTTTTTAAGTTTTATCGTACGTTGAACAGAACTTATAAATATACATGTTAAATACATTGTGCCTCAGTTGAATAAGTTTTAATAATGTTAAAACAAATCATGGCACAAGTGAGTAAAATCTACATGATCTCAAGTAAATTTCTTTTTCGATTTATTACTTTGTACGGTATTTCCTTTCGTACATTATAATAAAAAATGTCTTGTTAAAAATATATAAGAAATTAGAAAAATATTCCACATGTATGTTTTTTTAAATATAAAATTCAGACTTTATAAAATGGATGACCTAATAATTTAACATCGATAATTTTAGGTTAAATTGACCCCATACAACGTGTAAACCTATCAATGATTGTAAGAAAGTATGTATAATTTAGAGAAGTTTGAAGTGTCCAATAAGTTCTAAATCGTTATTGGGAAAATATTGGTTTTTAACTGGAATGACACATATTCGAATTTCCATATAAGTCAATATTTTAGCACGTTGACATTTGATGCAAGTTTTACTCCACTTATCACAGTCACCTTTTATTCTGATCCAAACAAAACGGTCAGTGATAGGTTTAAAATATGTGTGACTGGTACGATAAATGTTATGTAAAGCTTCAAAAACATCTTTGTGTTCAGTCAACTGAACGAAATGTTGGATTTCCCTCAAATAAGTATCACAATAAAGCTTATGTAACTTTATGTTTTTCTGAAAAAGATGGTTAAAGTTTGGTCAAAATGGGGTTTTTTAAACAAATAAAATATTTTTTTTTTGTTTGATTTTTCCACATCATAAAATTAAACAAAACAAGTATTTAAAAAACTATTTAAGTATTAAAAAAGTATTTAAAATATATTGTCATTAGTGAATCTAGTAGTATTTTTGATTTATTTATTTATGTTACGGTAAATATATTTCAATTTTGTTTTAAAAAATCAATAAAATGTATTTAAATTTGTATTATGATGTCACAAGAAAACTTTTCCATGATTCTAACATTTAATATTTTTAAATAAAATTATTTGTCTGTTTTTTTTACAGTAAAATGAATTTTTATTAGATTTATTTTGCTCAAGATCAATTTTCTTGGTGAAATTTTGATTGGGACATCTTTTATGTATTTATTTATATATTTTGTTTACTTTTTTGCGTTTTACTTTCCCGATAAAAATTCCATACAAAATGTACTGCATTGTCTCCTCGTTTCAATAAAAGTTACTTGAAAGCAGATATTTATAATTTAATACTGATCGCCAGATTAACGATTTATGGTCGCGGAGAGCGTAAATTGTTAAAATTGACTCATTAATTGTGAGGGTTCCTGTTCAAAGGATTGTCGTATTAAGGTTTTTATGACAAGAAATGATCTGTGATCCACTACAGTAATGGCCTTAATACGAGCATTAAGAAGGGTAAAGGCCTAGGTAAACGCTCCTGAATGCAATGGGGCCTCTAAATTGAAGTTTATTTTGAAATCCCGCTCGTATACACGGACAAAGCAAATCTACTTTTTACAATAAATTTCATTACAAATAACATGAAATAAAAAATATAGATTAAGAGTAGGAATAAAGTAATGATTTTCTTCCCCTTACACAAGTCACTGAAATTGAGCAGAAAGAGACGTATTCTGTGATTATATAAGACGAATGGTGTTATTCAGAAATAGATGCGATCAATTTTACGACCGCATGCACATTGAATATGTTGTGGGGATTTGAAGATATAATTTTGATTGAACAGATATAATTTTTGATTGAGATGTCCTTTTCAGAGAAGTCATTATAATGTTTTTAATTAAAATGGAGTAAATGTTATTTATTAAATATGAGTTCCTATATTTATAATTAACTTTTGTTCCTTTAAATAAATAAATTTTAGTATTAAGAACAACATTCTACACATAAAAATGCATCCATGTTTAAATAAAACTGTACGTTTCAACAATTTATATTTCATGATTTGTATTTTTCAACTGTGTGTCACAAATGACCGGTGACTTCATTAATTTACAAAATATAGAAAATAAAAATTCAAATACTTGGAGGTGAATAACAACCATCTGCGTACAATCATTTTTATTATTTTAAAATGAAAAGGAATTCAAAGATTTTATTTTTGATACACATTATGTAAAGTAATAGACATGTATATAATCTGAGTATGTTATAGATATTTTCATATTAAGTGATTGAACAGCATAAAAAATATTAAAAAGAGCATACATCAAAGGGGATAATGTTTCACCTTAAAAAATCCTTAGAATCGGTATAATAAAGATGAAAACACCTGGTTTGTTTTGAAAAATATTCGAAAATATTTCTGTAGCATGTATTTAAAATGTCACAGACATTTACTGTTTTTGTTCTACTATGTGATTCTCAGGGTTTATACATTTTGTATACTTAAATGCATTTACGAAATTCTTTCTGTACAATGTATTAGAAGTAATGATATATAAAATAGTTAATGGTTGTTTGTTTTGTGTTCAAGTAAATTTTTCACATTAATTTTAAATAATTATTTTGATAGTAAATACGAAATTTCTTTTCCACATTTTTCTGTAGCATAAACAATTTTTCTATACATTAATTTTCGTTAATTGAAATTCAGACACCTAATTAATATTTGAAATTTAGGATACAAATTTACTTTGAAAGTAAATGGAAATAATAAACAAGAACGAAAAATCATGCGTCAAGCATAGATTATGTAAGGGAGACCGGGGCACGTTGGCCATAGGGGTAGGTTGGCCAATTTGATTTAATTCTCAAACCAGTCACCAGATGTCGCCACAAGTCCAGAAATATGTTAGAAAACCTGTTTCCCTACCCTTCCACGAGTTTCATTTCTCTTGACAAAAGCAAACTAAGAACAACGTTGATTTTTAACTTTTGTCGATCTCGAAGTAAATTTTCTTTAGTGCGCAGAAAGTTTTACTGCTCTCAAGAGATACTTCACAAGAACAAAGGAGAGTAATATTTTGAAAGTTCAATTTATAACGATTCTTTTGGTGTAACAATAAATATTAAATGTTGTTAAGATATGTGTAAAATAGCAAAAGTATTTCAAAAATGGCGAGGGGGCATGTTGGCCCACTTACGTTGGGGCACGTTGGCCCGGTGGGTCAACGTGCCCCGGTGTTTTATTGGAAAATAATTATTATTATGTTGTTAGCACAAAATTTTTCTTAAGCGGTTCGTAACCTAATTAGCAAGTAGGCCTACTGAAAATTACAACTATTCTCGTATGAAGGTGCCATAATCCTTACTGTGAAGAAACAACACGAGAGTTATAACCATTGACGCTATGATATAAACTAGAGGTCACCAGTTCGATCGTATACCATCCCAATTTTAGGCTTACTAGGTATTTTACTTTATTTTTTTTCGGTATAGAATTTATAGTATTATTACATGCAATTATATTAAATATCTATAGTTAATGGGCAATCTATAGTTAATGGCGGATGGTTGATACAATAAATATATACAATATAAATAATAAAATATAAAATTATAAAATATAAAAATAAAATATTATGTCACTTATAAATACGTTAAAAAAAGACCAGGTTACAAGCCTAAACTTTTGAGTCTGTAGGCTTACTTTTGAATGTGTTTATTTCTGAAATCTTACATATCATTTTTTATTTTGTTAAGTGTTGCATGATTGTTATATTTATAATCAGTTATTCAGTGTCAATATTTTGTATATCTTAAAAGGGGCTGTTGAAATATTACGCAAGCATGTTTTTGGCAATTTTTGACCCCCCTCCCCTTTGTCAGCAAAAATAAACAAATCGCGATTCCCTCTTAATAATTACGTAAGCAAATTACAACCCCCCCCCATTTTTTGACAGTAATAATTCAATTAAAAAAAAATTAGAACTTAATTCGAATAAAAAAAAGCTACTCGACTTAAAATAATAATAAAAAAATACTTGTTTAGTTTTCTTACAATTCTATTTAAAAAAAAAAATTATAAATCACAATTTTAAAAGAACTTAGACATTTGTAAAATTTAAATTTGAACATGTCCATACCTTTTCCGATCCTTACCACGGCTTCTCAAGCCATTTTTCTATATCTGTTATGATATTGGTTTCCAGTTTTACTCGATTATCTTCATCGCTTTCTTTTCAGATGCAACCTTGATCAACTTCATCTTCATTGATCCACTTAACATCTTACATATGTTCCACGAATTTTACGACGCACATAAGTTCATTTGCTCGACACTATGGTTATGGGGACTCTTGACAGAGGAGGGGTGGAAACAAAGAAGATGAAATTTTATTTACATTTTGGAAACTTTCCCGGAAAACTCTTATTGTGACAATACAACATATCGCATCGGTCCATTCAATTTTATTCTATTCTCACAATTGGAAATAGCAGTAAGTTCTCAAAGATAATAAACCCTCATGCATCAAACATGCATAATCACTTCTAGCTAAAAGAGAACGTTTATGTTTTCCTTGTGCGGTCAAAATAGCTCACATCAGAACTTCAAGTTTAATATTCTTTTGCTATTTCTTTTTTTCAATTTGACATTTTTAATAGTTTTTTTTACAAGTTAAGAGATTTTGAAAATGTCTTACGTAAGCATCATTCAAACTCCCCCTACCCCTTGTCAGCAAAAATAAGCAAATCGTTAAACCCTCCCCCCCCCCCCTTACGTGCTTACGTAATATTTGAACGGCCCCAAACTGGTCTTCAAAACGTATTGATCTGAAGCTATTGTTTCCTCCCTTGTTTTCAGTTAAAATGGTACGCAATTATTTAAAGAAAACAGACAGAGGAAACGTTTCAGAAGAAATCATGATGTTAGCGGTAAAAGAAGTAAAGGAAAATAAGAGGTCCGTGAGAAGTGTGAGCGAACAATTTGGGATTCCCGGAAAAACACTGGGAAGATATTGCGATAAATATGAAAGTAAGGTTACGCCTTCTAATGAAGTAATCGAAGCAAGAAACGATGTTCGTACGATATTAACTCCCACAAAACCTAACGAAATGCCAAAATCAGAGAATATTTCTGATGAAGTGCAAAACAGCTCTTTTCCTGAATCATCATCTGTACCTGATGTACCCTTGATTCCTATACGAGCATCTTCCGTTGCCGAACATTCGAAGAGCCAGCTTCAGTTTTATCGACAGAGCCTATGCATGATGAACTTCAAGGAAAGAGGGCTATGAATTCTGCACCAGCAAGTTCTGGAGTTTTCAGCAGTTTCGGCTGTACGAAACGCTTCCAGGTAGGTGCACTCAAACCTGACTTTAACGCAGAATAGTTTATCGTACCTTTTGCATTCGTAGGCTACCCAGCTATAGCTAACTAGTCTACACCTAAAATGAAAATTAAAATGAACCTTTTTTTCTCTGTTTAGGTCTTTGATGCTCAGCAAGAAAACATGCTTGAACAATACTTGATGAAAGCGAGTGACATTTATTTTGGACTTTCTCCAAAAGATGTTCGAAGATTTGCCTACACCCATGCTAAAGCATGTGATAGGAAAATTCCCAGCTCGTGGAGTGAATTGGAAATGGCTGGTCCAGATTGGTTCACGGGATTCTTGAAGAGGCACCCAAATCTTTCACTTCGCACTCCTCAAGCAACAAGCTTATCAAGGTGCACCAGTTTCAACAAACATAACACTGGGTTATTTTTTGATAAACTGGACGAAGTTTTAAAGAGACTAAAGGTCACCCCTACAGATATATGGAACATTGATGAAACTGGTGTTACAACGGTCCAAAAGCCCGATAGAATCGTTGCTCGTCGAGGGTTTCGACAGATAGGGCGAGTAACCTCAGCAGAACGGGGTTCTTTGGTAACTATGGCTTTGGCAGTAAGTGCAATCGGCAACAGCATTCCCCCATTCTTTGTTTTCCCTCGAGTACATTACAAAGAACATTTTGTTCGAGATGGCCCAACAGGATGTTCTGGCTATGCTAACCCTTCTGGATGGATGACAGAAAGTGGGTTCTTAAAATTCATGGAACATTTTGTTAAACACGTCCACTGTTCTAAGGAACATCCATGCCTTGTCCTATTAGATAACCATAGTTCCCAATTGTCTTACCATGTCATAGATTATTGCAAAGACAACGGAATTACACTGTTGTCTTTCCCGGCCCATTGTAGTCATAAGCTACAGCCATTGGACCGCACAGTTTACGGCCCATTCAAAAAATATGTTAATTCAGCCTGTGATGGTTGGGTGACAACTAATAGACGCCCTATGACCATCTATGATATTCCGGGAATTGCGAAAACTGCCCTTCCCAATGCAATAAATACATTTAACATAACATCAGGTTTTCAAATAACTGGAATATGCCCTTTCAATAGGAATGTTTTTACTGACTCTGATTTCTTACCTTCATATGTCAGTGATAGACCAGAGCTTTCAAGCACGCACGACAAAGCAATTAGTGAAACTTCTAATGAAACCCAGGTAAATATAGGTAGGCCTATTTTCATAGATGTGCCTACCGCATCTTCTCCTGCTCCATGCAAGACAACTCCAAAACCTGAGGACATTAGACCATTCGAAAAGGCACAGCCAAGGAAGACAAATGCTTCGAATAGAATGAAGATAACTTCTGCTTTCCTCACAGACACCCCTGTCAAATTAGCTCTTGAACAACAACAAAAGGCAACAGAAGAAAGAAATAGTGCCAAAATTAAAAATTATATTAAAAAAAGAAGAAATCAGACCAAAAAATGCAAAGGAAAACAATCTGTAAAAAAGATTTTGTTTCCTTTTGATCTCTCACAGCCTGGATGCAGTGGTCTGAACCGTCAAAAGAGGAAGAAGAAATCTATTAAAGAAAGTGACGATGAGGAAGACGAAGACAATATCTGCTTACGTTGTCTGAAGGAGTTTAATCAAAGTATGCCTGGGGAAGAATGGATCCAGTGCGTGAGTTGCAAACGTTGGGCTCATGTGAAATGTGCTCGAAAACAGGTTAATGGATTATATTTTAAATGCATTCACTGCATTGATCAGTCTGATTTGTAAACTTTTTTTTGCAAATTATTTTTCTTTATACATTAATTAAAGTCCCTATTCACTATTATGAATTTTATTTAACTTCTAAATAAACATAAAAAAAGAGCATTGCAGGCCAACGTGTCCCGGTCTTCCCTAACACTTTCCAACTCTTCCAAAATAATTTTACAAATCATTACCGTTTAACAAACTTAACGACAACATCTAAGTAAACAATTTGGAAAATACATAACATATTTAAAAACGTAATTTCAGGAATTTCCAACGTATATTTCCAACATATGCAATATTCGGAAAAATATCCGAATACTTTTATTCAGCGCTGTATATGATCTATAGATTTGTATATATACTACATAGGATGCTAAATTTTAGTTTAGTTAGAAAACGCGTAGCACAGTTTAAAATTCTCTTTCTGGAGCTTCTGTCAATAAACGGATATGTGTTCGCAAACTTTTCTGCTGCCCTGTATATGATCTACAGAATTTATACACACCAAGTAATAGACAAAGATTTAGTTGAAATTAATATCGCGTTCAGCAACTTAAAACGCACTTCCAGGAATTATTGTTAACAGACCGTAGAGAATTCTTTTGTGTGTCCCTGTAAATGAACTATGACTGCTATACACACAATATTCTGTAGTAAGCCTCTTGTAATGCACCTTAGTGATACATATAAATTTCAATGCGTTTAAAATAGTGAATCAGTATTTAATTAGACTGTAAATGGTTTTTCTCCATAGACGTAATGTAACGGAATTCTTTTGACTGTCCCTGTAAAGTAACTATAAGTGCTATGCACACGCTATTCCATATAAAGCTCCTTGTAATGCACCTTAGTGATATATATCAATTACAATTTGTTTGAAATTGTGTAACATCATTAAAATAAACCGCGAATGATTTTCCCCCACAGGCCGTAATGGAATTCTTTTGAGTGTCCCTGTAAAAAAACTATAAGAGATTCAATTGAAATAGGAAACATGCTTTGGATAACGACAATAACATATAAAAATTGCAGGGTATTACAAGCATATTTACGGGAGTTAGAGCACGGACAGACGGCAGACGCCAGACGACCATACGGCAGACAAACCGAAGTCATAAACACTTTTCAACTAGGTTGGAAAGTGTTAAAAACATAAAGAATTTACCATTTATTCTATTCTAATTCCTTTCCATCTTTTATGTGACAATTGTCTGAAATTGCATATCTGTTGCTGCTTTTCATTTGCAAATTGTGAAATTTAATGTTCTACGATAAAAACACAATAGAAAATAATTTTAGGACCTAATATTTATTAAATATAATTTTGTTACTTTAAGTAAATCTTGCACGGAAAATTAATAGCATTTTAACCATTCATAAAAGTTCAAAAATAGGATATATTTCATATTGTTTCTAATTCACAAAACAATGCTATTGTAGCACATAAAATAAAGTTTGACTTTTTGGTTATAAAAAGTATATTTTGCTTGATCTGTTATTGAAGAATTTTGTTTCGCAACTATTTATCTTCATTGCTAAACTTTATATCATCATATTGCTGAAAATAACGAATGCTTAATATATCGTACATCATATTTAACCGGCAATCCACGCAGAGATTTGATTTTAACACCTAGTAGGTGAATAATTTCTTATTCATGCCACACTTTTCTAAAGCAGCGTGTTCCAAACTACATACTAGAGAAAAAGCATCAATCGCTTCAAATATTACTGACCTAAAATGAAATTACATTTTTCGAATCATTTTTCATTCACTATCATCAACATGACGTTAACATTTTATCCACGTCATTTAAATCTGAAACTGGAATAAAATTTATTCTGGGAATGATTTATTGTTCAATTTCTTTGTTTTTAGGGGGTTAGTTTTCGTAAAATTTATTTTTTCCACCTGCTTAATGGTGTTTTGCTACGGTGAGATATGTTTACCGCTATAAATAAAAGAAAAAAATTGAAACTTCCTTTTTTTAAAAAGAAATATAGTCGAAATGCATTTTAAAATTAGTCAAATGTTTTTCTTTCTTTCGACCTGATTGAACAACTTTTTCGTTCCTTAAATCTTCAAATAGGAATAACGATATATAAATTAGTTAACGATTGTTTGTTTTCTGTTCAAGTAAATTTTCCACATTAATTTTAATTAAATAATTTGATAGTAAATACAAAATTTCTTTTCCAAATTTTTCTGTAGCAAAAGTGACTTTCCTATACAGAAATTTCCTTTAATTGAAATAACTGTAATTGCAAACAATTGTAATTCTTTTATCTGCCTATAACGAAACAAACAGCGATTATATAGCACATAAAAGAAATATTTATTTCTTTATTCACTAAACAATTTTTTGTTCATGCATTTTTGAAGCAATAATTCACAGAAAGTATTTAGCTGCATTGTTAAATTACATATCAGTATCAGCATGTTCATAAATTTCGAATAGATCTATTGTTCTATACATACAGTCTTATCCGCTATTCTCCTCAAAGATTTCACGCTATAGCAAGTGAAAAACTTTTGTTGTCACACAATCTTTAAAGCGCTGTGCATCAAAAGTAAGTATCTAAGAGAAATCACAAATATTTTCTAATATTAGTGACATAAGTTTTTTTTTTTTCATTTAAGAATATTTTTACTTCAACTATCACAAAACATGACGTTAATATAGTATGCGTGTCAATTAATTATAAAATTTAAACAACACTTATTCTTGATTTATTGGTTTCCTACAATTGTGTTTAGAGTGGGTATATTTCATAATATATGTAAGGTAAAGCTAGGAGAGTCTGCGCACAATTAAAAAAAATAGCAATAAACAATGTAAATATTAATTTTTTGCTAAACTATCCATGAATAATTTTTACTTCATTTGTTTTTTATGCATCCCCATTGCTATTTTGTTGTTATGTTGCAATTTAATAGAACAGTTGTAATAAAACCAAGAAAGTTATTTTGCGCAATCTCTCCTTACAGCGTTGGTGTGATTGCGCACATGGGTAGGAGAGATTGGGACTAATAATAACTACAATTCAATTGTTAACAATAATAATTATACTTAAATGACATTACTGTAATGTTTTTGTGAACAAATTTTATTGTATTGGGAGTGCATATTTCCACCTAATGCTTAAAGAATAAGAAAAATGAAATAATTTTAAAAACGATTAAAAAATGTTAATTAAAGGAAAAAAAATAAAGAATCAGAAAAAGCAAGTCCAGGTAAGATTACAAAATAAAATTATGTAACTTAATAACACGTTTAACTTAAAATTAGTCCATTTTCATTTTTAATTTTTTTATGCAAATTTAACAATACGCTGCGTAATCTCTCCTAGAATGAAAACTAATGGGAACAAAGCGCCATCTCTCCTCAGTAGTAGATGCGCAAACTCTCCAATTTCGGTAGGAGAGATTGCGCGGCCTTTTATATAAACATGGACTTTACTAAAACGAACCGTTGATGTTCACATTGTTAGTCTAGATTAGTAGCTTATGAGAAATCCTTTAAGTTTAAAATATTTTGTACTATTGACATTGTATAGAAATTCTGATGAATAGCTATGGAAATTGAAGCACTTACTTTGGGAAAACAAAACAGAATAGCAATACTTTATCTTAGACGCTCAAAGCAATCAACGTGCACTTTCAAGTCGACACTCCACTACTGTTGTTGTACAACTACTTGGAGTCGCTGCGCTCTCACTCTACTCCTTCTCTCCGAACCTCTATGTGCGCAATCTCTCGGATCGCGCCATCTCTCCTGGCTTTACCTTATTATTTATTTTATTAATGATATCTAATTATATTCAATAAAGTTCAGTACTGACGATAGTTAAATATAGATGGTTCTTATTATTTTTTGCATATAATATGCTGAAAGCATTTTAAAATCATTTTAAAGTAAAATTGTTTTATCTTTAAACCTGGTAGAACAATACTTAAATAATAATTGTTCTAAATTTCAAAAATCGATAAATTTTATCTTATTAGTTATTCATAAAAATAGCGTGGAGAATATATAAAAGGAGGTTCTGTATCTTAGTTCACAAAATATGCTTTTTGTTTCGCCCCATTCTGGGAAAAATAAATTTTATATAGTGTTTATAATCATTGATAATTCCCGGCAAGCGTTAAATGTATCTGATACACAACATTATCCATTTTTCCTCTGGACGATTTAGCAACCTAGTACGTTAATAACAGTCTTTTTTACGCCCCATTATTTTGTCAAGCGGAGTGCTTCCAGACTACATATTTGACATGATCAATGTTTTATAGTATTACTCGAAATAATAACTTAAAAAATAAAAGTACCTTAAATAGGATATTACCATATTATTCATTCCATTTAATTATAAATCTGAAAGAAAAAAAATCTTGAAATGATGTATGCTAAAATTTCGTTGCCCCTGTGTGAGGGATGTAACATAAAAGTTTATCATTCACTTTCTTGTGGGTACTTTATTGATGACAGAAATGTTTGTTATGTGAAAACAAAAATAAAAGAAACATGTATTAGTATTTCTATTGAATGAAATTCACAAAACAATGTTTTTATAGAACATGAAGGATCGGTTCTTTTTTCTTTCACAAAAAATTGTTAGCTTCAGCCATTTCTTGAACAAATATTTTTAAGAAGTATTTATCATTACTAGGGCATTCAACGCGGGATTCCCGGGATAGAGAATATATGTGAAAACCGTTTGTTTTTTAATTGAAAACTCTAATAGATTGTTTACATTTCATATTTTTTATAGATTACTCCTAACAACACCAAAGAACATTTTTATATGAAGTATATCAAATGTATGATAAAATAATTTTTTTGTATTACTAAAAGCGATGATTTCGCATTGCCCTCGTGCCAGAAGTTAATAGCCGAAAAAATCGCTAAAAATTTCGTTATCTACTGATTTTTTTCGTTTAATTCTGATATTTTCAGCGGTTTTAAGCGCTTATTTCAATTACATGTTTGTTAAATTTGTGCTTTATTTGTACTATTTATTTATTGCTTAATGGTGTCTTAATTTCGTTAATGAAAATCAGCTGGAAACAAATGCTGAACTTTTTATATTGTTTAAGTGCAAAAAGATTAATATTTCTTAATCGTCTGCAAGCGATAGAGATATATATATTATTTTTTCTTTGCTAATCATGCTTGAAATTTAATTTAAATGCTATATTAAATGAGAAAATTGAGATACAGTTTTCAAACAAATTGCATTTGAAAGTAGATTTTTTTTCATGTATAACGGTGTAAAAATTAAAAATGTGCCATGTTTAGAAATTAAAAAAATTGCGGTAGCATTGTCGCAAAACCGAAATTTAATCGTCCATTGTTGCCATTCGCAAAATGACGGCAGCGTTACGCACGGACACGTTTGTCCTTTATAATATAGATACTCAAAATAGTTAAAATCTCCAGTCACACTATTCATGAGCTAAATAATATGTATAAAATTTTACACACAGCTTTATCTGTCATACCACTTAACAATTTAACACCATAGTAAGCGAACAAAACTCACTTTCATGACTTACTATTTTTGAAGCGGAGTATTTCCAAAAGTAAAAAATAGAGTGATGTCGTTTTCAGTATTAATCGTCTCAAGGGAATTTGTCTTCAAAGTATAATTTTTCTTCGACTACCATCAACATGGCGTTAACGTTTTACGCAGTTTATTAGATTCTAAAACGGTAGTAAAATTTATTTTTATAGGATTTATGGGTCTAGGATTGTAATATGTATTAAAACATGTATTACGTACATGTTTAATGATACATTCTTTAATTTGTATCAATGATTACCGTTTGAGACAAGTAAAGAAACAGATGAGATATATTTTATCAATTGTAATTCATAGAACTATGTTCGTATACCACATAAATGTACATATATTTTTTATTGAAAACACGTTTCTTAATTCTCCCATTTTTGGAGATATTTTATTAAGAAGTATTTGTTTACGTTTTTAAAAATTTTCTGACAGATGTTTCATCACATTTTTGAATATGTATTACATCTCACGCAAAACGTTAATCGGTATTCCACTACACGATTTAATATTCCTGCATGTGAATAACAAATTTAACGTACCCTATTTACGAATTGGCGTGATTTCAAACTACATATCAGAAATACAAAATCAATCTTTTCAAATATTGTCGAAAAAGATGGATTTGACATTAAAGATTAATTTTTTTACGACTACTATGAACGTGATATTAAAAATTTACTCATATACATATAATGGTACAACCGAAAAAAAAAAAGTACATTTTAGAATGTTTTTATATGCCAGAAAAAGATCTCATCTGAAACGCATCCAAAGTGGGACTCCAGTGGGTGAAGCATACTGAAACTTTTGTTGAGCAATCATCTCGATATACGAACACATTTTATCTTTGTTTAGTTATGTACAATAGCATGATTTTGAGGTATAGAGTAAAATATTGCATACGGGTATATTATTGTAATTTTTCATATTATTGTATTTTTTTATATTTTGTCAACTGATTCGGTTTGAAGACTAAACCCAATAAACCTATGGACTAAAGACAATTTATTTTAGTCCATAGGTGCCTATGGACCAAAACCATAGGAACGTTTTGCTATTGTTTTGTAGTATGTATATATATATATATATATATATATATGTGTGTGTGTGTGTGTAATATATATATATATATATATATATATATGTGTGTGTGTAATATATATATATATATATATATTCACAATCTGTATTTAATTCCATCTATGTCACAGAAAGAAAGAAACTAAGGACTTAACTGTTTTACTAGATTTATCTGGGATATAATAATTGAAAATAAAACATGTTGTAGTTCTAGATCCATAACATAAAATATAAAAACTACAATGAAACAAATTTGTGCAAACCGTTTTAAGAGATTTATGTTGAAATTCACTCTGACTTTAGTATATCAAAAATATCTCCCATTTCCTTCTCCAATTCATTTTGTTTCATGAAATTGATATTTTTATAAGGTGCGGCAAATCTAAATGAGGAAGAATACGAAGAATAATCAGTATGTATTATATTATTTTTCATTAAAGTTAATATATATCTTTTACATATTTCCTGTAAATTAGTTATAAAATATTAATGATCATTACCATTTTTTCAATAACCCCAGGATTTTCCGTTTTAAATGTCTATGCTAATACTCATCCTGGACGTAAAATTTGCGATAGATAGAGTGTATTTGATAAATAATAGAGTTTAGGTGTAAAATATGAGAGTATGCTACTGTATGATTAACATTTAGACATTTGCAACAATATCAGAAAACACTGCTCTGATTGGTGTCATCAGGAATGTAACTAGCATGTATACAATTTATGATCCTTTGCTTATCTGTCTTGATTATACTCCATCTTTATTGTGTGTTGAATTAAGGTAACGTATAGAAAGATTTTTGTTATCATTCATTGACTCGGCTAAATCCTACGCAGCCATTATAAACTGTTCAGATCCCGTAAAAAAAAAAATCATCTTAATTTGCTGTTCAGTTAATTGAGAAAAGTCAAGTTGTTCATTGACCTAAGTTGTTGAGGAAAAAAATTACTTCGGATCCATTTGCTGTTCTGACACTCCTTTCATTTAATATATTCCATACATTCATTCCAGGTGTGACATATCTTATTATATTTTCAGTTAATAGACCATCCGAAGCAGATGCTTTATGATATCTGCTTGCAGGAAATAATCGGATTTGCATAGCGACTTTAGCTTGGGTCATTTTCTATTATGAACCTAAGAATGAGAGAGTCGGTATATTGGGAAATAGTAAAGGGCCGGTTTCGACTACATATATAATATTCGCTTCCCTTGTTGTCAATTGAGATTTGTTTCTCTTAAGGCATCCACGCACCTTTAAAACGTCATTTTCGATAAAAATATTGATCTTTCATTTTTGAAATAATATTAAAATCCTATATTTTATCTATTGAATTCTACTTTAATTGTGTATATATCTTAATTAGAACCTGAGTTACAGCCGTTTAAATTTGCATCTATTATAGCTTGCTGAAGAATTTTATAACCGGAAATATCATTCTACAAACCGGAAGTAAGCTGAAATGTATGTTTACATTATTATTTTTCGTGATTTATCATTTAAATTGGATTATATGTTCAAGAAAATACATCTAATATATATAATTAAACGTTTAAAAATTATTTTTATTTTTATAGCAAGAACCACGTTATTTTCAGCTTTTCCAAAAAATGAAGTTTTTCAGTTTTTTACTCTACGCGAGACATCTTATATCAAAATATTATACATGAATGGTGTAGGATATATGCACATACTGCATTGAATCAAGTAATTTCAGAGCAGAAATGGAAAAGAACAAATTCTGCACTTGAATATACAGTATGCTAACTAAAGTCCCTTGCCATCCTCTTAACTTCGGAACGGCTGCTGCTATATTCATAAAAGTGGTGGCTAAGTATAGTAAAGTTCCCATGCGCTACTGGATGAAACCGCCTACGGCGCCAATAGTTGGAGAACTCCGGAGTTAGCATTCCTATCTCGAAAACGAAAACAGATAGTGAAAAAAGGTAATTTACAAAGTTGTAGAGCATCATTGATTTAGTACGAAAGGACACCTTGTGGACATTAATGCAAAGAATAAAACAGTTAAAACACGTATTTGTTTCTTCGTGATTTCCTACACTTCCGCGTGGGACTTTAGTGGGCATACTGTATAAAGAGAAGTGAACTTTTTAATTTTCATTTTTTAAACAGTAACGGTAATATCCTTATAATGCACACACTGCTGCATGCATTTATTGTTATATGTAAGCTGTTGAGTGGATAAAAGAAATAATAATTCATTACCTCTAATAATTTTTTTTTTTACATATCAGACATAATTTCATAATAAATACGTACTGCAACTTCGTAATTGACACTTTCCCGTATCTCGTACCGTTTTCTGAATCAGAGCTTCAACTGTATAATTTTAAGGTAGGTGGAGCTGTAAGTGATCTCACCACGAATATACCCATATTTTACGCATATGACTAAAGCTATCGCTGAATGAAATTAAACGGTTTTTTCAGGACATTAGTCGGCATATTGTAAACAAGTTATAAAAAATTAAATTGTCCATTTTAAATTTCAATATAACATGTAGTAAATAATGAAATAATATGCTGTTACACTAAAATGCTTCAATGATGATATTTTTTACCAAAAAGAGAAAAAAAAAAGATTTTTTTTCGCTAGATAGCACAACAATAAAGAATACAAATTAAAATGAATCACAAACGTAAACAGCGCCATTACAGAACATTTATTTTGCCACAAGAAGTAGTAGAGCATATACTTTCTATGTTTCAAAAAGTGTGCATAAAAACTAAGTCCGTTACGCAATCTGTTCTAGCAACCAGGCGGATTGAAATTGTATATTGTTTCACTGCATTTTGCGTTACAAATAACAGACATATAAGTACACATACACAAGTTAAATATCCCTCAAATGATTGGTTTAATTATTGATGCTAATTCTATATTTTCTTAGAAAAAATGGGGGCATCTTTACGCAGAGTTTTAATTTTTGATTTTGTTTAAACAGCAGCCGAATCTTTTTAGATCAAATTGCACAATCGTAAGTTATTTTTTTATTTATTTTGAAATTTAAATTGTGCCACTTAATGTTTCAACACATTAAAAGCGTCCTTTATTTATTTCATCTCTAAATAATATTTTGTAAAATTCTGTAAAAACTGTCGCACAAAATAAAATTTCACGGACATACCATATTTCTGCATCTTATTAAACAAATTGTTTTATTAAAGATTTCGTTTCAGGGTTTTCAGATTTCAATCTAAAACTATATTTGTACTGTTAATCCTAGGCGAAATGTTTTTAAGTTAGTTTTCACCATCCAATATTTTGCTATAAATGAGCTAACCTTGATTATTATGCTCTTATTTAAAATGTGCACAAATTTGCAAAGTAACTGTAACGAACTTATTAATAATTTAATAAAACATGATTATAAAGGATGGGAATAACATATAATGTATGTTATAAACATTTGAGTAGTTATATTGCATAGAAGTAATCTAAAAAGAAAATTTAAAACAGTTGTAAAAGAAAACTAATTTAGACAAAATGAATATGTCTTTGTAAAAATAGCTTATCTATTTTTTTTTCTTTTAAGCATTGGTGTGATTTTACAGAGATATAAAAATAAAATGCCTGTTCCTAATATTTCTGATTTAAACATCACAAATGTTAAAAGAAAATGTCTTTATACATTCCATATAATGCGTCTGACTTGTTTAATCTCATGTACTAAAATAACAGTACCAAAGTAAGTAGTACTTATCTTCGTGCTTGAAATTTATTTGATGATTTCCTTTATCGCAGGAAATCGCATTATGAGTACCGTCGAGTAAACTTAAAAAAGATAAAGTAATAAAATAGATAATTTCTTTAAGACGAAATATTAAAAATGAAAGACTAAAAATTTAGCAGTGCGTCAAAATCTTTTATATTTCTATTCGCAAACAAATGTTCAATTTTAACTTAAATGTTAAAGCCATTAGTACCTTTTTAAAAGTATCTTACATCGGTAATAAATCACAGTTCGTAAATGTTGAAGAAAAATAAAAGTTTTCAATTAACAAATCTGTTCTTTTTGTTCTGATTCGAAACCATTTAATTTAAATACTCAATATTCTGATCATGGAAACTTTAAAAATACGAAATTTTCCAGTGTTCATTAAAGCAGTAGTTTATCATGTAACCCTGCAATCACTTTTATCTACTCCATGTCCTTTCCTGGGCGATTTTTCAAAGCCTAGTTTAAATGAAAATAAAATAAAGTATGTTCTCTATGCACATGACATATTACATATGTGTAATACTGATAAACGCGTTTACCTAAATAAGTTCATTTTTCGGATTTTTCATGACTTTAATGGACAATAAATTTTCACTATTCCTCAGTAAATCTAGATCCGATTAAAAACATCAATTGTTTAGACATTTTACATACAAGGAAATGTACATAGAAATAAAATATATATACAGGGTCTACATAAATGATTGCTTGGGTTTCCTTACGTCATAACGTTTAGTTTAAAAACCTGGCAGAAAATATTTCATATTAGTAAAATTCAACTCAACAATTTTTTTATTAACACAAATAAAGTTAATATGAAAAAATTAAATAAAAACACATTATACCATGGTTTATGTGTATCAAGTTTATTTTTTTAAATTTTGCGAGACTAGTTCATTTATTATTATTGATCTTGAAAATGTCGCCGTTTGAGCATATGAAACATGTCGATCTATATATCTAAAGGTATTTATTTATATGCCTTTGTGTGTACTGTATATCACTTTAAGAAAATACATATTTAGTTCAACGATAATAAGTGTTTTTTATATCAATATGTATATTTAGTTTATTTCGAATCAGAATGTAAAATTTAAAATGAATTGTGTTATTTTCCTCGTCTTCAACAGCTTCCAAAACGCGTCGACATGTCTTCTTGACCACTACCACAAAGCGTAGTGGTAGTAAGTTGGAAGACTCAACAACTCAAATTTTCTTTTAGAATTAGTTAAAAAGCGCTGTGCTCCTGTTTGGAAGTGCTACGCGTTGTGATATTTCGTCTTTACCACAAGGCGTAGTGGTCGTAAATTGAAATACTCACACTTTAAATTTTATTTTAGAGTTAGTTGAAACGCGTTGTGTTCCTGTGCGTAAATGTCACGAGTTGTGACATTCCGGCTTTACCACAATGCCTAGTGGTCATAAATTGAAAGACTCACAATCCACATTTTATTTTAGAGTTAGTTAAAACGCGTTGTGTTTCTGTGTGTAAATGCCACGCGTTGTGACATTCCATCTTTACCACAATGCCTAGTGGTTATAAATTGAAAGACACACACTTTAAATTTTATTTTAGAGTTAGTTGAAACGCGTTGTGTTCCTGTGTGTAAATGCCACGCGTTGTGACATTTCGTCTTTACCACAAGGCATAGTGGTCGTAAATTGAAATACTTACACTTTAAATTTTATTTTAGAGTTAGTTGAAACGCGTTGTGTTCCTGTGCGTAAATGCCACGTGTTGTGACATTCCGTCTTCACCACAATGCCTAGTGGTCATAAATTGAAAGACTCACAATCCAAATTTTATTTTAGAGTTAGTTAAAACGCGTTGTGTTCCTGTGTGTAAATGCCACGCGTTGTGACATTCCATCTTTACCACAATGCCTAGTGGTCACAAATTGAAAGACTCACAATTCAAATTTTATTTTAGAGTTAGTTAAAACGCGTTGTGTTCCTGTGTGTAAATGCCACGCATTGTGACATTTCGTCTTTACCACAAGGCGTACTGATCATAAATTGAAATACACACAACACAAATTTTCTTTAGTATTCTTTTAGAGCTAAATAAAACGCATCGCGTTCCTGTTTGTAACTGCCACATCACGAATTTTACAATATAGATGAACGTGAGCAGACGCACCAACTTATGGTTAATTTTGCGATGAATCAGCGTTTTCGAACTTTAGAAATATAATCTATATATCTTTCACTTTGGAAAAATTAAAAATAAAATAAAATCCGGTCATATTTAAACCTATACATGGGAAAGGTTTGAGAAAAAATTACATGCCATTAAGTTTGAGCAATTTAATGCAAAAGCGGATTAAAATGTACTCACAAAATATATAGAATTACAATAATAAATGAAAGAAGTAAAAAATTATTTATGTTTAGAGAGTTAAAAAAGCCCGTCTGTTTCAGTCGGGAGAATAGGTTGATTTTCATTCCTTTCTTTTATTAAATACTTGCATCAGATTTAATAGAAATTAAAGAAATTACACTAATTCCATCAACGTTTGCTGTTTCGTCGAGAAAGGAAATTTGCAGTAAAAATTTAAATACAACTTACGGAAGAAATGTTCTGAAATATCTTACGAATGTACATAAGATAACTAAATCAAAACTTTGAAGAAATTGTTCAAATCAAATTTCAAATTATTTCAAATGACGAAGTTAAAATGAGTTTGGAACCTAAACCATTCAGTAAATGTCATCGAAATGTTTTAATATTCCTCACTATACAAAATAAACCAATTCTAAAAAAATATTCAAAGCAAAGAATATTAATATTCGATAAGAATGGACTGAAATTATTCACCGTTGATTATTATGTTTTTCAAAATTTTGAAGGGTAATTATTTTCGATACAAATATCAAAACTTCTTGATTACAGAACAAATTTAAGATTTAAATATATAGAAATATTCTAATACAGACATACATACAATAAATACAATAATCCAACATGGAGTGAAAAATTAGCCAGAGCCAGGAATCGAACCTGGGTCCACAGCGTTCCGTGCTGTCGCTCTTTGCACTGAGCCACTCCGGCCAATTCCTGAGTCTGCAATTTCTCACTAATAAACCATGTTGGACAGAAAGTCACCAGCCATCTAACAGATAGCCTTGATGACAGGACAACGGCATTAGATTTTTTACTAATCCACCGATCTACGAATATACATTAAAATTTATGTCCAACATGGTTTATTAGTGAGAAATTGCAGACTCAGGAATTGGCCGGAGGGGCTCAGTGGATAGAGCGACAGCCCGGAACGCTGTGGACCCAGGTTCGACTCCTGGCTCTGGCTAATTTTTCACTCCATGTTGGATTATTGTATTTGTTGTATGTATGTCGGTATTATAATATTTGTATATCTTTAATTGCTGAATGCAGGCGTTGTTTATGTGTGTTTTAATAAATTTAAGATTTAATTTACACATTTAAGTAAGTTTGATGCAATCTGTATATAAGGTAAAGCTAGGAGAGTCTGCGCACAATTCAAAAGAATAACAATAAAAAATCTAAATATTAATTTTTTGCTAAACTATCCATGAATAATTTTTACTTCATTTGTTTTTTATGCATTTCCATTGCTATTTTGTTGTTATGTAGCAATTTAATTGAACAGTTGTAATAAAACCAAAAAAGTTATTTTGCACAATCTGTCCTTACAGGTTTGGTGTGATTGCGCACAGGGTTGGAGAGATTGTTACTAATAATAACTGCAATTAAATTGTTAACAATAATAATTACACTTAAATGACATTGTTGTAAGGTTTTTGTAAACAAATGTTACTGTATTAGGAGTGAATATTTCAACCTAATGATTAAAGAATCAGAAAAAGGAAATAATTTTAAAAACGACTTTAAAATTTTAATTAAATGAAAAAAAATAAAGAATCAGAAAAATCAAGTCCAGATAAGGTTACAAAATAACATTAAGTTACTTGATAACACGTTTAACTTAAAATTAGCTCATTTTCATTTTTCATTTTTTCATGCAAATTTACCTATAAGCTGCGTAATCTCTCCTAGCAAAGAAACTAATGGGAACAATGCGCCATCTCTCCTAAGTAACAGATGCGCAAACTCTCCAATTTCGGTAGGAGACATTGCGCGGCCTTTTATTTAAACATGGCCGCTACTAAAACGAACCGTTGATGTTCACACTGTTAGTCTAGATTAGTAGCTTATGAGAAATCGTTTAAGTTAAACATATTTTGTACTACTGACATTCTATAGAAATTCTGATGAAAAACTATGAAAATTCAAGCACTTACTTTGGGAAAACAAAACAAAATAGCAACACTTTATCTTAGACGCTCAAAACAATCAACGTGTACTTTCCAGTAGACACCCAACTACTTCTGTTGTACAACTACCTGGAGTCGTGCGTGCTCACTCAACTCCTTCCCCCTGAACCTGTATGTGCGCAATCTCTCCGACTGCGCCATCTCTCCTGTCTTTACCTTATGGTTTTAATCTGTTCAATATTTTAACGTTATCATGATGAAACAAAGCTATAACATACACTGCTCAAAACAATTAAAGGATATTGCAGTTTTAGGTGGATTTTGTATCTGGGAAACTTTTTAGCTGATTGATACATGGTCGACAGACATAGTAGGTTATATGAGAATAAATTACACATGTTTGGCAGAAAAAAAATGCATTTTATTGCGCATTTGTGTACAAAAGGAAAAAAACACAATTTGTGCATATGAGAAAAAAAGAATAAGAAAAGGTGTTTTCTTCAAAGAAAATCATTTTCAGTAGGGGGTATGGTTTCCACGGGCGGCCAGCAACGTTGAACACCTTTGAGGCATGGACTCAATGAGGCTATTAATGACGAGTTGGGGTATTCTGCCCCACTCTTCCAGAAAAGCTCTTTCCAGTTCTTGGAGAGTTTGTGGGGGTTGTTGGCGGCCAGAAACTCGTCTTCCTAGAGCGTCCCAAACGTTCTCGATTGGATTCATGTCTGAAGAACACGCTGGACATTCCATTCGAACGATTCCTTCCTCGAAAAGGAAATCTTCCACCAGGTTTGCACGATGTGGCATGCAGTTATCGTCCATTAAAATGAAGTTATCTCCGATTGCTGCAGCGTAAGGGACTACAATAGGTCTGAGGATCTCATCCCTATATCGGCGACCAGTCAGAGCTCCATCTCGAATGATGTAGAGGTCAGTGCGCCCGTCAATGGAGATGCCACCATACACCAACACTCCTCCACCGCCAAATCTGACACTTTCGTGCACGAACGCAGGATTATTCCTACTGCCACGGTCCCTCCAAATGAAAATACGCCTATTATCCGGATGCACAGTAAAACGGGACTCGTCAGAAAACAGAATATTGCTCCATTCATTTCTCCTCCAGTTGACATGCTCGGTTGCCCACTCCCTGCGGTCGCGACGATGTCTTGATGTTAATCTAACACATACCATCGGTCGGCGAGCATACAGACCTACAGCATGGAGCTGGTTTCGGACAGTCTGAGTTGAAATCGTGGTGCCTGTAGCCGAGCGAAGGTGTTGTTGGAGAAGAGTAGCGTTCATGTTTCGGTGTCTCCGAGCTGTTAACGCTAAATACCGATCTTCATTGGGCGCTGTTGCCCGTCTACGACCTTGCCCTGGTCTTCGGCCTGCACATCCACTCTCCAAAAAACGGTTCCAGATCCTGGAAATGATACTTTGTGACACTCCAATGGCTTGCGCTACTTCGGCTTGAGTTTGGCCCCCTTCTAACCTACCAACAATTCTCCAAGCTTCTGAATCTGTCAAATGACTTCGCTGAGACATCGTACTCATCGAAACAAAGCAATCACTGAATGCCGATCATCCTTGTCTTCATTCTCTTTTATCCAGTTGAAAGTCAAATTTCATTCGCTGCCGCTGAAGCGACGTTTTTGACGTCGAACTCAAAATTTGCATACTCCACAGTTTGAAAACCAGAAAAATTTGCATTTGTGATTCTCTTCTTATATTTTCGGCAAAAAAAATTTCGTTTATATCTTTATTTTATATAAAACTTCAAATATCCTTTAATTGTTTTGAGCAGTGTATAATGATATTATGTTATAATATATTTCCGACGCTCAAAGAAGGTTTCAGCGAAAATCCTTTGATGAATATCAACGAAATTGTTTTGCTACGTTTCTATTACCAAAGTATATAACAACTGAAAATTTTATACAAAATAAAATTAATAGACCATTAAAAATAAACTGAAAATATACTCCCATTAAACGAAATTTTCTTTGGAATTTCAATGGGGCGTTATTTTCGTACGAATCAATGCACCTTCTTGATTAAGGACTTAATTTACAATTCTTCTTAGATCATCTAAGAATCAGCTGAGATTCATATAAGACACCAACTTAACAAAAACCAAACAATCAAACTTTTATAATGAAACTTTATTAAAATTCAAAGCAAATTACTTTTATCCATAGACCGCAATGTAACAGATTTTTTCTGTGTCCCTAGTGAACTCTAAGAACTACGTACTTGATTAACGTACTCATCCAATATATTCCCAAGATAATAATCTGCTCAAATTAGGTTACAATTGTATCAGTATTTTGGACGTTATTGTGATGACAAATTGTGCATTAATTTATAGAAATTTAGAGAGATAGATATACTTACAAATTGATTACAATAGCGCGATTTATAAAGAAACTAAATTAAAATTGAAACTGTTTGAAAAAATACTGTTAAAATCGAAAAGAAACACTTTAAAATAACATTAAAGTAACTTTCAGAAATTCCACATTTTTTATTAGTACAACATATTAGATAGGATGGAATTTATAATCTAAATTTTGATCTTGTTTTATAAAGCTTATTGGTAATCGATAACTTTGAAAAAAGGTCATGAAAAAATTTTTAAGTCATAGATTTTACTTTGAAAACATCCAATAAAAATAATTCATTTCTTATTTTAGATAGAACAAATATGAAGTAAAACTTAAATTTAGATAAATAAAATTGTTATGAAATATTTTATTTCATAAAATTTTCAGAAAGTAGATTTTTTTTAATAATAATATTCATCTTTTTATCAAGTGTATATATAAATGAAACCAAAACATAATGGCAATTTTTTTTTTTTTTTAGTCTATAACAATGTCTCGCAGGAAATATTAAATTGATAAATATGATGGAACTTACTTAATATAAAACATTTGATAAAATGTATAATTTTTATCCCAAACAAATGTTTTTATTTTTTCTTCTATTTCGAACTTCATTTTAATACAATACTGCTGTTTTAAATTTATGGAAATGGATTTCACAGTCAATTTCGTATAATATTTCCGCATTTTTTTTCCAAACATTTTTCTCAATTGGATAACTTTGATTCGTGTCTTTGACTTGTGATTTTCATGATATTAGAATTTGCTTAGTACAGTGGCATCAAATATCTAACGCAACTCATTAGCAGTATTTTAACGTATTTTTTATGTTCGTGGGTCATGTATTCCTTCACTCGTTTTAACAAGCAAAATTAAAAAAATGTCTCTTGGGTGATCGTCTGTTTTATTCACAGGTATTTCATCAAATCTGACACAAATTATTAGGATCTGTGAATACTTTTTCTTTTAATATGAAGACCTTAATTTGGAAGTGTGACTGGAGGTTTTTTTTTTTTTTTTTTTTTTTTTTTTTTTTTTTTTTTTTAAATAAGAAGCTTGATATTTTTTATGTATTTTACATATACAACTGAAATTTGTTCTTATAATGTAAGTTCTGAAACTCGTTCATACACTTTCGAGATTTTACCTTTATAACAAAATTGAGCTACAATTATGAATGTTTTCTCAAACTTTTGATTGCATTATCGCACCCATTTCATTAGGTTTATTTTCTTCCATCGATTGGTAAAATTATAGACTGGTTTTGTTACAGCCATTGAAATAAAGCAATACGTCATCATGTGATACTACAGATGTTCATTTAGCACTGGCTAGATGTAAGTAGCCAGTTTTAATACGATCCACGCATGATTTTGTAAACGACATTGGAATCTCACTTTAGAGGCATAGGTAAATATTTAGAAAGTTGTACTTAGGAAACATCTCCCTTAATGGAAATTTTCACAAATAAATATAGACCAGAGCCACAGTTATTAAATAAAATAAAATCATCTCAACGAATACGACAAATATACTTAGACATTAAATAAAAAAATATATATATATTAATATTAATTTCCATAAAATGTGAACGATTTTATGTACATTTAATAAGCTATATTTATTTTCATACAGTTTATATGTTAGAAAATGTTTTAAAATGGAGCTAGGTGGCCTAATAGTACAACACTGCGTTACTCTTAATCGTTTGTGAATGCAGCAGTGTATGTTTAATTCTCAGAAACATCTATTCGTTTCCTTTGTGTATAATTCACTTCTTTACACTTGTAAAAAATTATGCTGCGTTGTTTATCCATTATTTCATGAAAACATAGTCGTACCACATGTCCAGTCATTTTCAATGAATTAAAGTATTGTATCAAAAAATGAAAACATTAATGATTCCATAAATATATACCCTAGTCAGAGATTAAAAGGGAAAAAATGGTTTACATTAGTAAATTTAAAGCCAATTGCATTAAAAATTAAGAAATATCAATTAATTTACTTTTGTACATCAACAAATATTAATTTCAGAAACGGCAACATCATTCGTTAATTATCATTTTACTTACTCTTATAAATAAATTTTGAATTTGTTTTCATAAAAGAGAAGAAAATTCTATGTTCAAAAGATAAAAGTTTAACTCTAAATATAATATACTGACGTTACTTTTCTGTATGTAAAGAAAATATAAAAATTTTGATTTCTTAAAATATTTCGCTATAGTTAATAATCTATTTACTTTATACTTAGAAGTATACTTTCATTTTTGTTTGTCTACTTTAGATTTGAAGATATGATTACAAACAAATCAACTGTATAAATATGCAACCTAAATATAAGTTAAGCAATACATGGAAATAACAAGAAGAATGATGAAAATTCTAAATTGTGAAAGAGTGAAACATTTTCATTACAATTTTGTCCCAATAAAAAGAAAATTTACGTAATGTTATTTTTTAAAGTATACAATGATGTTGCATAAAAATCCCTGACGGCTCGGCCTACAAGCACAGGTAGATTTCAAAGACGCAGACCGTAGTGTGCCTGTTTGTTGGAAATTGCGGAAGAAAAGACCTTTTTGCCAAGATGTGGCAGTTGGGACCGTCCATTTCGAAAACTAAATGTGTCAGTAGGCAGAGCCGGTAGGGAATTTGTTGTTAGGTAGCTTTCAATACAAAAAAGTATAAAGCTACCTATTGCAGCCGTTCGGAGGAAAGCAGTTCCGGAAAATTTCGATATATTTTCACCGATCATGACACCCTCCGTTCAAATGTTGATTTATATATATATATATATATATATATATATATATTTGTATTGAAAGCTACCTAAAAGTATAAAGCTACCTATTGCAGCCGTTCGGAGGAAAGCAGTTCCGGAAAATTTTGATATATTTTCACCGATCATGACCCCCAGACCCCAAAACCACCCTCCGTTCAAATGTTGATTTATATATATATATATATATATATATATATATATATCACATTTTTGTTACGATTGGCACATTATTGATGATTGCTATTACTGTCGACTTGAAACGTTAGTTCCATCATACTGTAGTGATGACATATCAGTCCGAACCCCACGAAAATTACCAGATAATCAGATCGATGTATGCGCAGTCGATATCGTTGAAATGCAGTCATGACATTGGAGAGGGTTATTATTCCGATTTACTCACTATGAAGACAAATCTCGGAGTACAAGTCACATTGAATATCATAGTGTATTACAATCGTGGAAGCTGAGTAGAGGCAGTTCATTCCAAAAGAATTTTCTCAAAAACATTAAGGAAACTTAATAGATGAGAAAGGACTTTATTATGATAACAGAGATAAAAGCAACTCCACCGACCTTCGTTTCATTAAAAACTTGAACACATTAAATCAATTGAAGAAGTTGCAGAACTTGAAGAACATACTACCGACGAAATAGTGTAGACTTCCCCAGTGACGGCTTATAGATGACAACAACTAACTCGTGTAAAAATCTGTCTCGAAGCCAATGTAACAGTATAAATATTCCGAGATTTCTGCTCAAAGTTACAAACGCGCGAAAAATGCTGGTCCACTGACAGCCATGCACGGAGGGACGCAAGGGGGAAGAGAAGGCGGGGCTTTCTCGCTAATGGACGAAAAAATGAGGCCGAGAGGGTGTGTCTCTGACGTATGACCAAAACTCTTTATCAGAAGCGGCAATTTAAAAAGGTAAAAGAAATGCTTTGAGCGCGAAAAAGGCACGGAATTCTGGGATGCCGAATGATAGAAATAAAAATGGTATTACAAAAGTTCCAAAGAATAAAAATTCAATGCCTCAAAAGAAGAAATTAGGCAGGTGCGTTTTAGAGGCAGGTTTGCAATAATAGAATAAGGTTTTAATAAATACGTGTTGCTTTTAACAGATTAAGATTTTAGAATGATAAATAAAAGAATATTTTGATTAAGTTATGGAATAAAATATAAAACAGATTTAAGAGATATTTTTAAAAAGAGAGGGAAAAATGAATTGTAAGAATTTGGAATAATTTAACTAAGGAAAAATGGCGAAATTTTTTTATTATTACATATATATATATATTAGGGCGTATCAAAAAAATCCAAATTTCTTAGATCTTTTAGCGGTAGTGCGGAAAAGTTGTGAACTTCCTTTATTAAAAACGTGCGAAATCTTAAAACTGTGGGTTGATATCTTCTGTCGCCTCAGTGGGGTTAAAGTTATAAAAAATGGACTAAAAATGATTAAAAATCAAAAATTAATAAATAATCACAGATTTCGCTCATCGGTTTGAGGTAGTGCTTACAAGTTACTATTTTGTACAACAACAACCATAGAAAATTGTAGAATTATAGATTAATATCTTCTGTCGCCTCATCGGCATCGAATTTTGGAAATTTTGACGCATTTTGGTAGTTTTCTGCATAATTGTTTACTGCTTGCACAATACACAATCGAGACAGACTGGGTTTGTCGATCTGCCAAAATAGTGAAGGCAATGTGGGAACCCACAAGGAGTTTTCAAATGCGTTTAAAACTGGACAACACAGTTCTTGTCAGTAAAAGGTATGGTGTCTCCAACAGAGCCACGGTTGCTATTGCATTGCGTGTTACGCAAGATTTGGGTTTAATATCGGAATCAGATACAGGCTTCGTCACAGGCAAAAATAAAATATGGAGGGAAAAATTGAGAATTTACATAAAATTGGTCTCAAAATCAAATGAAAATCGTTCCACTCTATCTGGCTTTTATTTTGATGGACGACATGACAAAACCTTAACATCAGAAAGACTCGAGGACAAGCAGTTCTAAAGTACAATTGTAGAAGCGCATTGCTGTATTGTATCGGAGCCTGGTTCTACGTATATGGGACATGTTACACTTGAAAGAGGATCTAGTCTTGATATACCTAATAGCATTTACGAATACGTAACAAGTGCTTTATCGGATGATTTTAGCAACCTTATTGTTCTCGGGTGTGACGGCACTGTAGTGAACACATGAATGTCTAATGGCGTAATTCGCAGGCTTGAATTGAAACTTCAGAGACTAGTAGAATGGACTATCTGCTTACTTTATTTCAATGAGTTGCCATTACAACACCTGTTTGAGTCTATAGACGGCAAGCCATCTGGCTCCACATATTACACCGGAGGCACTGGACGAAACCTTAAAGGATACGAAAAGCTTTCAATTGTTGCTTTTAATAGCATTGAATGCAAGTTGCCAGACATTGATCCTACCATCCTCAGTTCAGATCAGAAATACTTATTAGACATTTGTACCACCATTAGTTCTGGCGTTTGTTGTTCAGATCTACATTTCCGGGTCCGGGAACCGGGAACGTTGAATTTGTCCCGCTGGCTAACAACTTCCAATCGAATACTGAGGTTATATATATCAACATCAGACCCATCAAATGACTTGCTAACATTTTGTTGTATTCATTCTAAGAGTCTAGGCACTCTCATGATTCCGAATTAAGATTCGTCATTCCATAAAGGATGGTGCTAGACACCTGTGGTATTTGATCAGCTCATCTCGGTAATTGCCAAAAAAGTATTGTGACATAATCGACCCAGTTATTTTTCGCAACGCTTACTTTGCGGCTCAAGTAAACATGCTTTTGGCCATGTTATCTGATGATAGGTGCCGTATTAGGACCCTTGCAGATCGGCGGATTATCAAGGCAAGACAAATTAGCCCAGACGGAAATTGTGTTCGCAAATTTGTTATTCCTGCTGTTAACTTTGGAGCTACAGACTATGTAGATCTCATTGACTGGCGAGCTTGTTATGTGATATCGCATCCTGTTCTCACCGAGATCTGTTCTCAAGAATTTATGAAGATGATACAGGGCAGTATGCCAATGTATTGCTGGGACTTTATTAAATTTGCTTCACACACACAAGCGGTAGAGCGGATTGTGAAACTAGTCACTGCAGCCTCCGGAAAAAACAGTTGGGAGGCAGAACAGGGATACATTTATTAGAGCGATACTAGAATCCAGAAAACACATGTCAAAATTTGAAACCAAAAATGATTACAAGCCAGTAATGATTTTTTCATTTGTATGTTCGAAAGGTAAAATAAATTTTGTGTTTGCATTAAAATGAGGTAAGTGTGACGTGTATTTATTTAAAATTTTGCCGGTAAATTTTTTCTACATTTGCATTCCATGCGAAAACAGCGGAACAGACAATCAGGAAACATTTTTCCAGAAGAGTCATGTACATCATGAGTTTTACATCATGATTTCCCCCTTTTGTTATATTTGTTTGTTGATCCCAATATATTATTTACACAAGAGTTAATTCTGCACATACTTAAATAGTTTCGTAGTGAAGCATCGCCCTTGATCAAATTGCAAAGCAGTCTTTTTTAACTTTAATTCGTATAAACTAGTTTTTTTTTTGGTGGGGGAGGGGGGCGAGGGATGCTACAATACACATACTCTTTGATTTGTTAAAAAAAAATCTTTCATGAAATTAACAACTAGTCTAAGCTTTATAATAAATTTCAATTGAATTTCATAGTTGTGAATCTAATTGTTTTCGCAACGTTAGAATAATGCTTTGCAAACTTGTTCAGTTTTAACTTCTGCTTCTGTCCTATGCCTATTTATTAAGCCAAGTGGTTTTACCAATAACAATATTTTACGTAAAAGCAAAGTTAAAAAGACTTTAGGACAATGACAAGAAATATTGAGTTAAATTTAAGAGATGGGTGAAAACCTTTGTGCCTTAACATAACCATAAATACTGTATATAATTTCAATCATGAAATATGCAATTATAATGCTTTTATTAGTGAATACGTATTTGTTGTTACATTTTACTTTTTGTTTCATTAATTTTAACAATAAAAGACTAAATAGTGAAACAATATTTAATTTACAGAAAAAATAAGCTTATGGTAAAGGCGGAAACATTACCTACCGTAAATACAAAAAATACTATTAAAGCCATGTAGCTACATCACTAGTGAAGCATGTAGCTTTTACATTCCATCTGTTTTTGACAAACTTTTATAAAATTTTAAATATGAGTTTGAGAATTTTAAAACTTCAAAGATAATATTTCTTTAATAAAAAGTTCATTAGTTTATTCAGACAATTCATAAATTCTATGAAAGCAAAAATTAAAAACAAAATAAAACATACTTTTGATGAAATGGGTAAAATTTGACAAATTGCTACATAAAACTGGATTCCCTCATCAACATATAAATATATTAGTCTGTGAAATAGAACATAAAAAAACAAAGAAAAAGGTAAACATAAACGAACGTAGATTCTACAGCTTCTATCATGCACCAAAATTATATGAAAAAATAAGATACGCCTTAAAGAAATTCGATATCAACTTAATAGCTGAACCACCAACAGAGTTTAAAGATTTAGCTTACAAAACATTCGTTCTGATACCAAACAATGCAATCGCAGAAGTTATTTATATCCCGTTTAGAACAGATTAAAAAGATTTACCTTACATAGGCAATAGGCATGACTGCTCGAAAGTTTAATGAAATTTGAAGGAAGACATCACAGACATTGAATTCAACAGACGTCTACAGTATTATCAAAGTTACATCAACGGCAAATTATAAAATTAAATTTCGGAAATGATAAAAATTTAATACCTTCTACGAACTATTTTACATTAAAAAATCACAGATTCATTAGAAATTTTGAGTAAAGGAAATAGCACATGTAATGAGTTATCTTACAACATACCTAAGAAATCTATCAATATTTTGAAAATATCAAGGACTTCAACATTTGAACGTAGGACTTAATATACACCCCTACAGGTGAATAGACTGGTCCTTGTTAAATACTGATATAAGACAGAACAATAGAAGTGAGATTTAAACTAAGGTATTTTGGGTATCAAAGTATAAGGGCATTGAAAGTGATCACGTTAGTGATTTACAGACTTTGGGGCTAAGTTCGGAGTATGTAGATAACATCTTTTACATATGGTTTTAAATAAAATTTGTATGCGCCTTTTTATTAATTTTAATAAGTACTTTATATGGTTTTAATTATTTATTTTTATAATTTAGATTTCCATAAATACAATGTATGTAGTTAGTAATTTGATTTGTTAGTAACGCTGTAAATGTTTCTTTGTGTAGATTACAACTTTTTGTTATTATTTTGTCAAATGATTCCTTTTTAAATAATTCATTAAAGTATGTGTGTTTTTAGATTTACCCACAGTTTAAATACATTACTAATGTTCAAAAGCGAGAAGTTTGATAATACTCTAACAAAATCTGTCTCTATTATTTTCTTGCGCTAAAAAAATACAGTGAATTCGCGTGATACATCAAATTATACAATGATTAATGTAAAATACACACTTTCATGTGTTTGAAACATGAAAATGTTCGTGACTAAAATTATTGGGTTAGAATCATGAAGGTTGAAATATGATGATGGTGTGAAATATCACGGATGATAGATGGAAAGCCTCAGAGTTTGACGAATGTTACTTTTCTATGGTTAATGGATTTTGTATTTCGGATTGTCCAAAGATTTTTGCTTTTACTTAAAGAATTTGTGTAGAAGTTGGTAAAGATTGGAGAGTTTTAAGAAAAATTCGCTTTAACTGCAACCACGTTCCTTCAAATTAATAAAAAAAATCATTATTTTATTTTTCTGAGACTATAGTGACTGTTCATCAGTATGTTCAAAAAGTTAAATCATCAAATTTTATGTCTTAGTTTATTTATTTAACGTTTCTCAAGGTATTGTTTTATAAAATTAAGGATCGAATATGCAGAAAATATGATACATTTATTTTATAACGATAGAAATAATCAAAATGGATTTTGATACTTAGAAACAATTAAAAGAAATAATCGTTTCTGAAATAAAACCACATATTTCCAAGAACATTATTTAATAAATATATTTTAATTGATATGTCAAAAGTTATGCATATATATTCTAAAAGATCGAATAATACAAAAAATTTAAATTAGTGATCTGTATTTCATCACATGACAGTAGTACATTCTCAATTTTGAAAGGCATTTTTTTAGAAAAAAAAAAAACATTTTTATCTTCAAAAGACTCAATAAAATATTATATGTAGTTTAACATTATTTTTTTATATTAGAAATCCACATAACCTTGGACTGGTTGAGGATCTTATCACAGCAATCTAGTATAATTCATATATATTATGTTAATTTTAAATTATTATTAAAATATGAAAAAATACTAGTTGTTTTATTTTTATGTAAAAATATAATGCTTATCGCTTGAAAACATGCATATAATATAGCAACGTTAATGATGTCCTAATTAGCCTTATATTAGCACCATGATTCTATTTCGTATTAATGCACTCACGTGCCGCTTGACAGACACATTTATAAATTTATAAATGTTTTTAATGTTTTGAGATCAATTAAATATCTAAATGTTGTCAAATATCTTTCTTTAATATATATTTATTTATTTATTTATGTGTATGTATATGTTAAGTTTTTTCTCCAATATGGCTCGTGTTGTTTAGCTTAACCATGGAATATGGTTTCGGTGTGAATCTCTGGGGATCTATAACATTTTTATCTGCTCGAATGGAAATTCTATATATTTTTTACGTTAAAAAAAATACGTTTAGTGTTCTATCTCTGTGAAAAGTTCAATACGAACACTTATTTTTGACAACATATTTGGCTTTTATCGAAAATATAAACTTCTGATATATAGCGCAATGCCATTCAATCAAGTAGTTTATGAATATGAAAGTTTAAAATTTCGTAATCCTAGAGTTAAATTCATCTGCAAGCTTTGTAAAACATATTGCAATACGGTTATTTTTTTCAGCATAACTCAATAACTACCTAACAATAATGAGTGGAATTTTAGATTCGCATATTTGAAGTTTCTTGAAGTAGATATGAGAAAAATGTTCACAGGTTATAATTTATATTCAATAAAATTTTCAAAATACATATTTTTTCCAAAACATATTTAAAAATATATATGATTTTTAACGGATAAATATTTTAACAGGAATACATTTAAAGATGCTACAAAAATGTGAATCGAAAATTACAGATCGATAGGCCAAATAGTTTTTGTGTTATGATTAGAAACCTACCTCCAAACAATCTCATTTGAAAGGAGTACAAATGGATTTAATGGTAGAGTCTTTAAACATTAAATTTTGGAACTCTGAATGCTAATACTTTTATAATTCTTAAACTACTTTACAAAATGAATTCTCATTTGGTATCTTAAGGTAAAATATACCAAAAAGCCAAATATAATGTCAGAACTAGTTGATCGTAGTGTGTGTTGTGCAATATAAATAACAATATGACCCTCTAACTTTATTTTGTACGAGATAAAGTATTTAAGTAAGTCACAAAATATACTTAAAAAATAACTTACAATAATATTCACTTCAAAACTATTTATTTCTCAACATATTCTCCACTAATATTTATGCACTTATATCACCGTTTTATCTTTAAAAGACTGGCTTAAAACTTATTTTTAAAAATATACAAAATTACTGTATTGTGTTACAGATTTCAAACAAATAGCATTCGAAACTACATTTTATTCTTTAACCTACGATGTAGAAAGTGACATTATGCGAATTAAAAAAAACAGAGAGCACTCCATACATTTTAATCACCAAATTTTTCCAACCACAAAAACGAGTATAGCCTTTCGATTGGAAATTATGATTTATTTCTCTTTTTGTTTACGAGAGAAAGTCATTAAGTAAGTCACAAAAGATAATTAAATAATAACTTAGAATAATACTCACTTCTAAACTATTTTTATTTCTCAACATATTCTCCACCAATATTTATGCACTTAGATCACCTGTTATAAGTGTCCCAACACTAGCTGTATAACATTTTTTGGGTTGCTGTCTCAGCCGCATTAGGACTTCAAGTTGAACACAGGGGACAATTCAAATGGTTGGTGGGCAACTTCTTCAACATCCACCATACACCGTCGACTTAGCCCCAAGCGAATTTCATCTGTTTAGTCAACTAAAAAATCATCTTGGAAGCTAGATGATGTTCACAGATTATGGAAAGGTTCAAGATGAAGTCCTAAGGTGGCTGAGACAGCAACCCAAATTATGTTATGCAGCTGGTGTTGGGGCACTTATAACAGGTGATCTAAGTGACAGATTTTTATTTTATGGTGTAGTATATAAAATTAAGTTTACTTAATTAATGAACTTACGTTTCATTATAATATGCCCAAAAGCCTTTCGCCCAAGTTATTGTTTATTTAATTATCTTATCGAGATTAGTTTTTTTTTACACTTTTTCTCAATGATCATAAAGGAGTTTTTTTATATATGATTTAATTTTACTTACTTCTCCTTAAAGCTTTATAATTAGAGTATAGTTATCATGTTGTAGGTGCGAACAGAAAATTGCTAACAATAAAATCATAGAAATATAATTTATTCACTTTATTAAAAATGTATTTATATGTATCTGCATGATTGTTGTATAGAACGAACTGTATATTTTTTATCGCGCGAAATAACACTAATAAATGTAAGCATATACGTTTGAAACGATAAGTGAAGCTTTGATTGGCAAATTATATATGTTAGTTGCCAAAATTGTGATATCTCGAAATCTATTCTACTTAGTAATTCCTTTAACATAGCATAATAATCAAATATGACATTGCACATTGTTAAGCTTCATAAATCATTGATACCCATACACATATATATATAATTCAATTAATATTAATATGACTGTGATGTTGGCTTTAGGAAATTCATAAAGGTAAATTTTTAAATGTTTTGTTAAAATAAAATATATTTATATTACCTCAATATTCAATGAAATTACAAAAATAGCTTTACAAATTCAGTCTATATTATGGATGCAAAGTTATGCCATTTTTAGGTTTAAATTGGAATGTAAATAGTAAACAAGAATGAAATATTTAAAATCTAAAAATTTTTAACTGTGTTTACCTTAAATGACCCGTATAAAAAATAATAAAAATAAAAGAGAATGAACACCCCATAATCTCCAACTTGCCACAGAAAAAAATCATGGACGTAGCGATTCGACTGTAAAATATTTCAATTTATTTTTAATAAAAGTTTAGGTCATTTTTTGACTTCCTACTAAAATTTTTAATTGGATTAAAAGAAATAAAAAAATAATAAAATAATAATAATTTTTTGGGCGTAACTACAAACATAATTATTCGAGATTTGACCTTACAGGTGTAGATTACCGGATTCCATGTGAATGTTGTGGGTTTAGCTATGTAGGTGAGACTGGATGTTCTTTCAATGTGAGGTTGGAAGAATATAGGGATGCGTTTAATAGAGGCACTCTAATCTCGAGATTGGTTGCACATGCATTGGAATTTGACCATGACCCTGGTTTTCAGAATGCGCAAATTGCCAGTTCAAACTGTTGTGTATACAGCAGCCGTATCTTCCTGGAGAATTGGATGACGGTTTTTATCTGAATCTCCGATTACCGAGGCTGTCCAGGTATAGCAGAATACAATGTTTTAACAAAACTGTTACATTAACTATTTTTTCTTGTTTTGGTTCTAGTGGTTTTGCAGTTGTGATCCGGGTAAGGTGTACGTAAGTACACGAAACGTCTAACCATTTGTAATTTAATTGTTTATATGTACGTTTTTAACATGAAATGTATGTAGTTTAATATTATTTTATTGAATTTTAGCTTTATCCAGGCGTAATTGTGTATGTGTTTTTGAATAACGATTTATTCTTTAGAAGTTTAAATTGTATTGTAATCATACGAGTAGTAATTTTCCAACTGGACGAAAAATGTCCGGGCCAGGATTCGAACCTGGGATCGCTTGGTTGAAGCCGCCACGCTCTACCACTGAGCTATCCCGGTCAAATCTGGAGGGCATAATTCATCCAGTTAACCTTATTGATCAGAGAGTCTGGTCTGATATTTTAATCAGCTCAACAGAAAAGATCACAGGTAAAGGAACTCCAGTAAACGCTGGATACGTACACTAGATTAATTTTAACACAATTATTTCAAATTGGTAAATAAATCATACTTGTAGTAATTTTCCAACTGGACGAAAAAATTTCAAATTGGTAAATAAATCATACGAGTAGTAATTTTCCAACTGGACGAAAAACGCCGACTGGACGAAAATTTCCAACTGGACGTTTTTCGTCCAGTTGGAAAATTACTACTCGTATGATTTATTTACCAATTTGAAATAATTGTGTTAAATTAATCTACTGTATTGTAATCGTTACAAAACAGATTGCAATGTGTCTAGTACGTCAAGCTTAATCATGAACTGCGGAATGAGATGTAATTTTCAAATCGCCTAGTGGAAGCTTATAGAAATTTATCTCTACTTAAAAAGCTTTTTATGTTGGAATTCATAATTAATTCGAAAATTAATTAAAAAATATATAATACTAGGGGGCCTACCCCCTGCGAACTACGCTCGCCAACCCCCGCTCAGACTTCGAAGCCTCTAAAAACATGACAGCGTGCTTTGTTTTAAAAATATTGGTAAATCTGTAATTGGGTTGCCATGCTTTTAACGTTTTAATGGGGCATTTTTTGATTACCATGGCCTCATACACAGCTGTTGCGACAACTGACGACTGTTTTCGGGATTGATAAGTAAAATCAATTACAACTTGAAAACCAGCTTGAATAAAATGGTTAGGTTTAAATTGTGGCTACCTCTCGGACTTTTATAACAACGATCTGTATTCTATTCTTCCTTTTGCGTTTAAGGATGAGAAAAATTCCATCTGCTTGTGAATAACATTAAGAACCACGGTATTGAAAAGTACTGTTATAGACATTTTCTGTAACAGGTTTTAATTTTCTCTCTATTTTAGTGCACCATCATGCATATTTTCATGTCATTTTAAATATGTAAATTATTTATTTTAATGAATATGTATATACGAATTTTCTAATAATTATTTATCATACAAAATTAATTAAATATTTTGTGCATGCATGCCTGCATTTATTCGGCATCAATTGATGACATATTTAAACAAATTTGCTATCCGCGATAATTTTACACCTTGTTATGTCACTTGAATACTGTCCATAAGAAAATCGGGTACTTTTCCAGTATAGGATCCTTTGCTTTTAGGTTTGGCGTAATTCGAGCTTCGAAAAGGGATAGATTCGTTAATATACATAGATTTGTTGCCAAAAGTTATGAAAACAAACCCAATGAGCATATTTCTTTTAAATGCTAAAGGTGTAAAATTAACAACTATAATATAAATTAAAATAACTTTTATTAGTTGTTTTACATGTTTCGACTCTTTCCGAGTCATTTTCAAAAACAAAATGAGAATATTCTAAAGCTTTAGAATATTCTCATTTTGTTTTTGAAAATGACTCGGAAAGAGTCGAAACATGTAAAACAACTAATAAAAGTTATTTTAATTTATATTATAGTTGTTAATTTTACACCTTTAGCATTTAAAAGTAATATACTGTTACAAGGTGTTATATTTTATTATATTGTTAAACCCAATGAGCTTTTGGTGCTTTTCTATTATAGGGGTCTTGACGCTTTTTTAAAAAGCTTGGCGCAATTCGGGCATCAGAAAGTGAGATTTGGTGCAAAATGACATAAACAGCCATGGAAACAAATTCGACGATTTTTTTGTTTATATGCGTATTTTAATTATACGTATATTATTATTGTTTTTTCTATACAAATTACTTCTGATTATATATAAAATAGGATAAATGACATTTTACGCTAAACAAATTGTATAAATATGTTTTTGCTCCTTTATTTTGCGTTTACATAAATGACGTCATTTGGACGAATTTATTCAAAATATTTTCAGTTTATAAATTAAATTAAATGCTGACAGACGATTGAATCCTGACGATAGAAATGTGATTTTTTTTTCAAATTTTCCTGAAAAACATAATTTAATCACAATCTTGTCTTCATTATCAATTGAAATAAAAGATAAATTCAATTTCAATTTGAAAATGACGAATAAAAAGAAATCAATAATCCCAATCGGGATCCTTTTCAATCTTTTTCTCTTTTTTGTCACAAAAAAACTGAGTAATTAGTTGCCATCATTACAGAAATGTCATTAGAATTAGAAAAAAAATTAATATCTCGAAAACTAATTCCAATTTCAAAATTCTATTACCAGTTTTGACATCCGCGGATTTTTATGGACGATTGACAAAAATAGCCCTGAAACATAATCAGTCGTTTAATCAGTCGTTTCATAAAATCGTTTCATAAAATCGTTTCATAAAATCGTTTCACAAATTCGTTTCATTAGGATTTTATATATATAGGGTAGATATATATATTTCTGATATAAATTTTCGGAAAAATATAAATATAATTTTTATTCTATTTTGAATTATATACCTATATTTTTAAAAGAGAAATCGATATCTAGAAGTTTCAAATATGCGAAACTACAATTACAACTCATTACGCCAAATAATTTATTAGATATTGCTAAATACTACACACATTACAATTTCCATTCTAACGATTACTAATAAATTATCATTCGACAAAATGATACTATTTTTTTTTAATAATACTTCAATTGCGTGACCGAGTTTCCCATTTGGTATCCGAAGGTAACATTTATTGAAAAATCGAAATATGATATATAAAGTTGGTATTCGTAGAGAAAATTTCAGAATTTCGTTCAATATCAGTATGAAGACAACCCCTAAACTTATTAATTTAACATAAATTCAATCAAGAACGTAATGCCTCGTCGAATGGCTATGCTACGCTGTAAAAAATGACCAATGTTTCTTATTTTATGAAAATATGCTATAACCACGAACGAAAATATAGTATAATCTTCTGAGTTATCCGAAATTTCAAATAGCATGTTACATTGTCTTTTGAATCCCCAGAAACGAATACATTTTCAAAATTTAAAGAATAATTTATAAAAACAAATTATTTTTTAGCTGCCCGAATTTTTCAGAAACGTTTCCGAAGGGTTTTTATAGTGTATTAATGAGTGTCCTCAGGCTGGAATACCTGTTTTTCGAATGTTATCCATTCTCAAGTACACGTTTTCAGCCGTATAAGTTAATTTATACATGAAAGAGTAAAGAAATAATCTTAATTTTAATGTTATTGTTAACGCTGTTAATTTTGCATGTTTGTCTGTTAAACATTTTTTTGAGCATGAAAATGGTTACTTGAGAATTGATAGCATTCGAAAAACTGGTATTCCAGGCTGAGGACACTAATTAATACACTATAAAATCCCTTCGGAAACGTTTCTGAAAAATTCGGGCAGCTAAAAATAATTTGTTTTTATAAATTATTCTTTAAATTTTGAAAATGTGTTCGTTTCTGAGTATTCAAAAGACAATGTAACATGCTATTTGAAATTTCGGATAACTCAGGAGATTATATTATAGTTTCGTTCGTGGTTATAGCATATTTTCATAAAATAAGAAACATTGGTCATTTTTTACAGTGTAGTCTTTTTTGGGACAATTTGGTGATTAAAATTTATGTGTTGTTTAATTTTTTTTCTTTCTTTTAACCGATTGTACTTACGTATGTGAAGTAAATCAATGTCTAATTCATTTCTACATCACCTATTTAACAAGAAAGAAACATTATGCGTTAAATACAGATTACGAAACACTTTCCAGGACATTGAAAATAATGCAACAGAACTAATATGATGAAATATGATGTCTAATTACCCAATTTGAAAAACGCATAACACATATCAGTACACAATTTTAGCGGTTACAATGTACAGTCAAAATATTTTTTGCAATCCTGTTTATGATATTTAGATTCATATATACACTATGTATGCAAAATTTTCGTTCAGTTAAGAAACACGCAACAGAGTTGAAAAATTCCCCTTCATCAATTTCCCGAAACAAGCAGAAAAGTACTGAAATGCTTTTGTAGACCCTTGTATATGATCTATTGAAATTTTATACATCGAGTTATATCCAAAAAACTAGTTAAATTTAAAAATACGTATCAAAATTTATAACTCAATTCCAGGAGTAATTTCTTAAATAATTGCTTTAAATTAACGTACTGTAAACGAATTTTTTGTACATCCCTGTAAATGAACGATAAATGTTTCGAAATGCTTTTGAATGTTTTTGAATGCTTTGAAATGATTTTACATATTCTATAGTAAGTTAATATAGTGAATTTCTATGATGTATATCAATTCCAATATATTGGGTATGGTGTAACCACATTGCTTACCACATGGTGTAAATGCATTGCAAATAATTTTTCTCATTGACAATTCTGTAATGGAATTAATTAGAAAACCCCTGTAAACGAAATATACTTGCTACAAACTTCATTTTCAAATCAGAACATACCATCTTAAATATCAGAAACATATGTAAATTACATGGCAGTCCGATAGTATTTGCGCGATTTAGAGAGCAGATAAACACACAGACGAACAGCAGGAGAGATAAACCGAATTTTTAAACACTTCTTTATAATGTTATTTCTTATAGTTCCTATAGTTCTTATAGTATCAATATATTTCCATTTTTTAAAAGCTGAATATTATTTTACAAGCATGCAAGAACCTTTAATTAAAAAATACACTTATTTTCCTTCAATATATGCAATGAAATTAAATTTTTTTTGGTCCATTTCAAAGAAAATGCAAAATCAAACCAAAAAATTATAGGGTGTAACCACCGGTTATTGACACTTAACCACTAACTGACATTTAAGCAAAAATTTATATCAAATGAGTAGATTGTTGTAAAATTCTCCAAAGAAATATCATCTAGTGGTAAATGAGACACTTATTTTTATTTTGGAATCAATTTATTCACCACTTGAAGACAAGAACATATTTAATGAGGAAGAAACTTTTGAGAATACAAAAAGTGACATTTTGAAGTAACCATCTTATTTCTAAAATTAAGGAAGTGTTTTTATAATCTATTTATAATGCAACCGTCCTAAACTTTTTTTTATTAAAGTTATACTGGGAGAAATTAGCTTAAAGATACATGTGATATATTAGGGCCATGATTTAGGGTTTATAGTTATTTAATGTAGCTTAGTGGTGGGTGCCAGTTATTGGTTCCTAGAATTTCATTTGACCAGTCTCTGAAGTGTTAGCTATTGGTTATATTAAAGAAAGTTGAAATCTATTATTTGAACTGTTTACAAACGCATAATATTAAATAAAAATTATCTTGTAGTAAACACCATTAAAATGTAAGTTGTTTTACCAGTGTCTGACACCAAATATCGGTTACCGGTTCATAAATGTCAGTTATTGGATATCTGCATTACTAATAATGCAGTACTAAATATTACTCCTATATTCTCTTACTATATACTGTATGAAGTACTAATCTTATAGTACAGCTTTCTAAATCCCACTTTTTATAATAAATATTTATCTATTTTGTTTCTATAAAAATAATAAAATTTTGTAAATCATTTTAATCTATTAAAATAAAGTGTCAGTTTCTGGTTCACTTTGTGTCAGTTATTGGTATTTCAAAATAGGGATGGTGTCAGTTACTGTAGTTTTTTACCATATTTATGAATAAAATTTATTTTTAATACTAAAATGCATATTTTTTTTAAATTTTACCAGCAGTATTTGTTTAATATATCTCTACTATCCTTTCAAAAGCAAAGGTATAAAATAAATTAAATATGTATAAAATAGATTAAAATTTTGTAATATTGATTTGAACATGTAAAAATCATTCTAGTGTTAGTTACTGGGGGTTTCGCCCTAGTGCAAAATATATGAAACGACATACTCATTCAAAATTGATTCGGTATAAAGCGTATCTATCGCCTTACTCATTTTGTATGTATAAATTAAGTTACAGTTATTTTAAAATTGTTTATATAAACCATAAACTACTTATTCAGTTTCCATTTCTTTTACAATGAATATACTTTGAGTGAAAACAGCTTGTAAAATAAAATAAAAATATTTTATTGAATATTTTTTGCAAACTACATATTTATCATATTTCTTTTTACTAAAAAGAATACACCTCCAAATATTTACTGTTGCGTTATTGAATGATGAAATTGGATAAAGACTTTTCTTTATCATTAAGATTTCTTTCAAAAATAATTAGAAGAATTATTCTATTTGATAACAAAAAATAATTGTTTTATTCTATTGAAAAGATAGCTGAGAGACATTATTGAAGATCAATGGTCTAATAATCAAAAGATACTGCAGAGCTTGTCATCTTTGGACATTGAATATATGGAAAAAGAGATAAGTGTAACTTTCTTAATCTTTTATAATAAGCATTACAATTGATTTTTAATTCGGCAGTCCAGGTGCCATGAAAATCTACACGTCGATAAATATCCCCAATAAGTGTCTTTCTACGTATTTTTATCTATTTTATTGATTATTCTTAAAATTTTAACATTCTTCACTCTTCAGTACATTTAATGCATTTTGCAGTTTTTTTTTTATACACTGTATAGTCCTACTCGGATCGGGTTGTCCACTATCCCGAACCCGGAAATACTGCTTACAGTCATTCCACAACCATAACTGATCCCGGCAAAAAACATTCGTCAATGCTAAAGCCGTCCGAAACCGGGAGTGGTAGAATATCATTAAAATTCATAAAGATACAAATAAATTTAAATATATTTCTTGAAGGTGCGTAAAAACATACATAAAAACATTTAAACGCACATTAAAGTCCTTTTAAAATCAAAACGTTTTCAACCGAACTTACTCGGTCATCGTCAGTAAAAAACTAATAGTTAAGTTGAGTTGTCTCTTCTCGTCTTCTAGCTTTCCCGGAACAATCCATTTTACTTCAAGGATGAGGAATATAACATGGGATGGGAAAGGTCACTCAACATTTCAAAAACGAGTGCAGGTTAATCAATCATGTATCAATTCATTCCAGACTGCAGGAATATCATACGGTAATGCATCGTTACAGACTATTTCTTTTTTAAATATTATTTCCAGAGACTCTCTTATGATAGCTTCCTGGTGCTTCCAATGATCCATCCCACCTTATATTCCACACACCTGAAGTAAAATGGTTTGTTCGGGGCAAGCTAGACGACGCAAAGAGACAACAACTCAACTTAACTATTAGTTTTTTACTGATGATAACCGAGTAAGTTCGATTAAAAAGGTTTTGATTTTAAAAGGAATTTAATGCGCTTTTAAATGTTTTTTGTATGTTTTTTACGCATCTTCAAACAATATATTTACATTTATTTGTATCTTTATGAATTTTAATTATTAAACATGGTGAATTTGCACTGAAACTTTAACTTTTTATTGGGTAGAACATCAGTAAAATATTTTATTACAATTAGGAAAAAACAGCCAACAACTATATCAGATGAATTGCATCCTTTTCTATAAAAATACAACTATATATTCACTCATAAATATTCAAAAAATGTAGTTTATGTATAACTGAAAAATAGTCAGAACTTGCTTTTGATAAAGCTTGTCAACGCGATCCTATTACATACACGAAAACATGAAAACCCAACACGAAACAATTTCGAAAGTTTTAGGCCATTTCGCCATATCTCACAAGCCCTTTTAGGAAGAAATGTGAAATTCAGGATATCATATATACTAAAAGAATACTTAAACGTGTATTTCAGAGATTTGGGAAATTTAACTACTAAGGAAGTTCAAGTGGGGGGTCGAACATGTTTGGTCATTACGCCATATTTCAGTAGCAGTTTTAGGTAGGTACGGGTAATTCAGGATAACAAACCTACTAAAAAAATGTATAGACATATTTCAGCGATTTTCACAATTCAACCACTAAGGATATTAAATGGGAGGGGTTGAAAGTTTTAGGTTATTTCGCCATATCTCCGCACCAGTCTTAGGTAGGAACGGAAAAACCAGGATAACAAATATACTTAAAGTATAGTTAAACACGTATTTCAGGGATTTTGGAAATTCAACTTCTAAGGGAATTAAAGGTGGCGGTCGAACATTTTAGGCCATTTCGACATATCTAAGTGGCAGTTTTAGGTTGGAACTTGAAATTCACTATATCAAATCTACTATAAATCGTTAAACACATATTTATGCAATTTATAAATTCAAACACTAAGGGGGTTAAATGGGGGTCGAACGTTTTAGGTCACTTTGCCATATCGCAGTAGTAGTTTTAGTTAGGAACGTTAAATTACGGATAACAGATCCACTAAAAATAGTTAAACACATATTTAAATGATTTGAGAAATGCAACCACTAAAGGTGTTTAAATGGGGGTCGAAAGATTCAGGTCACTTCATTATACCTAAGTAGCAGTTTTAGACAGGAGATTGAAATTCAAGATAACAAATCTACCAAAAATTAGTTAAACACATATTTAATTGATTATAAAATTTCAACCGCAAAGAGGATTAAATCGGATGTCGAAAGATTTAGGTCACTTCGCAATATATCTCCATTGCTTTTAGGTGGGAGCGTGAAGTTCGGGACAAAAAATCTACTAAAAAATATTTAAATATATATTTCAGCGATTTTGGAAATTCACCCACTAAGGGGTATAAGTGGTGGTCGAAAATGTTTGGTCACTTTGCTGCACTATTTCTCAGCAGCAGTTTTAAGTATGAGCGTTAAGTTCAGGATAAGAAATATACTAAAAGAAGTTAAACACATATTACAACGATTTCAGAAATTCAGTCATTAAAGAGATTAATTAGGAGTTTTCGCATATTTCAGGCCATTTCGCCATATCTGAGCAGCAGATTTAGGTATGAGCGTAAAATTCTGCATACCAATTCTACTAAAAAGTAGTTTAAACACGTATTTCATTGATTTTGTCCCCCACATTGACTATGAACCCGATTACGGACGATTAGAAGAACAAGACAACTATTGCTGATTTTTTATTATATATTTTGTGTGACATTTTCCAAGGATTTTTTTTTCCTTAATTTCATATTTTATAAATTGTTTTTTGCCCTTTTCTTCTTTAGCGATCGCATTCCAATTTTTATACATAATGGACCACAAATTTCATTCACTTCTCAAAATATATTTTCTGAAAGTAAAGATTGGTGATTTAAATACTGATCGCAATATTTTTAGGCTCGGGTAAGGAAAAGGCTTCGTTATAGTGATTGTCGTACTCAGAATAACCGCAGTACTCACGCCCCACAGGGATCTGCTAAAATGATTGTCACTTTAAAGATTTATGCATGCAAAATTCACAGGGCCCAGTTATAGGGATGGTTGTATCAACGATTTATGACTGAGAAGCACACAAGACCCAGTTATTTTGAACACTGCATTGAGGTGCCGCTTAACTGAAACTCGACACTCGCGAAATCTTATATTAACTATGAGAAAAACTTAGAAGCGCAATTACTCATTAGTTAATGTAATTATTTAAATACTGCTTTGATCATCAGAAAGTACACGTCAGTTGCCGACAATATGCGATTTTAAGAATTGTCTTTTTAAACTGTTAGTGTTATAAAATCCCAACAAACTTTGAAATTTCCACTTGATGAAATTTTATCATCTTCTTTAAAATACTTAAATTTTACGGCGACAATTTTTAAAAATGTTCATTGTCTGCATGTGACGTGTACTTTTTGATGGAGAAAACCGTATTTCAATATTTATATTAGGTAATCGGTAATCGAGCCTTTAACTTAGGTTAATATGGAGTTCAGCGATCGGGGAGTTTCAATGAAATGGCTCCTTAACAATTTATGGGCGTAAAACCACAGTGGCCATGTACAATAATCCCCCTGTATATTAGGGTATCGAATTTTTGTTTATTTTATCTGACTGCTCTACCTTTCCCCTTGAAAAAAAATTAAGATCAAAAGCCGTAAATTTTATAATATCATATCACACTTTGAGTATTCGAATCATGAATTAAAAAAAATCTTAATTAAACATAATCTGAAGAATATGTAAATAGGCATAATGATATTGAAATCGAAAGTCAATGACTTTTGGCCTTGAATATTCTTTTGATGAAACATTTTAATGAAAACTAAAATATTTAAAGCTACTATGTTACATATATACAAACTTTTTAATAATAATATCGGGTGTCTAAATGCTCCAATTTTATATTTAACTAGCAAGCTACGCCCGCTACGCTGGTCAATTTCTCTTAACGAACTTTTAATAAAACAAAATATTGACATTTCATAATTCACTTTTATATTTTAACAGAATAATAAAGCTACTATAATTTGTGACTCGTGCTATGGCCAATATACACGTCAAGACATGTCTCCCTTATCATTATCTTTTTACGCATGAAGGTTTCGCTATGGTACTCCATTGTGAAATTTGGTAATTTTTGAAATTCAATATTTGAAAAACGGCATAATCATTAGATTTGAAACTTATATCAAGAAAAATACAATTTTTTACCTTTCAAACGCAGTTTGTTTAACAATTTTCTGACAAATACTGTTCGAGCTATTATTTTTTTCAGTATCTTCAAATATTTCATTTTCCGAGATTAATCTGTGGCAAAAATTAGCGAAAGACCCAGTCGTCAGCAACGCATAGCTTCTTATCAAAGAGGCTGTTGGAGCAGGGATTATCATCATCAATTTGCCACCATCACTTTTGAAATCGGTTCTGTAGTTCCCGAGATTCCACAGAAATTGTAATTTAGAATGTCTTTAGAACGCTTTTCGCTCATTTCACCCTTTTAAATTTCATTTTTTAAATTTGTTCTTAGACAGCATGTACATCTTATAAGTAGCAACAATGCCAAATTTCAAATTACTAGCTCCTTCAGTATAAAAAAATCGCAATTTTAGAACGTTTTTCGGTCCTGCAGTCCCCTGGGGTTAGTGACACCGACATAAAATATAGCCTATGTTGGAGCAGGGGTTGTCGCCATCAATTTGCCAACATCACTTTTGAAATCGGTTCGGTAGTTCCAGAGATTACCCCCTACAAACAAACAAACAATCTCTTTCTGCTCTTTTGTAATATTAGTATCGATAATAACGATAAGACGTCATATCTTTCAATCACACCTAAATGATTCTACTCTAAAGCAGCGTTCTGTTTACAAAAAAGAGAAGGGTATCCTGGGCGCGGAAGAGAATGTTGTAGTACATAGCGCATAGCGCATATCTCACTAATCTTGTTTTTTCAACACCCCAGATAATCACGGGCAGGGCCGACTGAGTTTTGTCACGGGGCTTATGAAAAAAACATCTCGCGAAATCCATATTTCCGTGCTTTTTTTAATATTAGTATATAGAAACTAGTTAGTATATAGAAACTGTATTAGTTACTTTCGTATACTTTAAAATAAAGTATTTTATTTATGTTTTTCTGTTTGCATGTAAAATGCACATTCTGGGCATCAAGCGAAGTCCGGGTTATGCGCTGCAGAAAGCATCTGGGCGCCACACAGTTCGGCCGGCTACACGGACAAAGACTGGCTAGTCATTTATGTATAGCAAAATTATCATAAACATTTACCAATATATTAGTCTCTGGCAGCCGTATCATTAAAGGTATTGAGTGCAAGCCTTTAAAGGTATGCGCTCGAGAATGGAGTAATGAAAACAACCATAGTCTCATAAATACAATTAAATATACAGCATTTTGAAACATTTAAATGACAGAACAATTATTGCTTCACCGCAGACTAATGTCCAAAGTAAGAAACATTAAGTTACAGTAAAACAATTATCACTATCATTAAAGACGGTAACTTAAGAAACACTTTTTTTCTTTTATTATTTTGAATTTTAAATGGTTAGTTTAATTATAGAGTTAAGGCAATTTCTGTTGCTAAATATGTTATATAAATATTTATACTAATATATATATTAAATATATTTATTTTATCTGACAGCTGGACCTTTCCCCTTGAAAGAAAAATTAAGATCAAAAGCTGTAAACTTCATAATATCATATCACACTTTGAGTATTCGAATCATGAATTAAAACATAATTTTTATTTGCTTAATGTTTCACTATAGCACTTAATTCCTAACATACAAAAACTTCATTTTTTTACAAAAGTTTAAAAGTTTAAATGGTGAAATATTGCAGAAATCTAAAATCATGTTTAAATCAGTGAAAGTTTAATAATTCTACAGAATATTTCCCGCTGAAATTTTATGTGTTACAATTTGAAAAATCTGAAAAATTTTGTATTATATTTAAATCAATAGGGTTTCTTTAATTTTTTTTCCTTTCACAGTTTGTTAATAGAATTTCAAATACTTTTCTTCTCTATTTAATTAGTTTAAAACTAACTCTCAAGGAGAAATATATTTAATATATTTACATTCCTGTCAAGTTGTACTTTTTCAAATATTTGTCTTTCTGGATACTTAGGCAAATTTGTTGCAACAATAGATCTGTTTAATTTGTTTAAAATGTTTTGTCAAGGAAATATTTTTAACTCGTACAAAAGATAATTGATCCTGTTTCTTGCCGTTTCATTTAAATGTCAGCAAACAAAACTTTTGAAAAAGACGTTTTGCCTATTATATAATTTCCATACACAGGGATATTTCTTTATATGTAAACAATATATATTAGTTAAATTTGCAATGTTTCTGCCCTAACAATTCAGTTTCAATATTTATTTTTAATCGAATCAATAAATGCAAAAAAGCTAGGAAATTCCTTTAAAAATACATTTCAAACAAAATAAAAACCTCGCAAATGTAAACAAAGTAAAGATATTTAAAAGATTACATATATGAAATGATATTTCGAAAAATAATTAATAAGAAAATATAATAATCTGTACTATAACGAAAAAAAAAGATATCTTCAGTTGCTGGCAAAATTAATCACCGATATATATGCTTCAGTTACATTATTTCCAATAAGGATGATAAAGCTATATTCACTGACATTAACAATCTTCGAATTATTTTTGTAACAAACGGATTTTTTGATGCATGCAGACACTTTTAAAAATCAGATAAAGTAGAAAATATTTTATTCACATTGTTTCTTTTAAAAAACAACAAGTTTTTAAAATGTATTTCCGCTAGTTTCCTCATAAGTGATGTTATGCGATTTTAATTATTTTTTCCTACCATCTTACTAAACATAAAATATTCAAAAGATATTTTAAATTCTTGTGTTTTCGCTTCATACGCCTATTCTGGTATCGAAGCATTTATGCTTTTCTGTACTGAAAAACACTTTAGTAAATCTTTGTCTATGACTTCGAGATCAGTAGTCTTAAGTTTTTACGTTTTAATGCTCAACTGCTCAACTGTTCAGATGCAAAAATAATCGAAACCATTTCAGAGTTATTTTAGACATATTCAGTTTTTCGGCAAATTTATTCTTGCGTTTGACCACATTCAATATCCCCAATACATTTATTTTTTCGTATACCGTCACAACTTTCCATTTTTTATTATATAAACAGCAAGAATAAAAATTTCAAGATAAATTATTGATTAATGGTGAATAATGGTGAGTAATTAATGATGAAAACATGCATAGAATCTGAACTAGTTTACAGTAAATTCGCTTCGCTTCCAGGTCGTGCTTTTCTTTTGAACTCCAATAAAGGAATTGCCTAGGACCAACTTCAGTACCAGTCGATAAATTTTTTTTCTCCTGCGTTATGATGGACGTCAGGATGTATCACGTGATCTCCATCGCATACATTTGGCTGGACAAGCATTTCTCTCTTTCTCCAATCCATACAACGACTTTCTTGGCCAAATGAATGTGAAGAGATAACCACCGCCCCCTGAATACTAGGCCTGCGCGCTGAAAAAACTGGCGACTGCCGCAGGCGGAATCGTTTGTACAGCCCCTCGAACTTCAATACCAATAATATCTAAAAGTTATCTTTGACTTATTTGATCTCCGAAAAACAAGGCGAAGAAAACTTTTAGAAATTATTGGTGTGGATTCGAGGGACCATTCAAATGCTGAAAAAAAATCAGCCTGCGACAACCGCCATTGTTGTCAGCGCTCAGGCCTAGTATTCAGGGGGCGGTGCGACACGTTGCCTGACGTTATGTACTCCATCCGAAGCCACTAAAAAACAAGAGCTTCCTAGTACGGTACTGAAAGTTGGTTTGATCCACTTTTTATTCAGTGATTGGCTTCTATACAAAGTATAAACTAATATATATATATATGTATATTATATAATAATTAAAGTAAAAAATATGAATTATTTTATAATTAATTTATTATTAATTTATTAGGAGTACTACAGAACTGAGTAAAAAGTGTAAATTTTGTAAGAAGAAGAGATTTATGGATTTTACGAAAGTAAACATTTTTGCAAATGAGAAATTATCCGAATTATTTTTAAAAGTATTTTATTTTATGTGGATTTTGCTTACTTAATATTTATTACATTCATGTACATTTATTTACATTTTACGTTACGGGATGTCCCAAAATTTGACTAACAAATTAAAATGGATGATAGAAGGACTCAAGAGGATGTAAACGTATTATGGAACATGGGGTCGCAAACCACGTGTAGTGCGTGAAAATCGCAAACATATTTATGAAGTGTGTGACGAAAAGTGGAACTAAAAGGGCCAATAATAAGTAAAAAAACATTTATATGACGTCAAGCATGAATGCAATGCATTGCAATTCCACGTGAGAAAGGAGACGACGACACATTTTTATAGACATTTTTCAAAGTTGCGGCCACGAAGTCACTGCACAGCCGACACCGACGGACAAAGAATTGCCGGACACGTTAAAACATATTACTATAAAAATGTCTCGTCATCTCCTTTCCAATGTTGCACTCTAATGCATTGTGATCATGCTTTACGTCAAATAAATGTTTTATATATTTATTATTGACCCTTTTTGTTCCACTTGACGTGACTCTTCATAAATATTATTTGCGATTTTCTCCCACTAAACGTGGTTTGAGACTCCATGTTCTATGGTACATTTTCGTCCCCTTGATGCCTTCAATCATCCCTCTAATTTTGTCGGTCGAATTTTGGAACACCCTGTATATTTTGAAATGAACCATACATTAGAAATACATTATATACGCAAATCACGAAGTTATTTTGAGACTAATGAAGGTTGTCATGCCGATGACGTCAGGTTTATGGCAAACCTTTTTTTTCTCTCTTCTACTGCGGAGTGAGGGAGAAGGTAGGAGAGTTTGGCGGGAGGCCAAGGTTGTTAAGACGATGCATGCGGTGGGCACGTTATGGAAATAAATATAGTAATTGTGTTGATAGAAGAAAATAACATTGTAACTACTGCTGCTACTGGTATTCTTTATATATATCTATGTGTGTTCTCCATGTTCTGTGTGACGTGTTGTCCCAATAAACTGGTTTATTGTCAAATTAGCTGTATTCCTGTGTAAAACGAAAGTACAAGAACAATATGATAGTCGCAAAACATCGCCTTTAAATAATTTAAAAAGGTGTGAGCGAATGAGGAGAAATCGAAGGGAAGGTTATTTATTAAAGGTGTATTTATTACATGCTCTCTTTGTCGAACCATTGGCTGGATTTACGAATGAAGTAAGTGTATGTATTTTTATGTTTATTCATGAAGTAAATAGAAAAGAAGTTGAATAGAATAATATTTGAGAAATATTTTATGATTGGAAACAATGTGTTAACTTTGATATTATGAGCTTTAATTGAAACGAGATATTATAGATATTTATAGAGTATATTTATAGTATTAATAAATCAGTGTTAAGAGTAAAAAGTAAAATGTTTAATATTAAAGGGTTAAGAAAAGAAGACCTAGTTGTTGTTGCCACAGAATTGGGCATAAAAGTAGAAAGTGAGCACAGGATAATTGATTTGAAAGCATTAATTGAGGGAAGCGATCAGTATTCAAAAGATAGTGAATTTATAAAGGAATTTTTAAATACAACGGTGTCAGACCACATAGTAAGAGAAAAGCGTGACGCAGAAGTCGCGAAATTCGACAAAGAAAAGTTGAAGTCGGAACAAGATACGTTATTGGAAATCGAAAAAAAACTAAGCTGGAATTAGTTAAAGCGCAGATAGAAATGGCAAAAATGCAAAACGAGTATAGAAATTCTGATACAGGGGTGGATGGACCTAAACCTAATTCGTTAGAAGCACTAATCAAAAGCGTCAAAATTTTGACTATTACAGTCCCCAGCAGGCCTGAATCATGGAATTTATTTTTTACTTCGCTCGAGAAAGCATTCGAAATTAAAAATGTCGCAGAGGAATTAAAGGTTGAGATTTTGTTTAATTTGATAAGGGAGCGGGCAGCGCACTTGTTAGTGTACGCAAACACGGAAGAAATGAAAGATTACGAAAAAGTTAAGGCTTTAATCTTAAAAGAATTTCAACCCACACCAGAGGCCTGCCTCGAAGACTTTCTTTTTGCAAAACGATCGAAAAAGAAAATCATATGCAATTCGCTAGTAGGCTCAGATCCAGTTGGGATTTCTATTGTGAACTGAGAAAAGTAAATGATTTTGACACGCTTAATGAGTTAATTGTCAGCGACAGATTATTAAGTTCACTAGATTCGTAGACGCGAAGTTATGTCAGGATAAAACAATTAGATAATTGGTTAAAACCACGACAAATTGCCGAATTATGCGATAATTGGTTTACGTCAAAGGACAGAACATTTTCGGAATTATATGATAAACCGGTAAAACCCCGCAATCATGATGAATCGGGAGCTATAAGTTACAATAATGGAAAATATGTGCCACCCCATGTTAGAAATAATTTCGATTTTCGTAGCGATAGAAAATTAAACACATCAAAAGAATGTAGACTTTGTAAACAGACGACGCATTTGTGATTTTGTCCGAATAATAGAGAAAAAGATAAAATTGCAAAATCAAACGAAAAAAGATTCTTTTGTCAGAAAAAATAAGCAGGATGATAAAATAATTGCCAAGGTTGAAACACTCAGTTTTGGAAACGAAATAAGTACGCAACCACTTCAATTCGAACATTTGTGGATAGGGGGAAAGGAGATCAAATGTATTTTAGATAGTGCTGCAGAAATACCCGTGATAAACTATAATCAATTACCGGATTCATTTGGAAATAATGAAAATTCAAAAATTCAGTTAATATCGGCTTTTGGAGAAAGAATAATTACTAATCTTGTGACATTACCCGTAGCTTTAAAATCCGGAGAGTCAAATTGTATATTTAACAACAGTGTAGATGTACTTTTTGCCGTTACGGATAAATTATATGGGACATATATTATAACACCGGCAGTTTATGAAATATTACAGTTAGTTAGTAACGGAGGGGGAAAGGAATGTTCTTTGGTAGATGATAGACAGAAATATTCTTTGGCGCCACTAAATGATACGCAAGCGGAAAAAGGTAATGAAATTGAAAGGCAAAAGGGGGGAGACAACCAACCAGGGGGGGATGATATAAATATAGAAAATTTATGCTGGCGAGGTGAAAATCAAAACGCGGAGAGAGAATTAATGATTAATTGTATTGAAAGGAAAAATGATAACGGAGATTTGAATGCAGGTCAACGATCAGAAGCAAGTATATACAGGGAGCAACAGAAGAGTTGCGAAACATTACAGGGTGCTTTCAAAGACGCAGAAAAAGGTAAAAACGGTTTCGTTATAGTAGATAATTTGCTTTATCATAGAGAAAGAGTCACGGGGGATTGTGTTACGCAATTAGTTGTACCAAAGGTAAGGAGGGGGGAAATTAAAAAAATTGCGCATGAATCGATTTTCGCTAATCACCTCGGCATGAAAAAAACAAAATAAAGAATTCGTTATTCATTTTATTGGCCGAATATGTCACGGGATGTAGAGGATTATTGTAAATCTTGTAAAGACTGTCAGTTACGAAGTAGCGAGAGGGCTAGCGATCAGATACCCATTGTCCCAATTGAGAGACTGGAACTTCCGTTCGACGTTGTAAATATTGACATAATTGGAAAAATTGAACCACCTTCAGCACATAGACATCAATATGTACTCACCTTAGTGGATCAGCATTCGCGGTGGCCGGAGGCGGTCCCGTTAAGAACAATTACGGCTAAAGCTACGTGCGATGCAATGTTAGAAATATTTATGCGAACAGGGATACCCCGCGTAATAGCGAGTGACCAGGGCAGAAATTTTGTTTCGGGTTTAATAGAGGAGTTTCATGCTACGCTAGAAGCGGCTCCTAGATTTGCAACGCCAGGGCATCCGCAAAGCTCGGGATTAGTGGAGCGATATAATCAGGTTCTGAAACGCATGTTACACCATATAATTCGGAGTGACTCCAAAAATTGGGATAAACACATCCCTTATTTATTATTTGCCTATAGAGAAATTCCGAATAGTACTACGGGAGTATCGCCATTCAAATTAATGTACGGAAGGGAGGCCAGGGGCCCGTTAGCAGTATTGAAATCTACATGGTCAGGGGAAATACCACTACCCATAAATCTTGGAAAGAGCGCAACAGTATATCTTCAGGAGTTAAAAATTAATTTAGAAAGGGCGGAGGAGCAAGCAGCAATAGTGGCGGAATTTAAACAAGGCTCGTATGCGAAGTACGCTAATCAGAGAGCGATTTACAAGGAATTTAGACCAGGGGACCAGGTATATCTATTAATCCCGGATTCCACGAACAAACTTTATGCTAGGTGGACGGGACCAGTAGAAATTGTAGCACGCTGTAAGCCTGATTCCTACAATGTAAAATTAATAATCGGGAATGTTAAGAATATCCATGTAAATAAAATAAGAAAATTTATTTCTAGGGTACGGGTGGTGGGAGTAATCTTTAAAAATGAAGAAGAATTAGAAGAAGTCCATCCCACCCCCAGTGTGAAAGATAACTCAAATTTATTTGACATAGAAGAAATAGATTTGAAACATTTAGGAAATGTAGAAAGAAAAGAGATGTTAGATTTATTATACAAATATAAAGATGTATTTTCAAAAAAGGTACAAATAGCTAAGGTAGGAGAGCACAAAATTAGATTAAATGGCGAAGAAATGAAAAAACCACATGTTTATCGAATTCCAGAGGCGTTGAAGCAACAAGTAGATAAACAAATCGAAGAAATGCTAGAATTAGGACTGATCGAAGAGAGTGATGCGGAGGCTCCACACCCGGTAGTGTGCGTGATGAAGAAAGATGGGGCCCTCCGACTGTGCGTAGATTTTAGAGCTTTGAATGCAATCACAAAAACCGACGATTTCCCTATGGAAAACGCAACGGATCTTTTGTTCAATATTGGCAGGGCCAATGTAATAACTACAATCGACTTGCTAAAAGGATACTGGGCCATACCGCTGGAAGCAGAAAGCCAGGGTTTGGCATGTTTTAAGACTCACAGGGCTAAATATCGTTTCAAAGTGATGGCCTTTGGGCTCCGGAATGCAGCTGCGACCTTTCAGAGAGAAATAAATAAAGCACTTTCAAAATACAGGAACTTTGCTAGAGCGTATATAGATGATATAGCTGTTTTTTCAGAAACATGGTCAGATCATATTACGCATCTTGACACGATATTTTCTAAACTTCGAGAATTACGGTTCTCAGTCAACCTGAAGAAGTGTGCCTTTGCAAAAAGCCAGACAAAGTATTTAGAACATGTCATCGGGTCCGGAAGCCATCGAACCGACCCAGATAAAGTGGAAGCCATCAGAAAATTAGCCGTCCCACAAACAAAAAATCAACTTAAGAGTGTCCTCGGATTGTGTAACTACTACCGCGATTACTTGCCTAAGTATGCCGAAACAGCATACCCATTGACAGAACTTACCAAAAAGAACAGTTCTGAGAAACTGTGCTGGTTGGATGAACATGATAAAGCTTTCAATGAACTAAAGAGGGGTCTCGTACAGGCACCTAGTCTTTATACACTAGTTATTGGACTACCTTTTACCATTCAATGTGACGCATCTGCAATAGGCATCGGTGCATGTCTATCTCAACAGAAAGATGAGAGACTATATCCAGTCAGTTATGTTAGTCAAAAGCTCACCAAAACTCAACAGGCTTGGTCGACCATTCAGCGGGAGGCCATATGCGGTTATCTGGAGTCTAAAGAAGTTCGAGACTTGGATTTTTGGTTCGCCCGTGGAACTTATCACCGATCACAACCCACTGACTTTCATCACCAAAAATGCTCCCCAATCTTCCAAACTGCAGCAATGGGCATTGGCTTTGCAGAAGTATGACATCATTATTTCACATTGTCCTGGTGCAACGTTGACGAATGCGGATGCATTGTCTAGACTGGAGACAACGGAATAATAAAATGACTATTAACTTTCGATGAACAATCAGTGACTGTTTAAAAACAAAGAAAAACTTTTGTTTATGTTGCAGCTGTAATTCTATACCATCTATTTCATATTAATTTGTATTGTGTTTCTCATTTGTTATTTGTATTTAGTATTATGTATTATGAAATATTAATTGTATTTTTATATTGCAGTAGCCAGCGAGAGTTTCCAGAAATGGTTCAGAGATGTTTAAGTTTTTTTTTTTTTTTGTATTTCTTTTTATATATATTGTAGTTTATTATTGTTCATTAGTAGTTGACTGGTAGAGGATGAAATGTAGTGACGTCACCAGTCTGGATTTCAGATTGCAAATGTGGCATACCCCTTGTACAATCTTAGGTGGGGGGGGGGGTCATGCCGGTGACGTCAGGTTTATGGCAACCCTTTTTTTCTCTCTTCTACTGCGGAGTGAGGGAGAAAAAGGGAGAGTTTGGTGGGAGGCCAAGGTTGTTAAGACGATGCGTGCGGCGGACACGTTATGGAAATAAATATAGTAATTGTGTTGATAGAAGAAAGTAATATTGTAACTACTGCTGCTACTGGTATTCTTTATATATCTATGTGTGTTCTCCATGTTCTGTGTGACGTGTTGTCCCAATAAACTGGTTTATTGTCAAATTAGCTGTATTCCTGTGTAAAACGAAAGTACAAGAACAATATGATAGTCGCAAAACATCGCCTTTAAATAATTTTAAAAGGTGTGAGCGAATGAGGAGAAATCGGAGGTAAGGTTATTTATTAAAGGTGTATTACAGAGACTAATGAAGGTTGATACTGTGATTTCAGATTATATTTGCAATATGTATTTTGCATATAATATACTAACCAAGAAAACACGGCATTAGTTTAATAATGAAAAAAGTCTAAATAAGCAGCAGTATTAAAGGTATTATGAAACGTGTTTTGTTTTTCCGCATAAATAATTTGCCCTCGTATCCCCGTTATCGAGATATAAAGTCTTAAATTGATTTAATAGGATTTATTGATTTAATAGGATGGAAGGAGGAGTCAAACTTTATCAAACTTTAGTCACTTGTCTGTTTCCAGTTTAGTACTCCGTAATACTCCGAAATCTCTCCCTTGTTACAAGTCTGGGTCAGTGCAAACTCGGCCACTTGCATTTGAAACGGACTTGCAATTTTAATTTTAGCAGGAGGTTGTTCATTGTAATCATTTCACTAGATTTAAGTTCATGAAATTTTCTTGGCGCCACTTTTTTCTATGCTTCGATCATTTTTTGGTTCAGTGCCATATGTGTCAATAGCATTTTTTACGGGCTACTTTCATTTTTATATTACTATATCTAAATATGTTTCGTATTTCTTGTTAATCTGATTATTAAAATTTCTTAATCAAAACCCCACCTTTTCCCTTTAATTAAATAAATAAATTAGCAAACTTTATATATTTATATCTCGATAACGAGGAGACGAGGGTAAATGATTTAGGTGTAAAAAAAACACGTTTCATAATTCTCTTTCGATTGTTGCTTACTTAAGAAAATGCCCTTTGTTAGTGCAATCGCATTAAATTTTTAAAGTTATATTTTTTTTTTCCTGTCTGATTATTCTGCTTTTTAATACAATAGATTTGCAATAAATTACAAAACTGCATGAGTATTGTTCTTGCGTTTGTGTGATTAAATATGTCCAGTTTTATAAAAATCGTGATTAATTATTTTGTATATTAATTATTTTGGTCTATTCTATAAATACGCAAAAAGAGCATATTATATGAATAAAATTTTGAACCATTGTATTTTTTTTCTCCAGCCATGTCATGATTTAAACAAGTGGGTAAGTGTGATCGAAGATTGCTCAAAGGGTTTCGTTTAATATTCCTTTCAAAACACTTTATCCTTTCTTTAATAAATTCAAATAAATTTCATTTAGCAACAGAAAAAAAGTCATGTTTTTTATAAAGGAAAAATTTACCGGTCTATTTATTTCGTTTTTTCGAATATGTAAACTAGCCGCGGGCGAAGCCCGCTATTATATTCTGTCATAGTAATATCCGACATGCGGACTAAATGCGATGTTTAAAAAAATAATTTCAAAATAAACAAATTGTAGACCTTCAAAAACTTAAAATATGCGAATATTTCCATAATTGGATTTTTATCACGATTCAATATGTTTCTCAAACTCATATATTTACTATTCTCTAATACTCATATTGATACCTGCTTTGTATTATTCTCAAACATCTGAAAAATTCGTTAAACTTCCAATATGACGTCAGATTTTCTTTTTAATTCTCTAATAACGAGATATTAATCTGCGTTGTGTACATACACATATCCATACTCCTTGTATTATTGAGAAATCTTAGACATTTTCCGTTTTATTACCACTATGACGTCAGTCATTTTTATGTCTTATTTATCTTTTTTTCAATTGGTGAAACTTTTTATTTCATTTTCATTTTTCACGTGGAAATCGTCTCATAGAAAAATAATTATCGTGGAAAGAATTCCATCGTCGATTTTTCATTTTTGGCATCTGCTATAACGAAAAATGTTTAAATTTAATAGGAAAAGGCTGTAGACTTTTTTTTATCTCTATTCATTAAAACAATACGAAATTTTCAAATTTTAATATTTTGAGCTCTTTATAGCTGATATTCTTTGATATACGCAAAGTTTCAACTCTGTAAGTTATACAGTTTTTGAGAATGGAGTAATAGGGTTTCTTGAGATGAACGAAACCCTAAAAAGGAAATTAAATGTAAATATGCGGAAAATAAGTTAAATTAAATTCATTCCGTTCTTCCAAAAAATATATTATCGGTCACAAAAGTATTAAATATATTTCACAACAATTTAATCTTCAACTGTTAAAACATTTTTTTTAAATTTAAACAAAGAAATATTTTGACATTTTTCACGATAAACATATTGACTCGGGTAAAAAATCTGAAATATCTTACTATGTAAATACTCTCTATTTCAAATATTCGTCGTTAAAATGATAGATAAATAAGACACAAATATTGATTAAAAAACCACGTTGAGGTAAGAAAAAATAAAATTTTGTAATTAATTAAAATTTTAATTAATAATAATATTGTTTTTATGCCAAGAAAATGTCAGTGCATTCCTGAAGAAATAATAGAATAATGTGCATTGTTCAAAAATTCTAAATTCGGTATTAAATATTTTTTCCTATAATGGTACGTATCATTTTTTATTGTAATTTGAATAAATAAACACTCCCTAAAAAAAAAAAAAAAAAAAAAAAAAAAAAAAGAAAAAAAGAAAAAAAAACAGACAAAGTAAAATATGGCTAAAAACTGAGTTTCTTCATACATTAATCTTATACACAGTAAAAAAAAAAAAAAAAAAAAAAAAACATAAAATATTACGAAATTTAATACGTTGCATGAAAATATAACTTGTACCGTGTTACACACAAATTGGAAAATACTTTTATACGTTGTATGAAAATATAACTTGTACCGTGTTACACACAAATTGGAAAATACTTTTATATCTTCGAAACCTTAGATACCAATACATTTCCGAGATCCAAACAAGAATTCCTGAAGCAAAAGTTCCGTTTGCACGTAATTTTCGAAAACGTTTCAGAGTAATTTTTACAATACATTAATCAGTTTTCTCAATATGAAATATTGTTTTTTCTGGTGCATCCAAATTTGACGTAAACATTGAGCTGCGTAATTTATTTTTTACAGACAAAAATAACAACATAATGTTAATGTTGTTAATTTAGAATGTTTCTCTGTTGAAAGAGTTTGATGAGACTATGAAATTTTTTTGCTTGAGGATTGATAGAATTCGAAAAAAGATTGCATCCGGGTTTTGAAAACTGAACAATGCATTCTAAAAACAAATCAGAAATGTTTCCGAAAATTATTGTCAGCAAAAGAAACATTTGTTTCAAGAATGCTGCATAAAATCTCGACTATCTATTGGTTTCTAAGGATTCAGAAAATAAAAGAACGCTTTTCGTAACACTTCGGAAGCTCAATAAAACATAAACTATATTGTCATAAAACATATACAGTAGAGTCTCGATAATTCGAGGTGGACGGGACCGGGCTTACCTCGAACTATCGAAAACTCGAATTAGTGAAATCATAAAAATTAATTATTAAATAAATGAAGATAAAGCAATTTTTAAATTTCAGTGTATATTTAAATGAAAAATGTACTTAAAAATTATTACATTACTGCTGATAGCAACAGGTTAATTATATCTTAAAATAATTTTCAGTTGTTTTTTGTTTTGACACATTACCCCTTTTCTGTGCAGCAATAATACGCCATCCTTGAAACAGCATATTGTCGGCTGGAGTGGACTCAGGCTATTGCTCCACGTATCACATGGCGGACTCTAGCGCAGCAGGCAGCCCTTCGCTGTGACTCATTAGCGGTGTGGAATCTGTCGGATTCTGTCAGAATCTGTAAATTCTAGTTGTTCGTGACTATTTATCCGTTCCTGTATAATGTCTGGCACAAAATCGTAAAAAATAAAAATAAAAAATAAAAACAGTTTTTAAATGTTTTTTGAGTTATACAAGCACTTTTTGGTTCCTATACGTAACCAGCAGTGAAGATATCGATACATGCTTAAATGCTCTTGGTTTTGCAGCTTTTCTGATAACAACAAGTTTAACTTGTGATTCCCGAAGCATTTGATGCAGCAAGAAGTGTTAACCTCTCTTTACTTTTATGTGAACTGGAATACTTTTCTCATAGCTTGACGCGATTGTTTTAGATGGTAGCATTTTCAAATAAAGGCCAGATTCATTGCAACTATAAAGCTGGTCGTTCGTAAAGTTTTCATTTTTCACGACTTCTTGCAATTTCTTGCACGGCGACAACAATTAAAAACAGATACTTGAATTTTGTGGTGCGAAATAACTCTTTCACGTGTTGCGTATATGTTAGTCATTATTTGGAAGCTAAACTGATTTTTTTCACTAACTCAGATTTATGGGAAACTCGAACAATCGAGACTCGAATTATCGAGACTGTACTGTATTAACTTTAGTAATATTTTCGAAACAGTTTTCTTATTTTTTACAGTGTAGCCAGTTCTAAAATTACATAGTTTTCGTAAACCATTTATAATAACTATGAAAGTTGTTTAGTAAAAAATTTGTAATTTGTTGTGCAAAATAAGATAGAGTACTCGATCTCTTTCGTTAAAACTAAACATTATTGATCTATTCTTTAGTTTGAGGAATAGTATAGTATTATTTAGACACACTGTGCAACTAAAATAAATGAAGATTATTATTCCGATATTAAAATACGTAAATTGTAATGCATTAGGTGTGCTAAACACGATTATAACCAATACAGCGCTGAATTTGTGATAGATCTGTTTTGCAATTTACAACTACGTGTACGCATTTTATATTAAAGACGCTTATACGCTCCAGAAGACTTTTACACCCCCTTTTTATATTAAATGCTTTACAAATATTTTATATTTCCTAGTTCATATGAATACTTTTAAGAATGCGAAGAATTCTCGTATTTTGCTTTAATGACAAATAAAAATTTTAATTTTTAAACGATTCGCTAGTTATAATCTTTCGTCTGTCACTTCACAGTCAGGGGAAATAAGTTTCTTTATTTTACATGCATTTCGATTAATTAATAATTGATTTGGTTTTTAAATAAATGATTACATAAAAGACTGTTTTGTGTTGTTTAAAAATATTATTATGAATTTCTACCTTTATTATTTTTAATAAAGATGTATTACAATTTTTTATGCAATGCAAATGCGAAAATTAAACAATAGCTAGACGATCAATTAAAAAAAAATCTTTTTTACATATCCTCTGTTATGTAACACTCTTGTCTCATAGTTATCATAGAAAAAGTTGTAATGATATGTGTGTTCAACTGTAGATGAATATATTAAAAAAATAATCTCTCTCTCTCTCTCTCTATATATATATATATACATACATATATATATATATATATATATATATATATATATATATATATATATATATATATATATATATATATATATATATATATATATATATATATATATATATATACTGCATTTTTTTCGATAATTAAACACCGTGTGACTTAAACAGAATATTTCGTTATAAGTATAAAACATTTAAGTGTCATTTCCATAAAATTCATTACTTTAAAGAAGCAATTAAATTTATATAGGTGGAAAATAAATAATATATATATATATTGATATTAACGTTTAATGAATCAATTTCGGTTTTACAGCGATTTAACCTGTGTCAATTAGTTTTCTTGTTAATAAATAAAACAAAATATGAAATGTATCAATACTTAATTAAATAAGAAAATTAAATTTGTAAAGTCAAAATATAGAAGAAATAAAATTATAGGACATATTAATACGTAGTGAAATATCTTTAGTTGAATAATAATTAAATAAAAATTAATAAATGTTTTAAAAATGACATAGTTTGGACAGAAAAACATTTAATATGAAAGAAATTGTGAATGTAATAAATATTTCATTGTTCAAATTTAGATATAGAAAAATTTATTTAATTACTTGCTGGAAAAATATTAAAATATTCTGCTGGCACTGTATGATATGATGAAACTCAATAACGTGTTTTATTATTCTACATATTAAAATATATTTTTAATAATCATAATTTTTTTCAAAAAAAAACTTTATTTTATATATATACATTTTTACAATATTTCAAGGAAAAATCCTATTAAAATAATATTTTGTTTTTTAAAGTGTCCGTGGGTTAAAATTCTCAAAAAATGCATTTTTTATGTTTCTTGATAATTAAGTACTACAATTTTAAAAGCAAACCTAATATTTCTATGATGATAACAATTTTTGAGTTATACTATAAGTTCTACCCTGCCTGTAAGTAAAACTTTAAGTCTGTTTATCGCAAAATGGCTCTTTTCATAATTTATCATGTTTAAAAGGTATATCTACATTTTCTTGCAAGATATGTATATGGAGATTTTATGTTACGTTTTTTATAAATTTTCTTCATGATTTTGAATTTTACGTAGAAATTTTGAAAATATAGGCCTCAAAATAAAAATCATTCACATAAATCTTCTTTTTTTTTTTTACTGTTAAATTTATTATAAATTTTGAAATTATTTTAATAAATCAAGAAGAGAAAGTAACAAAACAAAACAAAAAAAAACTTTTCAACATATAATAGGGAAAAAGTAATGAAATCGATCAAGTGGTTTATACAATATATAAAAAATGAAATATGTTTAAAATTTAAAATTTATTATTTTTTTAATTTCAGTTTTTAAAAACTTTTTAACTGAAAAGTAATCATTATAAAAAGAAACATTTCAGGAAAAGAATTTATTAAAAAATATCTATATATAAAGAGAATACAATTTTCACCTTCCTTAATCAGACTGATATGTGAATATAATTGTTGAATTAGGCCAGACGTATATAAATAGTTAGTTTTTTTTTTTTCGAGATTTGTTTTAAAGTGCAGCTATTTTAAACACTTCTTTTTCGCTTAAAAACATAGTGTACAAATGAACTTTTCCATAGAACAAACAGCTTGTTTTCTGCTTAATTAGTTTTCAGTATATGGTGTTGTTGAACTATGAAATTATATTTCATATTGAAATTTAGTACATTCACCTTTGAGTAAGCAATACGAAATCGGTGATCACATGAAAATGAAAAGTTATATTGACAGCTAAATCATCTTAATATCATTTCAATCTAAAACCACGCAATATTCTTTCAACAATTTGATATATTTTCCAATTTTGCAACAAGATTATTTTATTTTCCAATAAATACAAAATAAAAAATATGTATAGTGAATAGCTGGTGAAAATAGTTCATCAATGCGTAAAATTGCGTTTACTTTCAAAAGATATTGCATCAAGATGAAACATCAATATCATATTGTCTTTTTTACGAAAACAGGTAGATTACATATATTTGTAAATCATTAGTAATTATAGATGAAATTTTGGAATGTTATTCACATTGTCTTATAAATATTTTCGGAAATGCTTACAAAGTACTGCTAATATTTCATTATGCTATTATTAGGTCGATATTTTCTATAAATTATTAATTGCTGCATTTGCATACATCCTACATATATCCATTAAAAATATTTACCAATATAATTGCATTACATTTATTTTTAGATTATGTAAAAATAAATAAATAAAAATAAAAATAAATAAAACGATTTGAAACCTTATCTATTAATATAATTAATAACAGTAAAAAAAAAGAACCGTGTGTTATAATATTATTGTAACTTATATTTGGAAACTTTTTTAAATTTTTATGTAAAATTGATTAACTGCACCGTGAGATACTTTTTAAAATACAAGCTTCGGTTATTACAAAATATATACCGACATAAACAATTATAAATGTTTTGCAAGTGCAAAGAATTTCTGTTACTAAAATTCAGTGTCTAATCAAATGAAATCGAAAAAAATATTAAGTATAAGTCAACGAAATTATTAATCTTTTAAAGTCCGTTGTTTTAGAAGGAATAATCACAATAGTTTAGGATGTAGTTTGCTTTATAAGAATTGAATAGTATATATCTGAGAACTATTATTTTGATAGCTATCTTGTTCGAATTCCGAGACCTTCATTTGTTGGATAACATTTCATATTTTTACAATTTTTAAACAACTTTATTGAATAACTTAAAGTTGTTTATTAAAGAAAAAATTTGCACTAGAATTCTGTTCATTGCTTATTGAATATTTTATACTTTGCTTTCTTACGATGCCGTCTTCATAACATTACTATTAAAAAATAACAGATCAACAAAATTTTCGGTTGCTAAATTTATTTTAAAGTTTATACTTATTCTATACATTTTGGGAATTCTTATTGAAAAATTCGTACTCCTTTTTATTTTTATTTTCTATTACGTACAGTGTTTTAAATTTTTATGTGTTTTGCATTCATGTATATATATATGTTTTTGAACACAATAATGGCAAATAATTAAAATAGTAAAATTATATTTGTAAATTTATACATAGACATATATGTGTACATATAGAATGTATTAAAATAGTTTAATGTTTTAAATTTTTTGTGAGTCAAGGGTCATACGAGGGGTGATCCAAAAAATAGTTTACAAGGCAAAGGAAAAAGTATTTATTAACAATAAAAACAAGATACAAATGGCAATCAAGAGACACATCTGGCCTTTACTTTTTCACATAGTCGCCAAACTTGTTTAGGCATTTGTCAGAACGTTCGACCAACTTATTTATCCCGTCTTCGTAGTAATCAGGGCCCTGCTCATTGAGCCATTTCTCGGCAGCTGTTTACACTGCATCATCTGAGGTGAACCGTGTTCCGGATAAGTTTCGCTTCAACGCCGTAAAAAGGAAATAGTCACTTGGAGCCAAATCGGGGCTGTATGGGGGTGTGATTCCAGACCTCTCACTTGAACCTTTGCAGCAATTCCTGAGTCTGGCGAGCTGTATGGGGCCTGGCATTGTCATTGCTTTGTCCCCGTATACCTCAACGATTTGTCTGTGAATTTCGGATGCGGCCACATTCTTGGCCCATAAGAATCGAATTACGGCTCGCACCTCTATGCGAGACCACTTTTCTAGACGTCGTGCCATTACTGTCGCTCTTACGTGTCTGCGTACTGACGCTACTTACTCGTAGAACCGCTGTAGGATAACTAGCTCCATCTGTCAACCACCCTGGGTGGAAATATTCGCTCCACAATTATTACGTTTCAAATGCTTCTGCTTGTAAACTTTTTTTTGGATCAACCTACGTATATTGCCTTTATCGTTTGCTAGCAAATCTACATTTCTTGGTTTGGTTACTATGTAATAACAGCGTCAATTTCCCATTTAAATATCCAGGAATAATCGTCTATCATGTATTTTGCTGAGCCTGTTTAAAACCTGCTTTTAGAACAGTTAATAAAAGTCTCTTTTTCTAGGCTTTATATTTAAAAAATTGCGCATCAAACTTATAATAATTTTGCATTAAACATAGTCACTGTTTTGTGGAAAATAATAGATAAATTCCTATTCTCTTGTTACATGTACCGTAATAGTTGTTTTCAGAGCTAAAATAAATTTCTTTTAGTTTGGAGTTTAAACTTTAGGGGGTCATTTGGAAAAGCCCTCATCTCTGATTAAATCAGATTGTGTAAGCTGTTGAAAGACATCATTTTCCATATTATTCTTAAAATCGGTCTCAACAGTATTATCTTAATCAGAATTTGGTAAGTATTTAAATGTGTCTTCTGAAATCTTCAAGCCATTGAGAGACATCATTTTCCATATTATTCTTAAAATCGGTATCAACAGTATTATCTGAATCATAATCAGTTAAGTATTTACATGTGTCTTCTGAAATAGTATCATCAAATTAAAGACTGTATGGAAAAAAAATAATACCGAGAAACGTTCAGTTACATAAACGCTTTCTTCTTTTTAGACATAAAACATCAAATGTTCAAAAAAGAAAATCATCAGTGTGCTTTTTAGGAATATTCTACGCCAGTGGGATACCAACTGAATTCTTATTTTTAATTTTAGACAACATTATTTAAATTCTGTGCATAAAGATAGCAAGCTTTGTGTGGAGATCGTGATCTATTCTGATACTCAAATTCTACTCCAAAATAGGCGAAATAAAGTTTCTAATAGAACGCGTAATACTATGTTTTAGAAACAACAAAAAATGTTTGTTAAAAATGGCTTCAGAATTTTATTTAAAGATAGAATTGTTTTTCTTATAAACATATTTTAACATTGCTTTCATTTTCATAAAAGTCAATGTTGTGCCAAATAATACGTAATACACCCTTTTTTTTTTTTTTTTTTTTTTTTAATTCAACACCAAAATCTACGTTAAAATCAGGGAAAATTATCAAAAAAGTTTTTCATTGTAGATATGTGTAATTATAAGACTAAATTGTATTTTTTCAGTATTTTTGCTACGTTATATACGCTATTTTAAAATTCAACAGTTTTGAATTTAAATTACTTCAAAAAAGATACTAAAAACTTTGCAAAAAATGTCCTAAATGAATATTTCCTTTCGTTACAACTTACTGTAATTTCAAAATGACATTTTAACATTAATAGTAATACTATGTTTCGAATACTCTTTTACATTTGTAAACTATATTCCCTACATTTAAACCTGCTAAAAGAATTTCATTAAATTAAAAAATGTTTCTTTATCCCTACATCTCTTTCCATGTGTTCAAATTCATATTATAACTTGATGTAACAAAGTATTTTCCAACAAATTCAGAGGAAAGAACATTTTCTGTGAAACGTCTAAAAGGATGTCGTACATCAAAGGACTGAAAATTTTTGAATGTATTATGTAACAGAAATGCATTAAGGATTTCTTTTTCTTATTACCAATGCAAAAAACATCTATGTAAATGGATAAAGATGATATTTTGCTTTCCATTATATGATAATCTGTGTAATTACATAAGACAAAATTTTGTTCAATAAATTATAAAAAGCAAAAAAAAATGTCGCAATGTTTTGTTGTAAATGTTTTTTTTTTAGAAAACTTTTTAAATCTGAGACGTATTGAAACATTTAACATTAAAGAAATCAAGTAGTTATGTAAAGGCATGAATGACTAGTCAATTATTATATTTTTAATGTTGAGAAATTTTATTTTTAAATAACTCTTTTTATTAGTTATGTACGTGTATGTACAGTAGGGTGGAACGAAAATAATGGTTATATATTTTTTTTCACGTAGAAATTTGCTATAGTCGGCAAAAGTTGCCTTTTGAGATTAGAATGAAGAATATGAAATTTTATAGCCGTACTAAAATATTTCCAGGTGCCGCAAAGGCCTTTAAAATTGACGTTTCTATAAAAAAAAAAAAAAAAAAAAAAACGATAAAATTTGCATTTTTAAAAAAACATTCCTTTTCTTGATCTTTAAAGTAACATGCATATATTTTGTAAACAGAATATTCAAAATACGATAATTTTACAGAAAACATACACATTCTATGTATTACTAATTTTTAGATGACATTACAGAAAAATTATTTTGTAGAATTTAACGATTTTCATCATTTTAATTTTAGTAATTTTACAGTAACATATTCTTATAGTACTACACTGAAATGAAAGAAATTCACCTTTTAATTATCGTACCTCCAAATCACACTTATTTAGAAAAAAAAAACATTAAAATGTTAAACTCCTAAATAACGGACACTTATGGGACCAAAACAAATGTCTGAATAAGTGAGGTGACTATAGGAGATGGGTTGTTAGTTACAGCGAGAGGTTAATTATAGCTGGGAAATTTTAATTTGGCCGCAACAGAGGGGTGACCGTATATAAGTGTGTCCGTTAAGAAAAGTTTGTCTGTATAATGTTTCTAAAGGCAAAACATTATTTTTAAGAAACATTATTTTTTTTTCAAAAGTACATAGTAATCACGCTGACACATTGGATTGTTTTTTTGTTTTAAATTTTGGCATTATCTTTTGAAAATGTGTTTTGATGTTTATCAATGCATCTCTTGTAGAAATGCTACAAACGGACAAGGATGACTCGGTAACTAATTTAACAATCCTTTCAACTGCTTCTGTGCGACGTGGGGAAAAATGGAAGTCAACAAGTTGACTTTCATGATCAGGATTTCTTTGCTTGCTTTATTTAATGCTTTAGTTTGTCATCAGAAATATGCATCGTCGTAGAAGGTTCTGTTACTTTAACATCATGACATTGAATCATATCAACATAATCCGTGACATCAAAGTTTATACGGGAATTAATTTTTTTATGCCAACTTAATTTCCAGCCTCTGCTTCTACAGTCCGAGGTAATGCAAACCCCGCTTACATGACTTCTATCCCCTGATAGCATACAAATGAGAACATTTTCATGTGCAGGAAAGTCTGCATTTCTTTGACACATTGGATCAGTTATATTTTTAAGAGTATATCTGAGGTAACATAAATAACTGACAAGTTTTCACAAGTGTTTCGCTCCATGGATACGAGATGGTTTTAGTTTTATGTTAAATAAAACAGTTTCATACACATTAAAAATGTACTCAGTCAGTATTTGGAGATTTTGTGATGGATATTCAGATACCACGTACAAACGAAGTATTCTATTTGCGAAGGCAAGCCATCGTGAATGACGAAGGGTTTCTGGTTTCTTCATAGACAAATCAGATGAGCAACTTCCAATGGAGATTGTGTTACATATTTCTAACAAATATTTTTGGTCCATACTAAAATTATCCTTAATTTTTAGCAGTGGAATGTTATTTTCAATAGGCCAAAACTCAATCACTGGATGTTCATAACACTTTTCTAGTTGTTTCCTTATTTTACCTCGAAATTTATTTGAATTTTTAGTTTTTACATCTAGGAAACAATATAGATGACGTACAGGAAGTTTATTTGCAAACAATAGACAAATCAAACACTGCAGTGGCTTTCATAATTCTTTTTCCAATAAAGCAATCGCTCCATTATTCAAGCCAGTGTTAGGGGCAGTTCCATCGTATACAATTGCAGTAATGTTTAAGTATTTGTTGTTGTCATTGAGAATGGCTTTATACTATATACCTTTTCGAGTGCCAGAAATCGGTTTTACGTATCCTAAAATATTTGATCCAGGCTGTGCAAGAAGTGATATGTGTTCTTCGATAACAGTTCATTTGTAATACTTTGTTCCTTTTTCTCTTGCACAATAGTCTTGTATTTTCTTACATTACAAAACAATTACTTTCTGTAACTAGTTTTACAGTTTCTTCCACATATCGTTTTCGGTTATTTATTCGTTCTCGTCTAATATTCAATCTGACAATTACTATACTCCTTTCTTCATCACTAATCAGTCCAACATCCTGCAGAGCGGCGGTTGCAATTGTTGCAGCAATTTTATCTGATATTCAAGTTCGATCAGAAATAGAAGCCACACATCGTAATTTCATGCATATTTGACTATGATTTTGATTACTTGAGGTTTCAGAGACACTTGACGTAGAGGCAATAGCAAAATTGGGATCTAATACTGTGTCCTCTTCAGAAATTTGTTCTGTTTCTAACTCATTGTATACTATTTATGTTTTATTATTTTTTCATTAAAATGTATTATGCAGTCCGTTTATCCTGTTTCCTGATTAAAAACAATGCGTAAATGTATATATTTTTTTTTTTTACTTTTTTAGTACAAGTGTATTCAGTACTCAGTTGTGAATTTCAACATAATTGCGAAATTTGTCAATATTTTATTAAAAACCCTTCTTGCAACATCACTAAACATAATCCAATTGCGCTGATGTTTAATTTCCGCCTTTATTTTGATCAAAGGCAACTTATGAAAACTACAGCACATTGAAAAAAAAAATATTAAACATAATTGAGAAAATTTTCTAAATTTTAATAAAAACCTAAAGTTTACCTTCCTTGCGACACCTCTAAACATAATCGAATTACGTTAATATTTAATTTACGTCTTTATTTTGATCAAAGGTAACACTTGAAAACTATAGCATATTGAAAAAAAATCGTTCCACCCTAATGTACAGGGTGGTCATAAGAATACTGCCCCGATATACGAATCCCTAGCAGCCTAACCGCTCAACCAATCAAAAGAAAATTTCAGATATTGTTATCTGAAGATATGCGCTCGAAATCGTGATGATTTAAAAGAATAGTTACGATTACGGTGCTAGTTAATCACAGTTACAGTTGCATTGATTTTTTTTTTTTTTTACTATTTGAATGACAACACCCACGTTTTTCCTGCGCAGATGCATAACGCGTTGAAAACCATAAATGGTCTTGAAACGATACACGTATGACGAAAATTGCAGGAATAAAACATTTGCAATGAAGAGCATTGTAAAACTCCAATGACAACACAGGAGAGAAGAAGGAATTTTTTTTATTGAATTATTAAATTTTAAATTGCCCACCTTCGCAGATGATAACGCATTCCATGCCGGGGTTTTTTGACAAAAATGTCGGACGTACCGTCGCAGGAGGAATCTGTTTTATGGCACCTTTCAATTCTGACAAATCTCTTGGATTTAATGTGTACACCTTCGATTTCACATGCCCCCAGAAACAGAAACCATCGGAGTGAAGTCTACCGAACGCTGTCGCCACTAAACTGAAATGTTACGGGACATTATTCTATCACCAAAGTCCTGTTGCAGCACTTGTCGAACACATGTTTCGGCGTTTGGAGGAGCACCATTTTGCATCCATACAATGTTATCAACGACATTTTGCTGCTGCAATTCAGGAATTATACAATTCTGCAACATTTTTGTATATAGACGTATATATTTTTGTATTGACGACGAATATAGAGCACTTGTGATGGAGCTTGTTTTCATATCTGTTGAAATTACCTGTTCGAAGAAATACGAATGTGCTTACTATACCGCACATAACAACCGCCGCCGTGTAAAGGCGTTGGTGCCACATCGTGAGGATTTTAGTCAGCCCAGTAAACGCAGTTTTTGGAGTTTACGTTCGCAATATATGAGACATGTGCCGCACCCGTCCATAATATTCGCAGCTGCCTCTTGTTATCTTCATCTTATCTGATGAGGAAATAATTTTCAAAGTCGAAATGTTAATGCTCGTGAAAAGATTCCAACATCTAGACGCGCTAAGATCGATTAGGAAATAGTTTCAGAACAGAGCGCAGAATCTTGAGGACTGCGGGATTTGGTACATCGAAATTGCGGACACTTTTTGTCGTATGCAGTATTTTACCTGTATTAATCGTATTATGCATATCCGCAAGAACTTCCACAGGAACAGCTGGTCGTCTGGATCGCGATCTATCACATTAGCATCTAGTTTCTTCTTTTTTTTTAGTCCCGAATCCGCCCCGTCAGTGGGTAGAGGAGAACTGGAGCCCGGTATTACGAGCTGTGCTTCGAAAGCACGTAGGCGGGTAAGTGGACCAATCATCACCTGCGTGCCTTGACCGGCGGAAAAAGGGGTATCTGATGAGAAGAATGTGTCGGATTGGCGTGTGTACAACTCTGGGACTCTCCCCATTTTGTGTCGGTTCTCGGCGGTAAGGTGATCAGGCCATTGACGCGGAAGCAGAACGCCGATAGGCGACAGAAATCACCCAGTAGGCCAATCCTAGATGCCCGGTCCGTCTCTCTCAGGTCAGTTTGGTGACACTGGACAACGGCTATCTAAAGTTATAGAGCCACTTCCACGATTTATCTGGGCGATGACGGTGGGGAGATCGTACTCCGAAGTCCACGGGCGACCGCAACGGTTCGGTTATGACACCTGGTCAGAGCTTGAGGCGGCATGACGCGATCTGCGGTACTGACAAGCGATAGAGCGTATACAGCATCATGCGGGTATACACGCAACATCTTGTTCATGCTCATCCCTTGCGGCTCCCTCTGCTGCAGGAGTAATTGTGCGCCGTCCTCGATGTGGGCCTGGAAAGAGAGTTGCCTCGCTTGATCAAAGCTGGGTTCATGTAAATGCGAATCATCCGACCCTCGATGCCATTCCATATCATCCCCTGATGACTTCTCTGTATCATTCCCTGGGAGGGGTTATTCACTTCTCTCAGCCAGGTAACCGGCTAAGAGGAACCAGGCCAGAGACTCGCTGATAAACGTGGCGGCGATCGGACTAAACTCAGACCCCGAGTCGTCAACCAGTACATTACGCAGTCGTTTGCGGTTGGATGAGCAGGAGTCTAGTAACTTTCACGCTACTGACTCTCGATCGGGAACGTTTCTGTAGCGCTTGGGAGGGACTCTTCCAAGACACGCTGGGTCAGAGATTGGCGTCTGCTGTTTCTTAGTACCGGCGGCCTTGCACTGCGAGAGAGCGTTTAGGAGTTCTCGGAGCATCTTGTCGGGAGGAAAGGTGTGAGAAGTTCTTGGGTCGGATGCCGGGAGGTCCCAATCATGCCGCCCAAAGCTTAAGTTTGGACGGGTCTATACGTTCAGTGATTGAAATTTCCTCGTCCTCCTAGGCTAGAGAGATGTACCTATTTCCTCGCTGCTACCGACGAGTCCAGTAGTAACTGTTGCAGAAGCTCATGTTCGAAGGCAGCGGTGCAGTAAGTGTGGGTCAAGGAAACATTTCTAAGGCCTACGGCCCAGCTCCTCTATGGTTGTCAGGTTCCGCAAGCTGTTGGAGGACACTGGAACGTCCCCAAGTGTAAATTAGTGGTGTTCAAAAAGTGTGGTATCCACCACAAGTCGCAGTGACATCTGTCGTCAAATCCTTGAGAAAATTTGAATTGTGATCAGTTGGCGGCTTCCCAATCGACCTGAGCGTGTTCAGACACTCTGGATCGACACGTTAACAGGTTTCGAAACATTGGGCACGGCGGTTGACATGCCTGACGGGAGCCCTCAAGTGACTGGTGGCGCAGCTCAATTTTAGCATATTACGTACAGTTTTTACGGAACATGGGCCTCGCCGTAGATTATGATTTTGCCGATAAACTCGTACTGCTTCGGCAGCATTTTCCCCGTTCAGATAAAACACCTTTATCAATTCACCTTAAGTGTCTTCTTCTTGTTTCGTTAGAATACCTGATTTAAGAAATAGTTTTCCCACACTGATTTTTAAAGGTTCTCCACACACAATGCTTTGTATATGGTTTTCTGTGATTGGTGCTTCTACTGTCTATCCCTGTGTTTTATGCAAAGTGCGTCAATGCATATCCTTTCTGTGTTTTCATTGGTCCTTTACAATGCTCTTCTTTGTAACTATTTTACGCGGCAATTTTCGTCATAAGTGTATCTTTCCAACGCTATTTATGGTTTTTCAATGCGCTGAGAATTCTACGCAGAAAGAAATGTGTTGCCCTTCGAAAATTTCGAATTTTTTCGCTGTAAGCGTAACCGCGAGAGCTACATTGTTTTAAATCATTACGATCTTGATCGCATACCTTCACATAATAATATACGAAATGTCCTTTCGATTGGTTAAGCGGGTGGACCGCTAGGGGCTCATATATCGGGTACGTTTTTTTTATGACCACCCTGTATGTATATGTGTCTTCTATATACATCTGTATATGTGTATATCTTCTAAATTTCCTTAAGAGCCTCTGAACTGATTAAAATAATTACTTTTAAACTACAGATCTGGTACACCAGGAAAAGTTGTAATTTAAAGGGTTCTTTGTATCGTGTGTAGTTTTGTTCTTAGGAACACATTAAATTTTCCATTTTATGATTATCGACTGTGTTTCAAACTCGAGCGATGACCAATAGATTACCATTATAAATCTAAGAGAGAGTGGCAACATATGATAAATAAAACATGATACTGGGAAATTCTTTCTTAATACAAATCTGGAGCCATGCTAAACTAGGTGTAACTAGATTGCCTTTATAAGTAAGAAAATTGCACATACCAGCCATAAACTGTGTTTGGTCTACAAGTTTTTGGACAACATCTTCATGAGATATTATTGTGTCTTTATATATATATGAAAAGAGGCGAAAAACGACCAATACATTTTGATTGGTGGGTAACATTTTGGCCTAAAATCTTGGCGAGCCTGCATTCACCATCAATCTAATGTTTGGTGACTTGTCTCTCACATTTAATAGAACTTAGCCAGGCGACTATTTAAAAAACACCTGAAATATGAATTGCATCAGTTTAAGATATAGTAAACTGCTCTGAGATTGCCTTTATATGATGATTACATGAGCTAGACATCATGTGTGTATACGACCATCATTTTAGTTTTAAAGATACTCGTATGACAATATCATATATTTATTTGATAAATTGACCGTGTTTTTGTTTCAAAATATACACTTTTGTGCCATCGACTGTCTCTTAATATATAAGTATAAAAATATGTCATCTTAGTAGCAAGAGCTTTTTGCACAATTTTAAGCATGCCCTTTGTTAAGAAACAATTATTTAATGTCACGTTGAAATTTTTATTTTTATTTATTTATTTTATTTTTTTTTGTATGAAGATTATTTGTTCTTTATTCATTTTTTTCTCAAAAATATAAATAAGCATATAAGAATTGTGATAAATTTATCACAAATTTATACAGTTTACGTACTTTCTAATAAATAAAATGAAAATTTTCTGTAATAAAAATAGTAATGGTCGATCTTGCATTTGCTTTAAAACAAAAAACATTTTCCTCTTAAACAACACACTTCTCTAAATATTTCTTTTTGTGTAAAATTATATTTAAAACATTTTTCTCAAAAAGATCTTATAAGTGCATAAAACTTAAAAAGCAAAATTTAAATGATTGATAATTTTTTGTTTTCTTCTGTTTTGTTTTATTACATCAAGTTTTACTTTTAAAAAATGTATCGAAATGGTAATTTAAAATATCTTGTTATTCCCTTTAGACTATAGCATTACAGTATTTATGAATTTTGGTGAAGGAGAGTTTGTTGTAATATATTTGGTTTACTATATGTAAAATGAAAATTTCATCTTAAAGCATTTTTTTTTTTAGTATTTGAAATAAAAATGTCAGTTCCAATTTGAATTTTGGGTACATAAATAAAAAACTATTTTTCTTTATTTCAAATTTTTATTTCATAATGTATTTATACAAAATGATGTTTAAAGAAAATTTTGCGTATACATTTATTCTATTCGTATACTCAAACACAAGCGAAGAACAGATTGCCATTGGAAATGATACGTTTTTTGAATAACTGGCATTTATTTTACAAAGAATATTTCTGTTTTTTTACATTTTGAAATTTGAGAATTATCAAAATTAAAATCGTCATCTTCAGACCTAATTTTCTTATATTCCTTGAAAACAGTATTTTCTGTTCTCAAATGATTTTTGTTATCAAATAGCACCAAGAATAAGACAACTTCTTAAACCGCTTTGGAAACAAACTGCAATGAATGTATTCAAAGCTACAATGAGAGATATAATTACAAAATATTGATATATATATTTCTTTTTAATCAAAAATAGAGCTTCGAAAATGAGATTCGCTGGCTTTTAATTTTCTTCAGAAGTTCATATTCTTTCAAACTAATAAACCACTTTGAATTTTTACTTAAAAAATAAATACACACATTCACTATTATTATTATATTTAAATTTCCTAAAATTCAGTTTCGAAGAAATCAACAGCCTCGTAAAATTATAAAATGTTGTAATACTTTAGAATTGAACGTTCAAGTTTTACAATCTTAAATGGAAAAATAACAAGATTTTATTTCAAAAACAGGTTTAATAAAAGCTTAAGGTGGCTTTCTAAACTAAAACATTTTTAGCAACTCTTCCCGTAATTTTAAATTTGGGCATTTTATTATTTGAGGCATTAAACCCGCGGTTCCCAACCTGGGTTACGTGGAGGGTCTAAAGGGGGTACGTAAAATTAATGTCGGCAATGGCGGAAATCACAAAAATGGTTTCACTGAAAACACAGAAAGAAATTTGATACTTTTTGGATTACAAAGTTAGTCTCATGTGTAATTCCAATGTGTTACACTCAAAATGAGGGGAAAGGCCCTATAAACATAATAATAATTAATTGATAATTGAATGTCACTAGCTCCGCTGACCACTAATCGTATTGCATAAGTACTTATATATTTACCCCCATCTTCCGGATTCCCATAACTGCCATTGATCATTACACAATATTACTTCCCCACAACATTTAACTTATTATTCCTGTTATAATAATAACTGCAGTATGCCTTAATTACGTCAGAGTTCCTTCTTCTAATGCTTTATTTTTAAACGCATTGAAAATCAGGTCATTATTTTCGTTTTTGAATAGGCAGTGCTCTGTCGCTATTTTGTATTAATAAGAAAGTTTCCTTCTTTTTAATGAGTATATCCCTAATTTTTAAAAAGAATATGTGCGTTTTATTAGTGACGTTAGGTGGGGGGGGGCATGTTTCTGATAAAAGGGGGTACTCCAAAATGAATAGCACAAGCAAGGGGTACGTGAAGGGAAAAGGGTTGGGAAACACTGCATTAAACAGACGCGCAGACACACACACACAAGCACTCACATCCGCGCGAACACACACACACATATATATATAACGAGCGGACCAGAAATTTTCACACAGAAAAGAACAGAAGAATGTTTATATTTAAAAACAGGACAATTGCACCATAATTTCTATAATTCAAATACAACATTTGCTAAATGGTACATACATTAAAATCGTGATTAGCAAAATTGACTTTGAAGAGGCTAGAATCATAATTCCAAGCAAGAATTCTTATGTTAATAAAATTTTAGAGTCCCTTACGATTATTAGGCTTGGGCAGTATACATGTAACGATAATTTATCCTATAACATTCATAAAATCTGGCATAATATGTTATAATCCATTAATACAATCTGCTCATTTTGTCTTTTAACCCCTCTTTTCACTACAGTGGTATGATCCACTTGGTTACCATGGGAACTTGATGACGTTTGCGCGCTCTCCGATCATGTTTTCTCCAGAACTCTGACGTGTATGCTCATTTTGACATTTTCGACTTGTTTGTAACATCCTGATGACGTTCGCAGAAGCGAAATGTAACGTTGATGTTTAATTGTGGTTGTAAATTCACGATTTTAATGTATGTACCATTTAGCAAATGTTGTATTCGAATTATTAGAAGAATGTTTATCGTGTATACACTACAGTAGTATGGAAAAATTACAGTACAAAAATTACAATACATATAAAATTCACACGCACACGCAAACATACATATATGCAATATTTTACAGGTATGATAACTTTTAGGAGTAAATTATTTAAGTAATATTCAATAAAGATCGGTATAAATGTCATGCTTATATAGTGTTTCTGGAAGACATTAAAAACATTCTGAATTGATTACACCTTTATTATTGGTTTAATTCCAGTAAATATTTGTATTTTCTAATATGTACTGAAATTAAAGACCGTAAAAAATTATCAAAAGCGGGAATATTAACTTGTTACAGTTGAACGAAAAATATATTGAATAAAATATTCGAATGAGAAAGGAAACGTTTCTAATAAGAAATATTAAAATATGTATATATGTACTTGGAATACACAGGTTTTACGTCTGTCAAACGAGACATCAAATTTAGAGCTGTAAATTATCATACATTTTTATTGACATTAAATGGAATTCTTTTTTTATTATTATTATGTTCAGCAGTAATAAAATATTTTAAATTGATGAAAACAGTAATATTTAAGTTTATTGGTATTTTGTTACTTATTTGTAGTTTGTTTTCAATTATTTCAAAGATTTCTGATTAAAACAGTTGCATTAAACATAAATATTTCAATTTTCTTTGTTTTGTGCCGTATTGGACAGCTGATATATTATAACAAACAACGAAAAAAAACATTCTTCTCTTAATTTTGCTGTTTATTTTACACATTATTATTCTTAATATCAATAAATAAATCTCAAACATTACTTAACATTCACTGCCTTTACTAAATACTTTAAAACGTATATAATGTATTTCAATGAATGTTTCTCAAAATTTTAAATTCATGACATTTTTGAAATTTGCAATTTCTAAGAAACTAATTTTTTCCACACTTCTCCATAGTAAGTATATTTTAATCGTATTACATTAATCAATATTATAAATGAAAGAAGAATTTTCATATCATCTTCTATGAATATTTTAATGTTTTTAAATGTATGTTGTATGTCCTTTGGATTTCAATAAATGTATTATTAAATATATTTAGAATAAAACTGTTATCTGCATTTAAAGTTAATTATGATCCTTAAACATTTTAAAACGTATATAAATCATTATAGGAATACTTTTAGAAATTCTCTTGCATTGAACGTAATTGCTAAATCATATATTTCTCATTTTTTTCTTCATAGAAAGAGTAAAATAACAGTAATACAAACAATATATATATATATACATTAAAAATCGATTTTTTTATCTTTTATAACTCGTCACTTAAATATTAAAAAGATCTTTAAAAATCTATAAATGTATTTTGACCTGTGAATTACAATGTCTTTATCAAAGCAGTTAATACTTTGGAATTCATGATCATAATATCTTTTTTTTCATAAATGAACAAAAATATTGACGATTATATAAAAATATTTTTGTTTTATTTAGATTATCTCCAAGTAAACAACACATAATTAAAAAAAATAAGAATTTACTGTTATCTTTTAATCATTACCACTTGCAGGATATATGATTAAATTTTTACTTTATTTCAATAGATAGAAATATTTTTTAAGCAAATATTTCTTTATAATAGTTTATGGCAATATAATTTTATTTTGTGTCATGTAGCAATTAAAGTTTGCAAATAAAATCAAGAGCAAAATAATTGTTAAAACTTATCAGCATCTATTAATAATTAGGTTTTTAAAAAATGTATCTTTATAATTTAATAGCGCAGTCATCAGAAACATCTGCATGAATTTAAATTCTTAAAAATTAATTTTTGGAAGAAGAAACTTTTTAATTTGTTTGAATCTAGTATCACGAATAAATTACAGTCCTTTCGTCAGGAAATGACTCCCATTATTTAAATTCAAATTCTAGTACTTACATTTAAAAAAATTAAATTAATATATTTTCCAACGAAATATTTGTAACAATGTTAATTTACATTTTAAGAAAACAAAAGGTTCTGTAACTATGGATTAAACAAATTAAAATTTAAATGTTTAATAAAAGGAAATGAATTAAATAATACTTTTAAGATGGTGTAATTATTTTTTAAATATGTAATGAATGATTATTTCATGTTTTTTTTTAATTTAAAATTTAATTTTTTATATGTCTGATTTATGAAAAGTATTATTTTATAATTTATTCTAAAGAAAATTTAATTCCAAAACATATTCCATGGAAAAGGAAATAAATCGTTATGAAACATAATTACCGAGATTATTAAATGAAATTTTAATTAAAGTCTGTAAATGAATGTATTTTTAAATTTAATATTTTATTTAATACTAGCCGGTCGCTTTCATGTGGGCCCCAGATGCTTTCTAAAGCGTATAATCCGGACACCCCTTAGGGCCCAGAAAGTGCATTTTACTTGCAAGCAGAAAAATATAAATAAAATATTTTAAAATATACCAAAATATCTAATAAAAATTCAAAAAACCACTTAAACAATGATTTCGCGGCATAAAAATATATATTTTTTCATGATCCCCCAGACAAAGATCAGTTCGGCCCTAAAAGTGATTATATAGGGGAAAGGGGAGTAATTTCAGTTAGAATAAACAAAAATGGGAAAGCCTAAGTACAGGGCGATCATTGCAAATGGTAACTGTGGTTTCACGCTTTCAACAGATAAATTGTGAAATTCGTGATCAAAATAATGGGGCCCTGTGTTCTTCTCAACCATATATCATTAATACAGCGATTGCTATAACATGGCTCCGTGAGTTTTCCGTGCAACAATCGTTAAAATAACAATAATTTTACCAGAGACATGTGGGTTTCACACCTATAAACTTGTTATACGGCAATCATAATGAAGCCTTCCCCGAGCCCTTAAGTATGGTGATCAGTATTTAAATCGCAAATATTTACTTACAAAAAATGTATTTTGAGAACAGAAGAAAATGTAGTATATTTTGTAAAAAAAATTAAATCCGATCACTAAAAGACGAAAAGCGAGAAACAGCTTATAAAATATGAAAAAAAAATCGAAAAATATCACGCAAAATATTTAATACAAAATCAGCGATAGCTGCCTTATTCGTTTAATCTTCCATAATCGGGTGATGTCGGTGACATAATCGCTAGCTCTAATTGCTGAAATGCGTGTTTAACTATTTGTTTAGTAGATTTGTTGTACCGAATTTCACGCTCTGAACTAAAACTGCTGCTACGATATGGCGAAAAGGCGAAATCACCTAAAACTTTTGACCCCTACAACCCCCTCAGTGGTTGAATTTCTAAAATCGCTCAAATAACTGTTTGACTATTTTTAGTAGGTTAGTTATCCTGAATTTCACGCTTCTAGCTAAAACAGCTGCTTGGATATTACGAAAAGGCGACATGACCTAAAACTTTCACCCTCCATTTATTCCCTTAGGGTGAATTTTCAAAAATCCTTTCTAAATGGGTGCCTACATTGTGTAAGGAACATGGCTTCCAAATTTCACTGTCCTAGGAACAACGGTTGAGGCTCGACGTTGATGTCATGTTTATGAGTCAGTCAGGACATGTTCTTTCATAATTCTTTTTTTTTTTTCAAGTGGTTATCTCCACCCCACGTTGCATATTTTTAAAGGTATTGTAAAACAATAATAATAATAAAGTTTGCCAAATATACTAGATGTGCTATATCTAGAAGTTGAAACTTATATTCTCATATCAGATATAATCTTGGAAATAAATCATGATAGAAACAGTGAGATTAATTAATTTTATACACATTGCAAATGGGTTTGTAAATACTGTCTTCTCTTAAAATTAAAACAAGAAAGAAAAATCATGCATCAAGCGTAAATTATGAAATGCTTCTCAGTAATTCCAGAGTACTTTAATGGAATATGAATAAAGAAGCTTTTTTAAGGAAACAGCTTAGAAAATGCATAACACACTTGAAGATAAATTTCAGCAATTACTGTTTATAGCCGGATACGTAAAGAATTCTTTTTTGCATGCATGTACATGATATATAAGTCTGTAGAATCCAGTGAACTAATATTTAGGTTAGTCGAAAATTCCAATTCAGTAACTCCAAACTATAGTCAGAAATGAACTGAAATCATTTAGTGTCGTCCTTTATATTATATACAGATTTTTATACACGCGTCATATGAAACGAAATTGTAATTGGGAAAGAAGAGCATAACATTACTGAAAACGTACATTCAAAAATTGCCATCCATACATGGCTATGTATCCAGTGCTTTGTGTAGACCTGTATATGAATTTATTTATATTCTACTAACATATCTCGTCATATACTAAATTTTGTTCTGATATAAACTGCATTAACTCAAAAACACCCTTAATCAATTCACGCTCGTACTTAGTAATGCTTACGAAATATACGAACTGCAGCCCTGTATAGAGGCATTCAGAAGTCAATCCGACTAAGTTCGGGTAATAAGCTGATTGCGTGGAATTTTTTTTATATATATTTATACAGCGCTGAAATACCTTTGATTTAAAAAAAAAAAAATTAAGGAACATAAATATACTGAATCAAAATATGCTGATAAAATAATTTTTTATATAGATACTTAACTTTAACTTCTTATACTGAGCATTTTTATTTGATGGAGTTAGTATGGTTGGTTTTTGAACTTCTCAATGATCTACAGAATTTATATACACATTACTTACACTGTTAAAAAATTGTAGCAAACTGTCCAGTCATTCGACCGTTTTTATAGAAAACGTTTACGTAACCGTAATTTAACGATATTCTGACCATATTATTGCCCATATTATGGTCAGAATACTGTTAAATTACGGTTATGTAACAGTTTTCTTTAAAAAAAGGTCGTATGACCGGACAGTATGCTGAAAATCCCCTAAACTTAAAAACGAATACAACTTAAAACTCACTTCCGGCATTTATCGCTCATTACAAAAAAAAAAAAAAAAAAAAAAAAAAAAAAAAAAAAAAAAAAAAACAGAAATGTATTGTGTGTCTGTGTAAATGAATGATAACGGTGATTAACGTCATATTCTACGTTACGCATATAATAGTATACCTCAATAATGTATATAAAATTTCATTATGTTTCAAATAGTGGAGATTGAACTGCTATCATATATAAAAATAAAAACAAAAAGTGTGAATAAAAATACTTTTAAATATGCTAAATGAAATTATTTGTATGTACAAAAAATATTTCGAAACAGTTTAGGATGACTCCAATAAATAATATATTTTTTAAATATTTATATAATTTTTTACTGTGTATAGTATTTTTAATGTATTTTAAATTTTAATTTAATATCTATTTGTACTGTCATAATATATTCAAAGAATATTAAACAGTAAATTACATTAGGATATAAAATGTATTCCTCTTAGAACGCAAAAATTTAATGCAAAATATGCAGGGTTAATAAACCTCAGAGGCTAATGGGTAGGTACTGCGCGAAGAGGTTTTGAACGTTAAATAACATCTTAAATTTTATTAATAATAAATATTATCCGTGAAGGAAAAGAACTTCGTCATAGCTGGCGTAGATAGATTTTGAAAACTGGTTTCTTTAATCTAATGCCTACATACAAATATTTGCATTTGTAGATTCTTATAAATATATCATTCTTCTGCTTTTAATAATTCCATAAAATATCTGCATATTTCAAATAACACCAGATTCACGTTATTTTTCCGATTCAATGTATATTCTATTTGACATATAAAGGAACATGCCTTTTATAGTATTTATTCGGAATACTTTAAGCTACATATAAATATGATTTTTTTTTAAAATCTAAATTTGTTTCCAGGAACTTTCTTTAGGAAGTATACGTTTTCACTACATCTGTTATGTTCGTCAAAATTCATCATAACTGACGCAGGTAGATTTCGAAAACTGGTTTCTTTAATTGAATGCCTACATAACAATATTTGCATGTGTTGATTCTTCTAAATATGTAATTCTTCTGCTTTTATTGATTACATAAAATATCGGCATATTGCAAAAGACACCAGATTTACGTTATGTGTCCGTTTCCGACGTTTATTCTATTTGACATATAAAGGAACATGCCTTTTATAGTATTCGGAATACTTTAAGCTACATATAAAAATAAAAAAGATATATTTTATCTAAATATGTTTCCAGGAATCTTCTGTTAGAAGTATATTTTTTCACTACATATTTTATGTTCGTCAAACTTCATCATAGCTGGCGCAGATAGATTTTGAAAACTGGTTTCTTTAAATGAATGCCTACATAACAATATTTGCATTTGTCGATTCTTCTAAATATGTAATTCTTCTGCTTTTAATGATTACATAAAATATCGGCATATTGCAAAAGACACCAGGTTTACGTTATGTTTCCGTTTCCGATGTTTATTCTATTTGACATATAAAGGAACATGTTTTTTATAGTATTTGGAATACTTTAAGGTTCATATAAAAATGAAAAAAAAAGCTTTTATCTAAATATGTTTCCAGGAACCTTCTGTTAGAAGTATACTTTTTCACTACATCTGTTATGTCGTCAAACTTCATCATAGCTGGCGTACATAGATTTCGAAAACTGGTTTCTTTAATACTGGTTAATACTTAACTGGTTTATTTTCAACTGTATTATTCATTTTCTAACTAAATAAAATTTTAGATATATACAAATCAAAAGTTCATATACAGGGCTTCACAAAATAATTGAAGTTTCTTTCCGGATATGTGGAGTAATGGCTGAAATCTGGTTTTCAAATATGTTATGCGTTTTCTAATATGTTTACTTGAATATCGGTTTCAACTTATTAAACGGTTAAGTTTTGTTAAAGTATTCTGAAAATGTTTACAAAATATTTCATAATCTATGTTTGAATAATCATTTTTCTTTCTTGTATGTTCATAGATGACATTTTATTGTAACGATAAAAAATAAAATAAAATTTCAATTTGCATAAATGATGTTTAAAACCATGACGGTGTCAAGGATATTAAAATTACACTGACATAATTTCTCTCTATATTAAAAAAAAAGTAACCACCGCCACCGCAGCCGCAGCCGCTGTCAATGTAAATTTTGTGCCTTGAAGTCTTTGTGAACTAATATCCAGAAAACTATTACATATAAAAATTGATAGTTTTTTTAAGAAAGGTTCGATAAACACGCTGAAGCAATTTTTGAATCGAAGAATTATTTAAAGAGATAGTTAATATAAAATTTTGTCAAAATAGTTCTCTTAAGAAAGTTTTATAGGAACGGAAACTATGCACAGGAATTTAACTATAATTTATAAGGATATAGTTGACAAGCTTGTGGTGTGCAGAATGCAATCATTTTTTTAATTTGAGTAATTTTTTGAGATTATATTTCATTTTCTTTTTCAAAATGATAATTATTTTGATGAAGATTTTTTTCATTTCATATTTCATAAAATCTATTATTTGAGTTGTTGCCAATTTGTAAAATAGCGCAAGTAATAATATTCGCGAAGAGACCGGCCAATTACCGAACTGGACAACTTCGTTTTAAATTGATTGGCCAATTTTCGAAATGCCTAGAGAAAGTCAGTCACTTCGCGAAATGGCTGTGGGTAGTCTGCCAGTTTGAATGTAAGTGCTTGGCAAGTATTGAAAATTAAGTATGTATCATTTATAATTCATGTACAGGAATACTCAAAAGTGATCTGTGACATAATGGTCTATGGGGGAAATTAACTGCGGCGTACCTTAATGGTGTTAGACTGTTACAAACATAATAAAATTGATACGAATTTCTGAAGTGTATTAAAACATGCTTTCTGTAGAATAGGGTGTACAAAGTGTTTATCACTGATTTACTCACAAAAAAAAAATCTGTTATATAATTGTCTGCGGGGGAAAAGTGTTTGCAGCTTATTTTATTTATGTTTAACTATTTCAAATATGATGAAATTGATAGTCACTACTGATTTTTATTACAAGATGCTTGATGCTTGGTATAGAATGTGATGTACATAGCAAGTTCATTTATAAGGAGGTATAATATATTTCGAATACAGTACTCCTATCCGAAGTATTATCTATAAGCAATAATTGATTTTAGTGCGCTTTCTGTTATGGTATGCGTTGTTAAGTTTAACTAAATTTTTGCATACTACGTGGCGTGTATAAAAAATTATTAATCCTATACAGGGCTAAACAATGTAAATCGCATGTATTACTGGGGTGCTTTTAAAAATGTGCATTAAAGATACTTTTTAATTTGAATAATGCATTTTGAAGCTCTAATATATTTAGATTACCAAAAAATGTTTCTAAAATATAAATCAAATCATATATAGCGCTATAAAAAGAACTAGATACCTGGCTGCCTATGAAAAGTAATTCCTGTAAGTGTAATTTCAGTAGTTTTATGTGCATTTTTGCCTGAATTAAATTATAGATTAGTAGGTGGCTATAATATAAGTATCATTATTTAGAGCTGTCTGTATCTTGAAGGAATAACCCGAATGAAACCAAAATCGGCACACTTACTATTCGAGAAGGGGGGAGATTAATGGGGAAACAAAGAAAAAAATTTCAATAACCGCCAACAGATGGCGCTTTTGAGTGCGAAATATAATGTGTAATATTGTGTACCGTGGAGGTGGTGCAAACCTCCATGACTTAAAAATCGCATATACAAAGTCTACAAAAGATCGCTTCTGATATATTACATTCCGCAGTTGAGCAAGTCGTACACCGCCTGGATTGTGTCCTCCAGCACAGTGGCCATGTGGAACCTGAACTTGATCGGCACAGCTAGATGAAAGCGTAACCACATTCACTGTGACATTTTTCGAAAAAATAGGTATGCCAGAAGGTTTTACGACTTAATTCTTGTATTACACATTATATATCACACTAAAAAGCGCCATCTGCCGACGATTAGTGCACGTATTTTTTTTATTGCTCACTTCTTCTTTCCCCTTCTCGCATAGTAAGTGTACCGATTTTGGTTTCATTCAGGTTATTCCTTCAAGCTACAGACAGTTTTCAAATAGAGATACCTGTACTATAATCACCCGGTATATACACATGTGAGTGTGTGTGTGTCAATACATACAGGTTGATCAATAATTAACTCAGCTTGATTTATTATAAATAACTTTTAAAACAGTCTCATTTTTCTTGAAGAATTTATGCCAAAATAAAACTTCAGAAAAAATAAATAGCTTCAGAAAAGATGCATTTTTATACTCACATATATAGAATATTATAAAATTGTAAGCTCGTAATTTATTATTAGGTGTCTTGATATTTTAGTTAATTCTGTCAAAATTTAAGTTTTGTTTTCCGCTAAAAAGAAAATTAACAATTAAAAGAAAACAATTGTCACCACTATTTTAAAGCTTTTAATTGTACAAACATTGTAGTAAGTAGGTATAAAGTAGGTATTATACAAACATATGCAGTAACTAGCTTTTAATACTTGTTAAATAATTTTTATTGAAATGTAATTTTGAATATCATTTGAATTTATAAAACATTTCTCCAACATGATTCAATGTAAAACGAAAGCATTATTGAATCACATTATTTTTATATTGAATCACATTATTTTTTCAACTTTGTAAAAAAGCATTAATAAGCGAAAGAAAGGAACGAATTTATTTATACAAAGGGTTTATTTTTACTATACTGCCAAGCGTTGAATGCAGATTAGGGATTCTTAAGAAAAAATGCCGTGAATTATTATTAATTTGCAAGAGAAGTCATGAAAAGTGTACACAATCATTCAATTCTCGTTACGCTGATACTTGAAACAAAAGATTTCCTCATCAAACCCTTTATTTTGTAGAAAGTAGGTATATTACGTATTAAAGTAACTGGTCACATAAAATTTGTAGAAATTCAAAATGAAAATGTACAGAATTGATATTGCCACTTAGAATCAATAGACGACAGTTCTTCATTGGCTGTTTCATTTATTTAAAAATAGTATTCAGAAAATCATGTACATAAACATGCCCCTCACCTCCCTCCCGACTCTAGGCCTATGTGTACGTATACGTCTTTGTGAGTATATGTGTCGTTAACAATGAAAGATAAGTAAAAAAGAAAATTCAGAATGCTTCATCTCCATAATTGTTCTACAAATAGAACATTCATGCATTTCAAAGTACATAAAGGCATGCAAAATATTTTGCATCGCTTTGAAACTCATGCAGTATTGACTTTATTAAAGAATATTTTAATAATATAAACTTTATTAAAGGAAATGAAAAGAATTAAAAATAATAATTTAATAGTATATTATGATGAAATATCTTTGCGCAATCAATGTATTTGCTTACATCTTAAAGCATTTAAATAAAATATATAATGAACATTTTCTACAGAAAATCATGTAGCTTTTCCCTTGTTTGATGTTGTTCATAGTGCATACATAAATCATTTCACAAAATCCTTCAAAATAGATATTATCTGGATTTTAAATATGAATTCACAACGCATCAGCGTGATTTCTGAAACATCGTAAATTATATGTGTGTTCATTAGATCCATCTTTTGACAAAATATACTCAATCATTTGTAAATATACCATACCTTTAATTTTCGTGGAGTACTTTTAACGATGAAAACATAATATAAACAGATTATAAGATAAAATTTTAAATTAATGTAACAGTATTGTATTATGTAAAAGCTGAGTGAAGTGATTATGGAAAATTGTTTTTAATTTACCATTTAAAATACTTTAGTGTTACTTATTGTAAGTTATTGTTTTATTCAAATTGTTTGTCCCTTTGAGTATTATTTTATAAATGATTGTGCGTGATTTTAAATAGTTATGTGTTATAGTTTATTTAAAGGGTGTGATTATCTTTTGAAATTTCAGGTTGTAATGTAAGTTTACAACGGTACTATTTACGTTAAAGTGTAATGACTCGAACACAAAAATTTTAAATAGATTAGTATAGTCAATTAAATTCGTATACAGTAAAAAAAGTTATGCCTCCTACAAGCTGTGTTCACCATCCCCCGTCCAATACTCGCCGGAAATAAAAATTCTTTAATTTTCTCTGTTTTAAAAAGATTACCCGATTTCCAGAAATTACTAACCATAAACAGTAATTTTGTTGTTTATTTGCGTATTTTCTGTGTCAGAATTTATTTATATTTCACAAACTTCTTTTAGTGTAATAAATTTAGTTCTGCAGGAAAATGCTAAAGGCAATTAAAAACTTTCCTTGAACAGTGCCCACCCATATGCTGAAAAACACACGCATTTTTTGTTTAAACGAAGAATAGAATTGTTATATGTGCATAAATCTAACGCGCATTAATGTAAATAAACATAAAATCGTCTATTACATCTGAAAATGAACTTCCAGCAATTGTCACTCATTGACAGTAGTCTAATGATATTATTTTGTCTGACCCTGTAAATGAACTATAAATCCTACACTGCAAGAAAAAAAAGAATTGTTGATTTTACAGTATAATACTGACACCCCAGATGTACAGTAAATAACAGTAATGCACTGCCACGCATGCGCTGCTGTGTCTTACTGCTTATTTTACTGTAAAATTAACATTTTTTTTTTTCAGTGAATGTACTCCATTCTTTACAGAATGTATCTTATATTGTAACTCAGTAAGATACATCCATATTCTTATGTTACAAACAGTGTAAAATAAGTCCAATACTATTCAAGTGTGTTGGAAAGTGTTAAATAATTTCACAAATATACCCATTATTCCTTTATATTCTGTGTCAGTATAATCCGATATTATTATTTTTGAAATGCTTTAGAGATTTGTTTTATATTTAAGCAATTCTTTAATTGTCTGCTTTGATGAAATAATGTTAGAGTAAATTTTAAGAAAATATAGTTTGAATCAGAGCCATTTTATTTTACCGATTTATTGAGGCATACATAAAAGGGTCTATAAACCTAAATTCCTTCCTTTAAAAATAATATAAAAAAATTTAGATTTCGAATTTTCTGATTCTATTATATAATATTCAATGTTTAATGTTTTTTAATAAAATTTTATCATCTTAATATGCATCTTTAATCTATATGTCTCGCCTACTTAAATTTTATATATATTTAATCTAATCATGATATCATTAAATATTTCCACCCAATATTAGGACAAAATTGTAACTATTTTTTATAATTAATATAGTATTTAATTTCTAATTAATGTGCATTGATATAAAGTGAATCGTAAATAAATATTCAGTATCAGAATAGTATTAAAAACTACAAAAGGATAAGTCTGATGTAATAATGTCAAAGCCAAAATACCTTCATTATCTCACTAAATTTTTAATAGATCTGATGATATAATTTATCTTGTTTGTAGCATTTTCCAACATAGTTGAAACGTGTTTAAACATTTGGTTTTTCTACTTTCTGTCTGTAATACACTAATTTCCAACAGTGAAGGTACACCTTATGATTTGACGCTCACAATTACGAAAATAACAAATGTAATAATTATGGTGTGTAAAAATGTACATTTTCAATGTAGCTATAATTTTCTCAACAGTGACATCATCACTAAAATGTTCAATTTTAAATGATTGATAAATACGTGGAAGTGAATTTCATTCTACTTATTTTTTTCCATATATTTTGTTTAAATTTAAAATACAGTGTTTCGGTCTTTCAAGCTCCAAATCCATTGGAAGTTACCTTTCATTTTTTAATTCCAATTGTTTAAACAAAAATATTGTATTCTCCTTATTTAAAAAAATAATTATCGGTTTAATACATTGAGCTCCAACAATCAAGGCACAATGCATGATGTAAAACTCATCATTAAGTAATTAGAAATAAATTTAATAATTATGGCCTGTAAAAATACATTATTTCTATGTAGCTAAAATTCTCTCAATAATAGCATCATCCCTAGGAGGTATAGGTATTTATAGTTTTATGTATGTGTGTATTCTGCTTACATTTATTACTAAATAGATTTTGTCTATATATAATGGCTGTATTTAATATAAGGTAATGCATTAAAAGTATAAATAAAAAAAGATATATTTAAAACCAAAGATGCGTGGAAGTATAAAATTGATAAGTTAATTTGATTAATATCTTAGATATCATAGCCATTTTGCTAGAATACGAAGTAAATTTGTGTTCGTTTGCACGTTTGTGCATGTGTATAAATATTAGAATTTAAACGAAAGGAAATAATAACATTAACAATGGTTGGCTTAAGAAAGTATCTTTCAGTTTTACAATAAATAAAAGTCATCAATTGACATGGTTTTGAATGCAATTCTAAACACTTTGCTAATTTAAAATCAAGAGTTGAGTAATATGATGGTATACAACATATTATTATGATACATTCTTACTGAATTAATTCGTCTGCTTTATTATCAAGAATTTTGAAATAACGAACATATTTCCTTCTACAAGAATTATAGATAAATTTCCATTGATTATAAATCGACTATGATGCAGTGCTTGACGCAGCGCGTAAGTAATTACTTTGAAATATCTTTCAAAGGAAATATTATCTGGATTTTAAATAGGATTTCATATAACATCAATGCAATTTATAAAACTCCACGAATGTTACATTTATTTGTATTATGCTTCATCAAAAGATAAAATCATACATCTATAAATTTGACATAAGTTTACATTTACTAGATTACTGGAATATGATAAAATAATGAATGTAACAATTCAATAATATTTTAATAAATGCTTTTTATTTATTAAGATATTTTGTTTAAGAGTATAAAACTTAAAAATAATATGTTCTACGGTAAGCATCCTTCTTACATTATTTGCAGTTTTATAAAAGCACAGTTCAAATAAAATAGCTTCGTTAAATTCCTCTGACCGACAATCAAAAGGGCAAAATTGTAATGTTGTTTTCACTTTAATTTACTTAAAATGCTAAAAAAACATTATATTTCAAACATGATATAAAACACTATATGAATATAATTTTTGGGACTATTAATCAATACTTAAAGTCTGAAAAATACATTATATTCGTAGAATTATATTAATTTAAACAATGCTGATAATGCAGAGAAACCTACATCATAGTGGGCGGATATATCATTTCACGGCGGTGAGAAGGTTTTTAAAACACCAGAATAAAGTTTTAACAGGAAAATCTTATTAAACAAGCATTATTTGTAATACAGTATTATCTCACTTATACGTCGCCTCTTTTATTCGTCTCTCTCAGTTATACGTCGATTTTCGATAATCCCGGATAAAGATATAGCGATACAACGTTATTTTATTTCATTTATGCGTCTAACATGAAATGTATCTTTCACATATGCGTCGGAAATTTTTCAAGTTTCCCTTGACTCCCATTCTACACAACGTGCAATCAGAACTGTTTTAAATAGTTAACCTTCGTTCTGAAATAATTTGAAAATGATGCATCTTCGGTCAAATATACCAACCAGTAATAGATGAAGAATGGAATGCCGTTATTAATTTTAACTATTTTGTAGATACTGATGAAAATGTATTAACAACAGAAATGAAGGACATACAACAAAGTCACAGAAACACAAAATTATGCCAATGAAGATGAATCTGATAACGAAGAAAACGTATCATCCAACGACTTTTCGAAATGCAATAGCTGCTTTGGAAACCTACCGTCACTACATCCAACTAACACATATATACATCTAGTTCAACATATTCATGTTACAATGAACTCGAAAAAGCTATTTTTAGAGACAGACATCAAATTCATAAATAAACTTCAATTTTAAACTATTTAAGACGTAAGGCATATAATTAAAATTTGGAATTTGTAAACATTTAACAATCTGAGTTAATCGCATTTTTTTTATTATGCCTTATTTTTTAACCATTTCATGATTAATTTTGTCTTAACATTTATTTCACATTTCAAATTTACTTTAATTTCATTTATGCGTCTCACTCGTTTATGCGTCGTTTTTGGTTAGTCCCTTGTACTGACGTATATGTGAGAGATTATTGTAACTATATTTCTGCCCAATAGTGGTAATTTTATCATGAAATATCGATCAAACACACAATTTGACATTCAGGTACCAATGTTAGTGAGAAATATTTCGCAATGTATTTCGTAAATATTTTTCAATATCGCAGTTTTATTGGACTTTTTTCCAAATTAAAACGAATATATCTTCATTAATAGATTTTTTTAAATATGCGGAATGTATATCCAATATTAAACGAATATTGATATTTCATTGGAAGTACATATGAAGAATAAAATTTTAGGTTTAAATATAAAAAATATAACCAATATTGAAATTCTTTGAGTACTATTCAGAGACTATTAAACTACACTGTAAAAAAAACTCAGAAGCGTTTCGGCACAAGGCGGAAAGGTTTCCGGAAATTTATAGTAAACTTTGTGTTCTCCTCAGTTACTTATTATTTCGGAATCGTTACACGTATTTTCGGAAAAATATTCAAAGCTGTGAATTATTCTGAAGAAGTCAGAAACGTTACATTCCATACCGGAAATGTTTTCGAATAGGTAGTGTAAAATGATGGTTACTGAAAAATTCGGAAATATTCGGAAAAATTCGGTTACACTCATTCCGTGTAAAGTTTAAAAATGGAATTTGAAATGAAGTAATATTTGCGCATGCTCATCTACTCCGACCTATTCCACATGTCATTATCACGTGATTTCTATTGCTCTTGAGAGGAAAGACAGCTTAAAACAGATGCAGATGCAACGTATTTATATGAGCTGTAAGTATTCTGTTTTATAATTTCTTTTGTTTGAGAGAACAATATGCTTTAAAAATAATATTATCAGATTCTATTTTATTGCATATTAATATTGCATTTGTAGTTAATCTTTTGTTGTATACACAAAGTTAAATAACTCGTTCGATAGTTACTTTATAATCTTGTTCCATGAATCTATAATAAATATTAGATATTTGATTGATGAATAATAATGTAGTACTTGTATTAATGAAGTAAAGATAGCACCGTATGTACGTCTTTAACATCTTTTCGTTTTGAGATCGGTTCCGTTTCATAACTTTTCTAATGATGAAATGTATCCTTTATATGACAGAACAAATTCCTAATTTCACTTATACTGTACGTTTTTCCTTCATTTTTTATGAATCAGATATTTATAAATAAATATAATTGAAAATTTGATTTATAAATCTATGAATAATTCTTTTTTAAAATCCAGTCTCGTGAATTCCATGCTGTAAGCAGATACATATGCATTATGAAAATGCTTTATTTCCCAAAATAGATGTATTATTTTTAATACCTTTAAATAAATATATTTTTTAATCTTGTAAGTATAGATATTATTTCAAAAGATTTCGTATCTGTAAATAATTATTTTATTTTATGAACTGTGTACTTATAAAAATATAATTATTTTCTCATGTTATCTCAGACCTTCTCATGTTATACGAATAAAAGAATACCTTTAAATGAATATATTTAGAAGCATGATAGTTGTAAAACACTATATTAAAAATATTTACAAACAGACAAAACATTTTTATCAATATATCTATTTTTAAGTATACAATTCGTGAAAATAAAACAATTACCACAGATATAAAATATTTTCGAATAGTATAACTATTTACAAGATTTTAAAAAAATGTTGAAAGGTATTACTAAAATCTATCTATTTATAAGTATAAGGAAATTAAATATTTTCATTGAGTATCTATTTAAAGGATGGAACTCATGAGGCTGCATTTAAAAAAAGAATTATTTATAGATCCATAAATCAAATTTTCAACGTTATTTATTTACAAATATCTGATTCATAAAAACTGAGTGAAAAACGTATAGTATAAATGAAATTAGGAATTTCTTCTGTCATATAAACGATACATTTCATCATTAGAAAAGTTATGAAACGGAACCGATCTCAAAACGAAAAGATGTTAAAGACGTATATACGGTGCTATCTGTACTTCATTAATACTAGTACTACATTATTATTCATCAATCAAATATCTAATATTTATCATAGATTCATGGAACAAGAGTATAAAGAAACTATCGAATGAGTTACTTAACTGTGTATAGAACAACTTCTAAACTTGTTGTACCTGTAAACTTGTAGTAGGTAAACTAAAGAAGTTTCCAGACGACTCGACTCTGTTCCTACAAAGGAAAATTTGGAAGCCTCCCTTCAGTAGAAGGACATACTCTCAAATTTGGAGTTATTTTAAAATGACAGAAGTATTTGTCATAGAATTAAGTTTTTTCAAAGTTTATTTCGCCTACATAAATAACTTTAAAGTGATATCTTGAGTAGCAGTCTAATAATAAAAGGTGAATAATAAAACGAGTTCAGAAAAATATATGTTTCACACCAGAAATTACAGAAAGTTTATATCATTGCTAATTCTAGAGTATAATTCATCTACAAGATCATACTTCATAGGACCATTTCTATAGTAAGATAAGCGAGTTCGCTCCCCGAACTTTGCAGAAAACCCAACTACGATGATGTGGAGTGGAGTTTCGCCTCGAGCGAATGTAATATTAATTTTTTTGTTTAAAGCATATTGTTCTCTCAAATAAAATAAATTATAAAACAGAAACACGGAGAAACATTTCCAAAACACACAGAGACATTTCCAAAACACACAGAAACATTTCCGATGTATACAAAAACATTTCTGATGTATGCAGAAACCTTTCCTATGTATACAAAAACATTGTTTTCAAAATATACAAATACATTTCTGAATATCTGACCGAAATATGCGGAAACTTTTACGAATATCTGATCGAAATATGTGCAAACATAACAGAACCGATGGGCCACATTGCTGCCCCACCAGATAGAGTAACGTTTCCGAGTTTTTTTTACAGTGTAGTTTAAATGTTAAAATGACTTTAAATTATTTTATAGAATTGAATTTACATATAATGTATTATAAAAGGTATTTCATTCATCTACTAATCAGATATTGTAGAAGTATTTTATCATTGTGATTTCTTTTTTTTATGAAATTTATACAAATTCAATTAATTTTAGTAATAGTAAATACCCTGTTAGGCATACGAGTATGTATACATATGTATACATGTCAAATGTATACGTATAATCACATTTTGTCTGTCACTGCAATTAGAATTTTACATCATCTTCTTTCTTTACTCTCTTCTTGATTTCATTTATTTTCACTTCTTTATCATTGCATGAAATTCGATTTTGATGATACTTACAAACAAAAAATACTTTAAGTTACATTATAAATGTATTTATTATTTTTCTATTATTGGATTATTATTTATTCTGAAATTACAACATTCAAAGAATCTTAATTCTTTTTAAGCATAAACTTAATTAGATTTTTTTATGCTAACATACTAATTTAATTTTCATTTTCATTATAATATTTATATTTTCACTGTATTTTTACTCGCTGATTTTCAAAATAAAAATAATTGTAATAATATTTCTTTTAAATTACTCGGTGCAGATCATTCTTAAATTTATGTGTTCTGATATATAAAACTTCAAAATATAAATATCCCAAACGTGAAGTGGATATATACCCTTTATCAGTCTAATCTAGTTTTGTAATAATTTAATTAGCTCCGACACTTTATAAAAGGAGAGAAAAGTTCCCTGATCTATCATGAAAGTTTACAAAAATATAATGTAATCTCTTTAGAGTAATCCAAGATTACAAAAACTGTTCATTTAACTTCATAAAGTTTCGAAACCAAAATATTTTCAAAATTTAATAAAGCATTACTTAAACAAAAGTCTCTTTTCCTACCCGTAATTTTCGAAAACGTTACAATATAGATTTACAGTGCATTAATGAGTTTTGTCACCCCGGTATCAAAACGAAATATCAATTTTCCAGAACATATTAGTTCTCAGGCAAAAATTTTAATTTTGAACATACATATTCAATAGACAATCACGCCAAATCAGAAGCTTAAAATGAACATTGTTTTGTTACTATTTCATGTATAAATTGTATTAGACAGCTGAAAATGTTTGCTTGAGAAATCATAAAATCAGAAATATAGATATTTCGTGGTAATACTATTTTGAGAAACAGATCATTACACTGTAAAATCTGCTTAGTAACGTTTCCAAAAATTTCTTGAAGTAAAAATATTTTTGTTTTCAGAAATGCTTCTTTAACCCTTTAGCGGGCGGTGGTCACAAAAAAGGACACCTAATTTTAATTCCACAACTGACAAATGACACCAAGAATATTTAATTAACATTTTCATTTTATAAAGTAAGGGAAAATCAGCAAGTTATTCTTTTCTAAGGAAATCGTTTGTAAAATCTGGTGTCAGTCCATTATTTCATCATTTTACAAACAGATTTATTCCGCGCCGGAAAGGGTTAAACCTCGGAAATAAATTTTCTAATGGTGATTCTGAAGATAAAGGATATTATTAGATATTATATCTAACTCGAAAGCTGTTACATTATTTTTCTTTGTACATCTTAATACTTAAGCAATTTATATTTCTATTTTTTAACTCTGTAATAACCATGACATACTTTATTAAAGGCCAAACATAACGCATATCCATATGTTTCATAAATGCGTTTTTGTAACACAATTAGTAATTATCTAGTCTACTACACGAGGTTACAACTAACTAAACTATCAGTATTTCTATATTTACGCACATGCCACTATGTAAATTATTTTAACGATCTTCGGGTATCCCACAGTAATATTTATAAAGTAGCTCCGGAAATTTCGAACACACTTTCACTTAGATCACCGTTTCACTTAGACCTTTTTTATATATCAGCGAAATATGACGTCACGTATTTTGCTGTTTGTATCATTTTAATTTATATTTCATTATTTATATTTTAGTCGTCTTTCTACTCGCGAATTCCAAGGGAAAAACAACACTAAATGTACTTTCATTGAATCGGTTAGGTTTTTTCTTGTCTGAATGTATTTAAGAAGAACTAGTCCTATGTGCCAATCACGAAACTTTCTTCTATCCCATATATGTACTTCAAAATTCGCAATCACAGCACCAATACAAAAAATTAATTTTCGACATTCCGTTGTACATCGGCTGCTTCCAAATCGCTGGGTTACCGGAATGAGAAGCCCTTTTCGCTGCACGAGCAACCGATGTACAGCACAAATAAGAAAAATGAAGAAAATCGCACAAAAATAGCTATCACAGCGCCCCTTTCTTGCGTAATATCCTAAATTTCAATTGGGACTCGCTGGCCATGGCCAAAAACATAAAAATAATATTTGGTATAATTATATGAATAACTTCATATACTTTTCGATGATGACGCAGTAATGTAAATGGGACAAAACATTCTATCACAGCGCCCCCTTCCTGTGGAATATCTCCAAATTCAACTGGGACCTGCTAGCTATAATCCAAAATTTATGAATGGAAATTGGTTCAATTATATGCATAAATGCATATTTTTTAATGACACAAAGAAGACACACACACGGTAACACAGCCAGATGGACAGACAGAAATAAAAAAGAAAACATGTTTATTGGGATCTCTGACCCCTAAAACCTGCAAATCCGTTGAAAACTGGAAGTCGTAAAATGTTTCGTTTACAAAACTTTTTAAGGTTTTGAACATCTGATGAAACATAATTTGTTTTCATTCTCCTCTGTCTGTCTGCTCGGAGTTCGTACTCGGAAACTGTATATGTTAGATACTTGAAATTTTGCATACTTATAGCTGAATACGTCCTGTTATTCGACAAATCATATAATTTTGAAAAAGTGTGACATTATTTTAAGTAATGAATTAATTTAATGACATCCGACCAATTCCGCGATTTTCTTAGATATTAAAACAGAACTTTAATTTGAGTCTGTTTCGAGAAGGCTAGATTGTTCAATGATAGCGCGTTTTCCTCCTAACCCAAAGATTCCGGGTTTTATTCTCGACGACAGAAGTTGAAATTTTCGATTTTTACATTTCATTGTCCGATGTATTTAATTAAAATAATTTTCGTATTATTTTGACATTTTAAGGTTTTTTGTTTTAGCTAGATTAAATCATCTAACTAAATATGCTTCTCAGATATACAAACATATGCTGTTAAAATTGTCTGAAAAGGAGTTCTTGAATATTTCTAATTTGATCTAAAGAATAGCTTCCTCTTAATATTCATTTTTTAATTGCTTAATAGGTGTATAGCCAACGTAATGCAAAGTACCCAAGCCGGGACTCAAACCCGGGTCATCAGTGTAGCGCACTGACGTTCTACCAACTGACTATAACATGTTGGCAAGGCTACAAACGCAGCACGAGATGGAATATTTTCCGTGAACCACCAACTCTGGGGCAAACGCGAAATCAAAGAAATTGCAGCATCGATAATTGAATAAATTCAAATTTAATACTTGGAAAATTGTCCATAGAAAATTTCTCACACCTTGCATTCATAATATTCAAATTTTAATTGCTTAATAGGCGTATAGCGAACATAGTGAAAAAGTACACAAACCAGGACTCGAACCCGGGTCATCAGTGTAGGGAACCGACTTGTTCAGTTGGTAGAACGTAGTAGTGTAAGAAAATAAAGTGTTAAAATGTATATAAAATTTTCTAACCTTTCACTTAAAATACACATTTTATTTTATACACTATAAAAATTGGTTTTGAAAGCTTCAATATTTTAATATTTTAAATAGGGTAGGTTGGGATAAAATTTGTACGAAAAGCATTTTCTATCGATTTCGCATTAATTGTAGCTTAAAAACGATTTTAAAAATATAATGTATTTATGCAATGAGATCATTATTATCATCTATTAAAGTGTTTAAATACATGTGTTTTAATGTTAAAACTTCTAAACTTTTTTTTTTTTTTTGCTTTTTATGCCCCAGACATGTAAAAAAGTTAAAGTGGGGGTATAGTGGGTAATGTTAAAAATAGAATTTAATCAAGTGCAAATTTTATGGAAATGCCTTTATCTTGTTACCAGGAAGAATATTAGTTAGATTAGCTATATTTTACATTAAAGATCTATAACATTCGAGCACAAGTTTCGATAATTTCTAAAAATGTATGATAACCACAAAATATTGATTTTCTAACGAATTTCATAATAATATCTTCATTATCCATTTCTGTAATCTTCTCAAAATATATTTCGATGGATTTTTCACATGATCATTCTATTATTGCCTCGCAACATCTCGGGTAAAGTATAACTGGAACTGAAATTAATGCAGTTTAGACTTTTGTTTAATGTAACCTCTAAATAAATATTAACTAAATGCACTGAGTCCTTTTGTTAAAGAAAAGCAAAATGTCCTCGTATTTTTACCTAGAGATTCTTCATAAATATCTTCGCCCTATCATAGTCTTTCTAAATATGAGCAAGTTTCCAAGATCTTGCAAGATTCATGGATCCTCCTCATTTTTCTATGAAAACATTGAACATTATTCAATTATGTTGTGCACTTTTTTTTCATTTTAACACTAGAACGGCGGAAAATCTTACCTACTGGAACGGCGGGAAGGGGTCATTTTGACCCCTTGATCAAACTACTGAAATAACAACGATAAAATAATTTTAAATGCCATACATAGGACAAAATATGTAATTTACGTGTATTTCAACATTTATATTTAAATTATTTTTAATATTACTTGGTAATTTATTGAATTTTTAAAGCACTGTAAATGTAACGCTTACAGGGCGGTCAATTGGATCATACTACAACTACTGAAATAACTTATTAAATTGATTTAAAAATAGATTGGCATCACAAATTAAAACAAATGCTTATTAAATAAAACACAAATTATAAATTAATATTTTTTCATCAATATTTCCTATATATATTCATATTGTACAATATTTCAAAAATTAACAAATCTGGAATGCTGAATTTCTTTAAATACTTTTTATCTATTTAGGAAAATTAAAAAAAAAAAAAAAATCAAAAAAATTCTTCCAACCAAACAAAAATAACCAACGGTGCTCAGGGGTCAAAATGTACCGCCGTTCTAGTGTTAAATTAATATAACTATTTATCCTATCTGAAGATTACACAATGTTTTTTATTATTACTAAACAAAATAACTTTTTTAATAAGTAACGTAGTTTTCTATTAAGCTAAAATTATTTCCTGCTTAAATAATGTTTTCCTTTCTCATATTTAAAATTATGCTCTTTAGTCTAAACACCAGTTTGGGCAATATTTGATTTTGACATATATAAGATTACCTTATCTTGTATTAACCAATGGACACGTGTGTGGCTTTCGCACTGTAATCTTTGAGATTATTTTGTCCAAAAAAGTTTGTTAACGAAATATAGGTGTACGATGTCTGAAAGGCTGTTCATAATCACATCACATGAAATCTAATTCATCATCGTGTGTTTTGTATGCGCATAGAAAAAGGAATGTTGACGTAAAAAATAAAACATATGATTTATAAGAAACAACGTATTTTAAGGAAAATTCAGTATGCTTTGTCATTTGGGACAAAACATCGAATCCTCTTTCATTGTTGTACGATACACATTAGTTAAATTTAGTATGCGATGTCAGATGGGAGCAAAAAATTCTATCCGATGGTTCCTCATTCATCGTTTTACGCTACATGTTAGTTGAGAAAAAGGATCTTGACAAAAGAAATATTATATACAAGTGGACCCGTGCGAGGATTTTGCACTGCAGTCTAATAAATTTTAGCAACAACTAATGTTTTGTAGATGTAAAATTACAGTAAAAACTGATTGAAGAGAGCAATAGGCACGCACGAGAAAAAAATAACAATCGTATTTTACCTGCATTAGAAGAAGGCGTCATCCGATTCTTGAAAAGCTTAAATAAAAGAAGAATAAAATGAATGCATTTAAAATACAATTTAATCTAATATAATAAAAAAAGCATACCTTTTATTTTACACGTAAAATACTTTTACTTGGATCGGTCGATGGTGTCTTTTTCACCTAAACATTTAAATTTAAATTTTGCTTTTTAATCATAAATATCCAATAACCCCGTGCAAATAAATCATTATTTATATTTTTTGTAATTTTTTTTTTATATAATCATTATTGAAATCATATAATGCGATATGTTATTTTTGTGGCAACACTAATTTGATGAAAACCTTTCGTTTCATTTATGAAAACACGCCGATTAAATTTTTAATTAACAGAAAATTTTACTCAAAAAGCATGATTTATTGAAATGTGAGTGTACTGTGACAAAAGCCGGTTAAAAAATCTTTCGAATGGTGCCTAATTAATTGTTGTGCGTTTTGTAAATTCATAGAAAACGGGATGTTCACAGCAGAAATAATATATACGATGATCCATATTTGATTTTTTACTTTCCTCTATCTTTACAAGAAAAAAGTTTTGGATTCATGAAAATTTTCGACATCCGGATTTTGACGGATTTATACGTTTTAGAAGGTCCTTAACACGATTTGACTGTTTTTAGAAAATGTGTGTGTGACTGTCTGTCTGTTTATCTGTGTGTGGCAAAACTTTTGTGGGCGCTCTATCTCAAGAACTAATGCACGAAATTTAATGAAATTTTATATTCGATTAGCCCTTAATATAAATTGGTGCTGATTTCTTTTTGGTGAAAATCGCCCAACAGTTGGCGCTGCTATGCTGCATTTTTCACGATCACCGCAATAGCTCTATCTCAAGAACTAATTTTCATCGCCCTGCAGATACAGTTAGACTTTGACATAAATAGACGCTGATTACGTTTTGGTGTTGGTATCTCAATAGGTGGCGCTGCTATACTACTTTTTTCATGACTTTAAAGATAGCTACATCTCAAGAACTAATGCATGGCATTTCATCAAACTTCAGATTCTGTTAGAACGTGACATAAATGGATTTGGATTACGATTTGGTGTAAATAGCCCAACAAGTGGCGCTGCTATGCTTTTTTATTCATTATTATCACGATAGCTATAACTCAAGAACTAATGCACGGATTTTCATCCAACTTCAGATTCGGTTAGACGTTGACATAAGTTGTTGTTTAGAAGGTCTTGATCTAAATCTCCCAAAAAGTGGCGCTGTTATTCTGCATTTTGCAGGATTTACACGATTTTAACAATAATCATATCTCAAGAACTGATGCACGAAATTTAATAAAAATTTAGGTTCAGAGAATTTGATATAAATTGTTGCTGATTTTTTTAGTGTATGCAAAACCTGTGGGAGATTTTTGGGATTGACACATCTGACTAGTTGTTTGATGCATTCTGCATAAGAAGTTATTTCCCTATTTTGCAATAAACGGTCAGTTTCTTCATGTAGAATACGTTTAAGTATATCAGATTCAGCTATAAATACTCTAAATTTATTTCAAACTCACTTTCTTTTTATAAGTTTTTATTTAACTTGCAAACATTATATGAATTTATGTTTTTTCGATTCAAAATTTTTACTCCAATTTTAACTCAATTCCAATTAATCGATTGATCTCAAATTTTGTATACATATGAAAATGCGATTAAAATGCAATATTATAATCTAAAGAGCGTGAAATATATATTTATTTTACAGGACCATATAAAATATTTCGCTTATATTTTTGCCTACAGGAATAAATTTTTATTCAATTTAGAAACAAAATTGTATACATTATTGAGATACACAACAGTATGTTTCCAGTCCAAAATAAAATGCTTAGCATTTGATGTTATTTCACAGGGCCACACAAAATAAGTCAGATATATTAATATGTATGGACATAGATTGCCTAAAATATATTTCAATGATAATATAAGACATTTAAAAGCTTTTTTTGTAAAAAATAAATAACATTAGTTTATCGGCATTTAAAATACTTTTTTTTTTCTTTTGATTTAAGTGTTACATGAAAATTGATTTAATGATGTCATATTTCAGATCTTTTTATGGAGAAGGAGAGAACGAAATGGAAGAAACCCTTGAAATTGATGCTTGTTTAGGAAGATTTTTGGTCTAGTTAATAATGAAACATATACAAGTAGTATTTTTCCAAATGGATGAAAATGTGTCCAGCCAGAATTCAAACTCAGAAATATTTGTTTTTAATTGCCAAGATTCTTTCAAACGAGCTAACCTATTTTGACGACATCCCAGCCAACACAATTCCCTCAGAAAACATTTGGCAAAGACATCTGGTCTGTTATTTAAAATATCTTGACAGAGTAAATCATAAGTAAGGAAACTCTAACCCTATCACTATGTCCTGTCGAAACATGCCCTGTTGTTGACCAGGACAAATATGCTATTTATTTTTCAAACTAAAAAAAAAACCACTTATGTTTGTACAGTTTAATTTTTACCGTGCGTTACAAACTTTATGATATGAGATGTCACCGGCTGAAACTACTCAGTGAGTGATAGATTTTTTGACAACTTGTTGAAAGTGCTTGGGATCCGCGTGGAACCCAGGATATAGTGGCTAATAAACCATGGATACGTAATTCCACTTCTGTTATTTGTACACAATCAAAGTGATAGGTGAATAAATCATAAAAGTTTAATTTTTTGAAACTGAGTGAATATATTTGGCTAGTCTCGGATTCGAATTAATAACTTTTTTGGCATTAATTGCCAATCCTCTTCAAACTGAATTAATTGATCGAAATCCCAGCCAACTTAAAGTTCACGTCACGGCATGGAATCATTTTCACATTGTTTGAAAAAAATAGTACTCGTAAGATTTATATATCAATCAGTTTGATATATTTTCGAAATAATGAAAGTGAATTTGAAAGATGTGTTACATCCCTTGTATGTTTGTCAGTTATGACATTTAAATGTTCAACAATACTTTTACGAACATTCTAAAGACCAGCTATTTTATATGTTAAATTTTTCTTTAGCCTTATTATTCATCCAGAATTTAGATTTGATTCACGTTTCGACTTCAGTCCGATTTCGAAGCTCCACTCTTCAATCTTTTAAACAGTTGTTTCACACTTCAAAGTTTCAACAGATTTGGTTACTTTCTGAAAACGGCGTTCTTTATATATTGTCCTCAGATTCTTTTCTCCATGCATGATTCAGTAGGATAGATCTCCCAACATCGACAGACTGTTTGAAGTAACTTGCGTTTGTCGGAAAACAAAGAAAATGTATTAGTTTGTCTATTGCTTGTTCTATCCTTTATTATGCCATGACCAAAAAATATAAAAATAATTGTTCTTTTTACTTATGTTTACATGTTTCGCTTGAGCGTTTTAACTCGAAATTTTATGTATTCAAGAAATGTGTAATTGTGAAGTACAAATAAACACACTTTAATAATATATAAATTTTACAATATATAACATATGTTCAATAGTTGAATTTTAAAACAAATACCCATTTTAAATTACCACACATTTTACCCCCATCGTACTCCGGAATTACATTCCTTAAATATCTTATAACCGAAAATTAAGCAACCACAAATAATTCTTAAAAATATTTTTCGGAATAAGACATTAGTAGAACGGGAAATTTAAAAATATTGAAGTCTTTACAGTCATATATTATAAAGACTCTTTGAATCGTGGTTTCTCGTGAGACATGTATTCATGGAAATATAAAATCTATTTAAAAGACCAAAATAAAGACAAAAATTTTGATACAAACATTCCGGTTTACTGTGAAAAGAAATATTGATAAATTGTTGCAAATATAATTACTCTTGAGATGTCTCATATACATTGTACAAATTGAACCTGCACCAAAAATATATTACATACAAGACACTTTATGTAAATTTTTGTAATTAAAATAAACTTTCTTTTACCTAAATCACATATTTTTTTTCTACTTTCTGAAACTTTTTTATAATCTATCATTTAAAATGTTAACTATATGGTGTTACTTTATTTTACTTCAATTATTTAATGATTTTACAATTATTTCTGATAATTCTACAGATTTGATCTTAATTTCATTTTGTTTCCTGTTGCATTGCATGTTTATGAAATTAACACTTTGCATAGTTACCGTCGATTTTTGTAATAAAACATAATAATAATTTTAATGTGTGTATGTTTTATTTGTTTTGTATTTTTAAATAATATAGAATTATGAATAAAAAAAGCACATTTATTAAGTTTTCTAAACAATATATATATATATATATATATATATATATATATATATATATATATATATATATATATATATATATATATATATATATATATGTGTGTGTGTGTGTGTGTGTGTGTGTGTGTGTGTGTGTGTGTGTGTGTGTGTGTATGTGTGTGTGTATATACATATTTGACTTACACCCTTTTAGACATAAAAGCATTTTAAAGAAAAACTGAAACCATAAGCCAAATTGTGACATACTTTCAGGTTTTCTAACAAAGGAAACATTTTTGATTCACAATACATATATGTTTATAATTTTTGCGTAATTCATTTCATAAATTGCTTTAAATATAAACACTCTGACGTTTCCGAGGAATGCATCATATAAATTTGCGATAGACTAAAATAAAGTGGAAGATGGCCTAAAATGATCCCCTTAAGGAAAAAAAAAACTTGTGAAAATAACATAACTATTTAAATATAACTTTGTCCCTTTACTAGTATGTTTCACAATATATTCTGCAAAATAAACATATTTTAATAATATTTTAAGCCCAAACTGAGTAATCAAAAAATCTATTTTTTAAAAAGTGTCCGAAGGAACATTTTATCCTCACCAAAGTGTAAAATTATCCTTTATTTAAAAATAACTGTCAAATGTTTTTTATCGGCAAAATAAAGGATATAAAAGTAATTATGACATTTCATAATTGTAATTCACATCTAAAAACATACTCCATTACGTAAACCAAGTTATATTTCTGTACATGAAAGACTGTATATCTAAATAAATATGAAAGTTAGTGCTTACCTTATAACAGATATTATAAAACCCAATTATTTTTCAAAGAATTCTATTTAAACGTGTAATACTGCGATCTCTTGAATACCGCCATTGTTTCTTCTTCACTTATCCCAACTAGATTATGTATTACCTTGTAGATAGAGCAACCTGTCTGTAAGAAAACATATGTGGATTGTTTTGCCCATCAGGATCATTTTAGTCCACATACCACTAATTGCGTAAAAAAGACGTTATATAAACATTTATACCAAAATGTTCTTCCATTAAATTAAAATACACGTTTTTATTTTATACAATCAAAAAATTGTTTTCGAAATCTTAAATTTAAATATTATGCATAGTTATATATATATATATATATATAAGCACATGGTTTTAACGAAATTACACAAATACTTACACGAATAAGTAACTTAAACTAAAACATCCATAATTTAAAGCATAAAACGGAAAAATAACACTTCATTTGCAAATTAAAGTTCATTAGTCAAAAACCAGAAAAAGAAGATAAGTGAAGCAATCAGGATTTTGCAGAAATGTCTGTTTCACTGTCTCAGTTTCGAAATTCAATTGATGAGCAATTGTTTTGAGAAAGGGTGATTTGAAAATATCACAACAACGTGAGTTACCGGAATCCATGGCTTGACGTATTAGAGGTAGACTTGAATCCGGGCAAACATAACGAAGTGTAGCGGACGCTGTTGGAGTTGCAATAAATGCCCTTGCAAGGTTGTGGAATCGATACCAAGAAACAGAAAATGTTTGATGTCGACCAGGGAAAGGTCGACCACGTACACCATAGCAACTGATGACTTATATATCCTGTTAACAGCTCATCGAGAAAAAAAAGGGGACGATACTCAGTTGCAAAAGCGGTAGCTCTTGGCAACATGAAAAAGGGTGTCCAGCCAAACAGTACGAAATATGCTTCATCAAGGTGGTCTCTATGCACGAAAGCCAATGATCTATATTCCGTTGACCACAAGCCACTGTGCGGCTCGAAGAAGTTGGGCTGCTGAACATCAAGATTGAAGGCAACGGATTGGAGTCAAATGCTGCTTCCCTATTCAGTCTGGAGTGTGACACTCGACGTGTTTTTGTATGGAGGGAAAGGGGCAATCGAAATAACCCCATATTTGTTCGTGAAAGACCACATTACAGACAAGTTGGATTGATGGTATGAGCTGGAATCAGCATAGGTCTGCATATCATTTGGAATGACACTTTGACGGCCCAAAGGTATACAGAGGAGATACTGAGACCTCATATCATACGCTACCCTTCACCCATGGTAATTCCTTTATTTTATGCATGATAATGCCTGACAGGATACAGCTCGTCTGTTGCAGAACGTGGTTGAAACTGAAACAATACAGCATATGGAATTGCCAGCATGCTTTCCTGACCTGAATCATATCGAGCATGTTTGGGACACACTTGGACGACGCAGCAAGACGAAGGCTTTCTTTCATTGTCTGGGACAAAGAGATTGCAATTCTTGAAGAGTGGAACAGTAATCCCTCAAAGTCTTATCGATAACCTCATCACATTCATGGAAAACAGATGTGCAGAAGTCTTAGCTGTTAGAGGGAACCACACGCTGTATTAAACAACTTGCATCATTACTAAACAATACTTTTTTTTGTAATTTACATGTAACCAATTTGTTCCCCTAAACAATATTTTCCTGTTCTTTCCATCCTTTCAAAGAATTAAAGCTCCATTACAATTTTTTTTGCGTCTAATTTTCTGTATTGCGCATTGATACATGTGTACTCTCCATTTTATACCCATGCATGGCTCCATAGCACGGTTCTCTCCTTTTATTTACTTGCTTCCCTAATTTTTTTTCACAGTGCATATATGTTTGTGTGTATCATTTGTTTTTAAATAATGTAGAATTATGGATAGAAAAAGCATTTTTATTAAATTTTCTATAATGATATTAATTACTAAGTAATGATATACTAAGCAACATGTATGTGTATGTATTTATATTTGACTTACACCCTTTGAGACCTGAAATCATTAGAAAAATCAATGAAAGAAAAAGTTAAACTAAAAGCTAAACCGAGACAGACTTTCAGGTTTTCTATAAAAGGAAGCATTTTTTAATATATAATTCATAATTTTTGTATGATTCATTTCATAAATTGCTTTAAATATGAACATTATAAAGTTGACTGAGATATGCATCTTATAAATTTTAAATAGACTAAAATACAATTGCGTAAAAAATAATTTGTTAAAATTTATACCAAAATGTTCTTTCACTGAATTAAAATACACGTTTTTATTTTATACATTAACAAATTTTTTTTCAAAATCTTAAATATTTTAAATCGTTTTCCTTTCTTTAAATATTTATAAGGAAAACTCATCGGCTCTCCCTTTGACAAACACAATAATTCTTACAAGCATATTTCGAAATAGGTACGAATAGAAAAAAAAATATTTTATACATTTCATTAAAGTGATTTATTTTTTAAATATTCATATTCTGATTTTCCCTTGAAACATATATTCATGGAAACCTGAATTCTATTTAAAAGAAGAATAAAATATCATGCTTCAAGTATAGATTATGAAACACTTTCCAAAATTTTCAGAATACTGCACCACATCTTTAAGGTGATATGATTTGTATATATAGTGCATAGTATGCTAAATTGCATTTCAGTAAGAAAATAACCGTGTTGAAAACTACCCTTGAGCAATTTTCGTAAATAAAAGGAAATGTACTCAAATTATTTTGTGCAGTCGTATACAATGTTTCATTATGATCTAAAGAATAATAAACACCAAGTAAAAATTAAAAAAAATAATAACTCATACCACGACTGAAACTGTATTTTAATCAATTAATCTGTTGTGTGTCCCTGTAAATGAACAATAAATACATTGTACACCATATTCTACAGTAATAATCTTGTAGTACACATCATTACTGTGTATCAGTTTCACTATTTTTAAAATAGTGTAACATCATGGAAATACTTTTTTTCTCCATACACAATAGTGTAACAGAATTATTTTGAGTGTCACTGCAAACGAAATATAAGTTTTATATAACATTTCGAATTTCGAAATACAATAGCATTCTAAATTTGCCTCTTCACTCCCTATTTAACAGAAAAATAATTCTGCTCAATCGATTAATGTCTTGAGCTTTCTGCCAAGCTTTCAAATTAAGACAATTGATAGCAAATTGTGACGTATCACGTAAAACTGTACTTTATAATTTTGAAATTGAATAGTCATGAAAATTTACTTTGAGACTTCTCATTTAACGAAAAAAAACTTCAACTCAATCAATAAATAATCCCTGAACAAGGCCCTAAAATTACAAAAAAATATAGCAAACTGTGTTAAATCATATACTTAATTTCTATTATTTTTGCTTGTTATCTAAAAATGCATTACCTATTTGAAGATCCAATTTTATAAATAGAAATAAAGAAAAAATAATAATAAAAAAAAAGATCAATCCTTCAAATTTTTCTCCCTATATCAACCGTTGAAATAAAGAGTATCCAGAAAATTGTATCATATTTTCGACCTCTATTTCACAATTATTACTCAGTATAGAAATAATTTCTTGAGTTGTTGCTGCGCTTATGCGCTGTTAAAAACATACAGATCACTGTCCACGTCCAGTCATTCGACCGTTTTCAAAGATAACGGTTACTTGACCATATTATGAATTGTGTATGATCATATTATTGACCATATTATGATCATATTATTGACCATATTATGATCAAAATAAAGTGAAATTACGGTTATGTAATGGCTTTTCTGTAAAAACGGTCGAATGACTTGACAGTTTGCTACAAATATTCAGTGTATACATAAAGTTGAGACTACTACGTAAATATATCACAAGCTGTTTTTAAATACTATTCATATTATTGTTAGAGGAATTGATTTCTTTTAAAGTTTTATTACATAGATAATAAATACTTGTAACTCCCCAGCTAAAAGTAAACTGCAGTAAATCTGCAAAAAAACTATAGTTGGAAAACTGCAGTGATTTGGCCGATTCCACGGCAGAATTTTTGAAACTGATATAACTTCAAAATTACTGCAGTTTTATAAACTGCAGTAATTTTGCAAAAATTTTATTGCAATTTCTTTCTGTTAGTGGCGCCATCTGTGAGCCATCTAAACATGTTATTTGTTAATATTTAAAAATATATTTTTCCCCCCCTTTGCCGATATGGAATTCGATCTGACAATCTAAAGGTTAGCAGTCCAATGTCTTATACATTCAGCCGCTGAGTCTTGGCGACAAGTGAAATGCATGGGGTCATAGGGAGGAAGGGGATTAGATAAGCAGTAATTTTTTAGTTGGTACGTACCTAGGCGGTGAGAAAGATGGGATTTTAAGGTGAATATTTACTAATGTTTAACTATTTTCTTTTCTATTTACAATGTGAAGACCCCCTGATTAGGTCTGAGTTTTTAACGATAAACAACATTGATTAATGTTATATGTATATATATTTTTAATATATATATATATATATATATATATATATATATATATATATATATATATACATATATATATATATATATATATATATATATATATATATATATATATATATATATACATATATATATATATATATATATATATATATATGTATATAATTATTTTGTATAATTAAAAGTTTTAATTGATATTTAAAATATGCTTTGTAATATGTCTATGGCTCATAGCAATTTTATTTTTTTAATTAATTTGTATGACAAGGATATAATATTGTAAGAATAGCAAATTAGTATAACAGATGATATGGTTTTAATGCATTAGTTTTGCACTTAAAATGTTACAGAAGGCCATTGTTATGTTTGCCCAAGACCCCCAAATCTGTAAGTCGGTCCCTGATTAGGTCTGAGTTTTTAATGATAAACAACATTGATTAATTTTTATATGTATATATATATTTTTTTTAATTTAAAGTTTAATTTATATTAATATTTGTTTTGTGTCCCTTAAAGAAGGGTGCAGGAACTTACCCAGGTGTTAAAATTAGGTAATTAAAATAAAACGCTTGAAAACATTATTAATTATACAGTAAATAGTAAGTCATGCAATAATATTAAAAACTGAAAAACTTTAACATCTCTTTAAAAACTATAGATAAAATACAGAAAATATAACACAAGTTTTCTATAAATTAAGTTATGTAAAATTACCTCACACTAATTTCATTTATACTGCAGATACGTCAGAAAATATACTTCTGGATATCATTGTAAAATTACTTCACATTTACTGCAGTAATTCTGCAAATGTAAACTCTCGTTATTTTTTTTAATTTATGATTCTAAAATGACTTCACATAAACTACAGTATTTTTGCAGATAATAGCTCACAGTTTTTTTTTAAATAAATTACCGCAAAATTACTTCACATTAGCTGCAAAATAACTGAAGTATTTTTACAGTTGAGATTGCACAACAGAAAATCTACAGTTGACTGTAGAAAAACTTTAAAATTACTTCACTTCTGTAAAAAAAACTGCAGTTCATTTTTAGCTGGGTCTAATTGATCCACTGAATTCATTGATAATCGTTTAACCTACCATTTAAGAAATATTTATTCATTCGGAATGTATGTATGTAAGCAAGTGCTAGTAAAAGACCTTCATGTCTAGAAATCAGCCATCAAGTTGCTTCGAAAGGTGAACTTATCCGGTTAAGGGTGTCGATTCCCACTGTGTCTCATGATCTCCATTTTCAACAAATTCGTAGTCACTATGGTAAATAATCAAGTCTTGTAAGATATGCCGTAGCAAAAATAAATGATAATTACGAATTAAAATTGACGACATTCAGAAATGAATAACAAAAGAAGTTTATTCGGCAAAGCCTCTGCTGCGCAAATGTGAACTATTCTCTTCATGTTAATGGTGCACAGTTAAAGTTCCTCTAAAATAAGCGGTATAAAGTTCCTCTAAAATAACCATTTTTTCTGATCGATCAAAGAACAACACAACGTACGATGAATGGGTCAATATAATTTTAAAACAAATATATTTCCAGTGAATACTGACATTGAAATGGAAACAAAATCGTACTTCTTTGAAATTCGACATACCTATCTTGCTTTCTTTTAATTTAAAATCTCGAAAAAAATATTTGACAGCTATTTTTAAAAATTAAGTGTTCTCATTGTCCAAAGAAAAACATGTATCTTTGAAACACGTTTCATGTATTGATAATCGGTTGATAGGTTTGAACGTTGTGCTGTCACGCATGTTCAAATCATGATTTAAAATAAAAAAGTTTAAAGTGTGTACTTATGAACCCACAGCCCACGAACGAGTCCATTTCAAGGGACGTAAATTCGTAAATAATTTGAATAGTACAAAATCGTTTCAAGCACATATTTTGCACAATTCAGAGATGTAAAAAGTAAAAAAACAGATAATTGTTTTTGATTAAGCGAAGTAGAATCACCTCATAAATAGTCTAGCTGCGGTCATATAGCCAGACGGATGTTCAATACGAACATATTAATAAATACACCAATACCTTCGGCACTGTACGTGTACACCTGGCCTTCGCTGTTCTTGGACTTCGTAAAACGCTGAAACAGAGTTCGCGAATTTTGAGCGCTTAAACTGTTAATATAGCACTCACTATAGCGAGGACTTGCACTATAACTGGACCAGTTTTAACGATTTATGGGTTTCGTGATCACATATCTTTAATACGACGATAAATATTTAAATTGTCGATATCAATTTCCAAATACAGTTCATTGAAAAAAGGAAATAATGCACTGCATTTTGTATACATATATTTTAATAGGGTCGCTAAAACGCAAAATTAAAAAAAATAACATAAATATTTCCATAAAATAATAACTAATTATTATTTTTTTTTAGAAAAATTATTATCCGCAAACCATTTACACAAAGAATCACCTTATTGTGAAAAATAAAATAATTCTGTTGCAAATAATTTCTGAAAATAAAATATTAAATTTATAGTGACATCACAATATGTATAAATATATATATTTTTTATCCTCTTTAAAACGCAAAGCACAAGCATTTCAATATCTTTAAACTAATTTAACATGCAAATTAAATAACTAAATACAAAAATTCATGTGTTTAAACATTCTCCATATATATATATATATGTTTTAAATTTTCGTTTAGTAAATTTTTTTAGTGTGTGGAAATAAGAAATAAAAAAGTGAATTTCAACTGTTCAAATAAACCAATTTTAGACAAACTTTAACCACATTTACCTGCAAAATATTGAATAAAATCAAATTTCAAAAATCGAATTTTCGATAGCTAGTGCTCGTAATCGCTCCGCAGAAGTTTAATCAACATTTTATGACGTCCAACATCTTCAAACACGCTAGGATCGCTGACATTTGTCCCACAAAGATATACATCCTATCATATCCTAATCCTAATAATATTATAAATCTGATTGTGTGCAAATGTTAGGCTGAAGCCAGCGTCAAAATGGAGCATTTAATGATCCTGTATCTTTGCATGTAGGGTGATTATAACCCTCAGATGAACATAGACTTGATTTTGTTAATTTTATTCAAATATCTTTCTTAATAATTCAAAATTTCGTTATTTTCATTGAGAATAAATGGACATTTTTTCGTATAGCATATTAAAATGGTTAAATTTACTTTACCGTTGCTAATACTTTATCGTTGCCAAAACTAATTCAAAACCCGAAAAAATAATTTTTACTCAACAATTTAGTTTCAATTGAAAAATTTTCACGGAAAAAATGAAAATGAAAAAAAAAAAAAAAATTAAAGAATTAAGAAGAAGAATAAATAATATTATTAGAAATAAAACATACTTTTTTTAGTTTTTGATAATAATACAAGGTTTCAATATGCGTAACTAGAGGAAACAAGCGAATATGACGTCATTTATAATAAAGCGGGTACAATAAAGCGGATATGGTTTGATTGGTGAAATAAAATGATCTTGGGTTTTTTCTTCACTTTTTTTCTTTTTTTTTTCTTTTGTATGGTAACAATACTAGCCGTTTTACCGTCTGCGCACGGCTAATATAACTATACCGTATTTTTTATTTAAATTTTTAAAAAGTAAAAAGAAGTTTCAAAAGAAAATGGTTAGCAAATGTCAATAATATGCTCCGCAAAATTATCCATGTCGTAAATGATGTCATGTATAGCGAGAAATAGCGATTTTTCATTCATAAAACTAAAGAAATAACTCTTTTACCTAAAAAAAAATAATGACGAATGTTAATAGTTCCATTTTTGTTGATAAAACCTAAAGATTTAATATTATTTCGTTAAAGTAACATAATTTTCCCTATGCCAGTATTGAAATTAATTGCCTGGAAAAGAAAATTAACAAGAATTATGTCATTAAAAAGGGATTTCTCTGGGGGAAAAGGAGACGTCATATTTGAAATAAAACGGGAATTTTCCAGTATATTTTAAAATGAGTGTGAATCAATTCCTTACATTAATAATAAAAGGATGAATAAGTAAGGTAAAGCTAGGATAGTCTGCGCACAATTCAAAAGAATAGCAATAAAAATCTAAATATTAATTTTTTGCTAAACTATTCATGAATAATTTTTACTTCATTTGCTTTTTATGCATTTCCATTGCTATTTTGTTGTTATGTTGCAATTTAATAGAACAGTTGTAATAAAACCAAGAAAGTTATTTTGCGCAATCTGTCCTTACAGGGTTGGTGTGATTGCGCACATGGGTAGGAGAGATTGTTACTATTAATAACTACAATTTAATTGTTAACAATAATAATTACACTTAAATGACATTGCTGTAAGGTTTTTGTGAACAAATATTATTGTATTAAGAGTGACTATTTCAACCTAATGATTAAAGAATCAGAAAAAGGAAATAATTTAAAAAACGATTAAAAAATTTTAATTAAAGGAAAAAATTAAAGAATCAGAAAAAGCAAGTCCAGATAAGATTACAAAATAAAATTATGTTACTTAATAACACGTTTAACTTAAAATTAGTCCATTTTCATTTTTCATCTTTTTATGCAAATTTACCAATAAGCTGCGTAATCTCTCCTAGCATGGAAACTAATGGGAACACTGCGCCATCTCTCCTAAGTAGCAGATGCGCAAACTCTCCAATTTCAGTAGGAGAGATTGCGCGGCCTTTTATTTAAACATGATCTCTTCTAAAACGAACCGTTGATGTTCACATTGTTAGTCTAGATTAGTAGCTTATGAGAAATCGTTTAAGTTTAAAAGGTTTTGTATTATTGAGATTGTATAGAAATTCTGATGAATAGCTATGAAAATTCAAGCACTTACTTGGGAAAACAAAACAAAATAGCAATACTTTATCTTAGACGCTCAAATCAATCAACGTGCACTTTCAAGTAGACACTCCACGACTGTTGTACAATTACCAGGAGTCGCTGCGCGCTCACTCTGCTCCTTCCCCCCGAACCTCTATGTGCGCAATCTCTCCGACCGCGCCATCTCTCCTGGCTTTACCTTATAGGAAGTAGATGAGTTTCACGCCATATTTATAACGAAAATTTAAATGTTTTGTTATCTATACTGATTATTAAGCATGAGTATCCGTTATTTCGTTATTTCGTCCCGCATGAGTATCCGAGTTTTCTGCTAAAAATCATATAATAATTTTAAGAAAAGGAAAATGAACACGAATCTATTATATTAAAATCTGACCGTGTGTTTGTATTTCGGAACTACTCCTAGACTATCGAACGCAACGCGATTTGCTACCGGTTAGTTTACTACCGGTTTAGCGAATACCGGTTATAATTGATCCGAGGATGTCACACAAACTATCAGAATTAAAAAAAATTAATTAAATGCCATTTTTTTTAACGAAGTTTCTCTAAAAACGGAAAGTAACTTACTCCATATTTGTGTATAAAAAAGGAGAAATAAAACAGATCAGTATATTTTTTACACCATTTTCTCATTAAAACTGAAAAACAGAATTTATTTTCACTTTGAATAGATGGTGAAAACAAAATCTTGATTTCAGTAAATTATCCGAAAATTACAAACATATTTTCCACATATTCAAACTTCATGAATCAATTTATTCTGGAGAACAAAAATTGCCTGCCAATACACTGTTATTTAGAAAACAAGATTTGTTTCAACTATATATTAAACCAAGGAGGCAGAATTGAATTTAAATAAAAAGCATATACTATTTCTAATTAATGTTTTTTTTTTTTTTTTTTTTTTTTTTTTGAAGGATGGCTGTTAAAACCTTTCACAAAGGCGTTAAAAGTAAAATTGTTTATCAGGTAAAATTGACAATTCGTCTATTTCCACGATTTTATTTGGCCCTCCTTTTTGCATTGGTTGCAATTTCATATTCGCGATTATTTGGCACAAAATTTCACTTTTTTAAGACTGAGTTATGTCAAGGTCCCTATAATAATAAATACCATATTGTCTCCTATGAAATGTGATAAATAGTTAGTTAATTATTAACGTTTTTAATTATTGGGAGTAAAATATTTTGCTTAATTAATGTATTTATTCTTCTTTTAATGTTGCGTGAACGAAGTCACGGGTAACAGCTAGTAATATTATAAATCAGATTGTGCGTGTAAATGTTTGGCTGAAGCCAGAGTCAAAATGGAGAATTTAATGACCCTGTATATTTGCATATAGGTTGATTATAACCCGGAAATGTACATAGACTAGTTTTTGTTTATTTTATTCAAATATATTTTTAATAAATCAAAATTTCATTATTTTCATAGAGAATAAATGGACTTTTTTCGTATACAAATTTAAAATGTTTAAATTTACTTTACCGTTGCCAATACTTTATCTTTGCAAATACTAAATCAAAACCCGGAATAATATTTTTTACTGAACAATTTAGTTTCAGTTGAAAAATGTTCACGTGAAAGATGAAAATGAAATAAAAAAAATTAAGAATTAAAAAGAAGATTAAATAACATTATTAGAAAAAAAACGTATTTTTTTATAGTTTTTGATAATAATACAACGTGCGTTTAATATGCGTTTTTAATTCTCGGGGGTCAAATAATTTGCTTAATTAATGTATTTATTCTTATTTTAATGTTGCGTGAGCGAAGTCACGGGTAAGAACTTGTACATAGACAAATACGTTTGACAGCATTCAATATTATAGCTAATTTTGTTTCGCTATAGTAAATTTAGTATTATTTAATCACTGAATTGTTGCCATTACATAAGTAAAAATGTTAGTTTATAGAATAATCGGTATTCGAATAAAAAGAACCAGCAAAAGCGACAGATTTTCAACAACGTCCGCAACAAAAGTTTTCATAGTAAAATTCTTATACTTTTATTTTTTTGTAATTTTTTAGTATCAGTGTTTTCTCTGATAGAAAAATGAATATCGAAGCATTGCTAATATAATGCAACATTTCCTTTACATAATATTTAATTTTAAATATAAAAAATATAGACTTATCCCATCAATAAAATTGTGAAAAAATATTTTTTTTCACATGTATTTTTAAAAATTGAATGAAATTAATTAAGATTCACTTGCCACAGGGCAGAATATAAATTTTCTTTGAATTGCCAAACGTGATTCGATTAATTTAACTAGTTAATTAAGTTGGAATTATTTTAAGAGGAAAAGAAAACATTCTAAGTTTCCGTCGTACGTAACCATTAATACGTTACTAATTGGAATAGATATTCCTTATTTTTCAGTTAGAGAAATTTTGTTATATGTTTTATTAAATGTAAAAGAATGTTGTTTGAGGTACTTTGTGATAATGAGGGTATTTTTAATGAATAATAAAGCTGCATCATGTAAGATTAAATATATATCGGAATTTATGTTTGGTTGTGTTAATTGTGTTTCATATTATTAATCAATGAAAATGTATGAGATTGTATAAAGAGTATTTTTTAGTAAAAATAGTTAAATGTATTAACATAAAAAATGAAATACATTTTACATTACAAAAGAAATACATAATACACATTAAATTATGCCTACATATATCCAGTAAAGTTCAAAATGCTTTAAACCATTTTCAATGTAATGAAATACACAAACAAACATATTTATAAAGCTGCATTGAGAAATTTGTAAATTTTTTTAAAGGTAAAATACAATGGTGAAAAAATATTTTTAAATTATTTCCTCGAAATTTTCCAATATATTGTGTTCCATATTCAGAAATGCTAATGCGTTATTTCAGGTTATCCAAATATATTACGATACGTATTTTTTGCAAAAATGAGATAAAATACTTTAGTAATCGTTTTTTAATTTTTTTTTATCTTTACAAGAAAGTTTCGACTATTCATGGAAAGTTTCGACTTCCGATTTTCGCCGGATTTAAACAGTTTAGTCTGTTTAGAACACGTTATTACTGTTTTTAGAAAATGTCTGTCTGTCTATCTATGTGTACATGTGTGTATGTGTCTGTATGTGACAAAATATTTGTGGGTACTCTATCTCAAGAACTAATGCACAGAATATGATAAAAAATTATATTCAGTTAGACGTGGGCATAGATTGGTGCTGATTAATTTTTGGTGTAAATCGCACTCGACGTGGCCCTGCTATGCTGCATTTTTCACGATTTCCACAACAGCTCTATCTCAAGAACTAATGAACAGAATTTCATCAAACGTCAGATTCAGTTAGACGTTGCATAGGTTGTGACTGATTGGGTTTTGGTGTAAATGCACTAACATGTGGTGCTGTTATGCTGCATTTTTCAGGATTTACACGATTTTAGCGATAGTCTTACTCAGAATTTAATAAAACTTTATATTCATTTAGACGCCGGCATAACTTGTTACTGACTGGGTTGTAGTGTAAATACCATAACAGGTAGCGTTGTTATGCTGCATTTTTCCGGATTTGCACAATTTTAGCAATAGTCTTATCTTATGAACTAATGCACTTTATTTAATAAAACTTCATATTCTGTTAGACCTTGAAATAAATAGAAGTTGATTAGTTTTTGGTATAAATCGGCCAAAAGGTGGCCCTGCTATACTGTATTTTACCCGATTTTCACCATGGCTATCTCTCAGGAACTAATGCATGACTTTTCACCTAAACATATTCTGTTAGAACTTGATAAAACTAGATCCTTAAAAGAGTTGTGTGCATACGGCACAACAGGTGTTGCTGCTATGCTCTTTTTTTGCAGTTTCCGCAATAGCTGTATATCTGAGAAACGTATAGATAGTAATTTAATTTTTGTTGCAAACGACTGGATTTATACAGTAGAATGTTTTGTGATGGCCATATTACATTAGTTTTCATATTCAAATATAAACGATATAGAATTTATGAGAATGAAGAATGCTTTAATATTACAACCGGTTGCTCTTGTTATTCAAAAATTATACATATGCCTCAAGCATAGATTAAAATACTATAAAATTTAACTTTTACTTTTTAGCATCGCTTTCATTATCATAAATGTCAATGTCGTGAAAAATAATACGTGGTACAGTATTTTTATTATGTTTTTATCTTTTAATTCAACACCAAAATCTACGTTAAAAACAGCTAAAATTATCAAAAAAGTTTTTCATTGTAGACATGTGTTGTTATAAGACACAATGCCAAATTAAATAGTATTGTTTGAGTATCTGTATTGTTGCTATAGTATTGTTTGCGCTATTTTAAAATTCAACAGTTTTGAATTTAAATTACTTCGAAAAAAGATACTAAAATCTTTGTAATAAAAGTTTTAAATGGCGATTTGTTTTCTTTATAACGTACTGCAATTTCAAGATGACATTATTTAAACATTAATAGTAATACAATTTTTTGAAAGTTCTTTTACATTTGTAAACTTCACTGCTCAATAATCTTAGGGGATCAAGCAAATATGAAAAGAGAACCGTGCGAGACAGCCATGCACGGGTATAAAATGGAAAGTACACGTGAATCAATGCGCAATACAGGAAAAAAGACGCAGAACAAATTGTAAGGCAGCTTTAATTCTCTGAAAGGTTGGAAAGAACATGAAAAGATAGTTTATGGCAACAGTTTGGTTACATGTAAATGACAAAAAAAAAGTATTGTTAGTAATGATGCAATTTGTTTAATACTGCGTGTGGTCCCCTGGAACAGCTAAGACTGCCGCACACCTGTCTTCCACGGATGCGGTGAGGTTATCGATAAGACTTTGAGGGATACTGTTCCACTCTTCAAGAATTGACGATTTTTTTTTGTCTGTTGCCAATGGCAACGGCCTTTTTTTGTTTATTCTGATTTTGTTCTTTCTGTGAGATGATGTAACTTTGATTTTGAACCAATTGTCGGTAATAATTTGAACTCTGAAATAAGAGTGATAAAATAATAATAATCTGTTAATCTGTAAATAAAATAGTTTAAGTTTTTTTAAGAAGTTGTTTGTTCGATCTTCACTGCTGTGTGCTTATACTTTAACGACGCTTGGTTACTTGATTGATTTCATGAAAAGAATGTTTTGAAAGATATTCGACATGAAAGGAACCTGCAGTCTGATAAAGTGATATGCAACAATACCCAACGTACATGTGCGCTGGTTAATATATAACTGAAATGCATTAGTAAAAAATGGAGAATGTTCTACGAAAAAATTTTGTATTCTTAATTTTGTTACATAGCTGACACGTACAGAAATATGATTTTTGTGGTAACTGTGCTGAAATCATAATGGGTATCCGTTCAGTGGCAATTTTTACGGGAACATCATAGTTCGCAACCGCTGGTCGGCATATACGAGAAACAAAAATAACCATTAAAGCAAATTTGGTATTTAAAATATTACATGCTGAAAGGAATATTTCAAATTTATTTTGCTACAACTCAAGATGGGGCTAGCAATGTTGCCATTTCGGTTAAGAGAAATAATAGCTGATATAAAATATTGCGTTATGAAACGTGAAAAAAAACATATAAACTTCTCTAAGCAGTTATTTCTAGTATCTTCATCATCATTCACAATCCGTTTGATTTCTAATAAAAGCTGTAGAAACTTCGAAGTTGGCAAACTTAATTCAGAAATTTAAGTCACCAGATTTATTGAAACTTTTACCGTTTAAGAAAACTAAATAACAAAAGCTACTAAAAGATATACATAAAACTTTTTTTGACTGACATTTTTTGGATAAATATTCATTTCAAATAAAAATAATAATAATAATTTTATTCATCTAAATAGATTATGTTTCATCTTTAATTAATTAAAAGGATGAATTAGGATGAATTCTTGATTCCCCCACACCAATTTGAACAGTACAAATATTGTTTAGTATATACTACAAGGGAGGATAGTTTCTTTGGATCGTGGAAGTATCATTTTCAGAAAATACTTATTAGTTATTTGCATGTAAAAAAAATATAATGTTCAATAAGTTTAATAACATTTTAAATTTTTATGTAAAATTATAAAAGTAATATATAAAAACTCCATCGTTACTATTGCAAATGATATTTGCAATAGTAATATTTGCAATGGTAGGTCTAACAATTTACTTTTCGTATTCTCAACATTTTATGTTGTTTTAAAATAACATCAAAATGCTCCTGAAACCATATGCAATCGTTATCAAACATACAAATGCGAGAGAATACAATTTACGAGTATAAATACATCAAACTATGCTTTATACATTTAAGTTATCACATTTCAAAAAATATTTTCTTAAAACTTTTTCATAAACTACTCTTCTAAATCCTCACTTTCAAACAATGATGATTATATTTGATATATATGTGAAAGTCTGTATTTTAAATATTTAACTAATTTCAAACTTTCCCCAAAGGAGATTTCTTTTTTTCTAAACAAATGCAATCACTTCTGTTTTCCTATGAAATAATATTTTCTTTATTTTTTATGCTTCTCTCCGCGAATGTTTGTCAAAAAGTTACTGTCATACGAGATTATTACGCCTTCATATTCAAAAAATTATATATATATATATATATTATTACGCCTTCATATTCAAAAAATTATATATATATATATATATATATATATATATATATATATATATATATTATGAAATATATTTTTTTAATTCTGTAAAAAAGGGGAAAAGTCCAGCATATTTACAGGGTAATAGTCTGTACGACACTTATATATTTTAGAATCAACTAGAAACTTATGAAAGAAACTTAATTCACGGACTTAAATAAATTTCTTGTTCTATTTTGAGCATTCCTGATTGTTTTCTTCCAAACAGTCCTTTACACATGGGACCTATGGCAAAAGGAAAAAAAAGCAGAAAACAGAAAACAGAAATTAACATAAAACAATAAAAATATGTCATATGGGGGTTGGAATTCTATAAATTGTGTAACCTTGATAAATTTTATCACTGTTTCTGGATATATGCCAAATTGAATGTTTGAATGAAAATAAGTAACTTCAATATACTTCAAAAATGGGAATCTATATAAAATTAGACATCTCCACCACATAAACTTCTGGTTAAACCAAAAAATAATATATATATATATATATATATATATATATATATATATATATATATATATATATATATATATATATATATATATATATATATACTGTTTTACGAGAGACTGTTCTTTATGAAATTTTCAGAACGCATCAAATAGTCTAAAATATTACATTAAAATATATTTTAATATTTTTCGCAGGTGTCTATGTAGCATTATGTTTTTGATATCTGTAATAATGTTTTAACAAAAAGGACTTTCTTCATACAGTTTTCATTTTTTTTTTTTCAAATCTGGAAGCATGGAAAATTTACGTTTTCTGATACAAGTTATCCATGAATATTTTATAACAATTTTGTTTTTTTTCAGTTTTTTTAAGTCATAATATTAAGTTCATAAGTGTTTGCAAGTTATAATTTATATAAATTTCATTTTAACATTTTACACAAACTTACGCTAGATAATATATTTTTAGCTTCGCTATTCATTAATGACTTTCTGTGTACCTTTTCGTTTTCAATAACATAAAAAAAATGTACAATTCGTTCTCTGCATATTGTTTTTTCGATCCACGAATAGCTTGTGAAAAGTTTGAAAATTCATTTTTTGGAGCGATATCGTACTTTTGGTTGTTTGTTTATTTTTTTTTAATTTAAACATGCTGCATGTGTCTTTATATCCGTTCCATTATGTTTTTCTGTTATTCAAAGATTACATGCTCTAAAATATGAGAAATGCGTCAATCGAAGCGAAGTTTCAAGACAGTGTTAGGATAGGCTGTATTATTTTATGCTATTAGTTTCGCATATACACTTTCTGAAAAAAGTTAAAGAATCATTTATAAAAACTCATGTTGATAATTATGCATTTTATCATCCCTGACATTATCTTTAATTCATATTTCACCGAAAGCTTATTTTAAATAAACAATTATTAAAATGTTATATAAAGTGAAGTTTGGAAAAGTTTGTGTTACACTTTGTAACTTTAACTTTATTTTTACACATACGCACAAAAAACAATGTTAAATGTGTGTGTATCATTGAGAGAAGCTTTATAGCATTCAAGGTTACAGTTAAATTTTCATTCTCTTAATTATTTACTATTTGTAATAATCAGCCTTGGAAAGTATTCACCACCTTGTTTTTTTGTGTTACACACTTAGAAATGTATATATAAATATTGAGTGTTATTTTTTAAATTCTATAATTAGTACAAGTAAATATTTCTCCTTGCATTTATATATTAATTAGTAATTACTGTGTTTTTTATATACATGTTTATGCTACACTGTAATTTATTAGACTTCAGAGCGGTACAATGGATGGTATAAATTTAGCTAACAAAGTGACAGACATTTTTATGAGTGCTGTCTGACGAAAAAAAGTGCACTGGAACCATGTTGTGAAGTTTTTATGACTGTAAATTTATGAGGGGTGTCAGTCACACTTCTTGTGTGGTACCGTGAGTTCGAAGCTAGAGAACTCAGGTAGACCCATAGCACCTGGCTAATTTAGGGGGCCAGATAGTTTGTGGTCATTGGCTAGACAGTTCTCCTATGAGCAGCGAAGGTAGGTGTGGTTGTTGACACACTGGGCTATTTAGGCAGAAGGTCGTAAAAAGTCAAGTAGAGTGGGAGGTGCCATCACCGACTGGTAAAAAAAGCCAGAACTTGGAGAAAAAGGAAGTCGATAAAAAAATGTGAACGAGTGCGGTTGAAAAAGAATTAGAAAAATAATATAATATGAGAGTGTGCTGCAGATCATTCCTGTACAAAATATGCTAACGGGGCTTGTCGATGAGGGTATGCCCATAAGGAGTCACCTACACTATTCCTCATAAGTGCCTGACCTGGAACCAGTGAATCCCATAATAACTGGAGTGAGTCTGTCTTTTAACGACTCAGGTATGATGTTTTCCTATATAATTACCAACCCCATTGTGTTTGTACCGCTCGAATTGAATTGTAATTTTTGTTCGGCAGAAGAACTTGATCATATAGTAATTAAGAATGCTTAATGTTTAAAGTAAATTGTAAAGGAAAAAAAAGGACTGATTTATATATCCTTACTATGTTTTTTTTATATGTTTTATTTTTTTTTAATGTAAATAAAATAATTGTGTTTTTAGTTTCAAAAATGTGGTCTCAATTTAGTGTTTGCATAATTACTTCTAAAAACCTAAATATTTCTCTAGAATTTTCTGAACTTTAACCCTCTAAGTTTGTGGAACGTAATATTCCGTTAACTAAGCTCCAGGTTTCACTGCAATATACGCAATGTTTAAGATAATATAATTCTATAGATTTAATGAATTTTCAAAACATTGAAGAATGATCAATACTCTCAAGGGTTACATTCATATTTGTAATTAAGTTTTATTTATAATACTGAAAGATTCATATTTTTTAGCATTTAACACTAGAACGCCGGACGGTGTCATTTCGACACCGAAGCGTGAAAGTTTCTTTCTAAAATCTGTAAATTTTGAAGGATCTTTTTTATTTCGTTCGACTTTTATTAAATATGTAGGTAGAACCCACATAAAAATTTTTGGCGAACTAAGTTTATTCAAACTTAGTTTACGGATAGATTTACCTATAACGCCGGTTTGGTGTCAATTGGACACCGCAATAATTTCACTTCCCCTATTTTAAATTTTGTTCTTCTGTGCGTTCATTGTGTAAAACAAGGGAGTCCTGTAATTTTTTTTTTACATATGGTCTTCACGTGATTTGTTTCAGCTGCAACAACACCTGCCGCTTAGATTTCATTTCTCACAAAGATAGTGCATGTGCGGTTACTTGTGAGTTATGATTAGAAGAATTTTTCTGAGGTTTTCTTTCGTTCCTGTTACTTTCTATGAGTAAAATTTAAAATGTCTCGTAAGAGAGGGCTTACTACGGAAGAAATTACCGCGCTTATGAGATAATTGTCAGATAATGAATCATAAGGTGGAGAATTATCCGACATGTATGATGAATCGGGTGATGAAAATTTTATTCCTGTTATATCATCTGGATCGGAAAGCGATGAGGATGTTGAAATTGATAATTCTGGAAATCAGAAAGAATTTGTTGCTCGCGATTGCTCTCAGTGGAAAGAATGTGGTTCAGGAAGTGCAACCGGTAGATTAGCAATCCAAAATATTTTGCGAGAAAATAGTGGTCCAACTAGTTATGCAAAAAGAAATGTGATTAATGACAGTGTTTTCAGTGCTTGGTTGCTTTTTATAGACATAACGGTTTTAGAGCATATAATAAAATGCACAAACACAGAAGCTCGTCGAGTATTAGAAAATGATGTTTGGTCTCTTTCAAAACAGGAACTTTTTGCTTACATTTCGATTTTATATGCACGTGGAGTTTCAGGAGCTAGTAACCTGGAACTTCATTCATTATGGTCTACTTCATGGGGTATAATTTTTTGCAAAAAAACCATGTCCAGAGACAAGTTTTGTGAAATATCAAGATTTCTGAGATTTGATATCAAAACAACTCGTCGTAATCGAACTCAGCAGGATAAATTCGCAATGATTTCGGAAGTATGGAATCGTTTTATTGAAAACTGCCTAAGCTGTTACAAACCAGGCCAGAATATAACAATTGATGAACAATTATTTCCTAGTAAGTCTCGTTGTCCATTTACTCAGTTTATAGCATCAAAACCTGATAAATACGGGCAAAAATTTTGGATAGCTGCAGATTTAGAAAGTAAGTATATTTTGAACGCATTTCCCTACCTAGGAAAAAATGAAGAATGAGATCAAAGTCAGAGACTTTCTGAGTATGTAGTTTTAAAACTAATAGAACCCTTTAAAAATATGGGAAGAAATGTCACAATTGACAATTTTTTTACTTCTCTTGAGTTGGCTAAGAAACTAAAGGAAAGACGAACGAGTTTAGTTGGCACAGTACATAGGGCCAGACGAGAAATTCTAGATTGTATAAAGTCAGGAAAAGAAGCGTTATATTCAACAAAAATATTGAAAAATGAAGAATCGGGCACAACACTTACAGTTTACCAGTGTAAAAAGAAAAAAAATGTGATAATCTTGAGTTCTATGCATTTAAAAATTGCAATTGCCAATAATTCAAAGAAAACACCTGAAACTGTCAGTTTTTATAATGAAACGAAATGTGGCATAGATATTGTTGACCAAATGACAAGGCAATATTCAGTCAAAGCAGGATCAAGAAGATGGCCAATTCACACATTCTACAATATGTTAGACTTTGCTGCCATAAACTCATGGATTATTTTCAAACAAGTGACGGGGAAAAAAATATCAAGGCGTACTTTTATACAAACATTAGCTGAAGAATTACGAGCAGAATATATTGAAAAATCTGCTAAAAGACGCAGTAGCCACGAAGATGAACTGCGAACTGAAAATCCTTCTAAGCGTAGGAAATGCGATGTTAAAAAATGTCATGGAAATGTGACAAATAAAATGTGTTCCTCTTGTAAAAGAATGACATGCGGCAAATGCACAAAATATGTCAGCTATAAATGTATTGACAGTGAGTGATGTAAGTAGTTATTTCTCTTGTTTATATTTTTATATCATCTTGAAAAAAATAGTCTCATTTTACAGATATAATAACTATTCTTGTGTACCATGTATATGTTCATATCAACTTGCAATATTTTTCTTATTTTACAGAGATAATTTTATTTGTGCGTAACATATATTTTTTCATATCATCTTGAAAAATTATTATTTTACAGATATAATATTATTTGTGTGTACCATACATATTTTCACATAATCTTTCAAAATTATTCTAATTTTAAATATATAATATTATTTGTGTGTACCATATATATTTTCATATAATCTATCAAAATTATTCTCATTTTAAATATATAATATTATTTGTGTGTACAATATATATTTTCATATAATCTTGTAAAATTATCCCTATTTTACAGATATAATATTATTTATGTGTACAATATATGTATTTGTAAAAAGAATATTAAAATGTACATTTTCTTTGAAATTTTTGCTTACTTACCGACCGGTGTCAAAATGACAACTGGCCGGCGTTTCAGGGGGTAGTAAGATTTCAGGCGTTCTAGTGTTAAAACAAAATGTAGAGAAAACGACATTACAATTTACCCTTTTTCAAAACGCTCACAGGGTTAATTTTCGAAGGTTTTACTTAAAAATTATCTGTAGGGTTATTTTGGTAAGTGTCTTATGGAACTCTATACACTCCATCCCCAAAACCAAATGACCATATATTAGATACTCTACACACAACGCAACAATTTATTTTCTTTAGATAAATAATTCTCTAGTATGTAATTAGGCAACGATCACGGTGTCTTCTGCAATCTGAAGTCCATATAGATAATTAATGAGTGATGGTAAAGGTGAACCCCACACCTGATTTTCTCTATGTAGGATGATAAACTTTTAATTGACAGGTGTAACCGGCATTTAGTAGGATCTGTCGGTAAATCACCAGCAAGCCTACTGAATGACATGTTCCATCTGTCACACGTGAAATTTTTTTTTTTCAAATTTCCATATGTATCTGTAGCGAAGTTGAATGCAATCGGTTAAAGTGATAACGCTGACCTTGAGCAACTTACATACTACCTTTAATTTGACTTCACTTGATATAAATAACATAACGTACATCTTTATTGCTGTTCCTTTATTATTTCCCGTCAGTGTAATTTGTACACAAAGATAGGTCAAAAAATTTTTATATGTCATCGTATATCGCGTACCGAGATTTGAGATATTGAACACAATTATGTTTTAGCTTGAATGAGGATAGCAATATAATATTATCAAACAGCACTGTATTGTTCGATTTTTTTTTCAGTACGTCAACTGGCGTGAAATCAGTAAATATCAGGGCAAAATGTAAGAAAATCCTTGATTTTTTTTTTTAAATCTTCGAAACTACATGTCATAATAGTAATTTTATTTGAAAGAAATTAAATTATTAATATTAATTTTCAATTTTAGTATGCAAATTATGTATATATATATTGCGAAGAAAATAACGGAAAATAAATTAGAAAAAAACCTGTGCTTGTAACAAATAATATAGAGAAAATATATTCGTTATGGATACAAACAACTTCAAAAATATAATACCTTTTATAAAGGTTTCAGTCCTTATTTTTCTCTCTTTAATGCATACAAAATATTCAGGTATTCACAGCTCATTTTGATATAATTCCCGAATACCGTTTCACCCATTACGGCAAATTTATCAATATTTTTATGTAATAAATTGATGGTATTAAGGGAATTTACTGAGCAAACGTGAGAGTGATTAATATAGAATGTCTCTGATTATTTTATCAATAACCGTGTAAAGAATGTTTGCGAGATGGGATTTTCAATGAGAAATACTAGTTGAATGAAAATTAATCACGCAATTACATTCAAAAAATCAATAAAGTTAATAATTTAAGAAGAAGAAGAAATAGAAACTGTTACTATGATAAAAACTGATTGATTTGTAAATTAATATACACAAAATAAATTATTATTAAATTAGATTACTTTATTTCGGCTATAATATATTATATCAAAAATCTTTTTTAAGTCTAATAAAAATCAATGTGATATCGTAATAATATATTTATTCGAGTACATGTAATGTAACCGTTTCATTTCGCAGTTATTAATTTGTTCAGGTCTTCAACTCTCTGTAGTTTGTAAAAAAAAAAGGTTAGTTTATTTGTTAGGTAATTTCATTTCCATAATGATACATTTCGTATAACTTAAACAAAGACATCATAATGCTTTTATTTTTTGTTTCAGCAGTTTGTTGAGTTATCTGTATCTGTCCGATTTCTTTAATTCAGCTGCAATGTCAAAGGTTTGCTGTCAAATAGTCGTAATTGATCAATAGCCAATTCTATTAACTTTCCTTCGCTTAATTTTTAAAAAAAATAACATGGCTCTCAGACTAACCGTAAAATTTTGGCTCCAAATTTACAATTACTCTTTGGCTACCAATGTGTCAAAAATAGGACAGTTGATTATTGACCGTACTCGTAATAATCAATAATCGTAATAATCAATAATCCGCACTCATAATAACTTGTAAGAATTTTGGTTGTGTAGGGGGCCGCCTCATGGTGTTATATCTCATCAATGAAAGATGTTCATCTAAATTACTGACTCTTCAAATTTAACGTATCTGCCTATATACATATATATATATATATATATATATATATACATATATATATATATATATATATATATATATAATTTACCTGCTTGTAAAGAAACTGTAAAAAAGGACTTCACTGTAGTTACATCACGTAAATATTAAATGTCTGTATACTTTACAAATGTCTTACTTATGCAAAATTTTCGGTGATTTATGTATCATTTTTAAATATTTCTTGAATACCATTTCAATCGATTTGTGGAAATGCAAATATTACTCTGCATTAAACTGATGGAAAGAAGGCCATTAGTTGAGGAAACATGATTGCGTTTTATATTGAATGTTTGTTATTCATTGTAGAATAATTGTTTGGATGATGTTATGCGGAATGAGATTTTTATGGATAAAGAAAAAAAATCGTAAATAAAAATTAAATATGCAGTTACGCTAGAGCATTCACTGAAGTTAATAATTCAAAATGAAAATAATATAAAGGATGTTATGTAAGGGGAAAAAACTGTGGAGAAAATATGGAAGTGATCGCGAAAAATGAACCATGAAGAGATTATGATTCATGAATGACTCTGTGTTCTTTTCTCATTTACTTTTGTACATTATTCGGTCAATTATGTGTAATTTTATGTTTTTTGAATACATTTAGAACAATTAATCCACTTTACTAAATTAAACGTTGCCTGAATAGGGTAATATTGATACTGCTGTAAAATTAAAATACGAGAAGTAAAAAACTTTTATCAGATTATGAATATGTATCAAGTTGTTTTGCAGAAAAGTATTATAATTAGTCCAAAAACACCAAATTTGACGTAAATGAAGATCTTATTCTACGAGAAGTAAAAGGAAATAAGAAATAAGAATAGCATATAACGATATAAAAGTACATTGTGCTTCTAAACCTCAGACTACTCTCAAAAGTGGAAATAAAAAAAGGCACAGAAGAATAATTTTAGAAACTTCGTAATGATAGTTGCGTTATGTCATGCAAAGTTCTACCATCCCAAACTTGTAAAATAAATGTATATCTTAACTCTTCGTAGTTAATATCCATTACTCATCAAAAGCCATTATGCATTTCAAAAGCAATCATTCCTGATGAGGCTGGAAATTTTTCTACGCTAAAGAATAATATATACATAAGGACTTAGGGAAAACTTGCATATATTCGAGTTTCCTACTTTTACGAAATAACACCTGTCATAGCAAGCGCGAAATATATGCGAATAGCTTCAACATTTTCGATAATGTATAAATATATAAATTAATATTCAGTAGCATATTTATTATTTAAGAAAATATTAAATAGATATTTTTGCAAAAAAAAATAAGTAAATTATAACACCTTGTTAGTATATTTCTTTTAAATGTCAAAAGTTGTAAACTAACAACATAATACGAAGAGTATCAATAAGTTTTTGCCCGCACATAGAAATAATTGAGCGAAATCGTTACATTTTATTAGTCCTTTTCTATATAGTCACCGTGCACAGTAGCACATTTCTGGAAACAATATTTCATATTCCACAGCGCATCTTTATAGAAGGTGTTACACTGGCTTGAAAACTTCTGCTCCACTGTAGCAATGACGTCTGCATTCGAGTCAAAACGTCTTCGCTTCAATATTTTTTTTTACTTACTTTTAGAAAGTGAAAGAAGTCTGGAGGCGAATGACAGGTGAATAAGGTGGATGTAGCAATAATTGGTAACCCAGGCTTTGGACAACATTCAATGTTTCATTGGCTTTGTAAGTCGGAGCACTGTCAGCCAAAAGGCGGACACCTGTAGTCACTTTTCCACGTCGCTTCACTCTCAGTTGAGACGAATCAAAGTTTTCCCAGCAAGCCCCTGTAATATTTCGATAATGTATAAATATATAAAATAATATTCAGAAGCATATTTATTATTTAAGAAAATATTAAACAGATATTTTTGTAAAAAATAAAATAAAAAATAAATAAATTATAACACCTTGTAATAGTATATTTATTTTAAATGTTAAACGTTGTAAACTAACAACATAATACGAAGAGTATCAATACTCCAGTTATGCTGTGCTCATATGTAAGATAATCTGTAAGTATTATGGTCTTGCAATCCCAAAACTCTGACAGCATGACTTTCTTTGAAGATGGATGCACACGAGCCTTTTTGGGGGGCGGTGAGTCGGAATGCTTCCATTGGTTACTCATCAATTTTGTCTGTGGGTCAAAGTGATACACCCAGCATCCATCCATTGTCACCAAATTATTAAAAAATCCTCCTCATTGCCATCACACAGGGCTAAAATTGAAGACACACAATCCACGTGCTGTTGTTTCTGGAAGGGTGACAGCAACATGAGAACCCACCGTGGGAGACCTTGGACAAGTGCAGGTGGTCATGCAGGATGGTGGATATGGAACCATAGAATATACCCTCTTTAGCCATAATAGCGTGGATTGTCCCTCGCCCGTACTTCATCGTCAGCCTTTCCAATTGCCTAACCATGTCCTTGTCAACAGCCGAACGTGGTGTGCCTCCCTTAGCCTCGTTCTCCAGGCTCGTACATCCCCATTTCAGATGTCTCTTTCATGTTTTGATAGTGCTTAAGGATGGCCATTTCCCCCCATAAACACTTTTCATATCATCGTAAATCTCCGTGGTTTTCAACCCCTTTAAATGGAGGCACCTGATTACTGAGGGATATTCAATTTTCAAAAGTTCTCTACTTTCAATCATTGTGGCAGGACTATTTCCAAAATGTATCCACCTTCCACCGAAACACACAAAAATTACACTAGTTCTAAAAGGCATGGACACATATAATATATAAATTTCATAAACGTCACTCAAGTATTTCTAAGGGATTGCAAAAACTTATTGGTACCCCTTCGTATACAGTAAAATAATTTTCATTAGACAGTTTACACGTTTCGGATCACTCCGAACCATTTTCAAAAACAAATTAGAAGATTATACAATTGCACGTATTTGAAGTAATTATTTGAAAGGCCACCATTTAATTTTCATGTTCTTATTAAAAATTACGCGAGTTAGCTTTTATTTTTACTTGGTTGATAAATACTAAAATACTAATACATGGTTAGATAGTAACAAGCAAAAATACAACGATGCAGCATCATTTAACTTAAGGTAAAGCTAGGATAGTCTGCGCACAATTCAAAAGAATAGCAATAAAAAATCTAAATATTATTTTTTTTTGCTAAACTATCCATGAATAATTTTTACTTCATTTGTTTTTTATGCATTTCCATTGCTATTTTGTTGTTATGTTGCAATTTAATAGAACAATTGTAATAAAACCAAGAAAGTTATTTTGCGCAATCTCTCCTTACAGGGTTGGTGTGATTGCGCACATGGATAGGAGAGATTGTTACTAATAATAACTACAATTAAATTGTTAACAATAACAATTACACATAAATGACATTGCTGTAAGGTTTTTGTGAAAAAATTTTAATGTATTGGGAGTGAATATTTCAACCTAATGCGTAAAGAATCAGAAAAAGGAAATAATTTTAAAAACGATTAAAAAATTTTAATTAAAGGAAAAAATAAAGAATCAGAAAAAGCAAGTCCAGATAAGACTACAAAATAAAATTATGTAACTTAATAACACGTTTAACTTAAAATTAGTCCGTGTTCATTTTTCATTTTTTTTAGCAAATTTACCAATAAGCTGCGTAATCTCTCCTAGCATATAAACTAATGGGAACAAAGCGCCATCTCTCCTAAGTAGCAGATGCGCAAACTCTCCAATTTCGGTAGGAGAGATTGCTCGGCCTTTTAATTAAACAAAACCGCTACTAAAACGAACCGTTGATGTTCACATTGTTAGTCTAGATTAGTAGCTTATGAGAAATCGTTTAAGTTTAAAATATTTTGTACTATTGACATTGTATAGAAATTCTGATGAATAGCTATGAAAATTCAAGCACTTACTTTGGGAAAACAAAACAAAATAGCAATTCTTTATCTTAGACGCTCAAAGCAATGAACGCGTACTTTCAAGTAGACACTCCACTACTGCTGTAGTAGAACTACCTGAAGTCGCTGCGCTCTCACTCTACTCATTTTCCCCGAACCTCTATGTGCGCAATCTCTCCATCTGCGCCATCTCTCCTGGCTTTACCTTACCGAAATTGTGGCTCTGGTTACTCCATGATTAAAAATATAGAAATAAACAACCAAATAAAAATAAAATATAACGTGCGTAATTTTTAAAAAGTACATGGAAATTAAATGATTCAATCATTTCAAATATTTACTTCAAAGATCCTGCAATTATAGTATATTCTCATTTGTTTTTGATAATGACTCGGATTAAGCTGAAACATGTCAGCAATTTAATAAAAGTTATTTTATTCTATATTATGTTCTTAGTTTACATGTTTTAGGATTTAAAATAAAGATATTTTTGTAGTATTATACATTTAATATATAGCACATCAAACGATTTTCTTTCGTCGATGACATATATATTAGATAGCAAAACATGGAAAATATGAAAATAAAACTTATGACATGTGTCGTTGCGAAAATAAATTTTCCCTTTCGTTTCAGATGATATTTGTCACTATATCACTATAATATATTAAGAAAAAGATACTCACTGAAAATGTTATGAAACAAGAAATGGTTATATTAGATTTATTAATCATCAATCACAATGAGGTCATTTTTTAATGTTAAAACCACATTGCTACATTTATTATGACGTTTTCCTAATGGTATATTACATTTAATAATTACCCGTTTTTACACTTACATATTAGTAAAAGATTTCTACATTTATTAGAAGAAAACGGTTTCTATAAAAAGAAGCTCATTTAAGTGCTTTGAAATTATATGTCCTATTCGATTAAACTGTACAAAATTAAAATAATTTAATTGCTCCTATTTTTATTTTTCTACATATACACTTTTTTAACCAGGAACATCAAATTATATATGATTGAGAGATTTTTTATCAAAATGTTAGTTATTTTTAAATTAAATTGAAAATATTACTTTTAGCGTCACATGTTATATACATATATATATATATATAATTGTGGCATTCTGAAGTATTTAATTTTTACAAAAATTTTAATGGAACTTTTTATGTGAATTTCATTTACATAAATTTTATATTTCTTAACATTATTCTATGCATCAAAATTTTAGACCTCATATAGATGATGAGTAATGTAGTATCTCATTGAGAAATAAAATACAGGGTTTCTCAAATGGTCGTTTACAAACTTAACATGCTGGTCTGTCATATCATGATAAACAAGATTTACATAGGAACTTGTGTTCGAAAATGCAAAATGCGACCGCTAGAGGGTGATGAGCGCAGGCTTACGGGAGAGTGGGAAGCGTAATCATTTCAGGCAAGGACGTTGCAGGAAAAGGATGAATCGGTTTAGTAACGCAAAATTGGCCGATATGCATTATGTGTATGACGCAGGGAATGGAAATGCACGAGCCGTGGTACGGATGTACCTTGAGTGCTTCCCAAGCCAGTCATGTTTTGTTTGGACAATTGTACCGCAGATTGCGTGCAGCAGGAGCATTCCAAGTACGTAGCCGCATCGGTCGAGAACGCACTACACGCACACCTGTCGTAGATGAAACCGAGCTACTGCAATTTGACAGAAACCTGCAAACAAGTCTACGAGCAAGCGAATGCGTCTTGGGTGTACATCGTTCCAGCATTATGCGCATACTGCATGAGGAGACGCAACATCCCTACCATTTACAAAGTGTACAGGCATTGTGCGTTGACGATTATCCCCAACGCGTTGCATTCGCACGCTGGTATTTGCAACAGCGGGTCGCACAGCCGGATTTTCCATCGTGGATTTTGTTTTTGGATGAATCCTGTTTTACACAGGACAGTGTCCTGAACCTGCACAACATGCATATATGGGTGAATGAAAACCCAAAGTGTACACGTGCCCATGCACGTCAACAACGTTTCGCCGTAAACGTTTGGGTTGGTATTATCGGTGACATGAAAATCGCCCTCTAGCGTTCGCAGTTTGCATTTTCGAACACAAGTTCCTATGTAAATCTTGTTTATCATGATATGACAGACCAGCATGTTAAGTTTGTAAACGACCTTTTGAGACACCCTGTATAGTGGATTTCATCTAATTTAATATTAAAAAAATACAAATTTTAATGTCATTCTATTATTTTTCTACAAAGATATACTAAATTAATTAAGTAGAAAGAGGTATCTTGTGTAAATGTTGCTATGACAATATGATAAATTTACGTAATAAATTTACTAATAAATGTACTTAACTTAAAGAGTATCTTTCACCTAGCTTCACCAGTATTTTGTTGCTAAACAATTCCTACAGCAATATTTAAATGTATGTATAAAATGAGATTTTGCGTAAGTTCTTAAATTATCTCTCAGGGTCACATAATAAAGGGCTTCCAGATGGTCCTTTCTTAAATTTTGTAAATACGGAACAACAATTTACATTGAGCATTTTCTATATTATTTGCAATTATATTATTTGTCATTTTCGGGATTCTATAAATTTCCAAAGAAACAAAGCTAAAATTAAGATTTTTGTTTGAAAGAAATCTATTACTAAAAAAAAAAGAAACCGTTTGTAAGACAACATAAAATAAATTATTTAACAAAACACTTTTATGCTGAGTTTAAACTATTTTTGATATCAACGAACAATTAATCCTATTGCTAATGCACTGCTTATTTGGTCATTTTAATGTTTACTTAATCATTATGTAGCTATAAATTAGAAAATCAAACGGCAAATAATTTTCCTTGAATCATTATAATTATTTATAACAAATTTAAAAGAAATAATATGCAAACTGAATTTGGATGTAAACTGAACTGGATATTTTAAAAATAATAATGCTTTGTATTATATAAAATGTGTGATTTTTTTGAACGATTTACTGGAAGTTTTTTTTAAAAACAGTCTATAATATATATGGTATAACTGAAAAATCAAAATAGTTGAAGATAATATTAATTTATATGATTTATTTGTATGTTTTGCTTTTATTTATTCATTTACGATTTGGTTTCAGAATGTATAATTTTCTTAATGTTAATTTAAACTTATATGAAAAAGTATGATCAAAGAAGCGCGTGTCTGTACATTTGGAGAGTGCATGTAAAATTATTTATAGGGTAACTCTAGGATAGATGGCTTGTCTAAATATTTCTAAAACTTACTGATATTTGGCAGCATAAACATTGTTCGTAAGAAATAGTTCAACAAATACACTCATTGCGACGTGCAGCTGTGTTTTTCGATTATGAAAATTAAGTAAAATTTCAATGTTTATTTAATTTAGTGGTTGAATATATTTGTTTAGTTAGGTATCTGATTGTTTTACAGTAAGTATCTTTGTTCGTTATCTTTGTTTTTACTATAGGGACTTTTAAAATTTTAACTTGAGTAACTTGAGTAATTTTAACTTAATTAATATATATTAATTTATAGCTACATAAAGTTTAAGTCACGTATACAGTCCAATATTTGCTTTTAAGCCTAAAACAAAGACGTACAGTGCTGATGTACAGTGGGGATGCTTGAAATTGGGTGGCCATCTGTCATTCAATTTCAATATAGATGGCTACGGCTACATCAAATCGCGGAAAAATGATCACATTTAATTAATATTTTAAAATTATACGGAGTGAGGATTTCAACTAAATATAATTACATTAAAATACTCTTATAACTTTTATGTCTATAATTATATAATTGGTTAATTGATATAATTGCTTAAAGTTTAACTAATGTAAATATTTCAATAATAATAATATAATAAGTAATGTTTTGTTTTCAGTTTTGAAGATGCCGAATAAATAAATGAGAAAGCCTCAATCAAACCGAGGGACCTGGAGTCAAAATGATTTATCTAAGGCAATGGAGGCTGTGCAAACGGGATCATATCCTGTAAAAGAAGACTGGATTTTATTATTAATTTAATTATTATTATTATTATTATTATTATTATTATTATTATTATTATTATTATTATTATTATTATTATTATTTAATTGTTATTATTATTATTATTATTATTATTATTATTATTATTTGAATGTTATTATTAATTTAATATTAAATTTAAATTAATAATGTACCGTATATATTAATATTATATCCTAAAATGTATTTATGTATAACAATGAAAAAGGAAAATAAACTTCATGTATTAAATGTTCAAACAAACGTGATTACGATACAAAACGTGATTTCGAAATATCGTGTTTCTAAAGATGGAATTTTGCAAATGTTTTGTCACATTTTCCCTGATGTGCTGAAGTTGAAACAGTATGCACTGTCGTGTTTCCCAAATGAGATTACAATAAATTAATATTTTCATAACTTATAATATAATATAATAAATTTTATACATTAAATTTATCTATATGCATTCAAAAAATTTACTTTAAACATGAAAAAAATATATATAACATAACAATGATTGTATCCACCCCGATAAACAAATACAAAAAATAGAAGTGATAGAGATTTAATATGCAACTACAAGTGTTTGCACTCTTCATGTATCAAGAGTGTAGCTTTATACTAAAATACGTAAAACATTTTTACACAAATACTCTCCTCACCAGGCATCAATTCAACCTGTTCTTTATTTGTATTATGATATTAATATATTTTTGAGTTATGCTAAAAAACTACACTCATTGCCAATTGTTTTGTTACAAAAATATTTGAATTTAACGTTAGGAGCTCAAAATTTTGAGCCTAAACCTATTCACCAAATGATTTTTCATTTGGTTTCCGAATGTAAAATTTACTAACAAATGCAAAAAAAAAAAAAAAAAAAAAGTGTTCGTATTGAACATTTTGACACACCGGTACACGATGAACACTCCGCCTATGCTTATTTCTAGGTGCGTTCGTAATTATATAAATACGTAGCACCTATTGTCGTCGTCTGGTCCGTCCGTCTGTCTGTCCGTCCGTCTGTCTGTCCGTCTGTCTGTCCGTCCGTCCGCATATAACAACGCAAAAACTACCCAACCGAATGGTTTGCAATTTAAAATATATTGTCTTTGCAGAATTTTGTCGAGACATTTAAAATTTTATTAAAATCGAATCAAAACTTTAGGCGATATTAATAAAAATATTTATTAAGAAATTTGAATTTTTTTTTTTAAATTGGTGATTTTTTGTTATAGGAGCTTCCGAAGTTTAATCGTCAAGCGACCGAGATACTTATTTTATGACAGAAATGAATCTGCAGACGATATAGTTCATTTCACAGAATTAAAAATCAGAAAAGGTCTGAATATTTATGTCACTAGCTATAGTACGAACGCACCTCATTTGTCACGTTTGACGTACAATTTCCAACTTGCTTTAATATAAATTTTTTGTGTAATATAATTCGCAAACAAATGTCTATTTACGTTCTTTACGTATGTTTACCGATAAAATAGATGAGGTGTAAGTTTTGTTTTTAACTTACGGTATACAGACGCCAGTAGTAAAAAAAAAAGTTAATTTTAACCAACTACAAAATAAATTATGCATATTTTATAAAATATACAGGCTGTGCGCAGAATAATTGGGCAAATTCTTAACCGATTGATATGCGAATTATTAATTGTAGAGTATAAGTTACACGTCAAATTTCTACTACTGCTATCGAAAGTTTGCTTATTCTCTTCTCTATTCTCACGTCGTCGGATTGTTTGCAACATGGTATTCGAGTATATCACGGTCATAAGTGTATCACGGTCTTTGTTGCCACAAATAGCACAAATAATTTCACCACTAAATTTAAGTGTAATGTAAATTAAAGAAAAGATTTACAGCGTCGTTGCAATTTGCGCGGAGTTGTTTAATAGTAATAGTTTTTTAATAGTCAATTTTTTAATAATAATATGTATCTTATTTTAGGACTTATTAAATAAACCGAATATGACTATTGAAAAAATGTGGTAGCAGTCTTCCAATCTGAATAAATTCAAAAGTTTTCCACCTGACTAGTATTGTTGGTTTACAGTTTAACGTTTACGAAATTCATTGTTGATTTCAAGTTACGAATAACCAATGTACTTGGTTTGATAGACGTGATTATGCTTTCAAAGTTATGACGAGAACTGGTATACAGCTGGGGCAGATTCAAAGTGAATAATTTATTTATTTTCATGTTTGGCGGTATAACTGCACATAATTAACCATTCTATTTCTGAATTTGTTTATGTTCGCTTTGTATAAATATTTCTAAACATTAATTTACCTTTCATTTATACCTGCGTTATATCCTACATTAGCAAGTCTATTGTAATTAACTTTGCAATACTTTATATTTATAATAAAATTTGCTGTAGAATAATTTTATACTTTTTTTTTTCAATTATTTGTTTTTACAAATGCTTGATTATGTAAGTTATCATCAGTTAATATCTTGAAGATATGTTTAAAAATAAAATTATTTCTAAGAAATATAATAAAAGTGGGTTTTCATTGTTTTCAAAATGATCATGATTAAAAATTTTATCATTTTCTTAAATAGTTTAAATAATACCGTGTTAAGGATAAAGCCTCGAATATAAGGTTTTGCTGAAGAAACCATTAATCTTGAATAAAAAGCATTAGCATATGCAGCAAAATGCATTTTTCTCTCATAAACCCCATAACGCGTTTATAAATAAGATAAATTGCACTTTTTCCCACACCAGCTGTGCCCCATATTAAATTTAGGAGAATTCTGAGGGCATTTAGCAAATGAGTAATTTAATTAATCACAAAATATACTTTAAGTTTGAATGTTAATATTTTATATAAAAAACTGTCATTATATGGTTTTGTTAAATTAAATGTAAAGTATTTGTCGAAAACATCAGTTATAGTATTAAATATATATATATGTGTATATTTGATAACACGATTGCGTCGAAATGGCTTTCCAGATTATCATTCATGATATATGTATAGATATCGCTGCATTACTATAGATATGATGATAGATACATGAGTATAGATAGTTGATAATGATTATACAATCATTCACACAGCTATCAAAGATATAATTTGGTTTGAGACGAAAAATATTTCAATGAAATAATTAGTTAAATTATAGGGATATACAAGATAATCCCATTACATTATCATCTATATACAAAACACATTTGAAATATATTTCCATAATGTTACACTACTTAACCCTTAATTGCACAGTGATGTAAATTTCCATCACTTTTTATTTAACTTTTAATAAATAAATCAACTTCTTCGCCACCACTATATTTATATAGAAATATAAATCCAGTAAATTTCCCATGAACTATGTTGCTGACCAAAGTTAAAAATCTATCTTAAAATTTCTGGTGTCTAATATTTAATATATGTATAAAAAAACACAATTGTAAAAGAAAAACTCATGCAAAGAAGAGTTAAGACATAATGACACTGATGTGCATCATTGAGGTTCAGTACAGGATGCGTTTAATTGATGACAAAATAACAATAAACTCTCATTGCCTGTTTGTAAATTTAAGCAGGAGTATTGGCGTTTATTATACGTGAAGTTTTTATTTCTTTTTCTTTCAAATTAGCAAAAACAGTTTTTTTTAACACTTTCCAATACGTTGTAAAAGTTTGACGTTTTCTTCTATATGTTTGTTTTTCCGTCTGACGTCAATGGACAAAAATCAGTGGCGTGGCGTTTCATTAATGTTACAATAAGGAAAACATATTGAAAATGATGTGTAGCACTAAAGTGATTTTCAAAGTGCTTTCCATAGAATATGCAAAGGGTATATGTATAGTTTGTTTAGAGGGACATACAAAATGATTTCTTTGCATTGTAGTCTAATGGAAAATTGTGTTTTGGGTTCATATTAATATAACGAAACTGTTACATATTTTTTAAAGATCATGGAAGAGTAAAATTTACAGTTCATTTACAGGGTTACACAAGCAAATTCCATTACAATAATATCTATACACAAAACACATTTGAAATGCATTTCCTTATTGTTGCACTACTTAAATCATAATGAAATTTATATGCATCAATGAGGTTCAATATACGATGCTTTCAATTGAATTTGGAGTGCGTAGCAGTAATTGTTGTTTGAAAAAGTTACACAAAATGATTTGAATACAAGCGATAATTCCTGGAAGTATTTTTTTAGCTTCGGTATACATTTGTAAGTTTAACAAAATTTTAGATTATTCTGTTCTGTGCATGAAATATATATATCATTTAAAGTTACAAACAAATTTATAAAAATTACTGTCTATGAACATGATTTGTGTAAATTTTGTTTTACCTGTGCTTTGTATTACGAGTTCAACTATTATAATAAGAGTTTCTTCTAAGATAAAAATAAATTTACATAAACGGCTGCGCAAAAAATTCAAGAAATTCACATCTGTGGGATTGCTATGACAACAAGTATGTTTTTAGGTACGTTCGTAATTATATAAATACGTAGCACTTATAGTCGTCGTCTGGTCCATCTGTCCGCATATAACAGCGCTAACATTACGCAACCGAATGGTTTGAAATTTAATACATGTAATCGTTGCAGAATTTTGTCGAGTCATTTCAATTTTTTTGAAAATCGAATGAAAACTTAAAAAGATATTAATGAGAGTTTTCTGTATTCTATTAAATCTTATCATACGTAATCTAGATAATTAAAGCGCAAGTCATGTGACTGAGGAAAACAAATACGGGCTAACCACATCTTTTTCCATATACCAAGCGGCCATTTTTATTTAAAAATAATTTTTTCGAATAAAAGTTTCATTTTTAAAAAGATCGTTCAAAAAAAAAAAAAAATGTTTGCTTGAGAGACGAGTTACATCCAAAAATGTATTGATTCTGAGATACCTTCAGTGAAAATTAAGTTAACAGACGAGTATCTCATCTCATTAAAGTAAACAAACAAAAGATTCATTAATCGTGAGTTATAGAAATATTAAAGATGGAGGTAATCATTTGCAAAGCAAAATCCCCATGGTAAATTTAAACAGCGCTTTCTGGCGTCAAAAAGATTCGCATCTGTAAACGTGGCATACATAATAAGAAAAACAAGAACGGAAAATCATGCGTCAAGCATAGATTATGTAACACATTCCAACACTTCCAGAATAATTTTACAAATCATTACGGTAAGGCCTATCTAACTAAACAATGACATCTGACTAAACAATTTTGAAAACACATAACATATTTAAAAATCCAATTTTAGGAATTACCAACAATATTCGGAAAAATATCCGAGCTCTTTTGTGCAGCCTTGTATATGGTCTATGGATTTGTATATAGACTAAATAGAATGCTAAATTTTAGATCAGTTAGGAAACGTGTAGCACAGTTTAAAATTTCCCTTCAAGAATTTCCGACAATAAACGGAAATGTACATGAGAATATTTGTGCTGCTCTGTAGACAATCTACAAAATTTATAAACACCAAGTAATAACAAAAAAATTAGTTAAATGTAAAAACGCGTTCATCAACTGAAAAAACATTCCCAGCAATTATTATTAATAAGCAGTAATTTAATAGAATTATTTTGTGTGTCCCTGTAAAATAACGGTGAAAACTATAAACACAATATTATATAGTAAGCCTTTTGTAATCCGCGTTAGTGATATATATCAGTTACAAAATATTTGAAATAGTGAAACATTATTCAAATAAACTACAAACGATTTTTCTTCATAGACAGTAATGTAACGGAATTATTTTGAGTATCTCTGTAGAAGAACTATAGATGCTACGCACACCACATTCTATAATTAGTCTCTTGCAGTGCTTCTCAGTTATATTTATATCAATTTCAATATGTTTGAAATTGTGTAATATCATTAAAATAAACGGCAAAAGATTTCAATGTAGCGTAATACTTTTGAGTGTCCTTGTAAAAAAACTATAATTGCTACACACTTCATTTTCAATTCCGAACATGTCACAGTAAGCCTCAATAACATACATCAATTGCATGACGATCTGAGTACATTTACTCGAGTTAGAGCACCGACGGACAGTCAGAAAGACGGCAGACAGACAGACAGACAAACTGAATTCATAAACACTTTTCAATTATGTTGGAAAGTATTAAAAAGGCTACCTCATTTCGTTCAAAGCATACGATATAATTTATTTCACTGAAATAATAACGATGATTTTTTACATTGTAAAACTAGGTATCGCACGAAACAAACGCACCTCATTTGTCACGTTAACGTACAATTTCCAACTTGTTATTTTTGTTACGTGTTTCCCAGGAGAGGCAAACTGTAAAATAAATTATGTGGTTTGTATACTTTCTATAGATGCAGCGCTACACAAAATGTTACATAAATACATTTAATGACGGAATTACCTGAAAGTGATTTTTAAACTGTGTGACGCAAACTGTGTTACTAAGCTAAATTTTACTGTATCATGTGGTGTTAGTTCAGTGTTATATATATATATATATATATATATATATATATATAACAAAATTTAAAATTTATCGCGATAAACCAAAGTATTTTTATTCCATCCTAGTCTAACTTACTCTATAATATTTATTTCCTCCGTTTATTAAAATATTTTAACTCTATGTATTCCGAAAAAACCTCATATCTAAATTCAATATTTCAATGGCTGCTAATTAGTTCAATAAATCGCGTCTTTATCTTTAAATTATAAAACTCCCTAATATTCATACTTTAAAAAACCCGCATAATTCCCTTTTAATTTTCTAAATGCCTAAAAAGACTGTATTTATTTTAATCAGTTCCGATATTAAAAATAATTCGCCAGATCATAAAATCTTTTTCTTATATTAAAATGTAAAAGCATTTATTCTAATCCCATTCTGGCTATGTTCCAAATTCGATAAACCATTTCTCTTTTTCTTTTTTTTTTCTTTCCCTAAAAGTCAAAATCATTCCATATTCTCGAACCAATTAACTAACGATAATCAATTAATCTAAAACACTCTGGGTCATAGCTAAATCATCGAACATCATGGAACTTTCGAGAATTTTCTTTCGCGCCAAAAATTAGCGGAAACCATTTTATTACCATATTCTGGAGCCAGCGCAAAGAATCCCGGTTAGATCCCAGCTCACGATTGGCGCACGTGACCATGTATTCCTACTCTTACTGAAAGAATATATCGTCGCCTTTTCCGTTTCGGAGAGCATTTTATTCGGAGATCCGAAGATGTGATGCACTGATGAAAGCTAGACGTATTCGTATAAGAACATTCGAATAGAGAGACGCTAGTTCGAAGTTTGATTTGTTAGGTTAATGATGGAATTTCTGCCTGGTATTGGCGTGGAGTCCAGTATGTTTTTTCTTATATGCCTGCGGTATTTTTTATTTTAAATAAATGGCCATCGTGCTCTGCTGTAGTGGGAGCCGTGATTGAAACGAAAAGAGGACTCGAGTGAAAGCAGATTCTTCCCTGATATCAATTTAAGCTTCAGAATAAAAACTTCTGTGTTCTTGAATGAGATGCTTAATTATGATTACGTACACACGCCATCTAATATGGAGTGCTGGAACTTCCTCTTCGGTTGATTATGTGAAAAGAGCCCATCTTATTTTCAAAAAAACATTTATTAAAAAATGTTACTACTCAAGCAACTCGGCCTTAAAAATCACCACATATATATATATATATATATATATATATAAATTCATTGGTATGGTTGCGAAAAAGGAAGTAGTTACATTGTGATTTATGTTTGGTAACTCCAATAAAAGAGTTTTCTTGAGGAATTATAATTTAGTTACAGTGTGATGTGTGTATCAAAAAATATATATCAAATACAAGGCGCACAGAATAAATCGCACAGATAAGTAATTTAACACAGTGCTTGATGAAAATGATTTTTTATATGTGTTATGTGTTTTTAATGTTTATAAATTAAATATCACATTTCAACTTTTTAAATGACATTTCGTAAAATGTTTTTGATTGTGTTGAAATTTATTTCATAATCTATACCTCATCCATGATTTTTCTTTTTTTCTTATATTTTGTCTTATGATTAGGAAAATATTATAATGCTCATTGTACTCACTCTTTCCAAGTCTGTCATCAATGATATAAACTTTACCGCAATATTGTGCAGTAAATTGTACTCCAACATAAGTATATATTTATATTGTTCAGTTTCCGGTGGTTCTTGTAGCTAGAATTCTATTCTCTCAGATTCTTGACCGATGCAATATTTATGTCGTATGATTTCCTGAAATAAATATATTTATAATTTATAGAAGCGAATAAATAATATTGCGCAAATAATCAGAGATTAAATAAAGAGACCTTTTAGGAAAAATACCCTGAACACAATACATAAAATGAATCTTTTTAAAAGTTACATGAATACTTTTAAATCTGATTTACCAAATCAAATGAATTTAAGCTTCTTAAACATTTTTCACAACCATCCAGCTCTGTAAACACTACAAAATGCTATACACTGCATATTAGAAAAATAATTAAATTATAAAAACTTTACTCCAAGTTCCATCCGCATGAAATTAACCATATCCGCTGGTTACTAAAGAATGCAATTAATTAAAACAAAATATTCTAATTATACTTAACAGATTTAGATGAATTAAAAATGCACGAGTTCTTTATTAATCTATTTTTTGAAATAATACCTTAAAAGGTACTCATATACCGTGAGTATGTGGACATTGAAATATTATTTGTTTTCAAATTATTAAAATGCGTAATTAATGGGGACCAGCAAAAACACACGTTCAGCGATAGTGTCAAAATAAGAAGGATTTGAAATTCAAGATTACAGACAGTAATAATAAATTACTAAAATAATTTTAAGTATACTGTGTAAAAGTTAACTTAATAAAAAGAATAAAAAATTCATCTGAAAAATTTAAATATATTTTCAGTTAAAAATAAAAGCAAAAAGTCATGAGTAAAGATTAGATTACTTTACAACATTTGCAGAAAAAAAAATAATAAAACTTAACAGCTTGTTAAGGTGAAATATGACAAATAATTAAACACTTTAGAAAATGAATAATACATTTGAAAACACAATTTCAGCATTTAATATTTATAGTCGGGAAATTATTCAAATTCTTTGGTGCAGATTTAAGTATCATATATGGAATTTATACACACCAAGCAAAAGCCAATAAAAATAGTTTACTTTAAAAACGAATATTACAGTTTAAAACGCACTTGCAAATATTATTGTTAATAGAGTGTACTGCAACCGAATTTTTTTTGTGTGTCCATGTACATGAATGCAATGCACACCGTATTCTATAGTAAGCTTCTATACAAAACAAGTAATATAAAAAAAAAACTTTTTAAGTCAATTCCTACTGTTTAATCATAAATATATAAAATAAACTCGTGCAACATTAATGTCCCACGTTATCTTTATTGAACATTATTTTATAATCATCGTTGCGGTATTTTATTTCTGTGGAATCACTCATTTGAGATAAATCTTTCATTTCATTTATGAAAACAATGGGAGGATTTTTTTTCTCCCATTTAAAACTAAAATTAATTAATTTAATTTAATTAATGAATTAATATTAAAAAACTGTATTAACATCCAGTGTCATCCACTACAAGTTTAAAAAAATGTATTTGAACTTGAGTGGATGAATAGAAAATATTTTATTAACGATTGAAAATTTGAACAAGATATATATATATAGAGAGTGTGAGCTAATAGTAGGGATTTTAAAAAAATCGTAAGCATTACGGTGCATCAGCATAAATTGATTAAAATGGGTTTTTATGGAGTTATGCATTTTGAACGTGAAATACATTTATTATACCAAGAAAGATTTATAGAATATACAAAAAATCATATACAAGGCCACGCGAAGAACTGAATACATGGTTGCCTATGTATGCCAATTGGTAGAAACTGCTGAAGATGAATATCCAACTGTGTTATGGGTTTTATTACTAAACTAAATTTTAGCATACTATAGAGTATATACAAATATATAAATTATATACAGGGTTGCAGAACATAATTGGATTACTTTTCCTGCTGTGGACGGTAATTGCTGAAATCTGGTTTTCAAATATGTTTTGTGTTTTTCTGAAATGTTTACATAGATACATTATTTACCTTATTAAATAGCGATTGTTTGTTAAAGTATTCTCTTATTGTTGGAAAGTGTTTCATAATGTATGCATGGTACAGGATTTATTAATTTTACTAATTTTACAAATGAACAAAAATTTAGATAAATATTTAAAATATAGATTTGAAATTGAGTAGATTAGATTTGAAGTTTGTCATCTGTCGACTATTATAGCGTAGCGTCTTCGTTATGTTCTAATTATCAAAAACATTAAATTTGTTTTTAATGATCACGTTAATGTATGTGAAGGTGGTTTTCTTGAACAAATTATATTGCGGGTATGGGGAGGGAGGGGGTTAACGCCTTGCTCTGATTTACACAAAACAAATTCCCAAAAAAAGTAACATTTTTAGCTTCTGACGTAGCATGATTTTTCTTTCTTATTATACATTAAAGACGATCTGCTATAAAACTATCTTCTAAGACTCTTTTTGGCAATAACATACGAATCAGGAATGAAAAATCAGGCATTAGACATAGATTATTAGACAGTTTCCAACAGTAACAGGAACTTTAACACTTTAAAAAACATCTTAGAAACAATGAGATATTGAAAAGAGCAAAATAAAAAACACATAACTCAGTTAAAATTAATTTTCAGAAACTACTGTACAAAACCGTTTATGCGTGCAGTTTCTTTCGTGCAGTCTTGAATAAGGTAGAATTTATACACCCCACCTAATAGACTCGAAATTAGATAAATTTAAAAACGCATACAACAGCGAAACAAGCACTTCCATCAAATATCAATCTAAATTCGTCCTGTAATAGTCCTGGAAAAAAATCTGTAATAATGCCTCCCTAACCTATAGAAAAAATGTTATTTTGCACTTTCATTATATATCATAACACCATTGAAATACACCGCTAACGATTTTGCTTTGTGCATGCCTGTAAACGAACTTGAAATGCTACTTATTCTATACTCCTGCGAAAGCAGATTTCTATCCAATTACGTAACGCATATTACTCATTCTATGTTAGAAATATTATAACATCAATAAAATGCACCGCAAACGATTTCTCCACATATACCATAATGTAACGGAATTATTTTGAGTGTCCCTGTATACGATCCTTAAATTTATTACGCACGATATTTATTATACCAAACAGGCTATAGTTAACTTCAGTAACAAATGCTATTTGCATGGCAATACGAGTATATTAACGTGTGTTAGAGCACGAATAGACGACTGACGGTAGACAGACGGACAAACCAAACTATGTTGGAAATTGCTAACATAGAAACACTTTCGAATTTCAATTGTAATCTGATAAATATTTGTTTGAGATGGATGACATAAGAATCGACTACTAACTACTACTAATTACTAACAATCGGGAATGTAATGTACGTTTATTATTGCAGAGTTTGTGGTCAGGTGAAAAGTACATGAATCAGACAGTTTTGAAACTCTATAACGCAGAAAATATGATAAATATGTATATCATGTAATAAAAATCTTATTATTACAACAACAAAATTTGAGTGTGTTTCCTAAATAATCCGAGTTTCTTAGACAATGAAAAAGTGTTAAAATGTACAATTATTGTTACTCGATAACAAAAATCCCTTCCGGCCTGTACCGAGAGGAAAAGGTATCTTTCATAGTCCATATTCTTAAACATTCCACTCATTTTACGCAAACATTCGAAGCTGAAATTCTTGGAACCCGATTATAGAAGATTCAAGTTACAGCATAACAAAAATCAGATTGTTTCAAAATGTCAGCCACCCTAGAATTTCAAACTGCCATTTCTCAGCCATTTTTTAAGATAAAGCCAAAAAAAAATGTTCTGGAATCCTTGTATCAAGATCTAACATTTAACAGAAACAACTTTACAAATTTATAATTTTTTATACATCATTTTGAATTTTTTTTAATTAAAATAAATTAAATTGCCGCAATTTGGAAATAAGATGGCGCATGAAGCTGGCCAACGAACTCGGTCGTGACCTTGGTATGTTCTGTACACATAATAAGTCACATTCATATCAGTTCATAAATACGAGAATTACAGCATAACAAATATCATATTGTTTCAAAATCTCAGCCTCCCTAGAATTTCAAACTGCCATATCTCAGCCATTTTTTAAAATATAGCCAAAACAATAATTGTTCTAGAATCCTTGTATCACATTCTAACACATAACAGAAACATTTTTTTCAATTTATAATTTTTGTACATATTTTTTAATTTTTAAAAATTAAAATTTTTAACTGGCCTCCATTTTGAAAGAAGATGGCGGATGAAGATGGCCAACGAACTCGGTCGAGACCTTGGTATGTCCTACACACATACTCAGTCACATCCAAATCGGTTCATAAATAAGAGATAATGGGTGTCAAAACATGGCTCAAATTAGATAAATGTAGTGCATGCGTGCTAACATCTTAAATATGAATATATAATAGATATCTCCGTTAAATTAAGAGAATGACTTATTATTGTTTTAGCAATACTTATGAATAACGTAATATCATTGTATCATCGGCGTTAAATTCATAAAATAAATACAAATTCTACACAATCTATTTCATGAATCATTAATATTATCGTTATTATTTATTTTATGAATGAGTAATGAAATATTATTTAAAAGCCTGTTTTTATTACAAATTGAAATTAAATGTATAGTGGTGCAAAATATATGATTTCTGCATGATATTCGAAAATTTGCCTACGTATACTGAAGCATAATCTACAGGAATTTCACCTGTGTACTAGATAATGCCATGCACTATAATAATAGATTTTACGCGGGTCTTTATTATTATACCAGGTTAAATTAAAGGCATAAGGAATAATACTTTAACTAATGTTTCGCACTTGTCTGAAAATGATTTTCAAATTTTGTGAACGTAAAAATTGTTAATCGTAAGTCTTATACTAAAATAGTCTTTATAAAGTATATGTTAGTATTTCAATTATTCATCTTTGGCTCACTTTTCGACTTTTGTATTTCTGTTAAAGAAAAAAAAAAGAAAAAGGACTTTGGTTACCTCAAAAATAATTTCAATTATAATACATATTAGTTATCATGATACCTGTAGTGCTAGCATCAAACACATTGTTAAACTAAAATATATATATAATTGTTATGTAACCTCTCTTAGGAAATTTCCTTGAAATTCTAGCTACCTTATTAACGAAAATATAATATTTAAAATTCACGACAACACATTTATCTTACATTACTCACGGAAGTCTAAAACTTTAATGTTTATTGATTATGTTCAGGTGGGAAAATAATATTATACACAGAAGCTTTAGGGAGTTTAAGAGGGGATCACGTAAACATGAAATGAATATTCCCTAAACACTGTGCTACCAAACTTAATATTTCAAAGGATATATGATTATTGAGTTTGAATAATGCAATTGCGATCCTTTATTCTTTTAGAAATCAAGGCATGTGAAATTATATATTTACTTCTATTAATCTCTTTTTTATTTGTATTTAGATTAGTCGTGCCATGAATGTATTCATTTAGTTCAAAATAATATGCAAAAAATATTTAATTGTTTTTATTAAATATGTATAAATATAAGTCGTGTATAAATATAAGTAATTACATGCATAAGTTTTGTTACCATTTGAATAGAAAGATTATATTGTTGATATCGTAAAATAGGTTTTTTCCAGTTGAACTCTTATATTTTAACACATCGGCTGATACGTTCCCGGTCTGGCGTACAGATGGCGTTGCAATCGCCGAACCGATGCTTTTTTAGTAAATACTAACCTTTAAAAGGTAGCAGAAAACTTGTCATGACGATTCGCTGTGTGGATAAAACGTTAGAGTTGTTTTAGTTGAACGACTTTGTTGATAGACGAAAAAATGGATAAACAAGAATTTCATGAATTGTCATTTGATGTGAAAAATACCATTCAAACAAAAGGTTGTCTTGATAAGCGTTATCCGGACACTGCACCAGTTAAATCAACCATTATTGACTGGTTTGTGAATTTAAACGTGGTCGTACGGACACCAGTGATGTACCACGCAAAAGAGGTGGTTACTCCAAAGAACATCAAAAAAGTCAACAAAATCGTTTTGGGGAACCGTAAAGTGAAGTTGCAAGAGCTCAGACTCTGAAGATATCCAAGGAACGTGTAGGTTTTATTTTCAATGAATATTTGTCTATGAAAAAGCTGTTGTCAAAGTGGGTGCCGCGCGTGTTGACTTTTGACCAAAAACAACAACGAGTCGATGATTCTGAGTACTGTTTGGAGCTTTTACGTTATAAAATTATGTTATTTATTATAAAATTATTATTATTTATTTATTTATTTATTTATTATTATTAAATTATTATTATTATTTATTTATTAAGTTATTATTATTAAATTATTATTATTATTTATTTATTAAGTTATTATTATTAAATTATTATTATTATTTATTTATTAAGTTATTATTATTAAATTATTATTATTATTTATTTATTAAGTTATTATTATTAAATTATTATTATTATTTATTTATTAAGTTATTATTATTAAATTATTATTATTAAATTATTATTATTATTTATTTATTAAGTTATTATTATTAAATTATTATTATTAAATTATTATTATTATTATTATTAAATTATTCTTATTTATTATTAGTTATGTTATATATTAAAGTTTTAAAGTTACAAAGTTATAAAGTTATAAAATGTTGTTAAAAGTTGTGTTTTCTTTATTAGACCGGGAACTTATCAGGCCATGTGTTAATTCACAGTAAAACCCGTTTCACAGATGACAAATTTCTATTCTTTTCTATTTTTATTAATTTATTCCAAAATGCGTTTTTCTGTCATATATTTATATGCAAAAAAATTTCAATGCAGACGGATATTGAAAGTTAGTAATACTATTAAAACTTAAATAATTAAATATTATTATTGTGAATACTATGTATTTTTATTTAAGCAAATAGGAAAACTACGATCCATAACATCAATTATATGAATTCTGACTGTGAAAAATATTTTAATTTTTTAAATTAATTAAAAAAAAATTACCAAAAAAAAATGAGATAATGCACAGTTCACAGATTCAATTCAAAGTTGAAGCATGCATGTCAAATAGGAAGTTAAAATAAATATTTTAAGTAGCTCTAAATTTGATATTTATTACGCCTTGTAATTTTGAAACACTAAAAGAAATTTAAAATCGGAATTAGGAATGAAGTCATAATATTTAAATGCTCTGTATATTTATGAGTGGTATTACTATCGTCTATTATTAATTTTATTTATAGAAATTTCAATACATTTATTAAAAATTTACATTATTATTATTATTATTATTATTATTATTATTATTAATTTGTTGTTTTTATTATTAATAATATTATATTTTTTTACATATTACTATATTTTATTATTATGAAATAATATTATATCTTCTTTAATTTTATCTTGTAATTTAATCCGAAATATTCCTTATCTCTTAAAAATATATGCCTATCCGGCATCACTAATATCTTCTATTATATTTTCTATTAATATCTATTATATCTTCTTTAATTTTATCTTGTAATTTAATCCGAAATATTCCTTACCTCTTAAAAATATATGCCTATTCGGCATCACTAAGAGACACAAATATAAACACACAAAAAGAAAGAGTAAGAGAGAGAATCAAGTAATTTTTTTTTTGGAAGTTTTGAAAAAATTACTGCCATATGTCTTTTTAAATACTGCCTGTATCATGAATAGGGATTACAGTCATAGGATTTGGGATACTATAGCTCTGGGGTATTCTATGATTTTGATCCCCAAAATTCCCGATTTGCATTAATCCTATTCCAAAATGAACAAAGCCGACGAATGACGCTTAGTCTGTTGAATATTTGAATGACGTTTGTATTTTTATTGAATATAATTGAGTAATTGTTACCAGCGTAAAATTTTCTGTCGCCTGTAATAAAATCTTACTTAGTTTATTCCTTTTAAATGCTAAAGGTGTAAATTAACAACATAATATAAATTAAAATAACTTTTATTAGTTGTTTTACATGTTTCGACTCTTTCCGAGTCATTTTCAGAAACAAAATGAGAATATTCCAAAGTTGCACGGGCTTTGAAGTTATTATTTTCATGTAATTTTTTTAAATTTACGCACGTTATTTATTATTTTTTACCTGGTTGTTTATTTTCATATCTGTGACCATGGAATAACTCTAGCCACAGTTTCGGTAAATAATAACCAAGTAAAAAATAATAGATAACGTACGTAATTAAAAAAAAATTACATGAAAATAATAACTTCAAAGCCCGTGCAACTTTGGAATATTCTCATTTTGTTTTTGAAAATGACTCGGAAAGAGTCGAAACATGCAAAACAACTAATAAAAGTTATTTTAATTTATATTATGTTGTTAATTTACACCTTTAGCATTTAAAAGGAATATATTATTACAAGGTGTTATAGTTTATTATATTGTTCTTATTTAGTTGTTTTAGAAGAATTTAGAATATTTCCGAAGTTCTAGAGAAATTAAATTAACGTAGGGGATTGATTAGATGAGATCTAAGCGTATCTTACCTTTTATGTTTTTATGATTTAAGTTGTTTTAATGCCAAATTGCCGGATTTTGGAGGATTAATAAAAGATGGACGGAATGCTGAAATCTATCAATTCACCTGCAAGAAAATCTAAAAACAGAGTGAACTTACGAAAAATCTATGACTCACAATTGAGAGGGTCAGGGCAAGAGAGTGCCAAGCCACATTTTTGAACTTGTGAGATATTTCAATTTGAAAATTTGATCCAATACTCAAATCAAGATATATAACATAACGTTTTTCCGCAATGTCTTAGTAACATTTGAGATATTCTGAGTAACAATATGGCACCACTTTAATGATGTTACAATTAAGTTTTTTTTTTTTTGTAAATTAGCTATTTTCATTGGGGGTATAAACATCTGGGGCAAAAACGAAACCTGTCACATATGCTGCCACCAAGTGACATTAGAAACAAATTATATGTTGGATATTATAAATTACAATATTAAGCAACAGATTACAGTCAGATTTATTTCACCAAAAATATGGCTGGCATTTTTGTGCCTCGAACCCCTCAATTATCGCGAAGAGCTGCTTAATATTGTTTTGCAGAGGATTAGTAAATTTATTTTAAAATTAAGTATGCAATTTTAAATACTTCTTCAACAGTCTACTCAATGATAGCAAACTTTTATAGTAGTTGCTTGTCTTTAACGGTCTCAGAGCAATGTTTGTATTGAGAAATAAAATAACACATAATCAGAATTATTGCATCACGGAACGCGGTGTTAAGAATTTAATAGCACTGGTGTTATATAGTTTAAAGTTTTGATCGAATTTTAAAAGAGCTTGCCATAATAAAGTACTATAGTCTGCTATGAATCAGTTTTTTAAAATAGATTATAAAATATTTTTGGAAGTACGTAAAATTTCTTTCTGAAAAGTTAAATAACACTTATAAGAAGACTGTTTTGAAAAAATTAAAAATAAAGTTAAACCAATGATTAAGGACATTGCAAAGGATTATCATTTAAAGCTAAACTATTAAAACAAAATTCTGAAAATGTTATAACCCGTAAGAAAACAATTTAAATTTTCACGTTCACTAAGGAACGATAAGGTGTTTCTGAGAATGGATGAGGGTGTGACCATCAATTATAATGTGAATGCCTATATTATGTAAATGTGAGTGTGTTTTTGCTGTCATCAAATTTGACGAAATTTTGAGAATCTTTCTTCCAAGAAAACTTACTGAACACAATGTACTCAAATTCGCATTTTAAGAGATGTAAATTACAAGGCGGAAAACACTGTCAAGAAAATTGAATTAATAACATTTGTTGATATTTTTGCCTATAAATAATGAAGCAGAACAAACAATTTAGGGTGTTGAAATAAAAAAAAAATCCTTTCAAGGATTTCTTTTCTTGCTGTATATCTCTCAAATTTTGCTTACATCGCATTTAAAAATAATATTAGGGTTCAAAAACTGTCATTTACGATAAGTTTCATTAAGGATATATCATCTTTTCTTTGATGTAACTTTATTGAAAGAGAATATTATATTTGTTCAGAAACGTAAACTACATTTCTGCTAAACTAGCATATTTAAATAATTACTTCTCTCAATTATTGAAGAAACATTATTAATATTGAAAAAAGCATTGTTCATAAAATCCTAGGATTATTATTTAAAAAAATAACCAAATTTTCACAGCTTAAGCTGCCACTAAATAATATATCATCGGCACCACTTTCAAAATAGTAGATATTAATAATATTCCAAAAAAGTCATTCATCTTTTAATTATAATCTATATTGTCAAAAATCGCCAGACACATTAGGAATTTAAAGTATGTGCTACTTCATATTTTCCTGCGAAGTTTTGATTACGGGGACAATTAGGTGGCCAACAACAAGTGGAGTAAAAAAAATAATATTTACAATTATGCTATAAAATAAACTGCTCGAAATGATATGTAGCTGTAGCACTTGTCAATGTCGATATTGTGCTATATATGTTTTAATTTATGCACGAATAACACAGCTAATTATAGAGATATAACTTTCTTTATAAAATCATCTTAAATTACCGTATGGTTTTTGTTTATACAATGAAGGGTTTTCAACTAAATTTAGCGCTACTACTTTCTGGAAAATAGAGAATGTACAGTAAAAAGTATATATATATATTTACAGAAATTGTAATATAAATATATTAAATATTTCATGAAATATGAGTATTTGTATGAAATCATATTTCACTGCATATGCACGAATGATAACCATTATTTTGCATAATTTTGTAATCAACTATATAGGTGAACTCCTATAAAAAGGCCAATGGAATATCGTGAAAATTCCGAAAGATATCGGTGATATAGTGAGCTGAATCACAGTTGTTTTCTAAAAGTAACTGTATGAAAAAGAATTTTCTACAAATTGATATTTATCATTATTGAACATTATTTTTCTTGAAAAATTCATTAGAGCAAAAAAAAAAGAAGTATTTATTTCAAAACTACGCGTAAACATACATTAAATATTAACTCCTTTGATGGAATTCATTTTCCAAAAATTACTTTTTGGAAAATCCTTTATCACCAAGTTACTTTTTAACAGCAACTGAAATTCAGGTCACTTTATTGCCGATATCTTCCTGAAGTTCACGATATGTTACTGGCCTTCTTATACGAGTTGCGCTACAAAGTATAATAGTATTGAATTAGGCAAAAAAAAAGGTTATCGTTCGCGTAAACGCAGTTAAAAATTACAAATGCACGTAGTTCATCAAATGTTTAATATATTTTATACTAATTGCAGTATATTGTTTTTACTGCACATTCTCAAATTTCCTGAAGTTAGCGTTAAATTTGGTTGAAAAACTTATATGCTGTATAAAGCACATGCGGAATTTTTTTGAATTTTTTTAAAAAGAAACCTTTATATTTCCATCAATAGACGTACTAGAATTATACAAATAAACACAAATGTTTCATATTGTACACATACATATGTGCTTCAGATAGAGTTAATTTCGATCCAAACACTATTTTATATTTTTCATTTTATTGTTGTTTTCCAAATAGATGTCTTTATTACCTGCGCTAAAGAGTATGAAATGAAACATGTTATTTACTTTTCTGAAGTTCTAGAAGAATTCAGCAAGTATTTTTCTACATATTCCACAAAACATCTGAAATCAAAAGTGTCCGGTGAATTTTCGCAATATGATATATCTGTACTTCTTGGACCTCTCTTGATTTAAGGTGAGTCATACTTTCTGAAACCTCTTACCACCGCCAGTGAAATGTGATATGGTTTCGAATTCGCATAATTTTTTAAATGCTTATTGAATTTACAAAACCATCCGCAACCCATTTAAGCGATATTTCATACATTGTAAAATAATAATAAAAAAAATACAATTATGTTAATATTGCACATTTTTCACAAGTATGTTCTCATAGTATGTCATGATACATAAGATAACATAATTTAAAATACATATATGAACATGAAATTTATATTAAAATGTTCTCTATAGTAGATTTAAAAGAATGGATTAATGATATATAATTTCTTTGACAGAAACAATTAAAAAATTTCAATTAAACTTGAATAATATAAAATACATGTAAGACTAATTAGTTAGTCTTTAAAAAATAAAGAAATTGTTTAACTATCCTAATAATATTGATTAACTCTATAGATAATGCATTGGTATAGCCACATGTAAATATTTAGAATATAATTAGATAATAATTCATAGAATATATTTTACTGATTCTTGAAAAAATTCTGAAAATAGTGCGATATTTATTAAATTGTATTTTATAATATTTCATGTATTAAAATGATTATATTTATATTTTATAAAGCGTGTAATATGGCTTAAATGTATTACAGAGGTTTGCGTAATTTCAGTAAGTCATTAAAAGATAATGAGAATTCAAATCCACATCACATTTCATTGGCAGTGGAAATGATTCAAAGGTAGGATACGCCTTAACTAATTTATGAATTTCTTGTGCAGATTTTCTAATTGTGATCTTCTGAATAAATTATTTGTACCTGTATGCCGGATTTAGTTTTAATCAAGTTTAATACACTTTTATTTCAATTTGTTTGTTGGGCTGTTTTATTTAAATCTTGTAATCGATTTTTTACGCACTGCCGTCGTTACCCATTTCCCTCAAATAATGCTTAACACAAGTTCATTGTTGATTACATTGCAATTTTCAAGTATTTGAATAGGTTAACATGGCTGGGGATAGCCCAACAGGCAAAAACTCGTTTGGCTTACAGTCGGAAAATTTTCTAAAGTCAAACAAAGGGATTCTGATATGAAAATAATTAAGAATAAAGACATTATATTGGGGACAAGCCACGCAGGCTAAACTAAACAAAAATGTTGTTTTAAATACGAGGGATGTTTTTTAAGTAAGGGCCGTTTGAAAATAAAAGCCAAACGAAAGAAAATTTTCAAAAACCAAATTTATTTTCAGGTTCTACATACATTTCTCTATTTTTCAACATAGCTGACAAGTTTGTTTAAACACTTATCATAAACTTTCAACTAGATTTTGAATACTCTCTTCATAGAAATTTGCTGACTGCTCCAATAACCAAGAGGCCACGGCCGTTTTCACGTCTTCATCAACGTTGTAGTGGTTGCCGCCGAGATGATGTTTGAGATAGCGGAAAAGATGGAAATCGCTCGGCGCAAGTTCGGAGATGTAGGTGTGTGGTCCAGAACTTTCCAGCCAAAATAGTCCAATAAAGCTCGTGTCTGAGCTGCGGTGTGAGGCTTTGCATTGTCATGGAGTAGAAAATTCCCTCTGTCAGCATGCAGCGTCTTTTGTTTTGGATTGCTCAGCGTAGCTTTCGCAGGGTTTTGCACAGGGCGGGCAATTCGATAATTTTCAAAATTTTAAAGACACAGAACATACCGTACAGGTTACCTAAACAGTTGCCACTGAGCACAGTTGTTCTCAAGGAATGCTGGGACATGACGCAAACACTCGTTGCGGCTCACGTGCCACTTATTAGTGCTTACAACAAAACGGCCTTACTTAGAAAACACGCCTCGAATATAATAACTGCAACAATGGTTAAACAGAGAAACCGAGCAATAGAAACGCAATATCTGTGTGTCTTTCCCTTATCTAACGCGCGTACATATAATAGGATTGATATGTAATTGATAACGTATTCATATTCAAGTTCTACTTATTAGTTTTCTTGTCGTGCAAGAGAAAAGGCACAATTTTGTGCACGAGGTGCAAAAAAGGGGTTTACGAGTAAACAGGAACAGAGATAATTTCAAAATAATTTCAATGATAGTTTTATTGCAGTAGCTTATTTCTGAATCTATTCATTCTATTATTTGATTTAACAAATACTTTTCGCCGTATCTGATTACCTTTATAATAGTAGCAGCAATTTCGCTTCGCGATATACGCCTTTAAATAGAAAAAAAAATTGTGTCCTTTGTTGCTTAAAACGAATTACGTAAAATTATATCCAGTTGTGAATTGAAACTAAAGTCAAATAAATCTCAAACAACAGTTTTCTATTACATTGTAGTCATTGCATGAAACAGAATTGGATACATTCTCACGTGAAGATAATAACGATTTAAACAGACTTATGGATCTGGAAAGCAGATCACGTAAACATGAAATGAATAGCTCTTTATATTTGTCGGACTATGATATAGAAATCAGTAAACAGAATTAAGGTAAGGAAAGTGCATTTATAATATTTTTTTAAAAACTTTATTTCTCAACTAAATAATCTAAATATGGATTTTGTTGTGAAAGTAATGTTGGTTTAAAAGTACTGTCTCTTTTAAATAATAAGTTACTTTGAAAAAAAATGGAAACATATATGTATTATGTGTATTACTAGTAAGTTAATGCCTTCAATGTATGATCTATGGTTTCAATAAAATTTGTGTATGATTTTTTTTTTGCTATTTAGTCTCCCGATCATAAAATATTAAACGTATTGCTCAAAATATTTATTTTTTGTAACTATTTTTATTCTGAATAACTGATACTTAAGGTATGATCTCCATATTGAATTTATCCTGATCTTCTCGGTACATTTTCAGTTATTTGTGTATTTATAAAACTAATATATATCATATTTTTAGTTTACAAATAATTTCGGAAAATCACGCTTTACAGGGAATATTCGAAAATATTTGTATATAAGATATAGCATAAGAAGAAGAGAATATTCATGTTAAGCAAAATGAATATTTTAATTTATTTTAATTATGATATTGCCGTAGTATTTCGTTTAGGCGACAATTAAATGTACAAAAAATACCATATACATAGAGGGCCATATAAGTGTAAAAAAAAAGAAAGACATTTTGTCAATTTAACTTCATACATCCATTACCATATATTGTAACTTCTAAAATCAAGAATTTGTAAGAAATATATTAAAATTAAAATGGAATTTATACAAAATAACTCAATAAATAAAAGATACTAAATGATATTATATTACATATCTGTTATTTTTATTTAAAATTCACATTTAATTTAGTTTTATGAATGAAGAGCTAGTGTGCTTGACTCACGATTACGCGTGGACAGAAAAATTTGTTTAAATTTAGTTGACAATAAATTATTTGAACAAGCTCTTCATAATCATACCCTGTTTCAAAGCAACTCTCCTTTGGCATTTATATAAAGAAAATTAAACTGGAATGTTCATAGTTAAAGGAAAACAATATTAAGTTATCCATGTGAGAAAATGAAAGAAATTGATCATGTTTTCTGGAGTAGAGTGTTGCTGAGTACGGGATAAAAGTAAAATGTTCTAACTTATACAAATGTCTTATGAGACAAGTTGTATTTAAAACAATAACATTTCATTTTAACAGACATGATAAAAATAAAATAATATTAATAAATATAGTTATACTTAAGTAAGAACATTAACCATTGAGCTGATTGCATCGTGAAGATTTTGGATGGTACTGACGTCGCAGTGCAACTTTTGTCTACAGCTAGTACAATAACTTATACAAACTAGTCGTATGTACCAATCCCAAAACATTCTTCTATCGCACACAGGTTTCGCATGCACTAAAAAGAATCAGCACCAATTTATATCAAGGTCTATCTGAATCTAAAGTTTTATTAAATTCCGTGCAATAGTTCTTAACATATGACTATTGCTAAAATCATGTAAATCCTCCAAAATGTACCATAGCTTCGCCACCTGTTGGGAGATTTAGTCCAAAATATAATCAACAACAACTTATGTCACCGTTTAACGTAATCTGAAGTTTGATGAGAATCCGTGCAATAGTTCTTGAGATATGTTAATGTGATAATAATGAAAAAAGCAGCAAAATAGCGCCACCTGTAGATCTATTTACACCAAAACGTAAGCAGCATTTATTTATGTCAAGGTCTAACAGGATCTGAAGTTTTATAAAATTCTGTGGATTAGTTCTTGAAATATAGCAATCGTAAAAATCATGAAAAAAGTGGTATGGCAGCGCTACTTGTTGGGATATCTACACCAAAACGTAATCCGCGTCTATTTATATCAAGATCTAAATGAATCTAAAGTTTGATGAAAATAAGTGCATTAGTTCTTGAGATAGAGCTATTGCGGAAATCGCGAAAAATGCCGCATAGCAGCGCCACCTATTAGGCCATTTTGAACAAAAACTAATCAGCACCAATTTATATCAGGGACTAACTGAATATAAAGTTTTATTAAATCTCGTGCATTAGTTCTTGAGATAGAGCGCTCACAAAATTTTTGTCACATACAGACAAACAGGCAGAGTAAGAGAGTCACAGAGTCACAGACATACATTTTCTAAAAACAGTCAAATCTTGTTCAGGATCTTTCAAAACCTATAAATCTGTTGAAAATTTTCATGAATCCAATACTTTCTTCTTGTAAAAATAGAAGAAATTAAAAATCTAATTAAAGAATTTGTTTAAAAACACTGACAATTTTACGTGCCTGTACTTACCAGTTGAATAAATCAGCATTGAATCTTACTGACTGATGAATAAAGTGTCTGTATAGCAGTTCGATATAGAAGGATAGTTCCCTTTTCTTGCTCCTCATGACAACATATTTTCAACGATACCACCCTTGACAAAATCAGGTCTCTTTATTTATTTAATTTATTTATGACTTCAAAAAAGAAATGGTACGTATCTCGTGAATGGTTTGATTCGGGAGAGATTTTTCTATACTTTTTCTTGATACTTGCGGTAGGACCTTCCCAACGTTATCACACATGATAAAATCTAGAATTAACAATAAATATTGATCCCTTTTGAGTGACATTTTTTGTTGCCTAAGTCGCTATTAGCAACTTATAAAATCGGTGCATAACAAAAAGACTCATATAAGTGAAAAACTAGTAGTTGGGGACCACCGTAATACTTACCCATCATGGACATGCATGATATAAAATTTGAAAATAAAACATGTGTAAACTATTTATAAACTGCATTGCAATTCCAATAAATTCGTGGCTTGATGACGTCCTAAACTTTAAATTCTCTAGAACTCCAAAATTGATAATCGCATTAACTAACGGTTTACTGCATCGGATTATGCGCCTCAGTTTCAACTAAAATATATCTTTGAATTGAAATCTGAGTGAAATAAATGGTCATGAAAAATCGAAGATTGTAGGAAATAGGATTACAAATATCTCGGTATCTAATTATCCGATCGACTTCATTTTTTATGCAAAATTTATGTTTTTTTGTTGTATTTTATATTCAATCCTTAAAATGAACAATTTCGAATTTTTTTATATACCTTTTATCAGAAAGAATATTTCAAGAGTCCGACAAAAATAGTTCCGGATAATCGAGGTTACTAAAATTCAATAAGCTTCTTTCCATTGTTACATATTAAGTACATACTAAATTTCAAGTCACTATCTCAATTTGTTCGGGAGATAGAGCGTTTACAGACAGACATACAGACACACACACAGACAGACGGACGGCAATTTGTTTTTCCTAAAAATATGTTTTTTGGAATCTCCAGTGTCTGAAACGTATAAATCCGTCATTTTTTTTTTTCGATTTTGAAAACGATTACAAGACTTACCCTATACTACGTATGATGGGTAAGTAATAATTGTGATTTGTTTTTATTCTTGAATGCGAAATTTGAATTTTATAGCAGCCAAACTATATGTCTTATTTTGTTCAAGATGAGAAATATATTTTGAAGCAGAAATTCCTATAATATATGACGAAAAAAGTTTCAAATATAAGGGTGGCATACTTTATTAAGTAAACTTCTGCTTTAAAACATATTTATATTACTAAAATGGAACCATGAAATCTAACAACTAAGGTATTATTTCCAAGGAAACAATATTATAATTTCAAATCAATCTTTAATCTGATTTACACGATGCAAGACAATGCTATGAAAATAACATACAACAATATACTCTAAATAACATATTTATATTTATCAATTTTAGATTCCTCTTTGAAATATCTGACATTAGAATAGAAAATTTAATGCACACTCTCATAATATATCTCTAAATCTTTGTGATTTGAATAAATCAGTAAATAACTTTAGATAGTAATTTTCGGATTTGATTTTAGAATAATTTCATGTATTGTTAGGTAATAAAATTGAATGTGTAGAAATATAGTATATGTTGTGACAACTTTCAGAGAGCTGATTCATTATTAATGAATCAACTTATCATTACGATATTTTATTTAAATGAACTTCGAATAAAAATGTACATATGGATATACAATCTTATCCACCAACAAACTTTATTTGTAGTGCCTTTTTTGTCATAAAATGAAATAGATGTCAATATATTATTTTTTAATTCATTTTTCGTAAAAAACTTTAACTTATTGTAATAAGTTTCAAAGTTTTGGAAAACTCATACGAATATGTAATAGGGTTTGTAGTGGAATATGGTGTTAAAACATTAAACAACAGCAATATAAAATGTGTGACTGTCAACTCAGACTAAAAGTTTTTTGTACATTGAACATAACCAGTTTATTAATCTTAACATTAACTTTAACTATCTGGTATAGTGTAATATAATTTTAATATGTAATAACAGTATATTGATTGTGAAACTGTCAAGTAAGAATAAATATTAAAACTAATAAATCTAGCATTTATGGGTTACAATTTCTAAAATGTGTAAATTTCTAAAAATCTAGCTGTTTTTAAGAATTGAATATAGACATATTTAATTTAATTACCAGAATTGACGAATGCTATAAATTCATTGAAAATATTTCTAATATTACTGTAAAATTACTGGAAGATTGTGTGAAATCGGAGAATCAATGCGTGGTTAAATTTTAGTGCACGGTTAATTTTTAAATGCATGAAGTTAAATTTAATTTTCTTTAACTGGTCTTTTTAAAAAGATGTAGTTATTTTCATTTTATAACTCACAAATGCAACATGTCTAATCCTAAATCTAATATAAACTCATGACTTTTCATTTAAACTGATTCAAAATTATCACATATTTCACGGATTATTATGCATTTATTTCGTACTAGCAGGCTTCACCCGCTACGCTGTTCGATTTCTCCAACCGAACCTTCAGACGAAATATATCGGTGAATTTGACATTGTGTTTTAAAGCAATAAGGATCTTTACCCGGAATTTCCTTCCGTATCGCTGTAAGCGATACGAACGCCATTGCGCTATTATATTTTCTAATGTAGAGGCAAAATTTGAGTTGTTAAGGACCAACCCTTTTAACTGAACATTTACAGTTGAATTTGGTAAAGAACGATAGAACGATATGCAATATACTAAAACCATCCCTAAAGCACTATCTAACTAACAATGCAAACAACCTAGCCCCAAAATCGATCCAGTAGAAAGTAGTAAAAAAAGAAAGATTGAAAGCAGTATACAGTAGTGTTAGAAAGACTAATTTTTCGTAATCAGGTTCATCTTATTATAAATAATTTCTCCATACTTATATAACTGAGCAACGAAGAACAATATGCAACATACGAAAATCATGCATCTACATAACAATGCAAGTCTCGTCAAATTATGGTCACTAGAAATTTTTTAAAAAGGATAATCTTTCATTATCGGGTTCACATTATTATAGAACTTTCCTCTATTTCTCTAGAACTGAGCAACGTGGAATGATTTGTTAGATACTGAATCCTTCTTTGAAAATTTATCTAACTATTAGAGCAAGTTTCATCAAAATCCATTCAGCAGAACTTATGATATAAGCAGACAAAAAGAAATTCACATTTGCCTATTATATATATTAAAGTACTGCACGCCAGTGCCAAGCTTTATTTATTTCCAGTATATATATATATATATAGTTGGCAGTAGATAGTAGATAGTATATTATTTTTTGTTTAACAACACTAAAAAAATTAAAATTCCATATCCCACAACTCAGTAAATTGGGTCAAAAATCCCCACTTCAGAGAAATTCGACAGATTAAATCTTATAAATATATCTTTTTCAGAAATAACATTTAATCAAATTAAACTTATCCTTGTACGGTATTAATTAAATTTATTTTAATTACAAAACAATTGATAAAACATGTTTACTGTAAACCTGTGCACGGATTAAAGGTACTGATTCTTACTATATTAATATTTCACGTTTATATTTACAAATGATTGAGGATTTGTATAACAAGATAAGTAAAATCTCAATTTTAAAGCAATACAATAGATACAATTTACAATATTTACGATAGATAGCTTAAGAAGACCCTTGAAAGAAACTAATACAATCTGTGATATATCTTGTTAGTAGATGCTTAATTAATATTTTGTATTTGTGCTCGAGGCTTTTCAATAATGTTGATGAATCGATTTCATTTTTTTGTGCACGTGGTTTTTGGCTAATGCCGATGTGATAATTTATTTTCGTCGTTACACGCGGCTTATTGCCAAAGCTTTTAACTTTTCTCTTATCTCTCGAGAGTGAATGCCTGACTGAATAAAATAATAACTGTAAAGTTGGAATATTTTTGATTTAGAGTTTGAAATTTATAGTTTCATTCCAATCGCTATCAGTGGAGGTGGTGTATTTTATTTCGGCAAAATCTACTGAAGTGGTATGGCAAGAATAAACCACGAAAATATTAAATATTATGTTTTTATAAACAGAATGGTGATCTCTGCAAAAGTTAAGGTTTCTCTATAAGGTTACTTGGGGCAATTGGGTCATGATTTTTCATTGTGACTATGGAGTGTTTAGCAATTCAGTTTGCATAAGTCATTGTTCATTTGGAATTGAAGTCTGAACCTTTCTAAATGCATTTTATTATGTTCACTGTATCACACAGGAATTTTCAAAATTGCCCTTTACTGTGTAACAATTAATTAAAAAATCGTCTTCCACTCACCATTGGTCCAGTTGCCCAATAAAAATGGGACAAGAGGACCAGTTAGTTTTGTTTTCCACAGTCGTTCGTTTTGTTAAAGTTGGGATGTCAGGCCCTGTTTCAATAAGTGTAAATAACTCAAAAAATTTAAGCCAGGCAAATCATGTAAATTATATATCAACTAAAGAGTGTTGTAAGGACAACTTTTTTTGTCACTCTATTTACAAAAGAAAAACAAAATTAAGTTAAATACACAAACCTTTGTTCAGTTAGAAAACTGCAAGTATTAAATTTTCTTTATTGCAAACAAAAATCAATGATGAATTTAATTTCATGTAGTAAGAGCAACTCTATAAAAATATTTGTAACTGTTGGCTTAACAGGGCACTGTGGAATCCATTTACCCCAGATACTTGTCTCAGTTATCCCATTCTTGAACATTTTTTGAAGTAACTGGAACACCGGGCTTTTATTTGAAACACGAAGTAAATATGTATATATACCTAATAATATTAATGTATTTATGCCTAATCTTAAAAAAGATTGTTTAATAAAAGTACTTACCTATTTTGATAAATAGCCTACAAATTTCCATTAAATACACATTGTTTAAAAAACAAAACTCCTGAATTTTCAGCAACCAATCACTGCATAGGCAAAGTTACGATAAATCTCACACGTATTGTTTTAAGAAGTACAAACAATGTTGTAATTTTGCCACACTGTAAAACTCAAAAGAAACCAACAGTTAATTAAAACATAGCATATGGCTCAGTTACTTCTTTGGTGCAGTTACCCCAGCTTACGTTATTTTATAAAGATGAACATATATATCCTAATATCAATATCTATATTACTGACTTGGTTTTATATCTATTCTTTCAAGCAAAAGAATAAATTATGTGATCAGCAGGAATAATTTGTTCATTTGTAAACAATGTCCAGCAGCGATTAACCACATTTCATGAGCGTATAAAAAGGAAACAAGTAGGTCAAAAGTATCTTGCTCATTTGTTATTTCCAACCGAACATTCTGTTTTACACAGAAACTTATAACATACATACAATATGTATATTTAAAAATAGTTCTATTTTGAATAATGTGCGCCTAAATGTAAAGATATTTTGTTTAAATTTATGTTTCACATATTTTATTAATAGGTATTTTTACATTCTGTATAAATTTAAATATTGCATTTAAAAATAATTATGCTATTAATTACTTAAGTAAATATTTGCTTTTACGTAAAAAATTTAAATCCAGTTATTGAAAGGTTTTCTTTTACAACAGATAAAAAAAGTAGGGAATTTGGCCAGTGTAAGACATCTTACAAATGCAGTGGGAAAATATTCCAAAGCTGTCATTTCGAAAAATAAAATATAAAAGCACATGACAGTAATTATATCCATTTCTTATTATTTTATGCCACTTTTATATCATTAAATAATTTCTCCAAGAAAAATAATATCTTTTTAAATTGTATTCACAACTAGTACAAGATGTTACGTATGGTAAAAGGAAAAATTACATTTTTGTGGATTGTAAAATTCCACTTAATTGTTATAGTATCACTATAAATGACTTAAAAATAAAATTAATTAGTAGAAATTGTTTTCATTATGCTTCCATAGTACACTTATCAGCAAATAATAATTATAAATAATCATTATAAATTAAATAAACTAAAAGCAGAGGGTCTATTTTCCCATAATTTAAACTTCCCCGAAACATCCCCATCAATGTTTTCCCAAACATGAAACAAATCTATATATAAAATAGAAAAAGTACCAAGGTTAAATGAAAGTTCAGACTATAAGGAGAGTTTTATAAGCCTTATCGATTTCAGAAGGTATAAGTACAATTTTCTACAATTCAAAGCATCATATATAATCTATGTCAGTTTTTTAGTGTAGATGAGATGGATCATTTCTCACATGCATTGGTTGTCACAAAGCTTAATTCTTCCCGGTTGGTTCCTATTTGAGGACACCATTTGGAGAAATCATGCCAAATCGTCGATAGTAAGCCAAATGTATCTCTTTTATTGTTGGAAAGGCTGAGCTATGACATTTTTTGTGATGACGCGTCTGTTACGTATGACGCATTTGTTACGTCATCAAGTGATTCTTTATTTGTATTTTAATGATGTTTAATGATTTTATTATTTATTTAAAACATTTTTTATTATAATTAAATAACACTTACGTCATTAAATGGATATGTGATGATATTAAAAGAAAAAAAAATTAAAAAATTTCATCATCTGCTTGTTTATTTAAAGCTTGATTTTTTCTTCTTTTTTTATGTTTGTGAGTGGTTACTCTTGTTACTTTAGAACAGTATAAAAATTAATTGACTGCAGTTTTTATGGAAGTCTCATGTTCACGAAGCGATCATACATGCGGTATAGTGATCGCCGCATTTACAAATTTCGTGTATTTTTTGTGATCGCTATACAACGAGGTTTCTGCATCCAGAGATAGAGGCATAAACAAATTTCGTATATTTTTTGGGATTTCGATACGACGAGGTTGCTGTATCCAGTAATGTTTAATTTCTCAGTTTCATGTTCGCGAAGTGATCATACGTGCGGTACAGTGATCGCGGCATTAACGAATTTCGTATATTTTGGGGGATTCCGATCCGACGAGGTTGCTGTATCCAGTGATGTTTTTTTCGGTTTCTTGTTCGCTTAGAGATCATACGTGCGGTATAGTGATCGCGGCATTAACGAATTTCGTGTATTTTTGGTGATTCCGATACGACGAGGTTGCTGTATCCAGTGATGTTTTTTATGGTTTCATGTTCGCGAAGCGATCATACGTGCGATACAGTGATCGCGGCATTAAAGAATTTCGTGTATTTTTGGGGGATTCCGATACGACGAGGTTGCTGTATCCAGTCATGTTTTTTTTTTCGGTTTCATGTTCGCGAAGCGATCATACGTGCGGTACAGTGATCGCGGCATTAACGAATTTCGTGTTTTTTTTGGGATTCCTATACGACGAGGTTGCTGTATCTAGTGATGTTTTTTCGGTTTCGTGTTCGTGAAGCGATCATACGTGCGGTACAATGATCGCGGCATTAACGAATTTCGTGTATTTTCGTTTTTTCAACTTCACATTAATCGTTAACTTTTATGTAATATCGATGGAATGTGTATAAAAACGTTGTTTTTTACTGCTCATATTATCTTTTTCATATGTATCTTAATAAATTTGTCAAATAAAATATTTTATTTCACTCATAAATGCAGTATCTAAGAAAAATGAACTGTGTATGGTTTAATTTAATAATTCTGTATTTAAATTATCATTCTTTTGTCCAAATTGTTTTGAACGAATAAAATTTTACATTCGTTATATTGTTACTCTCGTATAAATGCAATCTATTTTCCAGTTACGTTTTTATCACTAAATCTATGACTTTGCCTATGTATAACTATTTAAAAATTAAGAATGGCAACATTTTACCACTTGCTTATTGTGGGTTACAATATGATAAATGTAAGTAAATAATTTAGGCCAAATGGCTAAGTAGAAAGCTGCAAAAAACAAACAAACAAACAATTTAGAAATCGCCAATCTGGCATCATTTTTAAAAAGCGCCAAATGGTACCTTAAAATAGGATTAAACCATTCTTCCCTAGTATAATTGTACCATTTCGTAAATGCATCCGTATATTTTATTGATGATTTGTTTCACTGGATATTACATAAGGGGTCAGGTAACCTTTGAACTCACAAAATACATAAAAAAGGGACCGTTATAAGAATTACAGTAACTCCGTAACTAATTGACTTTGAATTATAAAATTTAATATACTTATTACTAAAGGTTTATTTTATAAATTAAAATTCTCCAAAAATGTATGCATTTGAAATTGAACACAGGAGACAATTCAAAATTTGGTTGGCAACGTCTTCAACATCCACAATACAGCTTCGGCATTGCCACAAGCGATTTTCCTCTGTATAGTCCACTAAAAAACCATCTTGGAAGCATGATTATGTTCCCAGATGATAAAAAGGTTCAACTTGAAGTCCTAATGTGGCTGAGGCAGCAACTCAAGGAATCTTACGCAGCTGTCTTTGGGGCACTGATAAAACGGTGATATAAGTGCATAAATATTGGAGGAGAAGATGTTGAGAAATAAAAATAGTTTTGAAGTGAATATCATTGTAATTCATTATTTATTTATCTTTTTTGACTTACGTAATGACTTTCCCTCGTATTTAAATTATAAAAGATTTAATGGAGAATAAAACCACACCTATATAATATGAAATACTTTCGTCTCTAGAAACTTAAATTAAATGGGGAAAACATTAAAATCAGCATTAAATTTAGTTCTACGAAACAATGGCACACAGAAAAATCATCTTGGTAAACACAGTATTTTAATTTTTAAAAAGTTAGAATAATAAATTGAGAAAGATGGTCGCGAATAAAAGTGTTTCCATAGAAAAATATTCATTAATATTTGGTTATAGGATTTTTATTACGTGACAACTAGAATAAACTGATATATTAAATAAAATATTAATATTGTGATAGTTAAATGCATTTGTGTATATCTGAAATGTCATGGTAATCCACTGAGCATATTCTCTATTTCAATATGAACATTATTGATCTTACAAAGTATTAATATTACAGATGATACCTGTATCAGATGTAAATGTTACCTATCGAAATTCCTAATCCTGTATTTCCAGTTCCATCATAAATCAACAGCAGACCTCTATAATGCCGTGTTTACTGAATATGTATTGTATGATAATATATTGGAATATACCCTCATGGTAATATCTTGGAAATGCATTTTTATGTGGAATTTTAAAGGAACATAATAATAGAAGACTACTACTAAAAATAATAAAAATATAGTATTTATTCTGAAAAAAATAAAAGAAGATGCCAACTATTATAAATAAAATTGCACTAGCATTTTAAATATGTGTGAAAAAGAAAATTCGTGAAAAGTATTTTCGAATAAGTCACTAGACATTTATGTATTCGATGATAAAAAAAAAAAAAAAAAAAAAAAAAAAAGAAATGAAATTTCACAACCATTTTCAATTACCGTAATTTCCCGCCTATAATCCGAAGATTAAATAATTCTGTTTCAACCCAGAAATTTTATTCAAATATTTAAGTCAAATATTTACAGCGGTCTAGTAAGTTACATTTTATAAAATAAAATTTCTGGGTCGAAACTTGGTTGTTTGATCCGCCGGATTATACGCCGGAAATTACGGTATATCATTTCGGAAACTTCCTAATAAATTATAAAAATGTTTGTTCTAAGTCAATGTGTTGAGTCATAAAAATAGATGCATAACTCACAGCTCGAGCCTTCAAGTACATTACACTTCATAAATAAACGCATATATAGGTAGATATACAGGGTGTCCCAAAAAGATTGAAACGCGATTTATTTATTTTTTTGTTTAAAAATTAACATGCAATGTAAATGACAAAAACCTTTTGTTAAAAAAGTAGGAAATAAATTTTATAATTTAAATGTTCCATCCATTAATTTTATAAATGTTGTAGAATTATTTAAATTTTTATAGGACCTCTCACAACAAATTTGGTAAATTAGAAAAATTGATGCAGCAACAACATTACAATAATATGCATACCTGTAAGTTTATACATGAATCAGTTTTGTGTAATTAAAAATTGACCTTTCTTAGTAGATCTTGCATCAAATTAAAGATGTGAGTTTCTGAGATATTTAAAGAAAAATAAAACATAAAATTATATGCCTTCAGTTGAAATTAAAGGAAATAAAATCGATGAGTGAAATAATAATACATATCAAGAATACCAAAACATTTACAAAAACAGTATTTGATTAGCTAAGTTGTAAATATTCCAATACTTTTACAACATACAATTTTGATTCTTTCGTTTGTTTCTTGGATTTTAAACAATATTTGTCGCTTTACATTATTTTTGCTTATTTAAAGATTTATTTAGATGCATTCTTTAACCCATTTTTTGTTCTACAAAACGCCATTGTGATTTTGAAAAGTTTTCTTTTTTTTTTTTTTTTTTTTAATGAAATAGCGTTTTAAAAGATAGTATAAAATAATGTATAGTTAATTTTTTAAATGAAGTTTATTGCACATATATATATAGATGCAGCTTTTTCTACTGATATTTTTTAAGCTATCCTGTCAATGGTCCTGTAAACTTTACAAACATTAAGTATTTGAAAAAAAAAAAAAAAAAAAAACAATTCGAGAACCATTTTTTAACGTAAACCTGAATTGAACCTTCCTACCTTAATTGAAAAAGTGTCGAAATTTGCATTGTCTAATTACCTCCAACACGTAAAGAAAGAACGAAAAGTCATGCATCATGCATAGATTATGAATCAGTTTACAACTTAAGAAATTGCATCTTTTTTCATACAATAAAATCTGCGCAGTCCGTCCTGATAGCGAATACATTTAAGTGTTTCTGTAAATAATCATAAATGCTACGCACACCTTAATATATAGAAAATATGATGTAGTACATCTCAGGATCTTTTTAGGTGAATCCATAATTACATAAATACGTAGCACCTATAATCGTCGTCTGGCCGTCCGTCTGTCTGCATATAACACCGCAAGAACTACCCAAGCAAATGGTTTGAAATTTAATATATAGACTCGTTGCAGAATTTTGTCGAGTAATTTCAAATTTTATGAAAATCAAATCAAAACATAAAAAGATATTAATAAAAGTTTTATTCGTTCTATTAAAGCCTATCGTACGTAATCTATATAATAAAAGCGCAACTTATGCGACTGAGGAAAACAAATACTGGTTAATTACTTCTTTTTCATATGCTTAGCGGCCATTTTTATTCATTTTTTTTAATAAAATTGCATAAAAGTTACATTTTAGAAAGATCATTCAAAAAAACTGTTTGCTTGAGAAATGAGTTACATTCAAAATGTATACATTCTGAGACAACTTCAGAGGAAATTTGGTTAACTGCAGAACTTCTCAATCCATTAAAGTAAATAAACACATTGGATTCGTTCATCGTGAGTCATAGAAATATTAAACCATGGATGTAATCATTCGCAAAGCAATATCTCCGTGGTGAATTTTGCAGCGCTGTCTGGTGTAAAAAATTCGCATGTGTAAACGTGGCATATGTAATAAGAAAAAAAGGCATGATCATTTCGCTCATAACAGACGATATAATTTATTTCACTGAATTAATAACGACGATTTTTTTTTACATTGTAAAACTGGCTACCACACGAGCGTACCTCATTTGTCACGTTTAACGTACAATTTCCAACTTCTTAGTTCTATTGTTTTTGAAGTTTCGTAATATCATTAAAATTGCATCGAGAATGATTTTTCCCTATAACGACCCCATAACCATTTTGTCCCATGGTAACAATGGCGTACCCATAGATCATAATGTAATTGAATTCTTTTATGCGCCCCTGTAAACGAACTATAAATGTATCTTATTCAATACATCTGAGACAGCATGGTTTAGTACACCGCAGTGACGCATAGCATTTGCATTATGGGTGAAGTATTTTAACATTATTAAAATGTATCGAAAACCAATTTACCTCAAAGAGCATAATGTAACGTAACGGAATTATTTTGTATGTTCCTGTAATCGAAGACTACATTTTTCATTTCCTATAAAGAACATTATATTAAACGTCAATAACATGTAAAATGTTCATGGCAATCTGTCTATATTTAGCAGAGTTAGAGCATGGATTAGACGGCAGACTACAGAGAGACAGACTTCGAAATTGTTGAAAACGAAAGCGTTTTTCAATATTTTTGGAACTCGTGCTTCAGTTTTTATACTTATTTGTGCTCGAAAGTGCTTGCGTTTCGAAGTTTCTTTTTACACTTCATCGTGATTAGAAAATTGTTTATTTGTCTGCGTGCCCGTTTTCTTTCTATCTTTGTCTTTATTATTTTTCGTCAATAACTTTCTGGAAAATTTGCCAACCCCTCGCGAAATTTCAATAAGTTTTCAAAAGGGCATAGTACTACTTTATGTGCATTAAATTGTCATTGCATCCTAAATTGTATTTTAAGAATGACAAAGCATTTAATCTATTATAATTTAAATAGTGTAAAAAAGAGAATATTTACAATGGGGTTTAAAATAAATAAAAATGACAAAATATGATAAAAATTTAAATTGCCAGGAAATCCCATGAAGCCCGTTTTATAATCCCTTTTTAAAATTACTTATTATTTTGTACTATTTATTTGCTAGTATAAAAGAAAACACATAATTCTATAAACTATTTCGAACAAGTAAGCTTTGAATATCTGTAGACAAAAGTATCCGCGACATGTTGCATTGCTTTCTTTTTATTAAAATGATGAAGATACCACATAAAGTATTTTAAAAAATGCTTTAATATATGATAAGTTAAAGAATTTACCGAATCGAAAATTTGTTGCATTTCTCTGTCATATTTTACAGCATTTAAGGATTGATTAGTTTCCTTCAAATATGTAGAATTATTCAAATAAGAAAATAGTTAGAAAATAATGTTCTGTCAAAATTAAGAAAAGAAGTAAACACATTAAACGAGCAATTTCAAACACTAGTATGCAATTTATATAAATTCTTCTTGAAAGTATTTTGTTAAATGTCATCTCACATGATGTTTATATTTTTCATTCTAGTATCATAAAGATGTTTATGCTAACATTTCCAAAATAAGTTCGCATCTATAAATTTTAATTAGGAAACTATTAAGATTTAAAAAAAAAATAATCTCTACTTTAAATTTGGTTTATTAACACAACATGATCAAAATTTATTATAAAATTGAAATACTGTGAGTAATTCAATTTTTTATTTGGCAGGTTTCACATATATATTCAAGATTTATTAAGATCATTTATTTAATGTAAGTATAAAATATTACAAATGCAATGGTATTTTTACATCAGATATCAACTAAAAGCACTTAGAAGTGTGTTTATAAGCTTTTAATGGAAAGTATTTCCTAAACTTCTTAAGACGCATTTTAAATTCTTTTAAAAATAATGTCATAATATGTTTCGTACTTTAAATTATTTATTTAATCTGACAACTCGTTAAGTTAAAACGCTTAAAAATTTTATTTTTAAGAAACAGAAAATTTCTTCAGTAATTTAAAATAATTCCCTTTTTAAAAAAACTCAAACAAAAGAAATCTAGCAACTTTTCAAAGTAATGCCTTAAATTGTTTTGAATATCAAAAGAATGATTTCAATTTTTCTCCAAGAAAATGCATGCTAAAAAAATCCATTTTTAAATCCATAAGGCATTTTGTGATTTAAATAAGGCATTTTAATTAAATAAGTTAAAATATGTCGAGAACGGATAAAAAAAAAAAAAAAAACACACTTGAATTATTTATTCAATTTGTTCATAAAGCAAAGGGATAGAAGTTACTTCATTTTTTTCCTTATTTACCTTTGAAAATATATTGCAACTGTGGATTTTTTAAACCAAGATTTTTCTCGAAATAACAGAAGTACTGTACACACATTCTTCCAAATCAGGCAACTTTTCAATATTATTATATTTTGTTGGAATAATAGTAATCTAAGGAATCTATATTTTACTTATTGTTTAGGCTGTATTCAAGAAGAACAAATACCAATCTAAAAAAATGTATTTATTGTGAGGAATAAAAATTATTTTTTAAACATCTATGCCAGGATAATGATGTCCAGTGTAATGCATGGCCAATGACTGAAATGAAGAAACTTAATTGCAAAAATATTTTTTACACACATTTAGTAGAATATATATTGATCCTTAAATTACATAACAGCAAAAATAACCAATCAAAGGAGAAAAGGGGAACAAAAGCAAAAAAATATTTATTTATGAATATTTTAATTTTAATTTAATTTAGATTTTATGCAAGTTATTTTAGTTTATGCTAAGGGTAACCGTTAAATTTAAATTGCGATGCTCGACGGTCACATGGTGCAGGATGTTCAATCTTTTTTATTATATAAATGTTGCTGTATGAACAGATGTGTCAAACCTACGCAATGTAGCAAATTCATAAAATACTAATAAATTAAAAAATATATATCAAATGTTCAAAAGTTATTATCCTGCACCCAGAAAAAAGTTTTGTTGAATCAACAAAAATTTGGTTGACCCAACAGAACTTTTTGTTTAAATATAGGTCAATGGAAATTTTGTTTGAATCAACAAAAAACGATGTTTTTTGGCAATTCCAAAAAAAAAAAAATTGTATCGTCAGCAAAAAATGTTTTATTCATTCTTTTAAAATGGTTCAATTTTACTTTAATTTTGCTAAAACAACCAAAATGCACTCAACAAAACATGTTTTGTAGTTTTAACCAATTCCTTTTTCTGGGTGTGTCCTGTCATTAAATCCATCTATGTTATTCTAGATATATTAATAATAAAACTAATTTTCCAGTAACAATTAATTAAATACATTCAGAAAAAAGAGAAAAAAGAAAATTGTACAAATTGAGAATAATTATTTACACAGCTCACTAAAGAAATAAAAGTATTTGGAAAATGAACGAAAAATATAACCCTTCTATTACAAACAGTAGTGAAAATATTGAGTACAATGCAATCGGCAAGAATAATGATATTTTTTCAAATACACATGTTTGGTAATTTTTATAAGTATGAATAAATAAAGAAATAATAATAATAATAATGTAATAATACTATTAATAATAATAATAGTAATACGAAATATTAATGTACGGTTAATCAAAAATTGGAAGTTAAAGTACGTCTCTTTACCTAATGGGACAAATTTTATACCAAATAAAAGTGAAATAATTTAGGTATAGTATGTACTTTTAACGTAAAAAGATTACGATAGTAAAAAATACTTTTTTTAAAGATCATATTTGAAGAAATGTACATGTTCGATCTATTGAAAAAAAAAATGTACCGAAATGAATAACTCAAGTTTCAACGATGTAATCTACAAATATCCTAACTTAAAAAAAAAATAAATAGTTTTTTTCGTTTTAAATGCTTAATATTTTACACTATACATTGCAAAGTAATGGTTTAAATTTTTGTCAGGATGTGCATGTAACCCAATATTTAGGAACGATAAATATTACGAAATAATTTCGATACTTGATATAAATAAATAAATCTAGATGTTAGTCAATAATTTTTTTCTAAAAAATATGCATAAATGCATTATTTTTGCATAACAGATAATTTTTAGTAAACACAAATGACTACTGTAATAAACTTAATTAAGTGTGTTTATATAATGAGGTAATTTATCAGAAGATTTACTCGTTGTTTTTTTTTTTCATAAAACAAATATTATTGTAATGTTTTAAGTTTCAAGTATTTCCCTATTAAACAGTTTTTCCCTTCCTCAAAACATAAACAAGACCTTTTTTATGCAACATCATATAACACAAACAATGCCATAAAAATGATTTGTTGAAATGCGATATGTCACACAATTTATTGTTCATTCATTAAAAACCTTAAAATACAATTCAAATACATTTCATTGCATTATGTCTTGCATACCATTCAATAATTTGCTGAAAACGATAGTTACTGTCAAAAATATTCTTTAAGTGCCATTTATGATTTATAGGTGCGATGCAGTATAATATTTAGAAATAATTTGTTTTGCAATTTACGTAATATAGAAGTATCGCATATATACATATATATATATATATATATATATATATATATATATATATATATATATATATATATATATATATACTACATAATGAGAATTCACTGTCATTGACTTATTTGTTTTAGTTAAATAGTATACATTTAATATGTATATCAATTTATTATACTTAGTGTCCATAAAAGAATGCCCCAGTTTCTGGTATATTATAACGGTTTAATTTAGACTATTTACAACAAATCATACATCGGATTGAAGGTAAACTAATCTACCTTTTTCTTACAAATATTCAGTATGTGCACCTTTAATTATACGACGCACATCCAACCTAAAGTCCGTATACCAGAATGCCCCAGTCTCTGGTATATTATAACGGTTTAATTTAGAGTATTTGCAACAAACCATACATCGAATTGAAGGTAAACTAATCTACCTTTTCTTACAAATATTCAGTATCTGCACCTTCAATTATACGACCCACATCCAACATAAAGTCTGTATACCAGAATGCCCCAGTTTCTGGTATATTATAATGGTTTAATTTAGACCATTTACAACAAATCATACATCGAATTGAAGGTAAACTAATATACTTTTTCTTACAAATATTCAGTATGTGCACCTTTAATTATACGACCCACATTCAACCTAAAGTCCAATTCTTTCCACACTTCTGTTAACATGTCCGGTGCAATGGAAGGAATAGCCTCTTCAACTCTGAGTCTCAACTCCGTAGTAGTGGCGGAACGTAGACACGATCTTTCATAAACCCACAAAGGAGAAAATCGCATGCCGTTATGTCAGGTGAACGTGGAGGCCAGCGAAAAAGACTACTTTTTTCCGGATCATTATGACTAATCTAACGGCAGGGACTTCGATGTTCACACTTAATTCACTTATACGGTAAAGGTGACCAACAGTCTACAATGCTTACAGTTGATGCTATTAAAATTTATAACTGAGACATTCTTTTATGGACACCCTATATATATATATATATATATATATATATATATAAGTCTATTATTATCATAATATGTATAATTATCCTTTTAATTGAATATTATTTTCTATAAATTACCTTTATATAGTTTTTTTGACGTTGTTAATTATTGATTATAAACATAACACTTTGGAAAACTTAATTTTTTAAATAGGTGATATACACATTTATCAATTTCTTTTAAAATAAAATTTCAACCGAAATCTTATAAGGTTTTCTAACAAAGGCATTTTTTAATAATCGTCTTATGATATGCTATTAGAGTTATATTTAAATATAAAAAGAGAATATTTAAATCTGCTTTTGTATTTCCAGTATTAGAAGATCGAAAGCATGTTACCGACAGAACACTTTTTTGTGACAGATGTACGTTAGACTTTAGACGTACGTTGTCGTTGTACGTTAGAAGCGTTAAAAAAATCTAAAAGAATACATATTTTGCAATTTACATTTTTATATCAAATATAACAGACTCACGTATCACTAGATCAGCATCAAATCTAAGCCTGAAGATAGAAAGTAGTTTAAAAATACGATTGATTTTGTTCAAGTTCAAAAAAATAAGTTTGTGCTTAATCCAATACGTTTTTTAACACTTTCCAACATAGTTGAAAAGTGTTTATGAATTCGGCTTGTCTGTATTCCTGTCCGTGCTCTAACTCGCGTAAATATACTCAGATTACCATGGAATTGATATATGTTATCGCCGTTTACTATAGCATGTTCAGTATTGAAAATTAAGTGCTTAGTACTTATAGTCTTTTTACAGGGACACTCAAAAGAATTCCGTTTCATTGCGGTCTATGGGGAAAAATAATTTGAGGTGTATTTTAATGATGTTACAAATTTTCAAACATATTGAAATTGATATATGTCACCTAGGTGCACTACAAGCGGCTTGCTCTAGAATGTGCATATCACTTATAGTTCCTTTACAGGGACATTCAAAATAATTACATTACATTGCGGTTTATGGAGAAAAATCGTTTGCGGTTTATTTCTATAATGTTTCACCATTTCGAAAATGTTGAAATTGATATATATCACTACGGTGCATTACAAGAGGCTTACTATAAAATATTGTATGTATTGCAGTCATCGTTCATTTACATGGGCACACAAAATAATTCGTGATGTATGTTAACAATAAATGCTGAAAGTGCGTTTTCAGCTGTTGAAAGCGCTTTTAAATTTAACTCATTTTCTGTCTATAACTTGGTGTGTATAAATTCTATAGCTCATATACATGGCAGCACAAAAGTTCTCGAGTACATTTCCGTTTATTGACGGAAATTCCAGAAGGTGAATTTTAAAGTGCGCCACGATTTTCCTAACTGAACTAAAATTTAGCAATCTATGTAGTGTGTGCACAAATCTATAGATAATATACAGGGCTTCACAGAAATAATTCTTATTCTTTTCCGAAAATTATTGCTAATTGCTGAAATTGTTTTTTAAATATGTTATGCATTTTGACTTTGGCATTGAGATACTTAGGTATCATTTTTTATCTTATTAAACGGTAAAATTGGGTAAAATTATTTTGGAAGTATGGGAAAGTGTTTAACATAATCTATGCTTGACGCAAGATTTTTCGTTCTTGTTAAGTTAATGAAAGAAATTTTTTGTAGTATTTTTACAAAATCTCATCCAAAGAACGTACACGTGTTTTAATGCACTTGATATTATTTAACGCTGTGTGGTCTATGATTCCATAACATATGTTACTCATTTATCTACAGAAGTTGTTTTATTGTTTGGACAAAACATTAAAATTGAATTGTAATTATTTACACTGTCTAACGTAATTTACATTTGGATTATGATACTTAAATTTCAAAAAGTTATTAATTTAATAAGTTACATTTTATAATATAATGTGCAAGAGAGAGTCATACACAATGAAACAGACGTATTATAACGAAGTTAGTGATTGGACCGCTTGATGTAAGGAAGTTCAGTTATGTTTGTTTGGAGTATTTGCTGATCACGTTCAAAGCGTGTTTGTTTTGTCCTTATAAATTTTTCGGACTTCAAAGTTACCCATTAAACTCTGTTACAAATCATTTATCTTCAGTAAGCAGTAAGGTAAGAAATTATGGCACAAAGAAACAATATAGAGCTGTGTAGCATACTATATATTTAAAACAGGGAAGTCCATATATAAGGTAACATTTTTCACGTTACCACCTCATAGCAGCTATAAACATCTGTCCCTCTATAGATCGGTTTTTGGACCTTTTAATGCGTTCTATTATGCGGTTATTGATGAAAGGATGCTCAAATAGCTAGGCATAACCCTGTAATTTACCATTTTGCTGAATGTGTCCTTAAAACACATGCAAACTTAGCAATACCTCATTAAGGTGAAGCTAGGAGAGTCTGTGCACAATTCAAAAGAATAGCAATAAAAAATCTAAATATTATTTTTTTGCTAAAGTATCCATGAATAATTTTTACTTCGTTTATTTTTTATGCATTTCCAATGCTATTTTGTTGTTATGTTGCAATTTAATAGAACAGTTGTAAAAAAACCAAGAAAGTTATTTTGCGCAATCTCTCCTTACAGGGTTGTTGTGATTGCGCACATGGGTAGGAGAGATTGTTACTAATAATAACTACAATTAAATTGTTAAGAATAATAATTACACTTAAATGACATTGCTGTAAGGTTTTTGTGAACAAATATTATTGTATTAGAAGTGAATATTTTAACCTAATGATTAAAGAATCAGAAAACGGAAATAATTTTAAAAACGATTAAAAAATTTTAATTACAGAGAAAAAAAATTAAAGTATAAGAAAAAGCAAGTCCAGATAAGATTACAAAATAAAATTATGCTGCTTAATAACACGTTTAACTTAAAATTACTCCATTTTCATTTTTCAATGCAAATTTAACAATAAGCTGCGTAATCTCTCCTAGCATGGAAACTAATGGGAACAATGCGATGGGAACAATGCAAATTTTTATTAGCTTATAAAATTATTGTCCATACACAGTTTCTCTTTGTGGCAAAAGGGAAAAATGCATTAGAAAAAAAATGGTACATTTTTATAAAGATAAGATATGACAGGAGGTTGAAAAAATGAGTAAATTGTTTTCTGGGAATTGTTTAATGTAATTTGTAACTTTACTCTTGCTCTACTCTTTACGTATGCATATAAATAATTTAAAATATTTAGATTTAAACTTTCGTGATTCAAATATATCTGATCCTCTACTAAACTTATTATGCTGCACAGAGAGAAAATTACCGGTGAATGAACAAAAATTTAATGTAGGTCAGATAAGTATGGTTCATTGCCATTCTTGTTTATCAGAGAATTTTTTCTCTTTCGGTTGTCTAAACACTTTTCAAGAGAACAACTATTTCGTCATTCCTTTTGAAGGGAAAATTGGATTTTTCAGATATAAGGAGCATTTATACAAAAGGAAATGGTTTGAAGTTCTCACTTCAAATAATCGAGAAGAAGAAGAATTTTGTTGGTAAATTGGACAAAACTTTATCAAATAATTCTTGACTTCAGTTAATTATGTGCGATATAAGTATTCATGACGTCTGATTTTATTATCGTTAATTTTTATATGTTTTCCCACAATCTAAATAATTTTCTCATTAGTGTGTTTAGAGATTCAAAGAAGAAAGTGTTGCAAACTGCATTTGTAACACTGTGTGTGACAAAGTTTTGATAATTATTCATATTTTATTCGAAAATACTTATATCGAATACACAAATAACCATAAAAAATTGTTTTATTCCCAGAAAATGTAAAAAAATGACGCTGCGGACAAATTAAAATAATTTGAATTTGGTAATGTCTTATACTCTATAATGTTGCACAATAAGAATTTTACAGGAATTATTCTCAGTATATTTTGACTGTAGACCCTCCAAATGAAAATCTCTGTGGATTGAGCACAGCACAAGTATATTAAAAAGCATCTTCATATTTCCAAAATACTTGTTTATGTGCAGGCAGTGTCAAAATAAGATGCACTTGCTTTTATTTGCAGAACAATTACTATAAAATTACTCTAAACGTGGCAATTGATTTGGAATTAAATTATTCCTTCATACAAAATACGAATGCAGCTTTTTCAAAACAGGTCATCTACATATTAATACTTGTAGCAACTTAAATTTTTAGAAAAGTAGCACCAACTTTTGACACTTTATTTGAGTTCCTTGGATCAAATAATCCCTAAAAATTATGTAGTTTATAGGATATTTCGAAGAAGTAAAATATGTATATAACAGTTTATTGACTTCATATTTTACGCTTGTGGAAGTACCTAACTGTATTTGAGATTAAGAAAATATCCCCCCATACGCAAAGTACAGGTACTTGTGTATCAAAATTTACAAAAGTGGTGGGGAAAAAAAGCTTTATTTATCATTTTTTCTTCAATTAGTTTTAAACAACATTCTTTAACTGACAGTGCCTGATTTACGGCAGGACATTCAGGGCACGGGCATAGGGCCCCCAAATGCTACTGAAGATTTTTCAATTATTCGCCAAAATATGATGAAGTATTAACTATTGAATAAACAAAATTAATATGGAAAAATCTGTTTCATCTTTTCATTTAAATATAACAACTTCAATCACGTAAAATCACTCACTTGATAATTTTAATTCTATGGGAGATTTTTTTTATATATATCTCGTTTGCATTTCAATATTTATTTATTTTTTCTATTGGATACTTGCTGTCAATCTCTACAAAGGCTGTTTTTTCGATTTCGATTCTTTTTCTATTTTGTTTACAGGTTTTTTATTAGGATGCATTCACTTTCGGAACTGATTTCAAAAAGATAGAACACTAAAGATGGATTATGAGGGTGTAATAAAAGGTTTTACTGCTAAAAAATTGAGAAGAACATTTATAAAAAAATCATTAAATACCACAAAATTATTAAAGTCAGTAGTGGTTATCTTAATAATTACTGCTTTCAATAATATATATTTTATTACTCAAGACCGCTGTAAGCATTGGTGTAAGTATGCCTCCATAAACATATGTGTACAGGGCTGCCTTTGTAAATCGGTCACTCCTGACACCTTTTCTTAATAAGCAATTATTTAACAAAACGATGATACATAATTTTCAGTAACAACAACCACTAATGAGAACTACATTAAAGACCTGAGTATAAAACATCACAAATTTACTGAATGGTGTATACAAATGTCAAATTTAAAATTTGAAATTAAAATTATCGACGTTTCGACCAACTTCTAGTACATCTTTCTTGTAGTTGGTTAGCCGACAGTGGGTGCCTGACCATTCTTCATCGGTAATACATTTACAGCTGTTATATTTTTGTTAGTTAGGAGGTGCTTCTGCATCGTTTCTACTTGTGGTTGGTTGGTACGATGGTTGATGGTTAACCTAGTTAATTTTTTAATTTGTGGACGGCAATCATAATGTGGCAACGGACGGATTGTTTTTCGTCTTTGAATCTTTAAAAGCAATATAAAAATATTTCCTGAGGATGACCGTAGAAGGTGGTCGAAACGTCGATATTTTTAATTTTAATGTATGTATAAATTTTTAATTTGCACTGTTAAAAATTTGCAGCAAACTGTCCAGTCAATTGACCGTTTTTATAGAAAATGGTTACACAATAATTTAACTCTATTCTGACCATAATATGGACAATAATATGGTCAGAATAGATGTAAAGTACGGCTATGCAACCATTTTCTATAAAAACGGTCAATTGACTGGACAGTTTGCTGCAAAATTTTAACAGTGTGACATTTGTATACACCATTCAGTAAATTTGTGATGTTTTATACTCACGTCTTTAATGTAGTAATGTTTCATTGTGTAATCGTCCATCATTAATATCACTAATGAGAATGCTAACATACGTATAGAAAATAAAACAGTTAAAAACTTTTAATGATAAATGTAATTTTTTATAAGTAATATATTTTATTAATATCTCCTTTCTTTGATTAATAATTTTCACTGTACTTTCTTTCTAACAAAGCGCACATATCTTAATTAAGCAGCAGATGTCGAGTAAAAAGTTATAAATGAGATTAACCTGAATGTAGAAAGCATCTTTAATGAATTCAGTGACATGTTATACATCGACGAAATTTTGCTAAAAATGATTATAATTAATGTGGAAATAGCTGTTTTCTGTCATATCTAAGTACTAGAATTCATTTCAAATCTTGTTTGGAAATTTTACTTATATTGTTAATGATTGATTGCTACTATTTCCCTATTGTACTGCATAATTATTACTGTTTTATAATATTTTAAATGATTCTAGCACAATAGCATGCTAACTTGTTTTTTGTTTAGTTATTTTTTTAAAACTATTGAGTGATTATCTCATAAATCGAGTATTATATACATGACCTCAAAAATATGGATTTATTTTAGATTATACTTTTTTAATAACTTTGAATGCATAGAAAGAGCACATTATGAAGTGATCTTTAAAGAAGGTATGTTTTATTACTCATATATTTGATATCCGTGGGATTGCAAATATTAAATTGGCAAAAATATTTTCCAATCTCATAAAAAAAGAAAAAAAAAACATTATTCCTATTTTTCCAATACTTTGAATATTTTAAATTTTTCTCTAAGTATCGTGTCCTCTTGAGTACATTTTAAGCAAAAATAATGTAAAATATTTCTGTTTCGAGAAAATAAATTGTTAAAGTTCCTGAATGAGATTTAATTGATAAAAAAAAGAAGAAATATACCAAAAATGTTCATATTTGATAACAAATAGAAATTAAGTTGTTTATGCCGCTAATTAATATTAATATCTTCTATTTTGAATATAGTTTTTGCAAATAAATTTTAAAACAAATAACACCTCAATTTTAATAATTTGTCATCACACATAATCTATGAGAAAGGATAGGCAATATTTACACAATGAAAGAAATATGTTTAAATATATTCTTCTAATCCAGCTATGGAAATTTGCGCGAGTACGATAAAAAAAAAAGAAAGAAAGAAAATAAAACATAAGTATGTAAAGCTGCACAATTTACCTTTTACTCAAATAAATATGTTATGTACCAATCCTTGTTCCCAATTTTTGTATTATAAGCTATACAAAAATTATTATAGCTAGTCACAAATTATAGCACACTTTCTAATACAAATATAAAAAACGTTAAACAATTTTCTATTTTTAGAACAGTAAATACAGCTTTTGCACTTCTCTGTGAATTAAGTGCTTACCGTAATCCGGCACGATACGCAATAAACCAATTTTAAGATAACGTATAAAATACTGTTCAAACAGAAAAAGATAATGACACCACATAGCTGTTCAAGGCAATGTGCACGAAACATTGGTGTTGTGTTCCATAAATCATTTTTAGACCGAAACAAATAATATTTATTTTACTTTTGAAACAGTTTTATAATTTGTATCATCAGTAAAAAAATAAAAAATAAATAAATAAACAAATAGAAATTGGTGAACGGTGCAAAACTATTAAATAATAAAACTTCACAATAATAACGTATTTTTTATTATTTAAAATTTAAAATGCATACAAATATATAAATATAATCAAGATAATCATTACTTGTATGCGATGTTTTCAGCAGGCATACAAATATTTAAACTTTATAAGTATAAAATTAATAAATTAAAAATTGAATACAGATGTGAAGAAAAATTACCTTAAAAAGCTACACCCTTGTTCAAAAATGTAAATAAATAAATCTACCCTATATATATAAAATCCTAATGAAACGAATTTGTGAAACGATTTTATGAAACGAATTTATGAAACGATTTTATGAAACGACTGATTATGTTTCAAGGCTATTTTTAATAAAATATTAAACGCTTCATGGTGAAATTAATACCAATTCTCCATAAAAATCCGCGGATGTCAAAACTGGTAATAGAATTTTGAAATTGGAATTAGTTTTCGAGATATTAATTTTTTTCTAATTTTAATGACATTTCTGTAATGATTGCAACTAATTACTCAGTTTTTTTGTGACAAAAAAGGGGAAAAAATTGAAAAGGATCCCGATAGGGATTATTGATTTCTTTTTATTCGTCATTTTCAAATTGAATTTATCTTTTATTTCAATCTATAATGAAGACAAGATTGTGATTAAATTATGTTTTCAGGAAAATTTCAAAAAAAAAAAAAATCACATTTCTATCGTCAGGATTCAATCGTCTGTCAGCATTTAATTTAATTTATAAACTGAAAATATTTTGAATAAATTCGTCCAAATGACGTCATTTAGGTAAACGCAAAAGAAAGGGAGGAAAAGGAATTAATAGTAATTATTTATTGATATCATTTTGTTATTTTTTTGTAAAATTTAACTAACCGAATTTATAAAATCATTAATTCGGATATTTGAAACTAATATATAAAATAATAATTGCCCAACTGAACGGAAGAATATAATATCCTGCTTGGTTTTCTATCCTGCTTGGTTTTTTCCGCCAAGCTTTTTAAAAAAGCGTCAAGACCCCTATTATAGAAAAGCACCAAAAGTTCATTGGGTTTATTTTCATAACTTTTGGCAAAAAAATCTATGTATATTAACGAATCTATCCCTTTTTGAAGCTCGAATTACGCCAAACCTAAAAGCAAAGGATCCTATAATGGAAAAGTACCCGATTTTCTTATGGACAATATTCAAGTGACAGAACATGGTGTAAAATTACCGCGGATAGCAAATTTGTTTAAATATCTCATCAATTGATGCCGAATAAATGCAGGCATGCATGCACAAAATATTTAATTAATTTTGTATGATAAATAATTATTAGAGAATTCGTATATACATATTAATTAAAATAAATAATTTACATATTTAAAATAACATGAAAATATGCATGATGGTGCACTAAAATAGAGAGAAAATTAAAACCTGTTACTGAAAATGTCTATAACATAGTACTTTTCAATACCGTGGTTCTTAATGTTATTCACAAGCAGATGGAATTTTTCTCATCCTTAAACGCAAAGGAAGAATAGAATAGAGATTGTTGTTATAAAAGTCCGAGAGGTAGTCACAATTTAAACCTAACCATTTTATACAAGCTGGTTTTCAAGTAGTAATTTTACTTATCAATCCCGAAAACAGTCGTCAGTTGTCGCAACAGCTGTGTATGAGTCCATGATAATCGAAAAATGTCCCATTAAAATGTTAAAAGCATGGCAACCCAATTACAGATTTACCAATATTTTTAAAATAAAGCACACTGTCATGTTTTTAGAGGCCTCGAAGTCTGAGCGGGGGTTGGCGAGCGTAACTCGCAGGGGGTAGGCCCCCTAGTAAATAAATAAAAAGAATAAATAATAAAAAGAACACGCAAATAACAATATTTATTTAAAACTTTCTATGTTTATTCGATTACAATTAAATAAAAAATAATAATGCTAGAATTTATGTACCGCATCGAGCTAAGAAAAAGCACCGTGTTTCGCAATTCAATATTAAACCATTTTCACAAGCAAAGGAAAACTACCCAAAGCACATTACGGCGGGTGGTCATGTTGGTTGATTTTATAAACAAATTTATTTCTAGAAAAAAATAAATATGCTATATAGTTTTTATATTTCTCGCTGATTTATGCATTTACCATGATCCACGGTGACATATGTGCAGTGCATATTATATCAATTTCAAATTAACTTCTTGCTCAAACTGAAATCAAGTACTTTTCCTTTTCTCAATATGTAGCATCGGGCAGCGATAGCAACTATATCTGCAGAATTATCTCTCGAATGAAACTGTAACGGAATGCTGAAAATAGTTTCTGTTTTAAATGTTGCCCTAAAATGCTCCATTGGCATCATATTTTACTGGAGAACGTGCTGCAGTTTCTTCATATAACCCATTTTTATTTCCACTATTTCCCAGGACATTTTAGCTGCAAGATGGCGCTGACGTCTGCGAGGCTGTGAAGAGTTTTTGCCTTTGAAAATGGTATTAAGTTAAGAGTTACGTGCTGCACACACAAGCGTCAGGATTTGCCAGACTTGCATCGTAAAATTTTTTGTTATGAAATACGCAGAAATATTTTTATTGAAAGGATTTTTCACTGTAAGACTTTAATATTGAAAATGGCATTTAGATTTATGTGCTGCAGCAGGGCATCAGGACTGACGACCCTTGCACCGTTCAGTTATGAATTACGCATCAATTTTGAAGCCGTTTATCATTGTATCTCTGTGCGGAATAGATTTTGCATAACTTCGAGCATACTTTATTTTGACCGAAAAAGACAAAGCATAATCCGGATGTGGATGCTTAACACTAGAACTACCTGAAATTTTACTGAAGTTTTTTAAAACTATTTCACACCTGGAATTTTATTTAAATCTACTTAACTTATTCATTTAACGTATCTAGAAAAAAATGCCGTAAGTTTTATATTTAATGTATTTTAAAAAGAAATTTCTGGTTCGAATCGGAATATATTCATTTGGTAACGATCAAAATGACGGCTCATGTTGCTCAAGTTCTAGTGTTAAGGTAGTTTATTAATGTAGTATTTTCTACTCAAAGTTATAAGTGCAATTTAAACATTACAAGGACAGTTGGATATCCAAAGGATGTTTGTTTTACATTTCGTGTACCTGAAACGCAGGATATGTAGAATTAGAACGGGCTGGACGTTCTTATTTGACTGTTTCAAAATTTGGCTTGGTGATCATATTGTTAAATTTTTTATACGTCGGAGGTTAGAATATATGTATCCCCGAGTTATGCTCAACATAGATATCTCGAGAGAGGCGGAGAATATCGCTAACGATGAATTTGTTTTTCTTTTGTTGTTGCATAATCAAATTGCCTTCAGATCTGGTGTTTTCATGAATAACAGACTGAAACTTCATTTTTAAGCTTGTATATCTGAAAATCTGAAAAAGAATCGTAATATCACATTTAAATTTCAGGGAAGTAAGTAAATATATTGGACTCTATTAAATTAATACGCAGACGTAAAAGTAAACCACGATGATATCACAAACAATCACTTTGTCTTACAGGCAGGATATGAGCGTAGTATATACAGGTAATATATGTAATATATGCAGGACATTTAAAAAAAAGAAATGTGTTTATAAATATAAATCTTATCCATCTTAAGCTTTACCAAAATATAATATATCCTCTTTCGAGTTACCTGGTATTCCGAAAAGTATTTCTTTATCTATAAAAGCCTTTGAAACGAAAGATTTCTGAGATCGAAAGAAGAATTTCAGAAAAAAATCTCTTTTTCCTGTGCATAATGTTTGTAGACATTCCCAAGTAGTATTTACAGAGTTTTAATCCGTTTCCCGTGCCCGGAATATCTGAATGTTGGATGCTATCAGTTCTTACATAAGAATTTTCAGTTGCGTAAGAGAATTTAAAAATGAAAGAATAAAAAAATAAACCATAATATATTGTTAGTGTTAATGCTATAACTTTATTGAGGTTTTTGAACAGGAAAGTGTTTGCTTTAAAATTGACGTAATCAAAAAATCTAATATTACATTTGAGAAAACTGATAATACGCTGAAATAAATTAGTAGAAAACATTTCCGAAAAGTAGTGGCAATTTTTTTTTCCAGAAATGCTTCTTTAAAATTGAAATCTGTTTGTTTTCAAGTTTCTAAAAATATAAAAATGACTTTCAGAATCGTTGGTAAATAGGAAAAGATTATATTAATTGTCCTCAAACCCTTAGAAGTATGAGAATTACACACATAAATGTATATAGTATGCCCACTAAAGTCCCATGCCACCCTCTTAACTTCGGCTATATTCATAAAAGTAGGGCCTAGGTATAGTGAAGTAGCCATGCGTTGCTCAATGAAACCGCCTACGGCGCCACCTGGTGCAATTCTGCGCAGTTAGCATCCATATGTCGAAAACGAAAGAGATAGAGAAAAAAGTGATTTCAAAGTTGTAGAGCATCATCGATTAGTACGAAAAGACATCTTGTGGACATTAATGCGAAGAAGAGAACGGTTAAAATGCGCATTTGTTTTTGCGTGATTTCCAAAACTGTGACGTGACAAAGGATCTTAGAAAAAAAAACTAGTTATAATAATATACCTTTATTTTAGATGTTCAAACTCCTGACCGTCAGCTGCAATGCATATTTGGATCCTTGTTTGAATTTCACGTTGCACACGTTGGAGCATAGATGGTGACACGTTGGCACAAGCGTCAGTAATGCGTCGTTTATGGTACTGCAATGTTTGTGGAGGCGTCGAATACACCTTCTATTTCATAACTGATTGTTTCTTTCTTTCTAAGGTCATTTTGTCATGTCACAGTGTAGGAAATCACGAAAAAACTAATGCGCGTTTTAACTTTTATATTCTTCGCATTAATGTCCACAATCTGTTTTTTGTACTAAATCGATAATGCTCTATACCTTTGTAAATCACTTGTTTTCCCTATCTCTTTCCGTTTTCGAGATAGGAATGCTAACTCCACAGTTTTCCACCAGATGGCGCCATATGCGGTTTCATTCAGTCGCGCATGGCTACTTTACTAAACCTATACACCACTTTTATGAATATAACAGCAGCCGTTACAAAGTTAAGAGGGTGGCAAGGGACTTAAGTGGGCATACTGTATATATATATATATATATATATATATTTTTTTTTTTTTTTTTTTACAGTGTAATATTGTGTCAATATTCATTCAATACTGCTACAGCATATAATTACTCACTCAATAAAAAAATGAAGATGTAATATCAATACAAAAATTTGATTTGTAATATTTTATAAATATTTATACCGTAAGTGTTTAAATAATATTTTAGAAATATATCGAAAGGTATATCAACCAGAGACGAAAAAGTTTGGATTTTAGGTCTTATTTTTAAATTACTTAATTATAACTTCCCACACAATTTAATTAATTTAATCTACCATTACCTCTTAGACAGTCAATAACAAACTTTGCAGAAATATCTTTGCCGGCTTAGGCTTACCACACGGTTCGAAAATTTCGGGCCTTCTCTTTAATATCTATATTAATGATAAACACTATTATCTCCCTACCTTTTTAGCTAAATATGCAGATGACACCAGTATCTGTTCGATCCATAAAAACAGACATTATGCAATTGCTGTAATAACCCACCACCTAAAAATTCTTTCGGCATGGTTCCAAACGTGGAGTATTGCAATCAATACCAACAAAACACAGGCCATCCTTTTCTGTAACCTAAAACAAGATAATATCGATAAATACAAGATTAAATTTTAGAAATTTTTAGATACTAAAATATTTTTATTTCCTCTTTTAGCCCGGAAAAGTGATATGTCTAATTGATAATACAATGTTCCTTTATTTCTCTTATCTACGTTCAATTATCACTTACGGATATCAAATTGGTCTTATACCACATTAAATTACTTTCGCAATCACAAAATCTTACAGTTCGTCTAATTTATGACGTTCTTTATTATGTTTGAAACTTCCACCTTTATGAAGAAGTTAAATTTTCCTTGCTTAGCACCTTTGTCCAACATTTTAACAATTAATTTCGCATTTCCCTTGAATCCTCCGATAATATTACTTTAACTTACCTCCCGGCATATCACATTTTTGATGACCGTAACAGGAAACGACTTAAATTAGGTATGATTCTACATGCCTGAATTTAAACGCCAAATGTTTTCAGTCTAAATTTCTTAATTTCAATCTTTTTTATTGCTTTTGCCCTTTTGAAACATCATTTTCCGCTAGCTTCCCTGGGAAGGGCTTTTTTTTATTTTTACTGAGCTACTTTGAGGTCCTGCTTCTAACCCCACCTTGGCTCTACCCCTTATGGCTGCAGCCCATTTAAGAAGCTATAAACGAACCTACTGATCACTTTCTCCTAGTTCGTCGGCGTGTTCGCTCACTCTCGCATGAGGTACCAGACAGCAAAGTGTCGTTGCCAGCGCCACAGTATCTCTGTCCAGGGAGCCCGCGGAGTGTTGCGTGCCGTCAAATGTTGCTTCTCTTAAAATTTTACTTTTATTATTTTTTTGTTTTCTACAATCTCATGTTCCCACCATTAGGGTCCCCCCCCTTCATTTAAAATTTTGCTACTAGCTGAGGAATTGCCTTTATTATGGTACAAAATTAGCTCTGTACCGGGAATGTGTGACAGTTGGTCACTGGCACCGGAAAAATATTATTAGAAGTCAATTTAGAAGTCAACCAATCACGGAACCTGTTTCTCATACAATATACGCTCTCTCAAAGCCATATTTTGGGAACAGTAATCTTCGTCATATTTAGTCCTGAACATTACTAGAAAAATACAACAATATTACTATTTGGAAAGAGTGTTGGGATACAGTATGCTCAATTTAAAAATCAAGATTCGCAACTGATGTCAACATACGAATATTAATTATCAAATATGTGATTATTACTATTTATATTATGTTTTCTTCGAAACTTCTCCAGAAGCGTCCCTATTTTGACACACGGTGCGGGAAACAAGAACACTTTAATTATCCTTATTTTAAAGCAAATATATTAGCAAGAGACATTAAAATTCCATTTGTATTTGATTAAGAAAATTAATTAAATCTACTTCATATAATATGTTTTACGTTTGTGGCGTTTTTACGCTAGAAAGTAAGTTATACATGGAAGCACCACAAAATAATTGTAAGAATTGTAAGTCATCCATCCGCTTGTGACACCTATCTTTCAGATGTTTGGTTTTCACTGCAGTGCCATAGATTGTAATTCTAGTTCTGTTATGACTTGATGTTGTGATGTACGTGTATTTGTTTTGTGAAGTTCATTAAATGTGTAAAAGTAAAATGTGTACTATTTACTTTACTTAATATCCAATATATTATAATCTTTAGGAAGGGAAACATTAAAAAATAAATGTCGATTTGCAATGGTTGTGTATATCAACTCTTTAACAAAATATTGAAATAGTTAAAATAAATATTTATTGAATAAAATGCGTTTTTTAAAAAGTCATTTTTTTTCATGCAAACGTCACATGCATTATTATAAAGTCTGTAAAAGAAAAATATAATAAAAAGTTCAAAATACTATTCACATCCTGAAAATAAATATTTATTGTAAAAAAAAAAAATGCGTTATTTAAAGAGTCATTTTTCTTTTTCTTTCATTTTTTTTGTTCAAACGTCACAGGCAACATTATAATGTCTGTAAGAGAAAAATATAATAAAAATTTCAAAATACTATTCACAGCCTGTAACGCAAAATATAATGTTACATAACAAAAAAAAAATAAAATCATTATACAGCATTTTATTTAATGATCCCTAGATGGCTTAAACATTATTTTTACACATTATTAGAAGAAAGCAGGGTAATTATATTTTCGAGCCATTAGATAAAAGCGCATAAAATTTCTTTAGACCTTACATTAGATCAAATTCAATTTGAAAAAATATTTTTTAATGCGACACAAGATTTTAAACGCACTTAGGCGTTAATTCCTAGGCAAATAAAGAAAAAAATATTTAAATAAAAGCAGTCATTAGTTGAACATATAAAAATATTCGAGAAGAAATATTGTTAAAAGATATTTTCTAACTAAAGGCTTTTATATTCTAAAACATTAATGTATAAAACATCCACATGTGCAATGTTCTATTTCTGCGTATTTTTTTAATGTAGGTGCTTGATACAGATAAAGTGAAAAACAAAGCTTTATAGCTAATTAGAGATCATTATCAGTGTTAGCTTTTAAAGTAGATTTTTATGCAACATTTAGCCTTAAAAAATGACATTTGGTATTATTTTGTATGATAGTAAAATCATTATAAGTCTTAACAACTAGATTCGTATACATAAAGAATTGAAAATATATGTATTGTACATGTTCTATAAATAAATCAACGCAATATAAAATGTCATCTGTATAAAGCTGCTTAAAATATCTGGCATGATTATCGGGACACAATATAATAAAAAGGTTAGTATACACTTCTCTCGCAAGATTAAATAATATATGAGAAATAGATATTATAAATCAGAATTAACGTAATTCATCGTCTGGACAAGATACTGGTTTATTATAGTGGACTCCACGTTATACAGTTCCTACGCCACTGAACAAGTATTCATAGGAGGGTACATTGAATAGAGATATTTATATGAAACAAAGTTAATTATCTTCACCTAAGATGTAACATCAAAATCATTAATACTTAATTGGTAATTCCGGGATAAATTAAGGGCATTCCAGCTGTTCATTGTAGATTTGGAGAGTCAAGAGCAACTAAGCTGTACATTAGTTATTACAAAATGAGATAAACATAAACTTCAGTTAACATATTTTTTAAAATTTTTCAACAAAGTTATTATTGTTATATTTTTTATGTACTGTTAATATAAGAAATAAAGTTACATTGTCTTTATTCACATATCAACAACAATAAAATCACAACAAATGTGTCATTACCCTGGAAAAAATGTCCTCTTTGAATATATAAATGGAAATTTTGATATAGTGGTTGTCTATATGTTAAAAATGCACCAATTTTGTTTTCTCAAAGCATAACACCCATGTTTGACACCACATTCAACTAACTACAACAAAGGAAGTGCAGTAATAGTGTATAGTGTTTATACAGTTTATTGTATATTCAAATAATTAGAAAGAGCAAAAATTGAGGTTAATAATGTTAAATTCTTATTCCAAACTCCTATTTATATCTTACCAAAATTTATTTTTTGAGATGCTATGCATGGTTGCAAACATAATCTAGGCACTTGTTTTCATTAAATAACATATTTGTATTTATGAAAATAATGAACATATTTATATAACTAGTCGTTGGGGACCACCCACCGTAATACTTACCCATCATGGATATGCATAATATAAAATATGAAAATAAAACATGTGTAAACTATTTATAAAATGCATTGCAATTCGAATAAAACCGTGCTTGATAACGTCATAAACTTTAAATCGAGGCTTAACGAAAAAGAAAAGCTACCGCGGTGCTTTACGCGTATATTTTTTTACAGACCGCCAGAGTCACGTGATGCTGAAATGCACCAATGCAGGTGAATGAAAAATGCATCACGTCACTCTAGCGGTCTGTAAAAAAAAGATAAGTGGAATGCACCGCGGTAGCCTGTCTTTTTCGTTAGTCTCGCTTTAAATGCTCTATTACTGAATTGCGTAAAAAAAAAAAATCCACTTCACTGAAAATGTTTAAAGATCGAGTAATTAAAAAAAGTTTTCGATTTTCAGAACGATTACAAAATTTATCATATTCTACGTATGATGAGTATGTAAAAGTTATATGAATTAAAACGTGCATTTTTTTCTTTAAATAAGCAGAATGCTATTTGTCGAAATCATGATTGTGCATTGGTCACATTTCACATTCAAAACACTGTTTTTTTGCGATATACAGAAATTTAACTATCGACAGTTTAAGAGAGAACTGTTTCATGCTACCATTAAATCACATATACGATATCACAGCCAACAACTATTAATTTTAAACGATATTTTCTTTTAAATAAAATAGTTTTTCTTATACTTAAATTTTCGCTACAAAGATTCAGGTGTGTCTGTGGAAAGTTTTCTGGGAATTTCTAAATTAATTGTAAAAACATAACTCATGTTATTTTATAATTAGATAAATATTAAATGTATATAGAGAGAAACAATATGCATTATTACGCCTTGCTATTGCACAATGACCCAAATATGGTGTCAAAATGTGCGTTATAATTTGAAAAAAATCGAGTTGGTAAATTTTTATACTCAGACCACGGTTATCGGAAACATTGCATTCATATTCTAAAAAGGAAATTATTTTTTTTACAGTTTCATTACACCATTGTTTTTTTTATTGTAAACACCTCTGTATAAAGGCGGACTTTCATGTGCCTTTCACTATTTCATTGAAGTTATACAATCTTCTTATCATTTCTCGTTCACCCAATGTACAGGGACTGGACAAAATAATACGAACACTCATGAAAAATGGTGAAAAGAGCAATATCTAGAAAGATACATGAGGAATTAACCTGAAACTGCAGGTGTGTAAACATTATAGTATAAGTTATACATTTCCGTGAAGATTTTTTCACGAAACCCCATAGAGGACTGTCAACAAATTGAAAAAGGACGAATATCTTTCGGATAACCCTGTAAAAACTAATTTAGCAAAAGCATTCAAACTCGAGATTATTAATAAGTGGCTTACTGTAATATTCTGTGTTCATTTTTATGAGGATAGCATGTATACTCGTAGAGAAATTAAGGTTTTTATAAAAACAGTCCCAAATTTCGCCTAGTTTTTTGCTTATAACTTGCAGAGTTTTTAATATAAAAAAAAAGTTCTGTTCAGAAAATATGACAAACAACGTTGTACATAATACTCTGCAATCAGAATTAAAAAGTAATAAAAATTGGATGAAATATGAGCAGGTTTACTAATATATGTTTCACTGCGCATGCGCGAATGCAATCAAAATATAATATGCATAATGTATTAGCTAAGTATATAGAGCAACTTTTATATTTTGATTGCATTCACGCATGCGCAGTGAAACATTTTTTAGTAAACCTGCTCATTTTTCAACCAATTTTTATTATTTTTTAATTCTGATTAAGTACAATGTTGTTTGTCATATTTTCTGAAAATAACTTTTTTTTATATTAAAAACTTTGCAAATTATAAGCAAAAAACTAATCAAAATTTGGGACTGTTTTTATAAAAACCTTAATTTCTCTACGAGTATACATGCTATCCTCATAAAAATGGACACAGTATATTAAAATAAGCAACTTATTAATAATCTGGAGTTTGAACGCTTTTGCTACATTAGTTTTTACAGGGTTATCCAAAAGATATTCGTCCTTTTTCAATTTGTTGACAGTCCCCTATGGGCTTTCGGGAAAACATCTTCACGAAAATATATAACTTATACTATACTGTTTACACACGTGCAGTTTCAGGTTAATTCCTCATGTATTTTTCTAGATATTGCTCTTTTCACCATTTTTCATGAGTTTTCGTATTATTTTGCCCACCCCCTGTACCTGTTTACACACTTCTGGAAATGTTTACAAGTTGTTTTTGTAGATAATACGTAAAATATAAAATGTACTGTTGTATTAAAAATAATGTAAATTATATCATAAAAATGTACTTTTAAATTTTATTGAAGTGTACCTATGTAGAATATTTTAAGATTGAATATCATAAACTAATCATATTAACTAATAACATTAATTTTCGATTCTAAAAATGATAGTTTATAAACAAGTAATGTAACAATTTTTTAAAAGTCAATTCCTACTTTTTAACCATAAATATATAAAATAAACCCGTGCAGCATTAATGTCAAACGTCATCTTTATTGAAAATTACTTTTATTCATCGTAGCGGTATTTTATTTCAGTAGCATCACTAATTTGAGATAAATCTTTCATTTCATTTATGAAAACAATGGGAGGAATTTTTTTCTCTCATTTAAAACTAAAATTAATTAATTAAATTTAATTAATGAATTAATATTTAAAATACTGTATTAACATAAAGTATCATCCACTACAAGATTAAAAAAAGATATTTGAACTTGAGTGGACGAATAGAAAATATTTTATTAACGACTGAAAATTTGAACAATATATATATAGAGAGAGTGTGAGCTAATAGTAGGAATTTAAAAAAGTTGAAATTTTACAAATTATCTATGATTTATGCCATAGAAAAATATTCTTTTGAAACAACTTGAAAATTTATATCTCGTATCTGGAACTTTCTGTTATAAATTAATTAAAAATCGTAATTATGAGATTTATATCCCGCATAGCATGCACAGTCACAGTGACGTCATTGTGACGTCACTGTGCGTCACGCACGTCACGTCACATCTGTGACCAAAATGACACCACTTTGTAACGTCACACTGCGACCAAAATGTGAACATCTTGAAGATCTAAAGAAAACTTAAAATAAACTTTAGAACATCTTATGGCAGGAAGAAAATTACTTTTGACAGATTAAAAAAATTTTGTGACGTTGCAATGACGTCACTGCAAGTCACATAAGTCACGTAAAACCTATGACCAAAATGACCTATGGCTTCAAGGTGTGATCAGAGAGAGAATTTAGAAAAAACTCATAAAATATAGAATTGAATTATGTCATGTACCCAAATCATTAATAAAAACATTGTCACACATTATTTAAATATATTCTATTTCCAAAATAAAATAATAAAGAAATATCTGTCTACATAATTGAGGCAGATAATTTTTTACAATTTTTATTACCATTTTCATGAAATTTAACAAAATATACTATATAATACACAGGTAAAAATCCTTAAATAGAAATTTAGTAACGTAGGAAAGTTTTGGCGGAAAGTAATTCAGAAATAGATCTCCCATTCTAATAAAACTGTTAGCAATTTAGAGATTTGTTAGCATTTTAAATACAAACATTTAATTTTTTTTCCTACCACCGCATGGAACTCATTTGCTAATTTTGTGATACTAAAAATATTTTAAAAATCTCCAATCTCTTATTATTTTGAGGGGCCACTCAACCCAATCAGCTTTCTTTTTAAAAAGTGAGGACACCATTTTTGCGAGTTCGACATCGGGGGTGCTCGGGGCGACCGTCGAACGCGTTCAAGAATTTTCTTGTACTGAATAATTAAGGTGGTTCTCAACTGACCTGCTCAACAGCCCGAAGCTTTCTGACATAATTTCTGACTCATTTTTAAACGCAAAGGCATAAAATGGGCAGGACTGACTATGGAAGAAATTTGGAATCGAAATGAGTTTTCCATTTTTTTGATAAATAAATTACTTATCGAGTTATAAGCAATTCGTGTCACGTGACGACTGGTTTTTCTCTTTTCTTTCACTGTTACGTCGGGTATTTGGTTCAAAACGTTGACTTTGACATTCTTTTCTGAAAGATCTTCTGCTTTTACTAAAAAATGGAAAACGTCTTTCAATTACATAGTTTCTAAATAAAAACACCAGTCAATTTCATGTGTTTCCGAACAAAAACGAATTAAAAATATGTCATAAAAAATATGTCATTCCTATAGCAATTTATTCCAAAACTGGTCAGTGCTTAATAAGATATCACCTCTGTTAAATATATTTCTCCTTTCAATAGAATGTAAAAAATGAAAAATTCGTAGTTAGGAAATCTGATTGCAGAATAGTATTTATATTTATGTCGTAATTATTTTATAAAGACTATTAAATCCATTTTTATTTAAAATTTATGTTTACTTTGGACGCCTAAAGCAAATGCAACTGATTAAAAAATATATAAAAATTTAAATTTTCACAGCTTATTTCTAAGAATAGTAAACTCTCTCATATAAAAACAGAATATTATAGTTTTATTAGAAGTTATTTGTCAGCCATATAAACTATAAAGCATTTGAAATGTCTTTATTTAAACGTTTTCTTTCTATTCTTTTTCTGGAAACACCTGCTAGATGTTACTTTGTGGTAAACATTACTGCGCAGATCATGATCGCAGTTATTGAGGGCAGACGATTATTTTCCTTTACAAATTCGGCGGTTCAAGAGTATGTGGTGTTCTTTTAAGTTTGTGGAAGTATATTGTGGAATTTATACCGTGTAAGTAAATTAACGTTTTAAAGTGAATCATCCATTTTAACCTATCCTTGTGTCTAGCTGGGTGCGTTATTAAAGTTTGCGTGATATTTTATATCTCAGATCTATGAACACACCTATGCTGGACCACTTTGAAAATTAAAGCAGTGGATTTGAGTCTCATTTTTCAATGAAAAGGAAGCAGTCAACGACCATTAAAACTTAATCCCTAGAACTGGTGGTTTTACCTATAGATTAGCAGGTAACTTTTAATGTCTTCGCAGTTTTGTTAATAGTGCATATTTAGTAATGGTACATTAATAGTCCATTATTTAAAAGTTAAGATGTTTAAATCTTTTTTTTAAATCACTTGTATAAAATTTTATCTTTAATGTTTTAAATCGTTTTAAATAGAGAGTTTTTAAAAAGCTTAAAGTATTTACTAACAATATATATTTTAAATGTAAAGTGTTATTTATAACGAGGTATTTATTTATATTTTGCGTTTCTCAGTTCAATTTTCATAGTTATTCATTATAATTAAAAACATTGCACTTTTGAAAAATATTAATATTTGATTTACAATTTTAAAATTTCTTAGCTAGTGGAGGTTTTGAGAAATAATTTTCTGGTATATTTGAAATAATTGCGACAATTTAACTCATTACAAATTTAGTTGTCAAGATATGTCAATATTAGGTGCTCAAAAATAATGAATATTGATGAAACAATAAAACAGCTATTCAGTTAAGGTAATTTTTCCAGTTGTGTTATCGAATTTTTTTATAGTAAAAATTGATATTTAAGCTCTGCATTTAGTATTCTGTCAAAAACTATAAATGAAATAATTTGTAAAGAAAAAAAAAATATATTTTTTTCTTTGCGTTTATGATCCTAAGTTTTAAATTTCATTTGCTTCGAAAAATGTTTTATTGCTTGATACAATGTTTATTATATAATAATATCGAACAATAGGTAGATCTATTATTTAAATGGATTCCTAATATACATTTTTCACAATGCTTATTTAAAAATCTATACTTTTATTTTCATTAAATTTGTAATCAAATCCAAAATAACTAATTTCTGAATTCATTTTTATTCGGAAACACATGAAATTGGCAGGTGTTCTTATTCAGAATATATGCAATAGAATGGCATTTTCAATTTTTGACAGAAGATGTTTCAGAAAACACTATCCAAGTCGGTGTTTTGAACCGAATTTCCGACGCGCAGCGTCAGAAACGGAAAAAACGTGACAAAAATTGCTCTTAAGCATTTCATTTATCTAAAAATGGAAAACGCTATTCATTCCAAATCGCTTTAATAATCAGGCATGCAAGTGCCATGCGTTTAAAACATTTTTCATAAATATGTCAGAAAGTTTCGTGACACTGAGCGAAGTCAAATATAGCAAAGTATACACATTTAAAAACTTCAATACTTAACAGCAAAATAGAATAGTTTTAATTATTGTCAATATTTTTGGTGGTTACATAAAACAAATGGAAGTAGAATTAATTTTAAAAGTTGTTATTTGCACAATAGAATTTCATATTATTAAAATATTTAATTTTATTATAATTTTTAATGGATTCATCTATTATTTTTATATTAGTATGCGTTTTTTACATTTATAATTTTCTTGGTTAACGGCTACATTAGCCGGTTTCCCAATCAGATGCAAAGTTTTAATTTGAATACGAGTTCCATAAAAAAAAAATGATTGCCGATCCAATCCTTATCGTCGATATTATCCGTATTTGGTGAAATCTTGTTATCCGAATCTATGCGAAATCATTTATCAGGTTCGTTCGGGTTGTGGGCGTACAGAATTTTTGTTGTTATTGTTGTTGGGTTAGGATAAGAATACGGGTTGAATGTAAATATAGTTTCAGTCAACCATCATTCATGTTCAAGTAGACATTCAATCATGTTCAAGAAGTATATAACCGGATTCGTGCATGACTCTAGATCCGAGCGGACATCAGAAATTGTATCGTAACACAATTTCTGATAAAATCTGGTTACTTGGTCGTATGCAAGATTCTATTCCGAACAAGACTTACAGTAAAAACATTATACCCGACTCGGGTCAGATCGGGTTCACGAAAATCAGGTCACACGACAACTAATCCAAATCTATTCTGTAGCCAAACAAATGCAAAAAGATCGATCCGAAGTTTCGGGATTGGATTCGGGTAAAATCTGGTCACCCGACCCGGTGCAGTGTCGTCACAAACGTCACAAACTTGAACCATAAAAAATTTTGATCCGAACAATCCCTATAGGATTCGGGTAAAATCTGGTCAGCCAATCCGATGCAGATTCGTCACATTTTTCACATTTAATTCGCACGGTGACTTCACAAAGTAGTCACATTGTGAGGTCACAGAAAGCCTTGAAAACGGCCAAAACGACCTCGCATTTAGGTCACAATGACTTCACATCGACGTCACGTGACGTCACGACGACGGTCACAAAGTCACAGTGTGACTTCACAGTGACGTCGCCGTGATGTCACCATGCCTTACGGGATGTTTCCTCTTAAATTAGGTGTGTTATTAGAATTAAGTAAAGCTCACACCAATTTTACTGAATATTCGGGAAATTAACAGATTCATATCAAACTGATATTTCTTGAATATTAAAGACATAAATATATTTTTTTGAATGTATTTAAACAGTAAATTTGACATATTTTAATTTTATAATGATCAAATGTTTAAGTATGTAGTTTGTATTCAATATGGAACTGCCTTGTTTTGTGTGCTTTTTTCTTAAGGAAAAAAAATAATATTCGTTCTTTTAAGGTAGGTGCAAATATATATTAGATTTATTAGAAGATTTATTATAGATTATTAGATTTATTATATAGATTATTAATATTTTGAATATCATTAGAAAATGTTCTCGCATTGACCAAACAATTATATAAGAAGATATTGTGGCTATCTAAAAAAACATCCAATAATAGAGCTAAATGCTCCCGAATATTCTTTATAATTACTATCTGTCATTCCAGCAATGAGAAAAAATAGATAGAGGTATAAGAAATCTCATTTTTGGTGTAAAATATTATCGTAATAATGCAACTGTATTTTTCAAATTTCAAAACAATAATATTACTGCGAATTTGCACACAGAATAAATAATTTGAAATAAAAAAATATATAATAAAATCTTAAATGTGATGTATCTAGTATCATATTGCATTGTTTTTGGGCTTATTATTAAATTTTAATTCCACTAAAATACTAGTTTTTTATCATTTGCAGTTTACTCATTTACATTGCTTAATATTGCACTGTATGACAAAGAAAATAGATAGTGAAACTATTTTCTTTAAGTGGGTAGAACTCAAAGTGAAAATCCTTAATAAGTTTGCATGACTGAAGAGGATTTCTGACGCTTAGCTTATGGGGCAAAAACATTTTTACAATCATTTTGTTTTGCATCTCATTATGGATATTCAATTTCATATAACATATTACAGGAGGCTAGTTTTCGAACTTTAAACGCACTCTCAGAAATATATCCGTTATTTGAAGAATGCCCGTTTATTTATTTATTCTCTGTTACAGGAGAAAATTTTTCCGTTATTTCAAGAACGTCGGCTTTAAACAATTACATATCTTTTTGTGCCTCCATCTATGTAGTATGACGGAGTATTTATTATTTGATATATTTCAAGAAAATTTTGCAGCTGACCTTGGGATTGTTCTAGGGAATGCCAGTGGATTCTTGCTAGGAGAGTTTTAAACCACCTTGGAGTTTTAAACCACCATACGAGTTTTCTTCAAATGGCGGCTTGGGACAATTTGGGGCTTAAAAACCTGGCAATTTTGAAGTTAATTGCGTTGAAATTTCTTCGTTATTAGATGATGGTTGCAGCCAAGCTTCTTACCGGTAATGCTTGTGGGTGCTTGTTAAAATAAGAGTTTGAAACTATCATATGAGTTTTCTTCAAACGGCGGCTTGGGACAATTTGGGGTTTAATATCCTGTCAATTTTTATGTTAATTGCGTTGAAATTTCGTTGTTATTAGATGATGGTTGGGATTTTAACACTTTAGTATTAACCCCTTGGGGACGAGCGACAGGTATACGTGACGCATAAGATGCTCAGAATCCTCGATTATTCCCACCAGTTATTTTTTAGTGTAAGCTTTGCCTTATTTAATGTTAGCATTTCTGCGATTCAATTAGGCGAAAATTTCTGTTTTAAAAAACCGGTGGTAAAATATTAAAAATTCCGTAAAGGACGCTCGTCGCGAAGGGTGCTAATAGAAGATAAAAACATGAATCATATTTATTCTTAATTTGATTATTAGATGCAAAATATAAATATTAGATTTTTATTTAAATTTGGGAAAATATTTTTCCTTTTTGAGTTAAATCGATTTTTTTTTAAATTATTATATATTTTTTAAATGTTTTCGCTTAGAATATATTTTCAGTGCAAGTCTTTTATTTTTTATTTTTCATTTATTTTTTATTTTTTTAGCTTTAAAAAAATTGCAAATAATTTTAAATGAATGAGAAAGTTATTTGTTACTTTTTAAATTCGAAAGCATTATTTTTGTTTTTTGCTTTTTTGAGTAAAATCGATTGATTTTTTTCATTTTTGATTGTTTAAAATATATTTTAAGTGCGAATATTTTTTTATAAATATTAAAAATAAATTGCAAATAATTTTAAATGGATGGGGAAATTAATTGTTACTTTTTAAAATTCGACAGAACTATTTTTGTTTTTGTTGTATTTTTTTTAAATGGATTCGAAAATTTTATTTATGGAATTTTTAGTTTTTAATTTCTCATTTTTAAAATAAATTCGAACTAAAGTATTAATACAGCCAATACGCACCCGTGCAGGGAATAAACGGAATATTTCCATCTTCTTCAGATTTTCTTGAAGAATTTACGGAAAAAGCATATTTTCTAGGAGTGTTGAAATTATTTGACCAAAATGAGGAATAATTTAGCGTATAAAGACTTATTTTTCTGACAGTGCAGGAAACAGTGCAGGCGTTATTCTTGCATGTTGGATTATATTTTTAAATATTTTCTACGTTCCTGTTATATATATATATATATATATATATATATATATGAAAACACATGTAAAACAAATGGATGAGACATTATTATTAAATGCAATTGAATGGACACTGCCGGAATTAAACTTAATAAAATTAAAAAAGCAAAAATTGGAAAACTATGAATATCTTATAAAATCCTATCTCTATCCTATATCTTATAAGTCCTTCATGAGAATATTCAGAGTACATATATGTTATTTCATCAAATATTATCAGCATTATGCCTAAAAGCGACAATATTAACATACATGATTTCAAACAACAAAATAAAACTATTATTCAACTTAAATAGAAATTAGATCATAAAACAATGCACAAGCCTCACCAAAAAAAAATTAATATTACTGTCGATTGAACAAAATGTAATGTGATTTATCAACAGCTATTCATCATTAACTCAAAATGGCTTCTAAAAGCTCAGTGTTTTGAAATAAATGATGAGAGACGATTAAAAATTGTTTAGTGCTGCCATCTATCACAGAAAAATATAAGTAAAAGCTGAAATTGTAGACAAGTTAAGTAAAAAGTCTAGTGCTGTCATCTATTATAAATGAAGACAAAATGGAATATATACACATATATATATATTTGTACACAGTAAATTTTTAATGTAAATATTATTTAAAATGTGATGAAAACTAAAGGAAGTAAATATAATGTAAATATAATAAAGATATAATAGGAAGACAAGTACAATAATTAGCAATGTATGAGGAAACAGTGTTTGAATTAAATTAACAGTGTATTATTTTTGCTGTATGAATGATTTTGATACATAAATAAAAGGATTAAATGCATAAGACCCTATTTTTTACGATAATTTTTTTATAATATTTAGCAGTCTCGCATCATCCATCCTTATTTTTATTTTTTTTTATTTTATAATTGTTTTGAGGGGGAAAATTTTGTTTTTTTGTGATTTTTGCTTGTTATTTAAAAAAAAAAAACTTTTTATAATCTTATATGAGATATAATATGTCATATAATATGACATATAATTATAATAATAAAAATTTATAATAAAAAATATATAATTTTTTCAGCTATCTTTGCTCTCCCTCCATAACATTGTTTTCAATTTTATAATTTTTATACATATTACATATATATGTACCAAGTAGTTTAACTGTATAAATACGAATATTGGGTATGTTTCTGAAAAATAATGTATAGCTGGAAGCAGAAAAATATACATAAAATATACATAACTATGTTAGGAACAATTTATTATAAGATAACTTACAATATTTTGTTAAAAAAACCTAGATTACAAGATATATAAACGTTTATGTATTAATCTAACTATATCAATAAATACACTCCAGAAATCTATTTTTCACACCGACGAAAGAAGACTCCAAAATTAATGAATACATGTTAACTCATAAATACACAACAGTAACATTCCATTCTATAATACCAATTGAATACTCATTAGAAAGAGTTGTACTTACTAGTAAATGGATAAATTTTAATACATTAACTGACATATGGTATGTTTCAGGGCTATTAAATTGCTAAATTCCTTAATTTTTTAGAAATATTACTGTTCTGTGCTTTTAGATGGACGCATTTGAAATAACCAGCATCTTTAAAAATTTTACAAAGAGTTTATTGAAAGTATACATTTAGACATGATGACATTAATTTTGCATTTTCTAACTTTGAAGAAGTACTTAGATAAAAAGCTGCAAATTGATCTAGATGACGAACATTAATGTGAAAAGTTTTCTCCCGCCTTGATCTATAATTTAAATAAAAGCTTTCATTCTATCCACAACTTTTGTACTTTTCTGATATACAAAAACCATTGTCGCCAAGAGTAAAATTTGGCGCAAAATAAAATGCAAGTGAAATGAATCATTTGACAAAAATAAAATTTCAATTGTTGGCACGAAATTGAAGATTTCAAAACATAACATTTGAAAACTACATATTTTCACAAATTATTTTATCAAATAAATACAAATATATACGTAAAATAAAGGAAGAAAGAAATATTATACAATAAAGTACTAAAATAAAATTTAATTTAAACTGCAGGCATGAAATTGTAAATGCCTCGTAGTATTACAGTAAATGTTACATTTTTTTAAATAAAAACGTTCAATCTGCTTGAAAATATAAACTTGGTTTTATGTATCGAAAGTTCTGAAAAATTTTATTGCAGCATCCTCATCATCCGCTAACTCCAAAATGGTAAAATCTATCTCAACGTCAATAATGAATATAACTTATAACTTAATAATAAACATTTTCTATTCGAAAAATAGCAATATATGATGTCTTGCGAAGATTCAATTAAATAATAAGAATAAATCAAAATACTTACGTTCAGTAGGTAGCGAATCACAATGGTTAGCAACAAAAATTCGCTGTACGCCCAGAGATTGAATACTTGACACATTAGCATGCATGCCGGCATAATGTTCATATAGCGGAACGATAATAAAGATTTTAATCAGTGAATTACATGTTCTATGGGGTATCCCTGTTCTTGAACTAACTTTTTTATTTGCTCTCAGATAGCCTAATACCGCCTTTACTTAGAAACAGGAGACGAATTTCCAATTTCATAATATTTTCAATGTAATTGGATCTTTATAACAGAATCCTGAAAGTAGAAATACTGTATGTTGTCAAATTATTTAAAGTTTTTGAATTTTGTTTGGAAATACCTTTTGCACCCCCCCCCCTTTTTTTTTTGCTTTCTATTGCAATATATAACGTACAAAAGGAAGTATGTTGATTTACACATACCCAAAAGATGCGAATTGGTGTCACAAATCACGAATATCTCAAGCATCTACAGATTTTTACATCTTATGCAGAAAATTCGATTGCTGAAAAAAGTGTTTAAATTGCTCATTTTGTTTATCAAGATTTTAATAAAGCTGAGGCTCTTAATTTTAATATTTTACACGTGATTAAGAAATTATTTTTACAAACTCAACACTTCAATGATAAAAATAATTTCAATCGAAAAAAAAGAAATTTTGAAGAGTTCACTTCTTCCAACGCACTTTTATGACGAAAGGAAAAAAACTTCTAATAGAAAAAATATTTCTAATAATATCAGTATAAATCAACTTTAAATCAGAAAAAAATATACACTGTTAAAAATTTGCAGCAAACTGTCCAGTCATTTGACCGTTTTTGTAGAAAACGGTTATCTAACCGTAATTTAACTACATTCTGACTGTATTATTGCTCATTTTATGGTCAGAATATAGATAAATTACGGTTATGTAACCGCTTTTCAGAAAAAACGGTCAAATGACTGGACAGTTTGCTGCAAATTTTAAACAGTGTATATTTCAATAATATTTTAACGACAATAATAACGAGCATATTTCTTGTTGTGTTGAAAAATGTTTTAAAGATATTGCGGTAAATAGTACGAAATATAACGTCAGAAAATTATTTATAAATTCTTGCACAAAGTACTTAGCTCCTATGAAATATTTTTGCTACATTAAACATTGTAACAAATCATTTTTATAGCATCGTTTAAAGTGCATGATGTTACAGAAAAACACTTTATTTTTGTGAAGAATTTGAGAAATGCATGGTACCTAAAGTACAATTTAATTTTATGACAAACAAATTAATTTAATGGAACAAGTAAATATTTTGCTTAAATTGCTGAAAGAACACACTTAAAATTATTACAGATATTTTTCTTACAAAATATTTTACGGTGTTATGTAAACTAAATTTTCAAAAACATTTTATCATAGCATTTTATAAAGATATTTTTGTTCTTCTTTATTTCATTTAAGAGATTTATTTAACTGTTACATTATTGTAGTGTATCAAATTTGTAAGTTTAATGCAACAGCAATGCTTAATAGAATATTTAACATTAGGTTCGTGGAAATATCAAATATATGATATTGCAAGATAACATTAATTAGCAGTTTTAAAAAGCAAGCGAAATTTGAATTCTTATTTATTTGCTTGAGATGTGCGTGAGAGCAACATTTGTCAAGCATTATATATAGAGGGTTGGTTTGCCTATTTACGTGATTTTGAATACATTGACAGGTGTTGAATGTTATGTTCATTAATTCCGTCCAGTTGTTTCTAAAAAACAAAAAAGCCGTACAAGAAATTAACAATTACGTATTTTTCTTAATTATGTACATTTATCACGTGTCACGACATAAATATCATAATGCACTTTCACATCCTTTCCAGTGCATCAGTTTTCCCGTGGAATGCAGGTTCGAGCAGCAATAAGCTCATTTCTGTGTGAGTTGACATTATACTAAAATATTTATTTCGACAGCCACTCGTGCCAGAAGTGCCACTCGTGCCAGAAGCACAGCCATGAAGTGTCGCAGTGGGTAGAAAAGTAAAATAAAATCCAAATAATTAAAAAATATGTATGATAAATAGTTAGCTGCAAACAAAAAATTTTATGTTCAGGGTTTTAGAATCATACTGATAAAAATTTATCAATGAAAATGTTTAAAGGTCGCGTAATTAAAAAAATCCGTCACGCCTCGGTCTATAAGCACAGGTAGAGTTTGAAGATGCCCACCATGGGGAGCCTGTTTATTGGTAATTCCAGAAGTGACCTTTTTGCCATAATGCGACAGTTGGGACCACCCACTTCGAAATCTACCGGTGTTTGTAGGCGACGCCAGCAAGATTTTTTTTTGTTTTATTTTATTTTTTTTGCTGTAAAAGTTGGTTCTATAAAAAAAAAAAAAACACTTGTCAGTATAAAAGTTGCAGATAATATTAAGACGATGTATATTAAATTTAAAGTGGATTTGATATCGTGTGAATTGACGAAGTTATGAATTTTTTTCTTCTTAAACCCCTACCACCCCCTTAAGGCCATTTTTAATTATAAGAAAAATCTGTCATATATAAATTTTCGGCCCTTTTCTTAGAAGTAATGATAACGTTAAACGGATATTCAATATCTATCATAAATAAGAAGTTATGGTTTTGTTTTCTGTTTTCACAAAAGCCCTACCATTCCCCTCCTCCCCCCCCCCCATTGGCCCGATTTTGCTCAATAATGAACTTGACTGAGGTTTTATGCCCCTTGATTTAGTGTATCAGTTTGGCGGAAATTTGTGCAGAATTATGGAAGTTATAAGTTATAGTGTCCATAAAAAAAGTGATCTATATACATATATAGATAGATAGATAGATAAAGTTTTGAATTGGGGGTTGTTTTGTGTTCTTTGAGTCATGATCGGGGTAGATCTGCAAAAATAAATTTCATAAATTCCAACATAGGGAAAAATGTAATATATAGTATTTCTTTCTAAATCTACATAAAAAACAGAAAATTCTAAGTAATGTTATTTTTTTCAAAATATTGGGACTGTGGAAAGTAAAATACACGCGACAATATTTTTTTAATATTACTAATTTTATATTAAGAATATTTCAATTAAAATATTTTTTTTGTAGTTATTGATTAAATAAATTGATCTAAACTTTTATCTCTATTTTGTATGACCAGTATCAAGAAGACATTTTAATGTACTAAGAAATGTATGTGATTACTTTTGTAAAAAGAAAAACAAAAGAAAAGAGAAAAAAGGGTAGAATAAATATTAATATAAGAACAATAAAAGAAATCGCCTTTATTTCCATGGTTTAATATATAAATAATGTATTGAAATGTTGAATAAATTGCAAGTAACTACAAAATTTATATTATAAGTCGTTTGTGGAAAACAGCAAATTTTAAATTCATGTTTTGTTTGTTCAACTGTAAAAAAAAAAAAAAAAGTGAAAATTTTAAAAGTCGCGTAAAGTAAAAACAAAAGTAGAACACACTAAATATTGATCTTAAAAAAATGAGATTGCAGCAAGTAAAAATATATGAACTTCTCATTCAATTAATACTTTCAGTTAAACTCCAAGTATAATTTATGAAGTATAATCAAGCAAGTATAATGTATAAATCACGAACTTACAATTTTTTCACTTCATCATAGGTTGGACTGACAGCGCCATGTATTGCTTTATATAAATCATTAATAGGAATTTATATAAATCGCTACACTATAATTTACAGCAATCTCTTACATTATACAACAATTCTTAAAATTTTCACGATTTAATTAATTTAAAAGAAACTAATTAAAAATTGTAACATATTTTTAAGGGAACTTTCAAATTGTTTATCGTCCAATCTAGACGGGTGCTATCTAGTCTTATATTATTTCAAGTTTTTGGGATATCAAATACATTTAAATACACGTTGTGTTATTCTATTCTTTGACCCAGTCTTAATATATCCCAACAAGAAAGAAAAATAATGCACTATGCATATATTATGAAGCTCTTTACAACGCACTCAGAATGCTGCAACAAAACTCTACGGTTTTATAATATGAAACAAAATGGAAAACACATAACGCTTTTGAAAACTCAATTTCAGGAATTACAATCAACAGTTGGGAAAATAGCCGAATTATTTTAAGCAGCAATAAAATCGATCGATAGATTCATATATATACTTTACAGTTGATTCATTTTTCTTTCAGTTATGAAACGCACAGACTCTAAAAACGATATTTTCAAAACTGAGCAACAAATACTCAAATCTGAGTATGTCGTATAGACAAAATGGCTCCGAATCAAAATTACTCAAGTTTGAAACATGTATATACTCATTTCTGAAAACATGCACACACTCAAGAATAAAACATCATGTACTCATATTTTAGTATGTCCATGATTCTAAAATAAGCATGATCTGACTTCTATGTGCTCATTTTTGAGTATTTCCATTTTTCAAATATGAGTTTGAACTGATTCGAATCATTTTTGAGTATGTCCATGTTTCAAAAATGAATATGAACTGACCTCTATGTGCTCAGTTTTGAGTATGTCAATGTTTCAATATTCCTATTATTTATGCTATTTCAGAAATAAAAGAATTGGGTCGTCCTATTTGAAACAACAAGTTTCATAACAGAATGAAAACATCGATTTACTCAAATATGAAAGTGTCATTTTTCTCAGTGCAACTCAAGTAAAAATTTCCTTTCAGCAATTTCATTCAATAACTCAAATGTACTCGATTTTTTTTTGTACAACCCAGTATATGATCATATAAATTATACAAAACGAGTAATATGAAAAATTACATACACCAACTGAAAACCCTCTCCTATCAATATCGCTCACAGAACTGTAATGCTTCAATAAACGATAAATGCTATACACACCTTAATCTGCAGTAATCATCTTGTAGTTTACCTCAGTAATTTGCACCCGTATCAATATGTCTTAAATAGTATAAAGTCATAAAAATGAATGCAAACGATTTTCTCCGTATACGATAATCCACCGGAATTTTTTTAGTGAAGCTCTAAATGAACTGTGAATGCGACGCACTTCATTTTCAATTCCGAACAAGGCACAGTATATCTTTATACCATAACGCAATTATATAGCAAACGGATTATATTTACGCGAGTTAGAGTTCGGAGAGACTCCCAGACGGGCAAACAAACCAAATTCATAAATACTTTTCAACTATGTTGTAAAGTGCTAAAGATGTCATAACACTGTAGCAAATGATCTACGAGCTGCCAATAGTACAAAGAAAGGGGAAGGAAGAAAATAAGGCACATAGCATACCAATGTCAAATTACAGCATACCAAATTACAAAATTTAAAAATGTTTTAAAAAGATTATTCACCTATGAACATCCTGACTGCAGAAATACTTTGGCCAGAAAATTTACTTACAAGGGAACCTCTTTTGATGCAGCTCGCACCTAGCATCGATACCTGGTGCATTTTGTAGCTCTATACATATAAAAGTTAGAGAACCGATAAACTTTCTCTGTTAAAATAATATTTTATATTTTTTTACGATTATTTTTTTATTATTGGATTTTTAATTGTTAATTTCGCGTCAAAAGCGATTTAAGTCGCCAAATAGGATGCTACGATTCCAAACTAGTTCTCACTTACACAGCAGAAAATATTACATTCGGCCAGGGTTGCCGAGAAAAATTCTACATCCAATGTTGCGCCACGAAAAGTGCAATTATAATGTTGTATTTTTTTTTTCAAAATAAAATTCGTAGATTTTTAAAGGAATTTTTCAACTTTTTTCAATATTTTATTCTTACTATTAACTAATTTGTATTTTAAAGTACTTTTTTCAAAAACAAAAACTTCTATGTTAATAGTCCGACAAGTGGAAGTATTGAATTTTCAGAAAATTATGGCGCTGTAAAATCAAAATAAATAAGATTTTAAGAGACATATTTCGTCGATTCTCAAACTTCGTAATATAGGGCTTTAAAATGTACCAGGTCTCAATGCCAGGTGCGAGCTGGTTCCCTTTTTAGTCTCTTCTCGATGAATAATTTATAGAATCAGCCACATGATTTCACTGTCCATTTAGGCTATTTCTGTATGACAATATGAAATCTGTTCTTCGATTTAAGGCGCTCTCGAAAATCTTTCTGATTCTCTGTATTCGGGTCTCAACTCATTCGTTCGTCATGTAATTCGTGTTGCAAAGTAACCATGCACATGGTTATTTAAACAAAGTTTTTAAATGGCGAGCATGAAGTAATTAACATAAAGTTTGAAAATGATGTTCAGAATGTAATTATCAAAAATGTTGGAAAAACTTCGTAAATACTTGGAAATAAATTTATTGTCCATGATATCATTAAATCATCGCGTCGACCAATATAGGTGATTAAAATTTATTTAATCTAAGTCCCTTTTGCAGAATCAGCTGAATAAAATTTGATGACAAGATGTTACTGGATGCGTTTGTACACGTCTCTCCTGAGATATATTTTTAACGTACCATGTTTCAAAAAAATGTAAAAATATGTCATAATGGACACATTGTCGCCCATGTATGGTACACTGTAAAAAATGGCCAATATGTCTTATTTTATGAAAATATACTATAACCATGAACGAAAATCTAATATAATCTTCTGAGTTATTCGAAATTCCGAATAGCGTGTTCCATTGTCTTTTGAATCCCCAGAAACCAATGCATTTCCAACATTTAAAGAATTATTTATAAAAACAAAGTATTTTTCGCTGCCTGTATTTTTCAGAAACGTTTCCGAAGGGTTTTTTTAGTGTATTAATTAGTGTCCTCAGCCTGGAATACCTGTTTTTTGAATGCTATCAATTCTCAAGTAAAAATTTTCATGTTCAAAAAATATGTTTAACAGACAAACATGCAAAATTAACAGCGTTAACAGTAAAATTAAAATTACTCTTTCATATATAAAATAGCTTATGCGGCTGAAAACGTTTACTACAGAGTTGATGACATTCGAAAAACAGGTATTCCGGGCTGAGGACACTAATTAATACACTATAAAAACCCTTAGGAAACGTTTCTGAAAAATACGGGCAGCGAATACTCTGTTTTTATAAATAATTCTTTAAATTTTGGAAATATGTTGGTTTCTGGGGATTCTAAAGACAATGGAACACGCTATTCAGAATTTCGGATAACTCAGAAGATTATATTATATTACCGCTCGTGGTTATAGTATATTTTCATAAAATAAGAAACATTGGTCATTTTTTACAGCGTAATTGCAGTAAGAGCGTATTTAGTTCAGTTACGCGTTTTTATCTGAATTAATTTTTCGCTTAATATCTGTTGCGTAGAATAATACGTTGATAAAATTTAGTATACATCCATCTATTGCCGGATGCAGGCGACATTTCGACAGTGGTTTCAGTTTAACTGAAATGTGTAATATGTGTACAAATCACTGATTATACACAGAAATGAATAGACTATTTAGAGTACCTTTTTGACTATGGACGATAATTGCTGAAATTGTTTTTTAAATGTGTTATACGTTTTCTAAATTTTTCTCTTAAGAATCTTCTTTTATCTATTAAAAGGTGAAGATTTATTAATTTATTCTGGATGTGTCGGAATGAATCTATTCTTAACTCATGTTTTTAATTATTATTATTATAGTAAACTTTTAAGATCAAATTATGCTATCGATGTCAAGGCCTCGAACTACTGTTTCATCTACGTGAAGTGAAAGCGGAAAAATCCGACCCGTTATTAAATTAGAGTAGTTCTGGAATATTTTATGCATTTTGGTGACTGGGTTTTTACAGAGATCAATTACCGATGAAGCTGGAAGTGTCAAATGTGGAGAAGCTTTTACGAATTTTCTTATCCCACCACGGGCTCCGCCTTATTGGAAAGTTTTTTAGCCAGTGATGTCGAAGGACGGCTTAATATATTTCCCATGAAATCTAAGATTGCAATACGTATATTCTCTGTGTATGAACCAATAAATTCCTTTGAATTGTTGTATTTTTTGCTTCATGGATCATAAACCATGTTTTGACATAAAAGTTAGAATTTATACCATTGCACGTTTGTCAACGATTTATTTGTCTATTTGGAAATTACAAAATTTCACATCGCTAATTACAATAAAAAAATGTAAAAGTAACTATTAATTGATTATAAAAAATAAATACATGAAATTTAATTTAATGTTAGGAATCTATAAACAAAAACAAATTTACTGATGCAATATCTATATATTATTTTTTTAAATTGCTCTTATTAATAGACAAGAGTAGTATTATAAACTTATATTAGCAAATCGCCTGAAATCCTCTCTGCATTTGACAGATTCAGTTCGTTGCTAATAGATTTCTGTAAAGACTCATTCACCAAAATGCAATAATATATACTAGAAAAATTGTAATTTGTAAACGTGTTACATTTTCCCTCTTTCACTTAAAGTAGATGAAACAGACGTTTGATCCTTTGATATCGATATTTGTTTTTATCTTACAAGTCATCAAGAATGAAATTTCATGAATCAAGCATAGATTACGAAACACTACCCAAGTAGCACAGTTTCGTTTTTAAATCGTTGAAAAAACGACAACGGGTGTCGTTGAAACAACGTTATTCGTTGACGTTATAAATTCGAAAATATGTCTCGTTGATTCGATTATTTTTCAACGGTAAATATAGCTGTATTTTCAACGCAATAACGACCGTCTTAAAAACGTTGTTCAAGGTCGCAATACTGACGTTTGTTATACTATTTTTACACGCATTTTAGTGCCATAAAAAAACTTATAAAATAGTAATATGTCCGCAATATGTCTTGTTTGTTTTACTTTTTTTCAACGACATTTTAATGCCGTTAAAAGCTTTTAAAAACAGGAATATGTCCGCAATATTGTCCTGTTAGTGTTACCTTTTTTCAACGGCATTTTAATGCCGTAAAAAACGTTTAAAAATAAAGGGAAAACAGTAAATATAAAATTGACTTTTTCGGTGAATATTCTTTTCTTTCATTTTTTAATTATAAACAGCAAAATTTAATTTTTCTTAAAGACCTGTTTGTTAAAAAATCTTTTAGAATTTTCGCTTCCTGAAAAAAGATTAATTATTTTTATCAATCAGTTTTCCCACACTATTTTTTTTCTTTTAGTAAACATAAAAGAAATAATAATACTGTTTTTTAAACGTTTTATTTATTAAAATCTAAAGAAAAAGCTTTTAAAATATCTCTAAAGATATATAACTTTATTATAATTACTTTTTAAATTTCCATTCTTCAGTAACTTTTTGTTTTTAAAATATCAACATTTAACTTATAATTTTTTTATTTCTATTAATTTTCTAATTTTCACTTTTAATTTTTATCATTATTTAATTATAAATATAATATCGCACTTTCTAAATACTTATAGTATGTATAAATAATATACAGTCTCATTTTATTTCTAACTTTTCTTCCATGCTTTTATTAATTGTATTTATTGACAGATCCTTTGATCCAGTTTGAATTAAAAATATGAATTATTAATTAATGCTCTGAAACCCCCCCCCCCCCCCCAAAAAAAAAAAAAAAAAAAAAAAAAAAAAAAAAAAAAAAAAAAAAAGCGCATTTAATCTGAAAAATGGCTTCTGCAATAAAAATATCTGCATTAAGAGAAAGATCCAATTTCAAAATTAATACAATCCTTATTAAAATAGTTTTGGAATAATAATATTATGGTATTATTATTCCAAAGCACACAAATTTGTTACAAACCCATGTGATGCATTAATTTAGAGTTCATGTTTTTTTCTTAAACATGTCATTTTTAACTATTAATAATTAGCTTTTAATGTGAGAGATTTTTTAAAAAAGAGTAGCAGATAAGTATTTTAATATTATATTTAAAGTGGTTTTTTTCTTTTCTTTTTCTTCTCATATATTCTTATTTCCATGTATTCATTCGAGGTATATTTTTTACATGAAATCAATCTTAGAGGCCACATTAGTCACTTTACCTTTCCATTTCAATATTTCCCAAAATCGTAAAATTAATTTCAATTGTAAAATTCTACCACGAAGATTATTTTTTGTTCAGAGTGGTTAGCTAAATAAGTGGCTTGTGACCAGCAATCTTTATATAGTCATGTCTTTTTCCCTTTCACAAAGAGGGACAAAAAAGCAATAGAAAAATTTACCTACCTGTTTCAAATTTTAAGCAGTTTAATTACAAAACTGAGTATTTTAGTTAAATTAGTGCTTTTCTGTCTCACTTGAAATAATAAATATCCTAGGATAAGAAAAAAAAAGGATGTGTGCACAATTTTAGTTAACAATCAAGAAAAGCCCACTTAGAAATATGTATATTTTTAAATGCAATATGTAATTAAAAAAAAATTAATTTCGTTAACTTTGATAAAAAGTTACTTCATTCTACTAAACATGTGCTTATTTTAATTGCTAAAAGGCATAAAACAAAAACTTTATAAACAGTAAAATAAGTTTTATTAGATTGTTGACATGTTTCGGCTCGATCAGAGCCATTATCAAAACAAATAAGAATATTCTATAATTGCACAATCTATAAAGTTATTGGAAATGACACCACTTAATTTTTCACATACTCTTTGACATTATGCATATTAATTTTCAGGTAGATTTCATAAGAAATACTACCTATTTATTACATTCTCCTTCATGTTGGAATTTCTGGAAAATTTTTGAAGATCTACACCGATCATGACTCCTAGAACCTAAAACCACACCCAGTTCAAAACTTTATCTATCTATCTATATCACTTTTTTATGGACACGATAACTTCAATAATGCTGCAAAAATCTCTTCCAAGCTGACACATAAAATCTCGGTCAAGTTCGTTAATAGGCAAAATTGAAACAAGGGAGGGCTTCTTGTGAAAACAGAAAAAAACCCCCATAACTTCTTAATTATGATACGTATCGAATCCTTTTAAGTTATTATTACTTCTAGGAAAGGGGCTAAAAATTTATGTATGACAGATTTTTGATATCATTAAAAATGGCCTCAAGGGGAGGGGGGGGGGGGAATACGGGTTTAAAAAAAAATCATAACTTTGTCAATTCACAAGATATCAAATATGGTTAAATTTATTATAAATCCTCTTAATATTATCTACAATTTTTATACTGACAAGTTTTTTATAGAACCAACCCTTACAGCTTAAAAGTAAATAAATAAAATCTCTGCCTACAGGCACAGGTAAATTTCGAATTTCAAAGTGAGCGGTCCTAACTGCTGAATCATGGCAAAAAGGTCATGTCTTCTGCAATTCGCAATAAACAGGCACCCCAAGGTCTGAGTCTTCGAAATCTACCTGTGCCTGTAGGCCGAGCTGTCAGGGACTTTTAATTTTTACTTGGGTGTTTATTTCCATATTTGTAGAATAGGAATGTAAATATGGAAATAAACAGCTAAGTAAAAATAATTTTCGAAATATGAAAAAAAAAAAAACTGTTCGAAAAAAATTGTTGCATGAAATATGTAGAAATTGTCCAAAAAAAATCTGAATATTCCGTTATAAACATATTTAAATTTTGTTATAAAAATATATTGTTATATTTGTTTTGCCTTCACACTCTGCAATTAAACTCAAAGTTTGGAAATTTGTCAAAACCTGCATGAAATTGTTGAGAAAATCTGAATATTTCATTAAACAATTTTTTTTCCTTAAAAATAAAACTTTTTCATAATAACCTCCACTACTGGTTTATTGCATAGCTACAAATAAAACAAAATATATATCTTAGGAAAAATTTTACTTTTTATTTAATTCAGACTGTTCGATTCTCACCACCTTTCTAAAATAGTGTAATTGGCCTTATTCTCTCAATTGGCCTTATTCTCTCTTATGACAATCAAGCAATCTGAATTTTAAAAGTACTACTGGCAACACTGATTGAAAATATGAAATAATAAAATTTTAAACAGGAAAAAGAAAAAGAAAAAAATTTGATAAGTTAAAAAAATAATTGCACACTGCAATCCAATCACTCTGCCAGCAAAAGTTGCTAAAATCGCTATGCATAGTTTATTCTTCTTATAAAACTTTTTTATACTTGCATATAATTATGTATACATAAAAAAATACTTACCTATAAACTAATTATATGTCGCAACTCAAGATCTTGGAATACCTTAATCATTGAAATATGTAATTTCATTTTTTAAATCAAAATTTTATAAAATCTTTGTTTTTTAAATCTGTATTAATTATCCTCGAGATCCACACTAACAAGGAATGATTAATAAAAAGTGCTTTATTATTAAAAAGGATTTTTAAAAACAAAGTTTGAGTTATATGAGAGACTGTTAATAAATGATGACTTTTGACATTATTCACCAATAAAATAAGCACTTTTTATTACAGTAGAATATTTTAATGAAAACATTATATTGAATATTTTCAAAGTCAATTAAATGAAATTTGAATATATTTACATATTTCAATTATATAAAATATTTAAAACTGAAAAAAAAAATAGTAAAAAATTTTTTTTTCTTTAGTACATATGAAAAGACAACATAGTTTAAATCGACAATTTATTTTAAATATAACAAACAAGTTACAAGAAAATAAACTAAAAAATTTTCAGTGTTTTGTCAGGATATACTTCTTTTTAAATGCTGCAAATATACTCTGAGGATTGCTACCCAGTCTTTGTGAAAGAATTCACCTAATTTAGCCTGATCTGCATCTGAAAAGAAAAAAGATTACGATGAATTATAATATAATGAACAGGCAAGGATGGGATACTGAATAAATATACTCCACACTGGCAAGTTAGTGATGGTGAACCGTATTTTTGTGTGTACGTGCCGAGATACACAAACAATTAACTAACAACCAGGGGTGCCATTTCAGAATTTTCTTGGGAGGAGGGCTATAACCCCCACTTCAAACGCGAAATGTTTACTGAATCAAGGATACAAAAGAAGTAAAAACTTTGAATATGAAATTGCAAAAAAGCTATGAAAATTTTTGTCTTAGCAGGTATAATTTCATGATATTGACAATGAAAGTGTTCCATGATAGACAGCTTTTGTTATCTTTGTTAAAGGTAGCCTCTAAGACTGTTAAACCATTCTTTTTAAATTGCACCTCTGAAGAGCATTGATGTGTTACAATAAAGCTTGTGAAAACGAAACCTGTCAATAACAGAATTCTTCTCAACTGGAAAAAAGTTTCGATGAAAAAGCACCATACAATTATACCTGCTAAGATGGAGAACTGTCTAAAATTGAGCCTTTTTCCAGCCCCTTTCGATATATTCTCTGCAGTTTTTTACTGCAGGGATGCCATTTCAAGAGTTTCTCGCAAGAGAGGGGGGGGGGGGACTTTTCTTTGAGGGACATGGTTTGAAATACCATGCGGAATTGTGCAAATCGTCCACAAAATAAGAAAATCTTGCAAAATAAAAAATTCTGTGCAGGATTTCCCCCTCTTAACTTCTTTCACAGACTGGGAATATTTTTTAAATTTTCGTAAAAATCCGTGTATTTTTTATGGAATTACACAAAATTAGCTAATTTGTCAATTGATCATGGAAAAAATAGCGAATTTTGCCAATTGTTAGCTGCAAAAATTACTAATTTTCTCAAACTGCTGTGGAAACATATATTGCGAATTTCGCTGAAGATCGCGGAAATAAACATAAATTTTTGTCAATCGGTCGCGGGGAAAAAAAAAACTCAAATTACAACATTTATTCGCGAAAAAAAAAGGTCAAACTTTTCCATCTGTAGCGAAAAAAAATCGCAAATTTTGTCAAAAGATTTTTTTTTTTTTAAATCACGAATTTTGTATAAATATCACAGAAAAAAATTACGAATTTCGACCAAAGGTTCCACAACAAATCACGAATTTAGTCAAACAATCACACAAAAAAAGTTTGAGAATTTCATCAAACATAATCGCAAATTTTGTCAGTCAGTTTCGAAAAAAGAAATCTTGAACTTCAACAAACGATCATAGAAAAGAATCCCGAATTTCGTCAAAAGATAGCAGAAAACAAATAGCGAATTTCGTAAATCTGTCACAAAAATATATCTTGAATTTCGACAAACGGTTGCAGAAAAAAAAAAAATCAGTTTCGCCAAGCGGTTGCAGAAAAAATCGGGAATTTCGGAAAATGATCAAGAAAAACAAATGATTTCCATGAAATGATCATGGAAAAAATATCCTGTATTTTGTCAAATGGTCTATTCAACATTTTAATTTCCCTTGTTTTTGTGTTTTATTAATCGCTTCATAGGTTGCCCCCCCCCCCCATAGGTAAAAATTAACTCTTTTATTCACTGGCCAACTGCCACTACATGGATTTCTTTTTACCTGCCAGTGTTTTTCAGCAGTGGCCAATAACAAATTTACAAATACTTAATAAAAAAAATTGCGAAATTTGTAAAACAATTGTGGAATAAACAGCGAAATTCGTCAAATGGTGTCGGGAAAGAAATCAGGCATTGCAGGAAAAAAAATTAATTTTGTCGTGAAAAAATTTAAGAAATTCAGCGTCGAACGGCAGCGGAAATAGAGTGCGAAATTTTTCGAACACCAACGGAAAGAAAGTGCACAATTTGTTCGTTCATGGAAAAAATCATGAAATTTGTTAATCGATAGTCGATAAATCACGAAATTCGTCAATCGATAATGGAAAAATCACAAAATTCATTAATCGATAGTGGAAAAATCACAAAATTCATCAACTGGTTTCGGGGGGAAAAATTTTCGAATATCGTTTCGAGAAAAAAAAATCACAATCTGTCAAATAATATTTTGCAAAAAATCGTGAAATTCACCAAATGGTTTCAAAATTTGTCGAGCGACAGCGGGGAAAAATCTTTTTCTATTCAATTATCGCAATTGGCAAGTGTGACTATTAAGTTTGACCAGTGATAGCAATAAAGTCAATCGCCAAATTTTCAGTATTACTCGCCGATTGGCAAGTGCTAATTTTGTCAAAAAAACAATCCAACACAGGTAAAAGTAATCATTTTCTTCTATTTTTTATGTAAAGTTAAATAAACATGTATTAACCCCCTTCCCTTACAGGTTTTTTTTTTTTTTTTTTTTTTTTTTTTTTTTTTAATCATGTACGCTAATGGCGCCTGGTGCATGTAAAATCCGTCGTGGGTGTAAAGTCCTCCAAGTTCCCTGTGAATAATACCTCTGGGGGTGCCTAATCAGGTGAAGGTCTCGTCACCTGATCAAGGCTCTAAATTACGAGACCAACTCGCATAACGATGACAGGTCCATATAAAAAGAATAACATCAATTAGCAGCAAAACAAAATGGAAACAAAACTAAGTCCTCCACATAGCAACACCTGTCAGCAACGGCCAGCCGCTACGCGGCATCTCTTCAGTGGCGCTACGCGCCCCGGTACCAGGCACTAAACCCGTTTAAGCTAGGGAAACCTGGCAGGTAGGGGCCTGGTCGCCGGTCTCAAAAAAAAAAAAAAAAAGTGCTAATTTTGTCCTATAGCACCTCCACCGCCCCCCTAGTTTTGGACTACCAGAGCGAACCTTCGCTGTTTTGGGCCGATTCCGTATGGCAACATTATAATATGCAAAACATTTAATTAAACAGTTATTGCAGCATATGTTAATCAAATTGTTCTCTTTAATACTTTAAATGACTAAGAACAAAAATCAAAATGTAATTTTTCTGTATATTAAATTTTTATAAAATTTGTATTCAGAAAGGATTCCTGGAGCATTTTTTTTTTTTTTTTACCTTTTTTTTTTTTTTTTTTTTTAAGTTGATATATAGATAACCCACATTAAATTTGCACCATGCAAAAATAATTGCATTATTTGTATGTGCTAAGCAATATTTAATTTATTATACAAAAAATAAATCCACATAAATAACAGTTATCAGAATTTTTTTCACAAGCCAGAAAAGTTGCTGTGCATTATTACACGCAACGCAGGTTTGCCATTCCTGTTTTAGGGTAATCTTTTAAAAAACATTGCAATCTATAAGAAATATTCTAGAAACTTTTATACATATTTATTAATTGGTCATATTTCATGTTTTTTTAAATTTCTGCAATATAAAATATAATAAACTTGGGGCATGGGAGGAGATTGTTTCTGGGTTTTCTCTAGTTTTTTTCTGCACATACATTCTACAAGATATGATTCGAGGTGATGACAATCTGACTTATTTATTATTGTGCCATTTAGCAGAGCCCCCTCCCCCCTTATTTTTTCAACATCCTTTGTATGAATCCCTGTTGCTGAATCAACAAATTTTTCTGACATGAATGCAACAATATTACAACATGAATTTTATTTTAAATTTGCACTGATCTCAGAAACAGTCAGAGCCATAAAAATAAAACCAGAAATCTATCTTTTTACTGAAAAGTAACATGTCTGATTTACCTCTATGGGAAATAGTAAAATCCCTTCTGAAATTAATGCAATATATAACTTTCTCGCAAATTTATAAAAAGATAAATACATTTTTCTAAGAAAATAAAGAGAATTGTCGAAATTGTAGGAAAAGCATAAAAACAGGGGGGGGGGGTTGTAAGCATAAAAGTATAAAAAAGGACTCAAAAGCATAAAACTTGGCACGTATGAGAGTTACAAATGGTAGTCTAAAAACAAATAAATAAATTTCCAATACTGAGGCCTTTTTCCTTATAAATTTCTCGCCTTTACGGCATATTTTTATACAAAGATATTTCTTCAAATAACTCTCATAAATACTAAACTTTGAAAATATTTTCAAAGCTCACTCACAAAAAATTATACATAAAATCATTATACTCAGCCTTTTTCTGAAATATACCTTTTTTATACATTCAAAAAGTCCTTTTGTATCAAACAGCATTAAGAAATTCTTGTTGCTCATGCTGCTTTTGCCACGTCTTTCAATAAGGAAGATAGTCGGGAAGGTAGCCACTGAAAATTAAAAAAAATTCTTGATTAATTTTTTTTCTTTGTAAAAGAAAAGAGTTACATTGACTGAAATTACTTATCCATTAGGGTGGGTCGAAAAAACTGAAATTTATATAATCGAATCGTAATAGTGCAGGAAAGTTGCCATTGGTAATAAGGAATAAATTCACAAAATATTACACCAAATGGTCAATATCTTTTACCGCCGCAGGGGGACCAAAAAAAAAAAAAAAAAATAGATTTTTTTTTTTTTTTTTTTTTTAATTTACAGTATCTAACCATACCAATACAATTTCTAATAGAATGCAACAGCTACATCAAGATGTTAGTAATGTTCCAGTAAAATGTCATTATGGTGAAATCATTTCTCTTACCGCCGCAAGGGCGGTCAAAATTTTGAAAAAACGGCAAAAATTTCAAATTTTCGTTTTTTCTAATTTTTTTTAATTTTTATTATATGTCTACAATTAAATAAATTTACTTTATAGCTAGTAATAACTTATAACTGTCTAGTAATTTTTATCATGGGTATTGCCAACCAGGGGCGAGAGGAGCCCGCCCCTCCTAAATTTGAGAGAAAGGGGCTTTTTGCAGGGATTTTGGGGATTTTCCGGAACTTTTTTGTGATTTATTTTGGTAGGGGGAGCCTGCTTACACAAATTCCCCCTCATTTTTCACTTTTGCCTCCCCTCCCAACAAAAAATCCCTGAAAAGTTCCGGAAAATCCCCAAAATCCCTTCAAAAAGCCCATTTCTCTCAAATTTAGGGGGGACGGGCCCCTCTCGCCCCTGATTGGCAATGCCCATGATCAAAATTACAAGACATTTATAAGTTATTACTAACTATAATGTAAATTTCTTTAATTGTAGACATATATAATAAAAAATAAAAAATAAAAAATTTTAAAAAACGAAATTTTTTGCCGCTTTTTTTCGAAATTTTGACCGCACTTAGAGACCGCGGTAAGAGAAATGATTTCACCATAATGACATTTTGCTGGAACATTACTAACATCTTGATGTAGCTGTTGCATTCTATTAGAAATTGTATTGGTATGGTTGGATAATTTAAATTTTTAAAAAAAAATTTTTTTTCGATTTTTTAAAAGTTTGCCCCCCTTGCGGCGGTAAAAGATATTAACCATTTGTTGTAATATTTTGTGAATTTATTCCTTATTACCAATGGCAACTTTCCCGCTTTATTAGGCTTCGATTATAAAAATTTCGGTTTTTTCGACCCACCCTATTATCCATGTGTTATTTTAATGCTAACTTTATACTATTTGTTAGTTTGGTATGTTTCCATTATCCCGTCAAAATAATGAATTTTGTCGATCGTGCACAGAAAAATGATGAATTTTGACGATCGGCTACGTAAAAAAATTTCGTCATTCAGGAGTGTAAAATTCCTGAATTTCGTCGATAGTGTGTGTAAAATCATGAATTTTGTCAATTGTGCACGGAAAAATAATGAATTTTGTTGATCGTGTGCAGAAAAATAATTAATTTTGTCGATCGTGCACAGAAAAATGATGAATTTTGTCGATCGGCTACGTAAAAAAAATTCGTCATTCGGGAGTGTAAAACTCCTGAATTTCGTCGATCAAATACGTAAAAATCCTGAATTTCGTCATTCGGCAGTGTAAAAATCCTGAATTTCGTCGATCAAATGCATAAAAATCATGAATTTTGTCGATCGGCGCATAAAAATCATGAATTTTATCCATTGCCGCATAAAAATCATGAATTTCGTCAATTATGCATGGAAAATCATAAATTTCTTTGAACAGGCGCATATAAGCCATGAATTTCTTCGAACGGGTGCAAAAAAATTATGAATTTTGACGAATGGATGCTGAAAAATCTTGAAATTTAGGGAAAAATGGTAATTGGGAAATCCTGCATTTGGCCAGTTCTTTCCACATTTTTAATCTAAAGGTGAAAACAAGGAATTTGGCTTAGTAGCCACTGGCCAGTAGGTTGAATTTTTTTAGTAGCCAGTTAGTGGCGAGTGAGAATAATTTCTTTAGTAGCCAGTAAGTACATTTATGTCATTGAATAATTAATTTAATAAATATATAATTAGTTTACAGTAAAGCAATTTATGTACTAAATAAAAATATTTTAATTTATATTGCTTTGAATAAACTTGAGATACTAATTTCCAATTTATTTAAAAATTTAAAATATGTTAACAGCAAAGTTATACACAACATGCTTATGTAGCTAACTAAATAAGTCTCACTAAGCTTAGGTATTTGCGTGTCTAACTACATAAGTACCTTTTACTAAAAAAATATTTGTCTAGAATTAAGATCTGACAATAATAAAATAGGTATGTTTATACTAGGGATGCACAACCTGTGGCCGGCAGACCAAAAGCAGCCTGCAATGACCCTAAATGCCAACATCTCCAAAAATTTAAAATTTTACCAATTTGTCGCGAAAAAATTTTCAAATTTTGTCCATAGGTCGCATAAAAACATCATGAATTTAGCCGATCGGACACGAAAAATCGTGAATTTCACCGATCGGGTGCATAAAAATCGCGAATTCCGATGATCGGGAGTTTAAAAATTGCGAATTTTGCCGATCGGGCTCTTAAAAAACGCGAATGTCGCAGATCGCAAGCGTAAAAATTGTGAATTTAGCTGATCGCGCATGTAAAAATCGTGAATTTAGCTGATCAGCGGGTAATAATCACAAATTTCGTCGATGGGACACGTAAAAATCGTAAATTTAGCCGATGGAACGAGTAAAAATCGTAAATTTAGCCTATCAGGCACGTAAAAAATGTGAATTTTGTCAAGCGGGCGTGCAAAAATCGTTAATTTCACCGATCGGGCGTGCAAAAATTGTGAATTTCGCCGATCGGGCACATAAAAATCGCAAATTTAGCCGATAAGGCGCATAAAAATCACGAATTTAATGTGCTTATTTTCACCATTAGTGCATATCATAATTTTGCCCTCCCTAATATCGCAGGTTTTTTTTTTTTTTTTTTTTTTTTAAGAAAACCGGAAATTTGCAGATCTGCCGAAATGTAGCATCCATGTTAAATATCATTTTTTTAAATTATGGTCAATAGAAAAAAAGGAGTAAATATTGTGGAATTATGGAGGATTTGCGGATTTAAAAATAAATAAAAAGCTAAAATATGCCACTCGGCAGAAAAGGGGCATCTCTATAAAATACATGGCAACATAGACATAAAAAGTTAGTGACCAAAAGCAAAAAGTTTAGTCGCCAGTGAGTCTATCCCTACAATTGTAATTCTTCAGTATGTAAAAGCCGTAAAAGCAAAATAAATAAATAAATGCACAATGCCTGGCCACTCTTTTTGACTCAATGTGCCGGCAGCCTTTACTGACAGACCTTTTTGGTGTTTTCTTTTATGTTTTCATTTGCAAGGGGGAAAAAAGCAAAATACATCTGCCAGTTATAGAAAAACAATCAGAAAATGCATCACTTTTTTTACTGAGGGGCAAGAAGGGTGCAATTTTGTCGACCAAAGAGCAGGCAGGGTGCAGCACCCTACTGAAACTGACAGGGGGAAACTCTGGTCATATGCTGTATGATTTGGCAATAAATCTTGGTTGCTTAGCGATTCATCCTTGGGGGGGGGGACACTATAACACAAAAATACCCAATTATTTCAAATTAAAAAAAAATATGGTACTTTCAGAAAATATGAAACATTTTGCATTATTCAAGGAATTGTTACAGCACGTAATAACACATTTTGATAAGATTTCATTTATCGAAATGAGTAATGGTTAAAGAATTTCAGTTTTAATTTCATATCTTTTGGTTAATTGAACTTTTTATATACCTATCAATTCTTTTATATATATATTTTTTTAAATAGTGCTACTATTTTAAAAATTTTGAATTTTCAAAAATTGCTTTTAAAAGGTACACAATAAATAAAATTTCAAAAATTGAAATTATTTAAAAAAAACTCAAGATGCATGTTTATGAATATAAACACACACAGGGTTGCCCCTTAGCACACTTCATGTTACAAAATATCAATTAATTTAAATTCAATAAACTTTATATAAAAATTATTATACAGCAAGCAACAATCATTTTCAAAAAACTAAATTGATATCATACACAAGCAGTGATGATCAGAGTTCTGAATATATACAAAATTGATGCACATGATTTATTAAAAGGACAATTCCACATAAAAGTTTCATTTTGAGGGGGAAATAAAATTTATAACATGTTTAATTTGAGTGTATGATTGGAAAGCTTGGTATTTTTATGTTGTATAATAAAATCCTAATACAAAGCCTTTGTAAATTACTATTTACAAACTAAGTTAAGAACCATTATTGTCTTTGTAAAGTCATAATGTTACGTCAGTTACACAATAAAAGTTATGTCAGTTACATGTGTAAATGCCATTTTTTTCTTTTTTATTGTTCAGAAATTAATTAAACAAGTTACTGTTAGAATTTTTCATTACTTAGTGTTGTTGAGAACATTAAATCACTTATTTTAACAAGATAGTTTTGATAATTTTTACACTTCAATGAAGGCAGAAAAAATGTTTGTCTATTTTACGTTACATCAGTTACAGGATTTTGAATTACAATTTTTGTGATTAAAAGACAGATTGAAATAATCTGCAGGTATTTGGGTATTAAGTCCTTAGTAAGAAATATTTTAAATTGTAAAAATAAAAAAAAATTCTAGCTTAATTAAATTTTCTGCACAGTTTTGAAAACAAAATTCGATGATCAAGTGTTACGTCAGTTACGATGGAATTGACCAAAACAATCATTTATTTTACTTTAAATTATTCTTTAATTACAATCTGATTAAAATTAAAACATTCTAAAAATATAATACATTACAAATATTATAAATAAAAATAACAAGACTTGTGATTACTTACGTTTACTAGACAAAATAATGCAAGAACAAACACAGCGCCAGCAAGAAGGGAATCAATGGCGGCGGCGGCTTATTATTATTTTCGTTCTTCTTGCCTGGTGGGATGGTTGGAAGGTTGCGCAGAAAGAAATTCCGATCACGCGGCGTCCAAATTGAGTTGAGGAGATACAACGTTGTTTCAATGAATTTTTCACTTAGGAAAAATATCTATTATATCGTTGAGCAATCACGCTTTCGGGCTAAAGTAAAGGAAAACATAAAACGATTAAAAAACCTATTTTAAAACGACGAGAAGAGTAACGGAAATATCGTGACCATGAAACAACGTTTTTTAAAAGTCTTTTCTATGACGAATTAAATTTCCAATTTCTTTAGTCTAAAATATTGCGATATAAAGTATATTTTTCAACGGACATAAAACAACGTAACCAATTTTCAACAGTTCTGACTTATTTTCCACGCTATAAAAACGTCTGGTGCTACCTGGGTACTTCAAAAATAATGTTACAAATATTCACTTTTTAATAAGATGAAATAAAAATCTTAATTGAGCAGTTTAAAAAACGCATTATACATTTGAAAACTCAATTTCAGTAATTATCGTTCGCAGTCGGAAAGGTACTCGAGATTACAAAACCATAATGTAGCGGACGTCCTTTTGAGTGTCTCTGTAAATGATTTATAAATGCTACATATTTCATTTTCAATAGCAAACATTACATTGTAAACCTCATTAATATATATGATATACATTAAAATCGAAGTACAATTACGATAATTAGAGTGCGGCCAGACAAAAAGACAGGCGGCCAGATGGACAGACAGTCAGGCAAACGAACTGAATTCAAATACATTTTTCAACTATTTTTTAAAGTGTTAAAAAAGAGAAACCTTAATCCCTGTTCTTAGGTGCGTTCGTAATTATAAAAATACGTAGCACCTATTGTCGTCGTCTGGTCCGTCCGTTTGTTTGTCCGTCTGTCTGTCTGTCTGTCCGCACATAACAACGCAAAAACTTCCCAATCGAATGGTTTGAAATTTAAGATATGTTATCTTTGCAGAATTTTGTCGAGACATTTCAAATTTTATGAAATGAATTAATAAAAATATTTATTAAGAAATTTGAATTTTTTAAAAATAAATCGGTACTTTCTTTTTATAGGAGCTTCCGAGGTTTAACTTATTTTATTACAGAAATTAATCTGCAGGCAATATAATTCATTTTACAGAATTAAACATTCTCAAGATCTGAATATTTATATAACTAGCTATAGTACGAACGCACCTCATTTGTCACGGTTGACGTACAATTTCCAACTTGTTGAATTATTCGTTGCATTTAGAGAGTAATGGCGGTGCTTGAAGATGAAGTACGTGTAATGCACTGGGAAATACTTTTAAAGAAAATGTTTAAAATGCAGTGAAATGTTTAGCCTTTTTTTCAGAATTTCGGATGTTTCATTATATGGCATTTATATATAATTATTGATTTAAGATTTTATGAGGAAGAACATTGTCGCAATTATGTGTCTTCACATTTATATTTTATAACAATTTCTCCTTCAATAAAAAATACAACAAAAACTATTATATCTTCAAGTATAATAAATGAGATTAGAATCATAATAGAGTCTAAAATAACAAGGACTGAAATTGCAATATCTTTAAATAAAATTTATTTTATCTTTGAAATTGTAAGATATTCTTATCACTAACAAATTGGATTGCAAATTTCATTTCTTTTTCATTACCTGTTACCTTTTTTTCAGGAAGAAAGTTATTAAAGTACTGAAAATATGTTACTATCAGGAACCTTGAATCATATAACTCACATAACTTGTTCTGGAAATTCGAATTTCTTCTTATATTATGTAGAGATTAGTTTCAGAAGCGTATCTCTCTAATCATATTTTACCTTAACACATAATGAATACGAAAAGGGGAATTTATTTTACTCTTGAGATTATTGATTTTCATTTTATTAGGCTTAACATTTCTCCCATGTACTGTGATCTAGAATAAATATTATAAAAATTGATTTCTGGAAGTGAAAATGCGCATAGGTCATCTGATTTTCCTTTTTACGTAAGCAATATATTAAAAGTTTTAGTGTAGATAATATCATAAAAGGAAATTTAACTTTTGTCAGGTAATACTAAAAATAAAACGAGGGTAGGTAACAAAATAGTTGAATTTAAAAGCATAAAGGAATTACTTTTTTCTTTTAACTGTTTATTTCTTTCTCACGTAAATTACATATATTCAAAATTACTCCCTTGAAATAATATATATATATATACATATATATATTCTTTTCTTTAAATCTTCCCCGTGTTTTATAAATATTTGTATACAAATTCGAAGAATATGCATTTTCGGGGATTTTGCATTCGATTTAAAAATAAATAAAATAAATATAACGTATAATAATACATTTTTTAAATCACATTAATGTAATAAAGTATGTGGAATTCATAAAAGATAATAAAAAACAATAAAAAATAAAAGAAGACAATAAATATATAGATCTAATGTTGTAATCTTTTTCGAAGAATTAATTTATAGTTTAAAATGTAACATATTTTTATAAGTATAAAAAATGATTGCTAATTTATTTTTTATCATTTTATGTCTCATGTCATTAATCTAAAAATTTATCTTAGTATTACACAGACATAAAGATATTTCTAGAATTAGTTATCTAATGTTATTTTTAGTAATATTTTATAAATATGTATAACGATTTCCTTTTTATAAATGAAATTAATGAGTTTCTTTTATTTAAATAATTTCATAAAATTTAATGTTTGCCGTAAGAAGTTTAGTAAATTGAGCATTTTTTAAACGCAAGAAACAATATCTCATGATTCGAATATCAATCATAAATCATCAAATAATATGCATTAATAATTAGGAGAAATATTATCGATTTAACTTTACATTTTCGCAGCTAATATTGAATACAGAAAATAAATAAAATACAGCAATGTTTGAAAAAAATCGTAATGGATTAAAAATAATTCACAATATATTATTATTTTATGTACAAATGTAGCTCGTATTTATAGTTTAAGTACAGATATTTGCACTGCTGAACTACACTGTTAAAAATTTGCAGCAAACTGTCCGGTCATTTGACCGTTTTAATTGAAAACAGTTACATAACCGTAATTTAGCGCTATTTTGACCATATTATCCCCCATATTCTGGTCAGAATAAACTTAAATTACTGTTATTTAACCGTCTTTTGCAGAAACGGTCAAATGACTGGACAGTTTGCTGCAAATTTTCAACAGTGTATATTTACAAATTCATGCTATAAAACATGTATTCGAATTTTCAATATCTCTATAAAAGCTTATCCTTACTTTCAAACACTGCTTCAAATCTTATAATATTCAAATCATTTAAAGAAAATAAAATCCTTTTGTCTTTATCTTGTGTCTTTTTTTTTTCATTAATTATTTTCCGTTTATTATGCTCTTATTCTGGTTAAACCTGCTACAGATTTTTTTTTAGTTGATTAAAGATATGGGTGGTTTGTTGTAACACAAAAGCACAGGTAGAGCACTTTTCGCGCCATCATTTTTTAAAGTCTAAATATAAACGTTTAATGATATATATATATATATATATATATATATATATATATGTATATATATATATTTTACAGTTCGAAATGCCTGTAAATATACTTAAATCTTATTTTAGTTCTACCACTCCTAAGGCATTACTATGTATTTTTAGAGAGCAGTAGAATGTGTCCTTTTTTTCAGTACTATCATTGTTAATTACCATTATATTTCTTTAAAATACATTTATTTGTATTGTCAATAACATACATATAATTAAAGTTATCATTAAGAACATAGTCAGTTATCCATGCAAAAAAACACATATGATTAAGTTCGACGTTTTAAAAAAGTATAATCCATACCCAGTTCTTCCGAATAGACTTTAATGAAAGATAGTAAAAAAATGTTAAACGAGATATGTGCGGAAGAACTGGGTATGGATTATACTTTTTTAAAACGTCGAACTTAATCATATGTGTTTTTAAATTCCTACTATTAGCTCTTGAGTGTGCTAATATATATATCTTGTTGGAATTTTCTATATATATATATATATATATATCTTCTATATATATATAGTTGGATATCTCTATATATATATCTTGTTGGAATTTTCAATCGTTAATAAAATATTTTCTATTCATCCTATCAAGTTCAAATAAATTTTTTTAGACTTGTCCTGGATGACAATTGATGTTAATACAGTTTTTTTAAATATTAATTCATTAATTAAATTAAATTAATTAATTTTAATTTTATATTTCATTTATGTTCAAAAGTATTGACTCACTCCATATTTATAGTCTCACCTTCACACGTAAAAAGGTAATGGGGCTGGCTGTTCATGGACGAAGATCAGGCGGCTCGCGGGCGAAGGAGACTATAAATGTGGAGTGAGTCTATCCTTTTGAACAGAAATGAAGTATGAAACTAAAATTAAATAATAAAATTTAATTAATGAATTAATATTTGAAAAAAAAACTGTATTATCGTTAAGTGTAACATCGCTATGGCACTTTATTGTAATGTTTGGTAATTTTCGAAATTCAATACTTGAAAAACGGCATAATTATTAGATTTTAAATTTATAACAAGAAAAATACAATTTTTTTTAACTTTCTAACTCAGTCTGTCTAACAATTTTGTGAGAAATACTTTTCGAGCTATTAATTTTTGGTATTTTAGCTATTTATTTTTTATTTAATTTTTAATACATTTCAAAAATTTCTCTTATGTAAGATATTTAGCAGGATATAAATTTCGAAATAAATACCGTCAGTGGCGAAGCGTGTAGATCGCTGGAAAAAAATTTCTATTTGACGTAAGTAGGAATTGATTTAAAAAAAAAGTTTTTATACTACTTGTTTACGTGGATAACTGACTATGTTTTTAATGATAACTTTTAATATATGTGTGTTATTGACAATGCGAATAAATTTATTTTAAATAAATATAATGGTAATTAACATTAATAGTACTGTAAAAAAACATTTATACTACTATTGCTCTCTAAAAATACATACTAATGAATGAGGAGTGGTAGAACTAAAATAAGATTTAAGATATCGATGTTTTATGCAATGCAATAGCAGTATAATGGTAAAGTAATAAATATATAATTGTTTAAAAAAACCTAATTTAATTATAATTAATGCAATGTGTTTGTAGTAACATAAGAACACGGGTAGGGTAACCAATCGCCAAATCCTCTTGAAGCCTAAATATAAACTTTTGATGCTAAATAAGTGTAATGTCTAATTTCTAGTAATAGTATTTATAGTAATAGTCTAGTAAGAAGCATCACATTTATAAAAAAAATGATTTAAGAAAGAAATTAGAATGCACGGGCGGTATATTCTGTACACAATTCGACACTTACCAGTAAAAATAATTGATGCTAAATAAGAATAATGTCTAATTTCTTGTAATAGTATTTATAGTAATAGTCTAGTAATAAGCATCACATTTATTAAAAAATGATTTAAGAAAGAAATTAGAATACACGGGCGGTATATTCTGTACACAATTGGACACTTACCAGTAAAAATAATTGATGCTAAATAAGAATAATGTCTAATTTCTTGTAATAGTATTTATAGTAATAGTCTAGTAATAAGTATCACATTTATAAAAAAATTAGTTAAGAAAGAAATTAGAATACACGGGCGGTATATTCTGTACACAATTGGGCACTTACTAGTAAACTAATTAAACAGCCTTGAAAAAATTTAACTTCAACATTAAAGGGACTTTGGAAAGAGTGTAAATATCGCGCTGATGTTAATTACGTACTTATTTTAGAATTCACAACTGTGTTTTCTGCATTCAGTGCGCCGCCCTTGTCTTTAAAGTTTAAACAAACATAAGAGCCGTTAGTAATTTCTATAAAAAATAAAATCCATATGACTTATCACTTATAAATATGCCTAAAAACTAGATAAATTCTAAGCATTCCTTAATTTTTTTAGTAAATAATTTTTTATAGTAAATAATTTTATAGTAAATAAATACTCCTTATAAGAAAAACGCTAAAGATCTTTAATTATACTTATTATAGTATGTTTATTTAGATTTTCGAAAATTTAACCTGAATAATTAGATTTTTGTTGGCGTACAAGGGATACTAATGGATTTTATATTCTCTAATTATTTATTTTAACATATTAAGAGGTAATGTTGCATGAATATATTTTCATACTTAATATTAGAAAAAAATATTAATTGTAATCTGTGATTTTGTTAGCAAAAATCGATTTCCAGTATCTTCAAATATGCGAATCCAAAATTAGAGCTTATTGAATGTGCTGTGTATATGATAATAATGCACATACTGCAAATACATACAGTTCATTAAAGATTAAATGTAACTAAAATCATACATTTTGTTATAGTAAAATACATCTCCTGAAAATTTTTATTTACATTACAAGTATTGCTTTCTCAACTAAATTCTTAAATTTATTTTAGCAAAAATATTAACAACACATAAATATATTTTATTTATTCTCAAACGCAATACTTTTTCTACCATGCAATTAGATTAAAGTCATTAGTACATTTTTAAAAATCAACATACTATCTACACATACATAATACTTTATTTTTTATTTTTTAAATAATATTCTCAGAAATACGTCTCATACTTTTTTTATAATTTGATCTGATTTTTAAAAAAAAGATAGTTTGAAATATCTTGATTAAAAAAAAAAAGTAATAAAGAGTCCCAAACGAATTTGAAATAACTTTTTTTTTTGATTTAATGCATGGAAATTAACTTCGATTTAGATGACATCAAAACAGAAAAGGAAACAAATTAACTGTCTAACTGAAATCTTTTTCAAAATCATTAGGGTTTTAAATTAGTTGACACAGCCTATATTGTTCGTGATAAAAATTACAGCTTTTTTACAATTTTTTTAATGGCGCAATTAAAGTACTTTGTAAATAATTCAGGATTTAAATTTACTACATTTCTTTTATTTATGCATTAAAGTAGCAGTTAATGTAATGTTTAAGTAAAGATAAATATTTTTTTTTTAATTGTTTGAACACTATACAAGCTAAATAAAATTAAAAAAAAAATAATAGCATTTGTGTGATACGCGCTATTGCTGCAAATAATCACACAAATTTTATATAGTAGACTATATTTTGTTAGTATTTGCCAAAACCAGAATTCCAAAATAAACATTAACAAATGTAAACTAGCAAAACATCAAAGACAATAATTTAACTAATCAAGCTAGAACAATAAACAAGAACCAAAATGTCATGCTTCATCGACAGTGGTTATATTGTAACATAACAGCCATGCTTCAAAACGAAAATTATACATGATAAATTCATGAAATATTGGCCAGTGGTCAATTATAGTTTGTTTCTGCCAGAATGTCGCAATGCGTAAATCAAATGCACAAAACAGACGAAAGCATGTTACAAACACTCTCCTGCGGACCTCCACATTAAACAGTATAATTCACAATCTCAAAGAAACAACCGAAATAAAACACGAATGTATATATATATATACGCATACAGTAAATAGCAAATACCGTTTGTACCTAAACCTTAGACACACAGCTACAAAACAACAAAAACCAGATGTCACATATAATTGTTGTTCTGAAACTTTTCTGTAATTTTACCATACAACCAGTGCTGGTGTGGGTACAGCCTTTTGTTTTTTGTTTCATATAGCTTTATTATTTAACATTTTTCCTATAGTGTTTTACTGGTTAATATTTGTTAATGTTTAATTGTGGTGTGTAATTATGTGTCTGCCAAATAATAATTTCAAAATATACTCTACTGCATATGAATAATATATATATATAGGTCCACGGGTAAAGAATTGGTATTTTATGAGCTATAGTGAAAATGAACCGCAATTTGACCCGGTAAGAAAAGATTAGCTTATATATGGTCGTGAAACGTGTCCGACTACTGGTCGAACACACTTCCAGGGTCTTATTGCATATAACATCCGGTTACGTCTTACCACTTATGTATTTTGAATACGTACGTGGAAGAGTTTAAGAAAATATTACGTATTGTCAGAAAGATGGTGCTTTCAACGAGTCCGGAAGACATCCGGTTACTTCAAGCCAATCTAGTTCGTTTAGTGAATCTATTGGGTTCACTAAGAGGGGCGAATTTGTAACCATTACAACAGATTACCCAGCGCTCTATCTCCGTTACAAACGGACTGTGGAGATCCTGTAAATTTAATGTGGATAAATTAAGTGATGTTTGTGGAATTTGGCTACATAGACCACCTGGTTCAGATAAGGATAATGCAATTTACTATTTCTTTGGGGATTCTTTGTCTGTTAAAAGATTAACAAAGTAAGGGGTTGGATATAGTAATGAAAAACATGTATTAATTAGTGATGTAGATCCATTTCATAGTGTTTGGTTAGGTTATTACTTAAAAATTTGGGCTGATCGGTATCCATTAATGGCGGAAATTAAAGGCGCGAGTATTCAAAGATGCCCCTTAAACATTGTAGTAACAAGTAATTTCAAAATTGACCAGATGTCAGATTGGTCAGGGTCCGCCGCTATATGGCGGCGATTTCATAAGGTTTACATGTCATAACAAGAACAGATATCTGTTATAAAATCTGGAGCCATCCTGCTCCAATCCGAAAGATCAGTTCCTTTTAGTACTTAAGACATTAATTAAACTATGTTTCGCCGAATTTCCAGCGCCGCAGGCTGTCGCGAGCCCATCCCCTGCACTTACGGCAGCAGAAAAGGAAAATGTACTGAAAACGTCGGACTCGGAGGATGATTTCCAGCCACAATGAAATCTCAAAAATGATAACTTACGTTTAAATATGTTATTTATTATAATTTGAAAGGAAAAGATCCTGGTGATAAAGGTTCTTCTAAATTTTTTCGAGATTAAATCAGATTACATGCGTTAAAAATACTGAAGCTTAAAATTATATTTAAATTTATCATTGGATGAAAATAAATCATTGTAAATATTATTTTAAAGCTTTTTTGTTGATTAAAGCTTTTTTGTTACCAATAAACTTGAATAATGTGATAAATGATAAATTTAATTGCTTGTTCAAAAACAAAAATGCATGAAAACAAATATGATAATAGTCTTTCGATAATTCTTATAACCTCAAACACTGTGTTTCATTGAATTGACCAGGTTTCATAGTTATGTTGCAGAAATATTGTGCTATTCTCTTTAATGGTTCCTTCTGTTCATTCTCAGAAGAAAACTGTTTATTATTGAAATAAACCAGCCATATAAACTGCCTCATTGATTTCCTTTGGTGTTAAAATTTGACCATGGCAGAACATCAAATTTCTCTTTTTGAACAATTCCTAAGCGTGTTTAGATGCATGGCAAGAATCATTATTTTACTGAATCATCTCATCAGCGCCATCTAATAACGCCCAAACAAAATTATTATTTAGTGTAAATTTTAAAATATATACTAGGGGGCTTTGCCCCTTGCGCCTTTCGTGGGCTTAACCCAGCCTTTTTTTGTTTTCTATGTCCCTGTCTGTCTCTCTTTGTATCAGACTCTCGCTCTGGCTCTCTTTTGTCTTTCTTGTATATGTCTACCATCTGTCGCTGTCTTATTGTCTACTGTCTGTCTGTTTCCTTTCTGCTTGTTAACTGTCGGCTGTCTGTCTAACTATCTACACTGTCTCGGCTGTTGTATTTTTGTCGGCTATGTGCTGCCTGTGTATATATATGTTGTCTGTCTATAATATGCCAGCTGTTTCTATGATGTTTGTCTGTATGTTTACTGTCTTTTTGTCTGTCTGCTATATTTTGTCTGTAAACACTTTCTCGACCGATTGTATGCTGGCTACTTGCATGCTGTCAGCTATCTGCTACCTGCCAAATCTCTGTTTTCTATACATATGTATGCTCTTTGTTTGCTGTCTTATGTACGTTTGCTATCTGTCTATCCACTTTCTGACTGCTGTATGTCTGCTGTCTGCGTGCTAACTATCTACAGTCTGTTGTATGTGTGTATAATATCTGCTGTGTGTGTACAAATTTTTCGAGGTTTTTCTGCTGTCCATCTGGTGGATGTTTCTCTGTCTTCTGTCGGCCAGCTCTTCCTGCGGTCTGTCTGTTTCGTGTATATCTCCTAACTGTCTGTCTGCTATCTCCTACCTGTCTGTCTTCAAACAGTTGCCTGTCTGTCTGCTGTCTGCTGCCAGTCTGCCTGATATTTGTCTAAACTCTGTATGTTGTCTGTATGCTATCCGCCGGTCTGCTATCTGCTGTATGTTAGTCTGCTTACTACTGTATGTCTATCTGATGTCTTCTGTCATGCCAGTCTGTCTGTTATCTGTTGTCTGTTTACACTCTGTGGGCTGTCTTTATGATGTACGTCTGCTATCTTTCCCTATCTGTCTGTAATCTCATGTCTGTCTGTCGACTGGCTGTCTTTTCTTTGTCGGCTGTTTGTGGGCTATCTGTTTCTCTGCTATCTCATGTATGCCTATCTTCTATTTGCTGTCTCCTATCTTCTGCCTGTTACCTATTTGCTATCTATCTATATTTTGTCTGTATGCTGAATGTATGCTGTATGTCTGTCTGCTGTATATCTGTCTGATGTATGTCTGCTTTCTTCTGCCTGCTGACAGTCTGTTTAATATCTGCTGCCTCTCTCTAATATCTGACGTCTGTCTACTCTCTGTCGGTTGTCTGTGTGCAGTATGTCTGCCTTCTATTTGATGTATGTCCGTCTGATATATGATATCTGTCTGTTATGTGTTCTTTGTCTACAATCTGACGACAGTCTTTAGTCTGTCTATCTATATGCGGTCTGACTACATTTTGTTGGCTGTCTATTTGCTTGTGTTCTCTGCTGTTTGTCTGTCTACAGTCTATGCGCTTGCTATATACTTTATGACTGTCAGTTGTCTGCTGTCTCTCTGTTATATGTTGTCTGGTTCATCCTGTCGGCTGTTTGTATGTTGTCTGTCTGCCTGCTGTATACCTGTATACTCTCTATCTACTGCCTTTCTGTCTACACTCTGTCGGCTGCCTGGATACTGTCTGTATGCTGTTTGCTGTGTGTTTGTCTGCAGTATATTTGTCTGTATGTCTGATTTCTTTCTACACAGTTTAGGCTGTTTGTATAATGTATGTCTGTCTGTGTGTTGCCTGCTTTCTTTGTGCATATGTCTCTGCGGTCTGTCGGTCTGTGTACAATATTTGTGTACAATCTGTCGGCTATTTGTATGTAGTATGTCTGTCTGATGCCTGTTTACACACTGTCTGTCTGACAGCTGTCCCTGCTATCTGTCTTTTTCCTATCTCCATTTTAACTATCTGCTGTATGTCTGCCTGCTATCTGCTACCTGCAACAACAAAATGAAAATACATTACAGTCAACGTTCTACAAACCGTGCATTTAACATATATTCGTTTCATATATTAATATCGTTTTGTGAGACCCTGTAAAATAACTTTAAATGCTATATACCCCTTCTTTGAGAAAAACCATGCTGTCGGTGACTGTAACATTATACTAAATTTTCATTAGCGTAAGCATTCGGTAAATTCCGCATTAAATATATATTCATTTCACATATTCGTATTTTTTTTTGTGCGGCCCTGTAAAATAACTGTAATTGCTATATACATATTCTTTGATAAACAAACATGCTGCGGTGACTGTAACAATATACTAAATTTACATTAGTGTCAGCATTCTACAAATCCCTCATTTAACGTATATTATTTTCATACACTCGTATATTTGTGTGGCCCTGTAAAATAACCATAAATTCTATAAACCATAATATATATAACCATAAATTCTTCAAAAAATACATACTGTAGGGGACTGTAACAACATACTAAATTTTTATTACCAACAGTGTTCTACAAATTTCGCATTTAATATATATTCGTATTATTTTGTGCGGCCCTGTAAAATAACTATAATTGCTATATACACCTTGTTCGAGAAAAACATGCAGTAGATGACTGTAACAAAATACTGAACTTCCATTAGGGTAACCATTCTCCAAATGTCGCATTTAACATATATTCGGTACATACATTCGTGTTCTTTTGAACGGCCCTGTAAATAGCTAGAATTGCTATATACACGTTCTTCGAGAAACAAACATACTGTAGGTAACTATAAAACTATACTAAATTTTCATTAGCATAAGCATTCTACAAATCCCACATTTCACAAATTTATTTTCTTATAATCGTGTTTTTTGTGCAACCCAGTAAAATAACTATTACTGCTATATACACCCTCTTCGAAAAAAAAACAGTCTGTAGGTGACTGTAACAATATAATAAAATTAAATAACGGTCAGCTTTTTGAAATCACGCAATTAACATACATTTGCTTAATCGTTGGTTTAATTCGTTTAGTCAGTCGTTTCATGAAATCGCTTAATAAATTCGTTTTATTAGGTTTTTATGTATTTAGGGTAGATATATTTTAAAGTTCATATGTCCCGCATGAGCGTATGATCTCCAAATCGTAAATATGCCTTCAGTTCATTTGTCGATTAAAGCATTCTTTTGGTTATTTTCTCAAATCATGCCAACAGTGCTTGGAGGCATGCGGGTTGCCAAAGTTAATTAAATCATTTATTTTTCGTTGAAAAATATAAGTTACTTCCACTCATCATCAAATATCATTACGTGTTTGGTCAAAATTAACATAGCAAATCCTTTATTAAATTCGTAGAAAAATGAGGAAATTTTAATAAACAAAAATCATTTAACATTTATTGTTTTACTTAATACAGAAAATATTTTACTATCAATTTTTAATATACGATGTAAAGTCTGCATTATTATTTCTTCTTCAGCATACTATTCTTCTTCATAAACAACTCACGAATTTTGTTTCTATTGTCTTATAAATTCTTATCGCACTGTACGTTGACAACAAAGTTTAAAGAACTCTTACACATGTTTAGCTGCAGGTTAAATTTCTAAAACTGTAATCGATATTTTAATTTTAAAAAAAACATTTCCAAAGATATATTTTAAGTGTTGTATATAATTTTCAAAGTGTTTTTATATAATTACTACATGTTTTATACAATAATATATTGTAATAATGGTTCGTACACTTTAGTACAAAACAACTTCTAGCACATTTCAAGTTATTTTCAAGTATTTATTTAAATATTTTCAAGAATTGTTCAGATATATGAAACATTATATGCATTAAAATGACTTTAAACTAAGTATAATACATAAAGGAAAGAATCACTTCATTATCTGTCTATTTATAAAAATTCTTACGAGATTAAAAAAAAAAAATTAGCAATAGATAATGAAGACAACATATTCATTTCTTTTTTGAAAATAAAGTATTTTAGTTAAATAAAGTAGATCCAAACCATGAAAAGAAAGCTCATACATCATAAAAAGTTAATTACAATAACCAGCATTATCTTATTTTTTTAGGAGCAGAAAGAAAACAAACAGACGTCCATCACTATAACAGCAGAAGTAAAGTCTCAAATAAAGTTTCCTTTTATGATATTTCATTTTTACCTGTATTGTATAATTTCCTTGTAACGAACATTACTTGAAAAGTAAGCAAAATAGTAATCTTAAGTGAAGCTTCTCTATATTAAATTTGATGGGCAAATTTTGTTTGAAAGTTCATAGAATGTTTTTTCTATTTTTAAAATATTCAGGATTTAAAGTACTTGAAAATAAACTATTTTTCTAAGAAAATTTTATTTCACATTGCTCCAATAAACAAAATATACATACGAACCATTGCTGTATTACTGTATTACTAGGGGGGGGTGGCTCGAAAGCCAAAGCACTGCGATCAGAGGTCTATTGTACTGTGCCCCCAGGTCTCCTAATTTTGAACCATTTCCAGATGAAAGACCTGCATCTGGATTGACACCCACAGAGGTAACGCTTATATAGAACTTGGAGGACCACGAACAGATTGAACGTGCACCAGCTCCCATTAACGTACACGGTCCCACAGCAGAGGCAGACGAGAGAGGACAGACGATGCACCCTTCCAAGCACAGACCGCGGTCGATGCTGCTTGGCTTTCGGTGATCTTACGAGAACCGAGCTTTTACCGTCCGCGCCACTGCGGGACATCTACATACGAACCATGGTAACATATTTAAATTTTACTCAATTAAATTTTTTATTGAATATTGCAGTTTTTATAAGAATATTTCTGAGTAGTAATATCTGAAAAGTGCAGATTAAATTATTGTCAAAACATTGACCTAGTAAATATTAAATTATCCAAAACCGAAATTGATATAGACATATTTTTAATATGCAAAAATTGTTCAGTATGCGGCAAATAAAAGAAGAGAAAAAAGATCTTTAGCTAAATTCAATGTACAATATGTATATGTATAATGTATATATAAAGAAAGAGTATATATGTATTACAAAACAAATAAATCTCTCCTGTATGAATAAATAGCTAATTAAAAAATCTTTTATCTAACTGAATTTCCGTATTTTAAATCGGATGGTTTATTTTCTATTTTCTATGTTTTATTCGCTTTTAGAAAAACATTTCCTCTTTTCACTTCGCTGAAAATTTAACTTTATTTATTTTTCATTGTAGCAGTTGATCTTAAGTAATAAAAAATACATTTCACAAAAAACAACATAATAAAATGTAATAGCAATTAATTTCAAAATGATAAAAACGTATGTTTAAATTTTTTTAATGCGCTGATATTTAGTGAAATGAATATAGTTTTTTTAATTTATTTACGTGAAAATCATCTCTCTTCTAAAAAATTCTAAAATTCTCTTCTAATTTCCTGTTTAAAAAAACTATTATTATATGCTCTAATAAAATGTATGCTGTTTTTCAAACTTATCTTTTAGTATTATTTCCGTTTCATCTTTTATTTTTTGTACATCTGATATTATCATTATCACTGTTCCATTCACTAAATATTAATATTTGGAGTCACATAATAAAATAAAATAATAAACTTAAATAGAAAATATAATAACTAATTTTAGAGTGAATAAACGAGATTTATTTGAAATGAAATATAATAAATTCATTGCATATATGCTGTAAGGAGCAATTTTAAAATAGAAAATTCAATTTATCCCTTTATTCTTGTTGAAAAATTCCTTTGTCAAAAGTTTCATGACATTATGCAAATATTTACAAATTCCATGATTGATGGGCTGAAATGTCGTTTTCCCTGATTTCTTTGAAAAAACATATTGAATTATCATTACTTATTTAAAATGAGAAATTCTACAGAATTCACAAAAAAAAGGAAATTTGAAAGATATTTCATTGAAGTAAAGTTGAATTAGAAAGGTGACAGTGTTATCGAATTTTCTACATTTTGAAACGATTCAAAGCGAACATATCAGTACTTGCTGTAAATATTTAACCTCGTGTACTTACAATAAATAATAATTTCTATCTAAAACTAAAAGGCAGATCGTCATCTGTAACGGATGTTATTTTTAATTTACAAGCTAGAATAATGCTATCAATTTAAAATTTGTTCATAATTTATTTTAAAAATAATTTCGGTGTAAATGTGTGAAAGAGCATAATATATAGACGTATCAGGAAATACAAAAATAAATAAAATATTTCAAGGAAAATCTGTTGCATAACATGCCTAACATCGTATCATAAACAGGCAAACAAGGATTGGGTTAGACAATACATGTCACACTGGAATAAAATTGGGAATGTATTATTCAGAAAATAATACAGTCATGAATAAAATTGGAATTTGGGATATCTGGAATTGCTATTGGAATAACCTCATGAAACAGACGACAAAAATTCTACATATATATATTTAAAAATTCTTCTGTATTTTTTTTTTAAATACCTCCATTTCGTGGAAAGTACAGATTTTCATTGTTCAAGCGGAAACTGACATATAATTTATAAATAAAATATACGTTATAAGTTAAAAAATATAAATGAAACTCAAAACAGGAAAATTATTTATTATTTGTGATAACTAGTGATAACATTTATATCAACTGTGAAACATGTTTGTTGAATAATATTTACTATTCAACAAAAACAAATTTATGACGACATATGGATGAAAAATGAATGGACAATTGTTTCCAGATAACATTTTCCAGTCAATTTATTCTAAATTTCCCACATATGTAACAGCAGGTTAAGTATTTATATATTATTATGGACTCTTTTGGATTACAGTTTATGGGCAGGAGAAATTAGGCACTATTTGTTTTAGTTAATCAGAAATTTTAGGATTGGGGGGATCTAAACCTAGCGTAAGCGGTAATCTTTTACGTGTTCTTTGGAGATACATTAAAAAATTTTATTGTGTCAAAAATTTCGTTTTTTTTTAATTTTCTCTTATTTATGTTGAAATTATGAAATTATGTTTTAATTTTTAAAAAATACTTTATTTGTAACACGGAACATTTATGCTTCATAGAGAGAAAGTCTGTATCGATTAAACAGGATTACTATGTATATTTAACAGGGTAATTTTATTATCAGATTTTTCTATAAAATCTACAAATTGTTTTTAGAATATATTTGATATAGGAGACTACAAGGCTTCTCCATTGTTCTGAGAGCGATTGGTGTAATGATCGATCCTCCCTAGTCCTTCTTGTCCGAAACAAAAAAGTAAAATTTGTTTGCGACCTATTGAGGGAGACCTGATTAGAGAATTCAGCACATATAATACAAATCAATGCGTTTACTATAAATAACTTAAGTTTTAAATTCTCCAGCATTAAACCTTGGCTTAAACTTGCTTTAGAACATTTTTGGTATCTTAATATCACCAAAATTGCAAAATTAGAAAGCAATATGATTGACGGAATAACTTCAAAAGGCCATACACAGAATATGATGTTTTCAGCAAACAATAACTTTTCAAAAACAGATTTGTTTTAAAGAAAACACGCTTTTTTATGTTACACAACAAAGGTAAATACAGATAATAAATAACATTGTATGTAACAATTAAATAGTTTTTCTTCCATTGTGATTAAACTTTTGAGATGCTGTATGATAGTGATGGTAGGTATCTTTTTATCGATTTTATCGATACTATGGCCAACTTGATTACATCGATACTATCAATTTTTATATCGATGTCGATTATATCGACACTATACATTTTTCTTCGACGTCTCTATAGTCAACAAATTGTTATTCTTAACCACATAAGATCAGATTTTATAGGCATAGAATAAGCATAAAAATTTAAGATTAGTTTTGCTGTTAGAATACTTTTGCTATAATATGACTAATTTTTCATTAACAGTTTCACATCAGCTTTTGAAACATTGGAGATCTTGATTAAGGTTTCAAGAAGAAACGAGGGAAGCCAAAAAAGCTTAAGGGACGTTTCATTCACCAAACGTCGATAAAAAATGGAAGCTCAAGACAATATAAAATGAAATAAAGAAAATTGCAGCACCGCCTGGCGGAGATAACTAGAACTAAAATTGCATTTATGTTCGCGTGTGTGTGTGTGTGTGTGTTTAGGGGGGTAAATCAAGAAGAATTTTCCAAGTTGTGTGATGATCGAACGCTTACAACTTGAGATATCGAATAAAGAAGAAATGTGCAGTATACCGCACATAATAAGGAAATTGCAGCACCCTGGAGAATAGAACAAGAACTAAAGGGTGTTGATGGTAGTGGGAAAAAAACTTATACGAATGTTTTAAGTTGTGTGAGTAAAGGAGCCATAGAACTCGAGATATTGAATAAAGAATAAATGTACACTTGAGATCCTCTCCAGAAGTATCTTTAATTTTTACTACTCTTCACATCGGCATCGCGGTCGGTTGGATGCATCGATTTGGGTAGGATTGCTCATTCTCATTATTTATGCGATCATGCTGTGCAATTTCGTATAAGGGCCTTTTTCTTCCTAGGTTCAAATGTTTTATTTTTAGTTTGCAGGCTAGTTATTTGCGTTTCTAGTTTATGAAGTTGTATTTTTCAAGTTCGTCCGTTCTGCCCTCCAGCCTCCCTCCAAATCATAATTTTCTTAAACATTGTCCGATTTGAACGGGGCCTTTTTTGACATCCTTTACAAGATTTTTGGTGACCAACTAAACATTGATATTATTATTTTCAAATCTTGTTGACCCCTATTTATGAACAATAATCAAAATTTTTGCATTTTTTACGGTTAAAATATTCCATTTGTGGTTTAAAAGCCACGTTATTCATGGTTGTCGTTATTTAAGCTGTATTTCTCAACTTAATTTCCGCCCGTCTCCCCAAGTCATAACGTTATGATAGTCTTGCTTAAAAGGGGCATTTTAAAACGTATTCCCAAATTATTTGTTTACCAAATAAACATTAATATTATTTCTCTTGTGACCACTTGGTAACCTTTATTTATGAACAATAAAAAAAAATCAGCTTTTATACAGTTTAAGCATTCTATCCTTGGTTTAAAGCTACGTTACTCAGGTTTCTGTGGTGATTTACGTTATTAATTGTCTTCGCCCCAATATGTAAATTATAAACGAAAATTTGTGAGAAAAGGAGAAAAATATTCCCGTGTGCTCTTGAATAGTTGTACTCATTATAAAGAAAGATATACTTTCATATCAGAAGTCTGCATAATATTTTTTGAGGAATGACAACAAATAGAAGTGACGGGGTCACATGATGCTTCAAGTACAGTTCATCCTTGATTGTCGTTAAGGATCTCGAAGCCGTAGAGGTCGTGCGATGTATTAAACGATACTGCCAATCTAGGTTCGGCTGGTAGATGTTTTATACTTATCGATACTAGGTTTTAATTTTTACCCGGTGGACATTGTACCCGTACCATTTTTCCCGGTGGACCTAGTCAACTGCCGTTCCGGTTTCATTATAGAGGGAAGAGGAACGATCACGTGCAGCCTGTTCCATGAGTGACGGCGGCCGCAAACAATTTTTCTTGAAAAGAGCAATTTTCTAATACAAAATTCAGCTTTATTTATAACGATGCCCTCAGCCGTCATCAACCGTATTAAACGCCCCAGCCCGTCTGATCCTACTTATCAATGTCCTAAACTTGCTAAAATTAGCTTTTATATTTTTCTGGTGGAATCTTCCGTAAATGGGGCTACTATCATTGCGGGCCAGTATTTAAAGGTAAGGCCTGTTACGCATGTAGCGCATGTTTTCCGCGAGTAGCGGCGGTCCACCCGTACGGGATGGCCGCCAAAAGCTATAATGTTACCGAAGCTGAAAAGGTTTTCCGACTTATTAAACGCCCCATCCGCATCAAACTTGGTGATTTATTTCTTAACCTTATTGAATTTAGCTTTTAATTTTTTCGTTGGTATCATCCGTAATAAAGGGTACTTCCTTCCAAATTGGGCCGTATTTCGGTCCGTTCACGAGCAGAAACGGCGAATAAATGAATAAGCTTGAAGCCACTATTGTCGTCCAATGCATTAAATGTTCATAGTTCGTGATTGGGCATATTTTCTTTTTGGGCCAGTTTTAAAATTAATGGATACTCGGTGGCGGCGTGCGCCACCTGTCCCACAATTACGGAATGCAAATTGTAAATTTGTTCCTATAAATATGATGAGAATATTCTGAGAAATGAGTTTACATCAGTAAAATCCCTTGTCATTAGTTTTCAATGAGTTACATTTTTTATTTTTTATTTTTATTAAAAAAAAAAAAAAAACACTTAGTCAATCATGCAAAGGATACGTCATATTTCTTTTCGAATAAAATTATTATTTACAATAATAAAATTCACAAATATCGTTTCTTAAACCAACCTTTATCAGGAGGAGATTAAATTTCAGAAGCATTGGTTTATTTACAAAATTTGTACATGAAATTTGATGTTCAGAAAAATCTGTAAATTGAGTAAATTTCTGTAATCAGAGTTACTTTTTTTTACCGTATACAACATATAATAATTTTGTAAAATATTTCTTCTGTAACTTATAACAATACTGACAAATCGTTGAACAGAAAATGAAATACAATATCTTTAAAACATTTCTTTGTAGTATAAAATTTACTTTCCAAAAATATCTCAAATATCTTTCTTTAAAAAGAAAAATATATTTTCCTATAACTAACAATTGAAAATCGTGAAGAAAATGATTTATTAATTTTTAGATTTATGATTTGAAAAGCATATTTTATTTCATATGATGTGTTATGTAATTGCACATTGATTACTATTGTGTAATTTGAGTTTGATTATAAACTAAATGGAAGAAACTGGCATTCCTATACGGCATTTAAAGTCTCTCAAAAAAACAAAAAAAAACATTGTTTGTAAAAAGAATGATTGATATTGTTTCAAAATATATTTGAAGTATATATAATAGTCCATTTGACCAAAACTATTATTGTCCATTCAAAAAAGTATATAAAAACTTTCTTTTATGATAAAATACAATTACGTAAAACATATATTTACATTAAAATAGTAATACATTCATGAAAACATTAGTAACAATATTTATAATATTTTTATATTTTGAATTTTGGCTTTTTATTACAGAATGCGTATATTTTCGGAATACAAAAGAAATTAATTAATCTTTTGCAGACGTTTCACATAAAATCACAATGAAGAGTAATAAATAGTTAATATATACGAAAGAAAAATTGTAGACTTGGATAAACAAAAAAAAGCGTATGTTTTTATTTTCGTAAGCCATTATTTATTTATATATATTTAAATTTTTCGCAACATGATCTTTTTTTAAAACACAGTGTACCATCGTTTCTCCATATCCCAACGAAAATTCAAATACAAGTTGTTATTATTCAAACAAACAAATATAGTTTTATTATTAAAATTAATTCATCAATATTATGTTAAAACATAAAAACACTTCAAACATTCTCGTTTTTGAACTAATATTCTTCTTTTCTTTTGAATTGAAAAATATTCATAATTCGCACATTCAGCAACAGATCCTCGTAGAAAATGTTTACTGCTAGAACCAAAAGAAAAGATATCTGATTAACGTACGCGACTATGCGAAATGGTTAGTAATCGCCGAGTGACCTTACTATGATATTTAGGTCACCTCTTTTTAAGTAGTTCAAGACTCGTATGTGCCGAAAATTACATTATCCGAGTGGTTAACGTAGATAATATTGGTTTCACATATAACATCCTGTCGAGATCATAATCTGACGAATATCTCCCCGCGGTAAGCATCTTCTGCAGTGATTTGTGTCACATGAATAAAACCAACAAACAGCCTTCAAGATCATTTCACACAAACACTCAAAATGATTTTTCAGGTTTCAGACACAGATAACTTTTAAACAGGCGGTCGCATGAAGTAAAAGAATAATAAATGTATCCGAAGAAATGTTTATTGATGAGAAAAAATTGCTTTGTCCCTAAGCAGTAAACTTTTTTTCGTACAAATTTATATAGATAACACGATAAATAGTGCAAAAAATCTAACAATTTAAAATTATTTCTTTATTTCTCCCTTTTTAAATAATTAATTATAGCTATTCAAAATTCCCTTTGATCAATGACCCGTAATAAATTAAACTGATATATTTCAAATAAGGGGTTAGAAAGCTCTTCATGATCACTTCGTTAAGTTTTATTATGAATTATAATGAATTCTATTTTAAAATTTAATTGCAATTAATTCTAATTTTTTTTACCAATTTCGTTTAGCAGCAATATTTAGTCTTTACACGAAAACGAAATTCCTTTCGTTATTATTAGTTATATAATCGATATGTAAATATTGTTGCATGTTATAATTTAAATCACTTCCATTTTGACATAATAATCTTACAAATTCCCCTATATGGTATCAGTAGCTAATCGACAAAATATAATACGAGATCTCGATGTACTCGACAAATGTTTACCAAGTGGCCAAATGATCGAAACCTTATAGGCAAAAGCTTCAAAATAGATTCAATATTTATCAGGATACGACTAACAAAAGTGGTTTGCTGTGAGGACAACACCTTCCTTACAACCAAAGAGAGTGAAGACTCTGGACGAAAATTTAGGAGATTTGGCGATGAATTTTCTTCTGTTTGGGAAAGATTTTTTATCAAATTCTAAATAAATTTATAGGAAGTTTGAAAAAGTGTCGTATGTATATGACGTAGATTATAAGACAAAAATTTATTTTGTGTCTAGCGCATCTTACAATCGCGACAGATTTATAGCAGCACAATAAAGATACTTTAAATGGGTGTAAAAATAACTCATTTCGTTACCCCGAGCAGCTTACATTGAACTAAATATATAAGTTTCGCGCTAAGCAATCTGTATTACAAGCTTCCAACAGCAAACTGACAGTATATTTCTATACTAAAAAAGTTGAACGATTTTTTAGAAATTTGTAATTATATATGCCATAGGCTTATTGGGAAAAAAGCGTAGACTGTTTGCAAAGAGCACGAGTAATTGCAGAATCAGCCCCATTTTCCCTATCGACCTCATCTTTTTCAGGCTTATTGCAAAATAGTCTATGAATGTTTAGGCTAAGTGGAGAATGAACATTTGTTTTTCAATCAGACTGATTTCTTTTTTTAGACTAATTGCAGTTAGCCTATGCAGCTTTAGGCTAATTAAAATATGACCACCTGTTTGTCCAAAGAATCTACACTGCTCAAAATAATTAAAGGATATTTGAAGTTTTATATAAAATAAAGATATAAACTAAATTTTTTTTGCCGAAAATAGAAGAAGAGAATCACAAATGCAAATTTTTCTGGTTTTCAAACTGTGGAGTATGCAAATTTTGAGTTCGACGTCAAAAACGTCGCTTCAGCGGCAGCGAATGAAATTTGACTTTCAACTGGATAAAAGAGAATGAAGACAAGGATGATCGGCATTCAGTGATTGCTTTGTTTCGATGAGTACGATGTCTCAGCGAAGTCATTTGACAGATTCAGAAGCTTGGAGAATTGTTGATAGGTTAGAAGGGGGCCAAACTCAAGACGAAGTAGCGCAAGCCATTGGAGTGTCACAAAGTGTCATTTCCAGGATCTGGAACCGTATTTTGGAGAGTGGATGTGCAGGCCGAAGACCAGGGCAAGGTCGTAGACGGGCAACAACGCCCAATGAAGATCGGTATTTAGCGTTAACAGCTCGGAGATACCGAAACATGAACGCTACTCTTCTCCAACAACACCTTCGCTCGGCTACAGGCACCACGATTTCAACTCAGAATGTCCGAAACCGGCTCCATTCTGTAGGTCTGTATGCTCGCCGACCGATGGTATGTGTTAGATTAACATCAAGGCATCGTCGCGACCGCAGGGAGTGGGCAACCGAGCATGTCAACTGGAGGAGAAATGAATGGAGCAATATTCTGTTTTCTGACGAGTCCCGTTTTTCTGTGCATCCGGATAATAGGCGTACTTTCATCTGAAGGGACCGTGGCAGTAGGAATAATCCTGCGTTCGTGCACGAAAGTGTCAGATTTGGCGGTGGAGGAGTGTTGGTGTATGGTGGCATCTCCATTGACGGGCGCACTGACCTCTACATCATTCGAGATGGAGCTCTGACTGGTCGCCGATATAGGGATGAGATCCTCAGACCTATTGTAGTCCCTTACGCTGCAGCAATCGGAGATAACTTCATTTTAATGGACGATAACTGCAGGCCACATCGTGCAAACCTGGTGGAGGATTTCCTTTTCGAGGAAGGAATCGTTCGAATGGAATGGCCAGCGTGTTCTCCAGACATGAATCCAATCGAGCACGTTTGGGACGCTCTAGGAAGACGAGTTTCTGGCCGCCAACAACCCCCACAAACTCTCCAAGAACTGGAAAGAGCTCTTCCGGAAGAGTGGGGCAGAATACCCCAACTCGTCATTAATAGCCTCATTGAGTCCATGCCTCAAAGGTGTTCAACGTTGCTGGCCGCCCGTGGAAAATGATTTTCTTTGAAGAAAACACCTTTTCTTATTCTTTTTTTCTCATATGCACAAATTGTGTTTTTCCTTTTGTACACAAATGCGCAATAAAATGCATTTTTTTCTGCCAAACATGTGTAATTTATTCTCATATTACCTACTATGTCTGTCGACCATGTATCAATCAGCTAAAAAGTTTCCCAGATACAAAATCCACCTAAAACTGCAATATCCTTTAAATGTTTTGAGCAGTGTAGTTTCATCCAGATTAATAGCAGTAAGTCCACGGTAGTGAATGTTTATGCATACTTTTAGCCACAGGAAAATACAAATAGCCGCAGGAAATTAAAATGCTTATAAAAATGTATAAGAAAACTGACTTATTTACAGATTTCTTTAAAACGATAGAGTGCCAAATGTTATTGAAAACTTGTTTTTTATTCTGAGGGGGATATTTTTCGCAAACTTTTTACTTGTACTTGTGCACAAGTATAAGTACAATCTCCAGGTTAGGAATATTTTAAAAGTTTTCTCAACATCTCGTAAAGAAAATGGAATGTTAATGAAAATTTTTATAAAACATATGTATCGAAATTTCTGTATTAATGAAATCTGAAAATGAGGTAAATTTTTGTTGTGATATTTTCTAAACATTACGTAGAGAAAATGGGTTGTTGAATAATATATATATATATATATATATATATATATATATAATGAATATATGAAAATTTCTGCCATAATGAAATGTACAAATTGTTTTAAATGATTTTGCAGTGTTTCGTAGAAAAGAGAAATTAACGAATGAAAAGTATTAAAACATAAATGCAAGTAAAATGCTTTACTAATGAAATCTGCAGATGAGGCATATTTTTGTGCTTTCCGTGCATTACGTAGAGAAGATGTGTTGTTGAATTATAAATATAAAATAAATATATGAAAATTTCTGCAATATTGAAATCTGCAGATGACGTAGATTTTTAATAATTTCCAGCTCACACAATATGGGTCGCTGAATTACTTAAAAATATATATGAAAATTTCTGTATTAATGAAATCTACAGATGAGGCAGAATTTTAATGTTTCTCAAATTTACGTAGTGAAGGTTGCTACTAAGATGACTTATAAACATATATATGAAAATTTCTGAAATAAATAATGAAATGAGCAAATGACGCAGATTTTTAAAGTTTCCCAAGTATTATGTAGAGAAGATGGATTTCTGATTGAAAATTATTATAAAACATGTATATGGGAAGTTCTGTATTAAGGTGCCTGACTACGTACGGAGCAACTTTTTTCTAAAAATACTATTTAATTATCTTTTGAACTTATTTTTATTAAGATTATGAATAGGAACTGTGAAAAAAGCAAAACATATTTCATTCATTGATGAAATTTTGGTAAATGGGGGATTTTGTGGTAAAATTTAGTGAAATTTTGACCAATACGCAAAACGCATTACAGAAAAATATCTTGTAGGCTTCTTAATTTCCTTTTTACACGTCTTACTTATGACATTGCTGAAGGCAATGAACTAAAATCTAAGAGATATTTTAAATATTTCAAAATCTATGGCATATTGCACCTTTTTACATGCTGATTTTCATAAAATTCATCGATGTTCTTTCACGAAAACATCCATAAAACAAAAAATTCTTATTCTGAAATTAAATTGTTAGTGCATTGCATTTACAATAGGGTAAACAACATGCAATTTAAATTTCATATTGATATTCCAATAACTTTTTGAGAAATCCTGTTTTGCGTATGGAATTTTCCCCAAAAATTACATTTTCTAAAAAATGTATTTAAAGTTTAGATTTATTTTTTACTACAAGAATATACACAGTAATATGCATCTAAACTTCACTGTTTTTATGAGCCATATTCTTTTTTTCAAGTATTGAGCCTTTTTTTACTTCTAGAAGGCCATATTTTTGCTTCCCCCCTCCCAGTTAGTACCTTTAAATAGTACTTCCGGTTCTTCAAACAGTACTTCCGGTTTTGAGTGACAGATGTTGAGTTGTTTAAAAACCACTATAATTCCAGTTCTATTTATCGTACAATAAAAATAAATGCAGTTTTGCAAAGGTAAAAAGTTGGACTGTAATAAAATGTAATAAACTTGTTTTGACACTTTTCGTCGAAAACCTTTTTTTAAACGTTGTCAGATACCTTAATAAAACGAGCAGACGAGACATATTTTTAATTTTTTTCTCAACATTACGTAGAGAAATTGGTTGATAATGAAACTACTTATAAAATCATTATAATAAAATTTCTGCAATAATAAAATATCCAGACAAAAATAATTCTAATGTTTTACCAGCATTACGTAAGAGAAGTTGGGTTGCTGAATGAAAAAAAATATGAATAAATTAAATGTAAAAAAAATAAACATGCTTTCATTAAAATTTACAAAAAGTCGACTTATAAAGCACAAATGTGAGTGTCTCTCAATGCTGTCGTCATAATGATGCGGGCAACAATGTAGTTAAAATGAATGAATGTTACAACAATGGAGCTATTTTTTTGTCAATTAAACAATCGCAACACTATTTCTATGGGGAAAATGCAAGTTCGGGACGATGTTGGCCCCCTCCCTTAGGGATCTAATTGAAAAAAAAATCAATGTCCATGGAATACATATATATTCCAAATTTCAAATTCCCATGTTAACAGAAAGTGATTGAAAAATTAGTAACGGGATTTGACTGCCGCATGCATACAGAAATGTAAGTTAAAAGAAAGCATGCAAAATTATATTTCTGTAACAATGAAATCTGCAGATTAAATATATTTTTAAAAACCTTCTGAACATTATCTAAAGTAGAGAGGTTGCTGAAGGACAACAAAATAATAAGGGATTTATTTTATTAGCAGACACTTTATTTCTATTAGTTAAAATTTGCCCTCACCCCCGAAAAAAATTGCATAAACATATGCAGGCAAGAGAGAATATTATTTCCCCCCTAGCATTACGTAGAAATAATATTTTGTTAAATGTGTAATCTGAGAAACTCAGGCGCAATGCGAGCATATTTTGTATTTTAAATGCACTGCGGACTTAAAATTAAAATAAAATAATCACTAATATCGGATAACCAGAAGAATAAATAAATCATATTAGCCAAACCGATAGTATCTATATATACGTGCTGTCACTAATTTCTTTCATCAACCTATATACTTTATGTAATGCTGAAAAAAAAGATGAAAAAATTTCCTCATCTGCAGATTTTATTGATACAACAATTTTCATCTCTATTTTTTAATATTATTTTCACTTAGAAACCTATTTTTACTGCGTAAAGCAGGAAAAAATGTAAAACTCTGCCTCATTTGAAGACTTCATTAATACAGAAATTAAAATATTTATTTTCTTTCATCAACCCTTCATCTCTATATTATAATAGGAAAGTATTAAAAATTTACCTCATCTGCAGATTTCATTAGTGCAGACGTTTTCATACATATTTGTCATAATTATTTTCATAAGCAACCCATCTTCTCTACGTAATTTTGGAGAAATATTAACAATATTCCTCATCTGTAGATTCCTTTTATACTGCAATATTTCTGATATATGTTTTATACTTATTTTTATCCTCATCCTATTTTCTCTGTTTAATACTGGGGTAATGTTTAAATCAGCTTCATCTGCAGATATTATTCTTATTTCTGTTCAGGTATTTTTTGAAATATATACCCTTGAAATATAAATGAAGTATTCACTAACTTTAGACGCTCAGTCGCGTTGATGAAATCTGCCAATAACACAGTTTTTTATGCATTTGTTTAAATATTTTCTTTTCCTGTTCCAATATTTCATGCTAAAAGTATGCATAAACATTCCCTTCCTAGGACTTATTGCAATAAACCTGGGAGTAAACAAAGCTGGGCAAACATCTGTTAATTATCTAATTAGCCTAACTCTGCACAGGTTATTTAAATAAGCGTGACAAATATCAGGCTAATTAAACATATACAGGGTGATTAGAAAAATGAGTATACATTTGAAAAATTAATAATTCACGAAATAATGTAGGTACAGAGGTAAAAATTGACACACATGCTGGGAATGACATGGGGTTTTATTGTAACCACGCAAAAAAAGGGTTAAAAATAAGGCCGACAGATGGCACTGAACAGCGAAACGTCAGTGACTCTGCCTGAGAATCGTGTATAAAAGGAGCTGTAATGAGAGAGAGAATCAGATGCACCAGCAATCGCAGCATGTTGACGTTACCAGAAAAGGCAAACTTAGTGAAGCTCTACTATCAAAATGGGGAATCTGCCGCGATCGACCGACATCAATAGGCATGCTAAAAGACAACATCCAATGCCAATTTCTCACCATAACTACAGATATGCTGCACAGTGCTGTGCACAACATTGTCCCTCGGCTACAGCTATTGTTGCGGGATGACGATGGACATGTTGAGCATTCATTCTGAAGAACATCGTCTTTGCTTTGTCATAATTTTTTATGCTAATTATTGCTTTTCTGATCACACGAAGCGCCATCTTTCGGCCATTTAATGAACTGTTTTGTGGATACAATAAAACTCCATGTCATTCGAAGCATGTGTGTCAATTTTTACCTCTCTACCTACATTATTCCGTGAATTATTAATTTTTCAAATGTATACTCCTTTTCTTATCACCCTGTATATATTATTTTCCAATTAGCTTACACTGAGAAAAATGACACTTTCAAATCTGAGTAAATCGATGTTTTCATTTTTTTCTGAAACTTTTTATTTCAAATACGACGAATCAGTGTTTTCAGTTCTGAAATACCAGAAATACTCAGAATATTGAAACATGGACATACTCAAAACTGAGAACATAGAGGTCAGTTGATACTCATTTGTGAAACATGGACATACTCAAAAATGATTAGAATCAGTTTAAACTCATTTTTTAAACATGGACATACTAAAAAATGAGCACATAGTAGTCAGTTCATACTCATTTTTCAAACATGGACGTGTTCAAATATGAGCACATGATGTTTTATTCTTGAGTGTGTGCACGTTTTCAGAAATGACTATATACATGTTTCAAACTTGTGTAATTTTGATTCGGAGCCATTTTAACTATGCGACATACTCAGATTTGAGTATTTTTTGCTCAGATTTGAAAATGTCATTTTTAGAGTGTAAAACCGGTTAGACTCTTTCCAATAGGCCTGAAAAAGATCAGGCCGGCTGGAAAAAGTGAGATATTCTCCAATTAAGAATTATAGATCTTTGCAAATATCCGAATTTCTTAAATAACCTACAACATATTTTGGCACGATTAAATCTAATCAATTACATTGAAGTGATAAAGAGCACATATCGAATATTTATGAAACAGAGTTCAAAGATCAATCATGCTGTTAGGTAACATCGAGGTATAATATAAATATTCAAATTAATTTATTGTTAGAATACTCAATACATCGATACTGTATATATATTTTTTTTTTTATCTCTGCTCCTAACTTTTCATATATTATTATACAATAATGTTTATCTTTTTTTCTCATGTTCATGAATTATCCCTTACATAAAATTTATTGGATTATACAATATTTTAACATATACTTCGAAAAAAACCTGTATAAAGAAACATTTTGCATTTAAAACTTAAGTATAAAAGAAATAGAAATTGTACAATTTACTGTTATTACATTTTAAAATTCAAAACTTGCATAGTATTAAAATACAAAAATAATTTTACCATTATTTGTAATGCTCTTTAAAACTGTTTTTTAAACCCCTTTAGAAGAAAAAACGGTAATTAAATACCTCATAATTTACTTAATGATTTTAGCATACTTTAACGTAAACTTTTAAACCTAATTTTTTAAGGGTACATTAAAGTTCCATAAAATACATGTACGCGAGAAGTAATGCTATAAAGTAAGTATCTTAATTTCTAGAATGAAAAAAGTTTTTTTCAGAAATGCAATAACATTAAAAATACGTATAGAATAAAATACCCTTTTATTCTATAATTTAATGTTTTTAATTTTTTACTTTAGTGAAAAATTACGATACATTAAGTAGAATTCAAGTGAGCTATTTTTCGATAGCATATTATAAAAAATTATTTTCAAAAGAAATTTATTTCATTGGATGTATATTATTATTTGTTTAAAGTTTGCTTGCATAATTTATTCTAATGACACTTTCTATATATATAAAATTAAAAATTGTCTATTGTTTTTATAAAATGATTTATAGATAACATTATATTTTATACCTCTACACTGTTAAATTTTAATTAAAAAAATATGTTTACGCACTATCCAAATCTGCGCATTTATACACATAAACATGTATCCACTGCCACGGTTTTACTATAAGTTCTTTAATATTAATTTATGAACGCTGTTCCAAAAGATTTATGTTTGTAACTGTTAAAACGCTTTCTAAATTACAAAGGCTCCGAAACAGATTAAAGTATGAAGGAATTCAGTGTTACTTTCGACTACTCTAAACTCATTTTAATTATAGAGTAAGTTTTAAAAATTAATTTTTACAATAGATTTGCCCTTATAACATTTTTAGATAAACATGCATAATTTTCTTGTGCACAAAATTTGTGGAACTTGAGCTCCATCCACGGTACCGAAATTGGGTATTTCGCATTTAGTACAATACTTATATGTGTATGTAAAATAATTCTTTTTGAAAAGGTTTTGAATTTATAAATATTTATTTTTTAATCAAATTTTATTTATCAAAGTGCTTGTTCATATAAATCTCTAATTTAAGTTTTTTTATTGCACATATTATATTAAATGTATTAAAGTTATTAAATTAAAAAGTATTTAGCATTTAAAAGTACTTTATATAGTAGAATTGAAAATAATTTCTAAATTGCAAGATATTTTCAATGGAATTAAGAAAATATATATTAGCTGTTATTTTCTGCTTTCTGTTTACTGATATATGCTTTAATGTATTCAGTACATATTATGAAATTAGTGCAAAGAAAATGAAAGTTTGGAACTCCTGTAATGATTATTTCTATAATAATAATTTTAAAAAAATCACATTTTCTGATTTCTTGATCTTAAATTCTACTTGTTCTTAAGTTCTCATTGTAATTTGTTGTTACTATCTTTATTTCAATTTCTTGTTCTTAAGTCTTGTAATTGATTATTCTTATCATTCTTGTAATTTCTTCTTCTTAAATTCTTTATAATTCTTATTTTTAAGTTGAAATCTAACATTATAAATAATATAGTATAATATTTGTATACATTTTCGTAAATCGAGTTTTTGTATAAAACGGAAATCAATATTGAACAATGGAATGAATTCTATAGCATTATGTGTCTTAGAAACAAATACTTTCACTTTTTACTAATTAATTTTTGTTCTTTAATTATGAATATTATTTTTTTTAGGCCGACATGGAAATTGATACTTAAGAGGAATATTTAATAAAATAAACTGATAAATAATACAATTTTCAAAGTAACACTGACGAAGAAGTGTATCTATTGAAATATTTACATCTTTACTATTTTAACGCAAACATAATGATTGGTAAATATATATTTCATTGAAGTAGTTTTCCATCGGAATGAAAACATTATGCACGTCGGGAGTCGAAGCCAGAAAATCTGGCTTAAATTTACAATGCTCTGTCTTTTTAACTACATGAACAGACGCGTAGCTGATAAAAATCACTCTGACATCATTTTCGCTATAGCAACTTATCTGCCAATCACAGCGCAGAAAAATAAGCCACAGGTAAAGGAACTTATATAAGAAACGTATATAAATTTATATAATTTAGCACAATCATATTGAGTATTTAACACATCATACATTGAATGTTTTCTGACTGAATGAAAATGTTACAAGAAGAGGAGTCTAACCTAGAACTTTTGAATTAATTGCCAACGCTCTTCCAATTGTCTGGACGTATTTTCACTGAAACGGACACCTTTTTAATATATACTATATTTGTCATTGAGTATGATTGTTTAAAAAATATGAAGTATTTCTACGTTTTCATCAATTAATTGAGTTATTTCCCTGCGGCTAATTCTGTTGAGATGCTATATGACAGATCAGATGCTATAGCCAAAAAACTGAGTAATTTTTGTTATCCGGTTGTAGGTCAAAGTAGCATAATTATACTATGCTTTAACGTAACTGTACTTTTATTTTAACATAAAAAGTACTATTACTTTAACGTAACTGTGTTATTACTTTATCGTAGTATATTAATATTATATAAGGAATTTTATAACTTAACAAACATGAACGAATAAACATAATTTCGCAAAAGACAAATTCTTCTATCATTGTTGTGTTTACAAAGTCAAATACAAAAGTAACATAATTGCACCATGAGTTTAGCATAATTATATGTTACATTTCTTCATGTTTTACCGTCAAGGATTTTGTTTGAATATTTTTATACCTTAATATATTGTAGTACGTATGGAAAAGAACTGTTTCTGTTTAGTTAAGATTAAAATAATTAATAAAGAAGATGTCAGAACTCATACTTCCTGATATTGTTCTTAAAACCGCTATTACGGTTCTGAAAGTTATTGTTTTAAACAAAAACACTAAGTTTAATGAAAATTATACGCACACACACAAACCGACCGACACACCCACACACCCACCGACACACACAAACATAATCTGAATTAAAAAAATGGTTTAGTATTAATTAGTTTATACAGCATAACAATTTTTGAAATAAATGGTCAACGGAAATTTATAGCAGATTATCCTAGTTGTACAGCATTGAGCTGATAAATTAATTTACAAAAGTACTTTTTTCAGATTACCTGTACATTGTGCTAAACTTCTGTTAATATCTTTAATTGATATCTGAAGATATAACCTGATTTCGTAAATTATGAATGGATGAAATCAGTGTCGGCGGATTAAAATCAGTATAACTTAACAGCGATAGCTCGATAACGATTGAAATTAAGTAACGATTTATGATTTGACAACTTTAGATAACTAATATTTATGCCACAAATTTTATAGATGGATATTGAAATTTAGATGAGACAGTGAAAACAAATTATTAGGATTTAAGCCTTATAAAATTATTTTCTTGCATTTTATTAAATTACATTCCTGTAGTATGTTAAATTTAAATTAATATATTAATTCTAATATATATATATATATTTAGAACTCCGCCGCCAACCCACTGAGAAAGCAGTGATTATCACTTGTGATAATCCCAAGATAAAGGAACATTTGGGTGTCCAACGCTTCCGGAGCGACGATGACGTCAATGAAGAGGTGAATTGCTTCCTCAGCGGGTTGGCGGCGGATTTCTACGTCATTGGATACAGAAATTGGAGCACCGTCTACAAAAAAGCGTAGAAAAAGATGGCGATTATGTAGAAAAAAAGAGAAAACTTTCTTCTTTCCAACGATGTAAATTTCTATGAGAATACACAATGTTGTCTATTTGTAAATTTGATGGGAACCTTATTTCTGTAATCGGTTTTTTCGTATAAGAATGTAAATACTTTTCTATAAATGTATTAAAATGACACAGTTTCTTCATTTAAGTGTATTTGGAGCTAAACCATCTTCTATAATACAGATATTTTAATTTCAAGAGCAATATTAAAAGATAAAATATATAATATGGTCTTATAAATCTGATGTCACACTCTATAAGATGCTCACAGGGTGACGTCAAATTGACTTGAATGGAACGGTTGCTATTATTTATTTCCTGTTCCGTTTGTATATCACAGCTATATCTTACATATATACATACCTTATATATACATTATTGCTAAGCGTTTTATTTCTTTAGATGCTGTGGTAAAGGTTCTACGATTTATATTATATAGGAACAAAAAACATAGCAACAGTGTTAGATATATTTTTGTGTATAAAAAAATTTCATGAGTATCAGCACGACTGAATGCTTCTAAGAAACGTACGCCATTCTCACCTAAAGATTGCATGTCTAATGTTTATGAATGTAAAAATGTAATTTTATTTTTAAAAATAATTGTTTTGTCATCCGTGGGGGCTATAAAATACACACAATATTTCCAAAACATACGCAAAATTACATTTAAGCACAATAATATTGAGTATTTAACACATCATACATTGAATGTTTTCTGACTGAATGAAAATGTTACAAGAAGAGGAGTCTAACCTAGAACTTTTGAATTAATTGCCAACGCTCTTCCAATTGTCTGGACGTATTTTCACTGAAACGGACACCTTTTTAATATATACTATATTTGTCATTGAGTATGATTGTTTAAAAAATATGAAGTATTTCTACGTTTTCATCAATTAATTGAGTTATTTCCCTGCGGCTAATTCTGTTGAGATGCTATATGACAGATCAGATGCTATAGCCAAAAAACTGAGTAATTTTTGTTATCCGGTTGTAGGTCAAAGTAGCATAATTATACTATGCTTTAACGTAACTGTACTTTTATTTTAACATAAAAAGTACTATTACTTTAACGTAACTGTGTTATTACTTTATCGTAGTATATTAATATTATATAAGGAATTTTATAACTTAACAAACATGAACGAATAAACATAATTTCGCAAAAGACAAATTCTTCTATCATTGTTGTGTTTACAAAGTCAAATACAAAAGTAACATAATTGCACCATGAGTTTAGCATAATTATATGTTACATTTCTTCATGTTTTACTGTCAAGGATTTTGTTTGAATATTTTTATACCTTAATATATTGTAGTACGTATGGAACAGAACTGTTTCTGTTTAGTTAAGATTAAAATAATTAATAAAGAAGATGTCAGAACTCATGCTTCCTGATATTGTTCTTAAAACCGCTATTACGGTTCTGAAAGATATTGTTTTAAACAAAAACACTAAGTTTAATGAAAATTATACGCACACACACAAACCGACCGACACACCCACACACCCACCGACACACACAACCATAATCTGAATTAAAAAAATGGTTTAGTATTAATTAGTTTATACAGCATAACAATTTTTGAAATAAATGGTCAACGGAAATTTATAGCAGATTATCCTAGTTGTACAGCATTGAGCTGATAAATTAATTTACAAAAATACTTTTTTCAGATTACCTGTACATTGTGCTAAACTTCTGTTAATATCTTTAATTGATATCTGAAGATATAACCTGATTTCGTAAATTATGAATGGATGAAATCAGTGTCGGCGGATTAAAATCAGTATAACTTAACAGCGATAGCTCGATAACGATTGAAATTAAGTAACGATTTATGATTTGACAACTTTAGATAACTAATATTTATGCCACAAATTTTATAGATGGATATTGAAATTTAGATGAGACAGTGAAAACAAATTATTAGGATTTAAGCCTTATAAAATTATTTTCTTGCATTTTATTAAATTACATTCATGTAGTATGTTAAATTTAAATTAATATATTAATTCTAATATATATATATATATATTTAGAACTCCGCCGCCAACCCGCTGAGAAAGCAGTGATTATCACTTGTGATAATCCCAAGATGAAGGAACATTTGGGTGTCCAACGCTTCCGGAGCGACGATGACGTCAAAGAAGAGGTGAATTGCTTCCTCAGCGGGTTGGCGGCGGATTTCTACGTCATTGGATACAGAAATTGGAGCACCGTCTACAAAAAAGCGTAGAAAAAGATGGCGATTATGTAGAAAAAAAGAGAAAACTTTCTTCTTTCCAACGATGTAAATTTCTATGAGAATACACAATGTTGTCTATTTGTAAATTTGATGGGAACCTTATTTCTGTAATCGGTTTTTTCGTATAAGAATGTAAATACTTTTCTATAAATGTATTAAAATGACACAGTTTCTTCATTTAAGTGTATTTGGAGCTAAACCATCTTCTATAATACAGATATTTTAATTTCAAGAGCAATATTAAAAGATAAAATATATAATATGGTCTTATAAATCTGATGTCACACTCTATAAGATGCTCACAGGGTGACGTCAAATTGACTTGAATGGAACGGTTGCTATAATTTATTTACTGTTCCGTTTGTATATCACAGCTATATCTTACATATATACATACCTTATATATACATTATTGCTAAGCGTTTTATTTCTTTAGATGCTGTGGTAAAGGTTCTACGATTTATATTATATAGGAACAAAAAACATAGCAACAGTGTTAGATATATTTTTGTGTATAAAAAAATTTCATGAGTATCAGCACGACTGAATGCTTCTAAGAAACGTACGCCATTCTCACCTAAAGATTGCATGTCTAATGTTTATGAATGTAAAAATGTAATTTTATTTTTAAAAATAATTGTTTTGTCATCCGTGGGGGCTATAAAATACACACAATATTTCCAAAACATACGCAAGATTGCATTTAATGCTACGCCATTTAATTTGCATTTTTTGTCTTATTGTGAGAGAAATTGTATATTATTTTGTACCCCCCACCAACGTAAACGTGCATTCTAATTTTTAAAGCTGAAGAATTTTACTAAAAGTAAAGTAATATATTATTTCCGATTGTCGTTTTAAGGAATTTAAGAGCCTACACTAGCCACGCGAAGAAACGCTCACGCTAATGTTAAGTCTATGAGAAGGTTATCCCGCGATTTTTCGCTCGCATTTTAATACTTTTAAATGATTTTGTTGCATACGATAGCTGACGTCGATATCTATCGTTGTTAGTTTTTACTTTTTTGATTTTGGCTCCAGATTTTTTATATAAGGGTACTTTAATTTTCAGAACCGGTTCCAACCGGTTCCAAAATTTAAAATGTCCGCCTATAAAAAAGTTTAACCAAATTCAAAAAAGTAAAAACTAACAACGTTGAAGATCGACCTCAGCTATCCTACGCAAAAAAATCATTTAAAAATATTAAAATGCGAGCGAGAAATCACGGGATAACCTTCCCATAGACTTAACATTAGCGTGAGAGTTTCATCGCGTGACTAGTGTAGGCTCTTAAGGCGCAAATGCATAGAGCTCCGTTATTGTAATGACCGTATTTTGAGGATATTGCATTTCCATTTATTTTATCCGACAGGCTTCAATAGGTTAAGTAGCAATTAATTCAATATGTTTAAATAGGTTCAATAAGCTTCAATAGGTTAGCTTCAACAGGCTTTAACGGGCAAAGTCGGACGAGTCCCTTAGTATTGACTATAGTTCTTACATATGTCTAGGAAATTTACTTTTCTACCTTTCTGACTTTTGATTTTATGAATATTACCATACAATTAATTTTGAATGTGGAGTAAATGAAATTAAAAAACACAAAATTTTTCTAAAAAACTATTTTTGTAATCCAGTATACCTTCATCTCAACTACTCCCTACATTCTTTACTCGGTGAATATATGCAATATTTTAGTACTAGGTTAACATTTATCAGTTGACGTTTATAATACCAAATGTAAAGGGAGCTTTTGTTAAACTTGTGTAATGGTTTACCTACCTTAGCTAATTAGAAATCCTATTCATTATGTACTAGAAATATATAATGAAACACATACATACTAAAATTCTATTTAAGTTGTGCATTGAGAAAATCTATTTATGTAAACTAATTTGTTAAAAAAAATCTTATTGACATAAGCAATAGTTTACACATTTCATCATGAATCTGGTGATGAATTCTAATATTCTGAAAGTTTTAATGGTAATATAAATGAGGCAGCTCTTAAAAACTGAATAAAATAATTTTTGAATTCTATTTAAATTTCAGCGATTCATGAATAAATTTGATTTACGCTTTTCAAATATCTATGCAGAAGATTTAGAAATAATTACTAATATATGTATTTAAATATTAAATTCAGTGTTTAAATAATCCCAAATGATTACGCTCTATCTAATTAGCGTTCTTAAAATAAAACGTTTTATTTAAGGAAATGTTTGTTTAAGGATATTTACTTTTATATAAATGGTTTAAATAAATATTAAAAATAATATGCTCAAAACAATCATAAGAATTTTTATTTTATTTAATGCAAATACATTCTTCAAAATCGCGAATCAGTGAATGAAAATAAAAAAATAATAATAAATTTCAATAATTCGTAGCTAGTAAATATTTAAAGTTGACATTTTCGTAAAAAGTATAAAATACATAGTTGTATTATTGTCAATAATACCAAAACATCAAATATGCGTATTAAAAAAAATAGGAAAATGCGATATTTGCGTGAATATTGACTTTTGTTATTCGCTATTAAACATTAAAAAATATATTTTTTTGAAATACATTGAGCTAACAATGTTATTGAAATAATTTTGCAAACTAAACTCTTCTGCGAAGTAATTAGAAATTTAAATTATTTTTGAATTATATAATTACACTTAAAGATGTTGCTCATAAGTGAATATAATTAATATTTAAAATAAAAAAGTTCTTGAAATTTTGATTTTGTAGGCTCAACTTTCTCTATGATTCAAAAAATTCTCTTTCTTGCGTGTAAAAAACTAGCCGGTCGCTTCTGAGTGGGGCATGTGATTCTGCAGCGTACTGTCTTGACTTCCCTTGGTGCCCAGAAATTGCATTTTACATATATATATATATATATATATATACTGCTCAAAACAATTAAAGGATATTGCAGTTTTAGGTGGATTTTGTATCTGGGAAACTTTTTAGCTGATTGATACATGGTCGACAGACATAGTAGGTTATATGAGAATAAATTACACATGTTTGGCAGAAAAAAATGCATTTTATTGCGCATTTGTGTACAAAAGGAAAAAACACAATTTGTGCATATGAGAAAAAAAGAATAAGAAAAGATGTTTTCTTCAAAGAAAATCATTTTCAGTAGGGGGTATGGTTTCCACGGGCGGCCAGCAACGTTGAACACCTTTGAGGCATGGACTCAATGAGGCTATTAATGACGAGTTTGGGTATTCTGCCCCACTCTTCCAGAAGAGCTCTTTCCAGTTCTTGGAGAGTTTGTGGGGGTTGTTGGCGGCCAGAAACTCGTCTTCCTAAAGCGTCCCAAACGTGCTCGATTGGATTCATGTCTGGAGAACACGCTGGCCATTCCATTCGAACGATTCCTTCCTCAAAAAGGAAATCCTCCACCAGGTTTGCACGATGTGGCCTGCAGTTGTCCATTAAAATGAAGTTATCTCCGATTGCTGCAGCGTAAGGGACTACAATAGGTCTGAGGATCTCATCTCTATATCGGCGACCAGTCAGAGCTCCATCTCGAATGATGTAGAGGTCAGTGCGCCCGTCAATGGAGATGCCACCATACACCAACACTCCTCCACCACCAAATCTGACACTTTCGTGCACGAACGCAGGATTATTCCTACTGCCACGGTCCCTCCAGATGAAAAAACGCCTATTATCCGGATGCACAGAAAAACGGGACTCGTCAGAAAACAGAATATTGCTCCATTCATTTCTCCTCCAGTTGACATGCTCGGTTGCCCACTCCCTGCGTTCGCGACGATGCCTTGATGTTAATCTAACACATACCATCGGTCGGCGAGCATACAGACCTACAGCATGGAGCCGGTTTCGAACAGTCTGAGTTGAAATCGTGGTGCCTGTAGCCGAGCGAAAGTGTTGTTGGAGAAGAGTAGCGTTCATTTTTCGGTGTCTCCGAGCTGTTAACGCTAAATACCGATCTTCATTGGGTGTTGTTGCCCGTCTACGACCTTGCCCTGGTCTTCGGCCTGCACATCCACTCTCCAAAAAACGGTTCCAGATCCTGGAAATGACACTTTCTGACACTCCAATGGCTTGGGCTACTTCGGCTTGAGTTTGGCCCCCTTCTAACCTAACAACAATTCTCCAAGCTTCTGAATCTGTCAAATGACTTCGCTGACACATCGTACTCATCGAAACAAAGCAATCACTGAATGCCGATCATCCTTGTCTTCATTCTCTTTTATCCAGTTGAAAGTCAAATTTCATTCGCTGCCGCTGAAGCGACGTTTTTGACGTCGAACTCAAAATTTGCATACTCCACAGTTTTAAAACCAGAAAAATTTGCATTTGTGATTCTCTTCTTCTATTTTCGGCAAAAAAAAATTCGTTTATATCTTTATTTTATATAAAACTTCAAATATCCTTTAATTGTTTTGAGCAGTATATATATGTATATATATATATATATATATATATATATATATATAAGTCAGTAAATAAATATTTCGTGACATTAATAATATTTTTTCGTAAACCCTCTGACAAAATACTACTGTCCCTGTGCGTATTTATCTAAAATGAGCGGATAGCTTCCAAATGTAATAAATAAAAATGGGATTGCATAAGATAAATAGCGATCAGTGTAAATGGGTAGTGTCACGCCCATAAATTATTAATGAGGTGATCAAAATAACGGAGCCCTATGTTTTTCTCAGCCATACATAGTTAATGCAGCGATCACTATAACGTGGCTCAGTTATTTTGCTTGCATAAATCATTAAAATGAAATAATTTTAACAAGACTCATTCGGCTGCACCCTCGTAAGCTGACTGCACGGTAATCACCATAAGGCATCCTTGTGCATACCCTAGCCAATAAATATGACAATCAGTATTTAAATCGCCATTTTTTACTTTCAAAATATGTATTTTGACAAAAGGTGGAAGTGTTAAAATTTTAAATCCGATCGCTAAACGATGAAAATCGAAAAAAAAAAATTACAAATTGGGAAATTAAAAAGTATATTCTTTGGAAAAAATGCACACAAAATATATAATAAAAAATCAGCAATATTTCTCTTTTTTGTCTAATCTTTCGCAATCGGGTTCGCAGCCGATGTTGCCCACAAACTCGCTATCTCTAAAATTGCTGGAAATACATGATTAACCACTTTTTTGTAGATTTGTAAAGCGGACACATTCTAACTTACATTCTAACTTTCACATTCTAACTTAAAACTGGTGCTGAGATATGGCACAATTACCTAAAACTCTCGACTTACAGTGTGACCCCCTTGATTGATTATAATCTAAATTTTATATCTAAGCTATTATCTAAAATACATATTTAACTATTTTTTAGTGCATTTGTTATCCTAAATATCACGCCCCTACCTATTAGTGAGATATGGAAAAATGACATAAAAAAATTCGGCCCTCATTTCATCTTCTTCAGTGGATGAATTTCTAAAATCGCGGAAATACAAGTTTAACTATCTTTTTTGTAGATTTGTTATCCTGAATCAGAGATTTCAAGCTAACTAAAAATGCTGCTGAGATATGGCGAACATTTGAAATTATCTAACATTTTATCTCAATTTAGGCCCCTTAATGGATGAATTACTAAAATCGCTGAAATATGTGTTTAATTATCGTTATAGCAAATTTGTTATCCTGAATTTCACGTTCTTACCAAAACTACTGATGAGATATGGTGAAAAAGTGAAATCATCGAAAATTATCGACCCCCCCAATTAACCAAATTAGTCGTTGATTTTCTAAAATCGCCTGTAATGCATGTTTAACTATTCTTTATTAGAATAGTTATCCCGAAATTCACGCTTCTACCTATAACTTTTATTGAGAAATTGGAAAATGACATAAAACATTCGACCCACTATTTAACCCCTCTTAGTGGCAGAAATTCTAAAATCACTGAAATACTTGTTTAACTATTTTTTAAGGAGATTTGTTATCCTGAATGTCACGCTTTTTTTTCTAAAACTGCTGATGAAATATTGTGAAAAGGTGAAATCACCAAAAATTTTCGACACTTCATTTAACCCCCTTTGTAATTGAATTTCTAAAATCGGTTTAAAATGCATGTTTAACTATTTTTAGTAAATTCGTTATCCCGAATTTCACGCTTCTAACTATATCTTCCACACAGATATGGTAAAATGGCGTAAAAGTTCAACCCCCATTTAACACCCCCTTAGTGTCTGAATTGTTAAAATCGCTGAAATACGTGTTTAACTATTTTTTTAGTAGATTTGTTATCCCGAGTTTCATGATTCTATTTATAATTTCTACTGAGATATGGTAAATTGACCTAAAATATTTGACCTCCTATTAACCCCTCTTAATTGCTGAATTTCTAAAATTGCTGAAATACATGCTTATCTATATTTTTTGTAGATTTGTTATCACGAATTCCGAGCTCCTAACTAAAAATGCTGCAAAGATATGGCTAACAGGCAAAATGACCTAAAACTTTCAATCCCCCATTTAACCCCCTTAAGGGATGAATTTCTAAAATGGGTGAAATATGTGTTTAATAATATTTTCAGTAGATTTGTTATCTTGAATTTCACGTTCCTAACTAAAACTGCTGCTGAGAAATGGCGAAAACGCAAAATGACTAAAAACTTTAGACCCCCCATTTAACCCCCTTAGTGGTTGAATTTTTAAATTGCTGAAATATGTGTTTAACTAGCTTTTAGTACATTTGTTATCATGAATTTCACGCTTTTAACTAAAACTGTTGTTGAAATATGGCGAAAAGGCAAAATGACCTAAAACTTTAAACCCCTCATTTAAATTTCTAAAATCGCTGAAATATGTGGTTAATTATTTTTTTAGTAGATTTGTTATCTTGAATTTCACGTTCTTACCTAAAACTGCTAATAGAATATGGCGAAAATGTGAAATCACCGAAAAAGTTTGACCCTTCATTTAACCCACTTAGTGGTTGAATTTCTAAAATCGCCTGAAATACATGTTTAACTATTCTTTAGTATAATCGTTATCTCGAATTTCACGCTTCTACTTAAAACTCTTGCTGAGATATGCCAAAAGACGAAATTATCTAAAATTTTGATCCCCCAATTAACCCCCTTAGGATGCGAATTATCAAAAATCCTTTCTTAGTGGATGCCTACATTGTGTAAAGAACATGTCTTCCAAATTTCTTTGTTCTAGAACAAACAGTTGAGGCTCGGCGTTGATTGTGGGAAATTCAAGTTACTATTTTATAAGTGTAGATGTAAGTGCACAATTTGTATGCTGTGCAACTTTTTAAAAATTTATTTCGCTTTCTATATTTATTTAATCTAACTATAACGTGAACAATATTATGGAATTCATTTCATAAATTTTTTATTTCACTTAGTATTTGCGAATACATTTTTGAGTTTCCTGATTTATATTTTTTTAATAGAAAATGAACTAAAACTTTTCATTCGAGAATATAAATTTGTCGATTCTTTGGGTAATATTTGTGAAATTTTCTTGCAATATTTTCATTTCTGCATGTTAAATGCAACATTAAAAGTCTCTTTGATATAAATTTTTTAGAATAAATTCTATATTTTGTCGATTCACCTTATGAAATAAATTCATTAAATGCAATATATAATAAAAACTGTCATAGAATAAATCATATTTATGTATTTTTCTTTTAATTAATGTTAGTTCTTATCAACAATTAAAAAATTAAAATAGTTTCTTATAACTTCGAAAGCGCATTACACACAATCCTTTATCTGAAATGAAAATTATTTACTCATGTCATTAAATCATTTCTGTTTATGCATTAATAAAATTGATATTAGCTTCTTTTCTCTTAAAACTAAATTCCAACTTAATTACACTCATAACTTACTGAGGCGCAATAAAAAAAATACCTAAAGAAAGTACACAATTATTCTGCGGTAATCGAATAGTAATTAAGATCATTGAATAGTTAAAATAAAATTAAAAAGATACATTGCAACATATTTTTTGCTATCTTAGTTGAAGGAATGTAATTTATTCTATTATGTTCATATATTATTCAGAAGGAAAAATATGTTAGAATGAAATCTTTGAAACATTTTTTCATCGTACGTTTCATATTATAGAGCAAAGAGGGGTTTCTGGAGGTGAATGGAATTTGCATTAATATTTACACACACATCATTGAAGACTTTTCGCGTCTAATTGTTCTACGATTAAAATATATTACATAAATACATTTGTACCCATGTGAATGAAAAATATACAACGTATTCTTAACTTTCCTAATATTTTCGTACACGATTTTCATTTTACGAATTTGAATTTTTAAAAATGTGATTGAACCGTAACCCACATTAAAAGTAAAACCAGGGAGTATACTTTATTTCTGATAGAACTTAAAATGGACTTGAACATAAATTATTTTTTCATCTCCGAAACTAAACCGAGTATTTTTGGATCTGTACTAAGAATATTTGTTCTAATTTGGTGCTTAACCGCAGACATTTTACTTTTAAAATTTTAATATCTATAGTCAATTATCTGTGCTCCACGTTGATGAGTCTCATTTTAAACTGGCGAGGCATAGGAATTTCTTCTCCAATGCAGGGGTAATTTAACCAATGAGCGGGTTATAAGGCTGCGGGATTCATTACTGTACGTGGCATAACATTGAAGTGAACCGTCCTAGTCGATAATGCGCTTGAAATCGAGATATGGAATAAAAAAAGCCCCCTCCCCCCGCCCTTTTTTTTAAATTGTATAAAAGAAAATTGTATAAAAATGATAAATGTTTTAACAGAATGAATCCGGTTTCAAGATTTGGGAAATAAAACGGTTTTTTGAAGAAAAAAAAATAAATACGGGAAGTAATTTTAGATATTGTTTGAAGAGGAATAATATAGGAATTTACGCAATCTATTCTAATAAAAGAAAGTTTCACTGTGTGTCTGTCTCTGTGTGTGGGCGTGTCTGTCTGTGTGCGATGGATCTAGCGCATCCCGATGCCTAAAAAATTATATTTAGGTAGTCCAAAGCCTGATATGATGCACCTGGGACTCAGAATTTTAATATTTTGATAATTAATCATTTTATTAATTTGATTCTCAATAAACATCACATCGAAAATGCCACATTTTTTATCAAAACGATTAAAAAAATAACACCTGTTCTCGCTTTGCTAACAGAAATGAGCGAATTCCAAATTTATTTACTAGTTAGCAAATTAAAAAAAAAACTAAATAACATATCGATTTGTAAATTACTGACCGAATGTAGAAAAATATTGTGCATCCAACAATGCAATTTTTGAAAAATTCGTCCGGTAATATTTCATAATTTTTGCAAAAAAAACCTGCCAAATGTCTGGCGGATACATTAAAAAAAAATCGAAAAAAGCTTCAGGCAGCGATCGGCTTTCATTAAAAACTGAACTACAAAGAGATCTATTTGTTTCTCTAGCCGATCCCTGCATTTTGCTTGCGAAAATGCAAAGAAGTAATTATAAATTTTTACTAAGGAAGAAAAATTAAGATAACTAAATAAGACATAGAAGTGAATTTGGGGTTGAGAAGGGGAGTCATCTGGCGATTATTTTAGCGTAGCGTCTTTATTATGTTCTAATTATCCGAAAAATATAATTCTTTTTTTAATAATAGCGTTAATGTAGGGGAAGGTGGTTTTTATGAACAAATTATTCGTTATATTTACGGGTATGGGGAGAGGGTTAACGCCTGTTCTGATTTACACAAAACAAACTCCATTGAAGAAATTTAACATTTTTAGCCTCTTCCGTAGCGTTTCATAAATGTTATATATAGTGAATAACGGAAATTTCAAATGAAGATTTTCGTAAAAATTAAATTTATGTTCCCAATAAAAGTACAACACCCGTATTTACTTTATGCATACCAACAATCAAACCATTTGATATTGAGCAACTGACCATGCGCACCATGGCGGATAATCCGACAAGTATTTTTCTTTACCTGTACATTCTTATCTCGGGGTCTATGGGCCCGATCACAAGGGGATTTGGATAATTCGATTTTGTTTTTGTTTGTGTTAGATATTTTATTTCCACCTTCAACCGCCAGATGGTGCATTATTTTCTCGAGTTCAATGGGCCCGATTTCGATGGTAAATGGTTCATTTAAGTTCATTGATAAAAGGAATACCCGTGTCGGAAGTTCGTATAAAACAAATCGCGCCCCCTGGCCGTGGAAATTGTAACTAAAAGATTTTGCAGCGCGTGCGCAGCACGCCTGCTATACGGTTCCTCAGGCAGCAGAGACACGTGTTGGAGTTTCGTAAGGATGTTAGATTGTTTGGAACAGGGTGAGCTTCCTGGCGGCGGAAGGCGGAAGTGAAATATTTCCTAGCGCGTTCGCTGCACGCCTACTGTACGGTGCCGCAGGCAGCGGCAACAAATGCCGGTAGTTTGTTTCAGAAAGTGTCCCCTATTGTCGGAAAGGGGAAATAAAGGACTTTCCATCGCGTGCGCAGCACTTTTAAATAAATACTTTCGTCAGTTTAAAGATATAAAATCAAACAAAATTTAGATTTGTATAATTTTATTATCACGCCTAGCGTAACGTCGAGCGGGTCAGCTAGTTTGAAATAAAATTATATTTAGATACGGAAATAAATGGAATATTATTTAATATAGGAAAAAAATAATAAGATGACTGTAGAAGGAATTTAGAATGGAAGATTTATATATATATATATATATATATATATATATATATATACACTTTAATATTTTATTCCCATACTTATTTCTACGGAAAAATGTATAAAAATAGTAATATTGAAATCTAACACCTATGAATTAACTAATTAACTATTACATTCATTTCCATTTTTCTGAAAATATGCAGAAGACAACATTCTCTAAACAATGCTTACATGAAAAATATCTTTTTTCTGATATTATTTATTCATCATATTGTATCCTTGAAATTTATAGACTAAAATATTAAAAAGAGTTCAGAAAATAAGCTGTAGAAATCTTTCAAAGTTTGATTTAAATCTTATTTAATTTATTAGGCAACTTTTGTTTAAAAAAGCAACTACCTATTATCTCCGATCGTGACTTCCAGACACCAACACCTTCCTCTTCCAAATGTTGATGGTGCATATATATATAACTAGATTTTTCGTGCGATAGCATTTGTACTGATAAACCGATTTGGATGGAACTGAGCTTGTATATAGGACTTACCAATATCTCGACCGAGTTCGTTGTCCAATTTCATCAAAATGCCAACCACTGGAATTTTCAAATTTATAATTAGAAATAAAAAAATTAGAAATCCAAAAATCTTTCCCCTTTATGTTTTTGGCTTTGATACAAGAATTCCGGAACATTTTTTTTTCATCTCTATCTTAAAAAATGGCTGAAATATAGCAGATTGAAATTCTGGGATAAATGACATTTTGAAACAAGGCAACAGACTGAAATTATTGATTCTTTAATAAACGGGTTTAATTTATGCGTTTTATTGAACGTTGTTTCTCCCAAATTTTCTTCGACTGTTGGAACTCTTATATGAATAAATGTGCATTGTCATATCCACCAGCGGCCAATTATCTCCATGCTTTACGATACGTTATGAAATATTTCCAACTTTGAGAGAAAAATAGGTCACAATATGAAGTGAAATTAGCGATAACTGATTATTATTTTTAAAAAATTCCTATCCAAATTTAACAATGACAAAAACTGAGAATGTTCTATAATTTTCGAATTCCGCGCATTTTAGCTTCGTGTGTTTAAATAAAATTAGCTGAATTCTTAAAAATGCGGAATTGGGAAGCTACCTTTTTTTCTCGGTACAGACCAGAATTTTTATTTGTGTATGTTTCTTCCTGAAAACATTCCATTAAGGGTCATTATGTCTTCAGAAGATGACCAAGTTCTCATTGCACATTTCTTGTTGGGGAGTAGAAACCATTGCCTCATATCCAAAGACCCTTAAGAGCCTACAGTAGTCACACGATGAAACTCTCACGTTAATGTTAAGTCTATGGGAAGGTTATCCCGCGATTTCTCGCTCGCATTTTAATATTTTTAAATGATTTTTTTGCGTAGGATAGCTGAGGTCGATCTTCACGGTTGTTAGTTTTTACTTTTTTGAATTTGGTTAAACTTTTTTATAGGCGGACATTTTAAATTTTGGAACCGGTTGGAACCGGTTCTGAAAATGAAAGTACCCTTATATAAAAAATCTGGAGCCAAAATCAAAAAAGTAAAAACTAACAACGATAGATATCGACGTCAGCTATCGTATGCAACAAAATCATTTAAAAGTATTAAAATGCGAGCAAAAAATCGCGGGATAACCTTCTCATAGACTTAACATTAGCGTGAGCGTTTCTTCGCGTGACTAGTGTAGGCTCTTAAGTGTTCAAAAAGTGTTTGAAGATGAAGTTTGTAATCTTTTCTGATGTGTTCAATTTTATATTCTCAAGACACCACTAGGATATGGAATACAGCACACAAGTATTTGTGTAATACATTCCTTTTTCTCTCTTTTTTATATGACATTTATAACATTTAAAATATTGCTACACATTTGATTAAAAAAAAAATAGAATAAAAAGTTGATATTTAGAATTTAAAGGCCGTTGGCTTATGGAGTGCATGTATTTATGACTCTACAAAACCGACCGTGTTATATTAAGTATAACTACATGACTTTAAAAAAAATGATGCGTATTACATTTATACGACTACTAGATATTGCATTAAACAAAATATAATTTTTTTGCCTTTAAAATCCTTTACCGTTTACTTGTTTTTATGTTACTTTAAACCATCCGTGTATGTAGAGTGTGTAAATTCTCATTTTTCATACTTAATATTTTCATATTGACATTTAATATGTTAAAATTCATCTTAAATTGCAGTTTTATTCTCTTTGACGTGTTACATCTTTCGTATTATTTCCACTTCAAAAGAGAAAATAAATCCTTCCTCATTTTTTAATAAATCGATAATTTCCGTTGGGAAAATCTGAAAAGAATATCTCGCTTTATTTATTAAGTTTCAGAATAAATTTCTCTCGTGAAACCTTAAGAAGATACCACATTTCTGAAATCAGAATAATTTAAATATTTAACATTTTACATTAATCGATATTTACAGAAATATGATACAGATACATGATTTTTTTAAAGAAACGGAGCGGTATTTTTTCGATGGTTTGTGTGTGATAATTTTTGGGATATTTTTGCATAATAAAGAAAAAAAAAACATATTTTACAATCCGTAAATTAGTCAAAACGAGAATAGCGAGATTTTAATTCAAATGTTGTTTTTCTATATTACTTTGTCGCTTTATAATTATCATTAGCTCACAGGCTATCAAAGCCTGAGAGCTTATGTGCCCGCCGGTTCTGTATGTACGTACGTATGTATGTATGTAACGCGATAACTCTTCATAGAAATATCCGTTTTCCTTCAAATTTTGTTTATAGGTTCACTGTGTTAAGGCGCTTCCCTGATTAGTTTTCGGGACTGATTGGTTGAGTATAAAGGGGGGGGGACGGGGGAGGGGCTAATCCCCCTTAATTTATATAAATGGGTTTTTCATGCAGAATTATCCCATTTGCTTGAGAATTTGTTTATAGGTTCATTGGGTTAAGACGCTTCCGTGATTAGTTTTCGGGATTGCTTGGTTAAGTATAAAGGGTGGGAACGGGGGGGGGGCTGATTCCCCTCTTAATTTATATAAATAGGTTTTTCATGCAGAATTATTCCGTTTTCCTTCAAATTTTGTTTATAGGTTCACTGTGTTAAGGCGCTTCCCTGATTAGTTTTCGGGATTGATTGGTTAAGTATAAAGGGTGGGAAAGGGGGGGGGGCTAAACCCCCCCTCTTTATTTATATAAATGGGTTTTTCATGCAGAATTATCCCATTTACTTCAAAATTTGTTTATAGGTTCATTGGGTTAAGACACTTCCCTGATTAGTTTTCGGGATTGATTGGTTAAGTATAAAGGGTGGGAACGGGCGGGGCTGATTCCCCTCTTAATTTATATAAATAGGTTTTTCATGCAGAATTATCCCATTTGCTTCAAAATTTGTTTATAGGTTCATTGGGTTAAGACGCTTCCCTGATTTGTTTTCGGGATTGCTTGGTTAAGTATAAAGGGGGGGAACGGGGGGATAATCCCCTCTTAATTTATATAAATGGGTTTTTCAAGCAGAATTATCCGATTTTCTTCAAATTTTGTATATAGGTTCATTGTGATAATGCGCTTCTCTGAATAGTTTTGGGGGTTCATTGGTTAAGTATAAAGGGGGTAGGGGGGCTAATCCACCCTTAATTTAGATAAATGGGTTTTTCATGCAGCATTATCCGATTTTCTTTAAATTTTGTATATATATATTCATTGTAATAAGAGGCTTCCCTGATTAGTTTAAGGGGTTCATTAGTTAACTATGAGGGGGTAACGGGGGGATGACACCCCCCTTAATATATTGCCGATTTCTTTATTTTTCGATGGGCTTATTTCAAATTCTTTGAAATACGAGTATAATATACAATTAGTGTGAATAGCCTGTGAGCTCAATACTCTCAGTTTGACTGGGCAGTTTTCTTTTTTTATATTGTAAAACTGCTAAAAAAATTATTAATGCACAAATCCTATGTTTATTTATTTATGTAAATTGAAATTCGTTGGTTAAATTAATAAAAAAACCTTTTTATAATAAGACATCGAATCGGGTAACAAACAAATAAAAAAAGTCCTTCCGGCCTGTACCGGAAGGAAAAGGTAGCTTTCCTATATCTTCGTTTAAAAATTTAAGCTAATGTTACACGAAAACAGCAAGTTAAAATGCAAAGAAAACGTTTACAAAAGAATCATTAATACTGAATTTGAATAAGAAATTCGCCAAATTATTGAGCAATAGCCAAATTGGCTTCATTTATGAAGACTTATTTTGGTCGCCAAATTTGGCGATATTTCGCAAAATGTCGCCAAGTTTGGCAAGAATTTGGCGCTAACGGATATGAATATATAGTTTTATGCGTATGATTGGAAAAATTATTACGACAATGAAAATTTTTATAATGTGCTATCTTGTTTCAAAATGTCAGCCACCCTAGAATTTCAAACTAGTCTATCTCAGCCATTTTTTAAGATAGAGGTAAACCAAAAAATGCTCTGGAATCCTCGTATCAAGGCCTAACACTTAATTAAAAATAAATTTGAATTTTTAACTTTTTTGTATATTTATTTTAGTTTTAAATTTTTAAGTGGCCGCCATCTTGAAACAAAATGGCGGACCAAGCTGGCCAACGAACTCGGTTGAGACATTTGTGAGCTTAATACACACAATTAGTTTAATCAAAATTGATTTATAAATATGAGCGTTATCGTATGACATAGGTCAGATATATATATATATATATATATATGGAGATATATATATATATATATATATATCAACATTTGAACGGAGGGTGGTTTTGGGGTCTGGGGGTCATGATCGGTGAAAATATATCAAAATTTTCCGGAACTGCTTTCCTCCGAACGGCTGCAATAGGTAGCTTTATACTTTTTTGTATTTAAAGCTACCTAAAAGAAAACTGCCCAGTTAAACTGAGAGCATTGAGCTCACAGGCTATTCACACTAATTGTATATTATACTCGTATTTCAAAGAATTTGAAATAAGCCTCTCGAAAAATAAAGAAATCGACAATATATTAAGGGGAGTGTCATCCCCCCGTTACCCCCTCATAGTTAACTAATGAACCCCTTAAACTAATCAGGGAAGCCTCTTATTACAATGCATATATATATACAAAATTTAAAGAAAATTGGATAATGCTGCATGAAAAACCCATTTATCTAAATTAAGGGGAATTAGTCCCCCTTGCCCCTTTATACTTAACCAATGAACCCCCAAAACTATTCAGGGAAGCGTTTTAACCCAAAGAACATATAAATAAATTTTGAAGCAAATGGGATAATTCTGCATGAAAAACCCATTTATATAAATTAAGGGGAATTAGCCCTCTCGTCCCCCCCTTTATACTTAACCAATCAATCCCAAAAACTAATCAGGGAAGCGTCTTAACCCAATGAACCTATAAACAAATTTTGAAGCAAATGGGATAATTCTGCATGAAAAACCCATTTATATAAATAAAGGGGGGGTTACCCCCCCCTTTCCCACACTTTATACTTAACCAATCAATTCCGAAAACTAATCAGGGAAGCGCCTTAACACAATGAACCTATAAACAAAATTTGAAGGAAAACGGAATAATTCTGCATGAAAAACCTATTTATATAAATTAAGAGGAGAATTAGCCCCCACGTTCCCACCCTTTATATTTAACCAATCAATCCCGAAAAATAATCAGGGAAGCTTCTTAACCCAATGAACCTATAAACAAATTTTGAAGCAAATGGGATAATTCTGCATGAAAAACCCATTTATATAAATTAAGGGGGATTCCCCCCCGTTCCCCCCCTTTATACTTAACCAGTCAATCCCGAAAACTAATCAGGGAAGCTCTTTAACACAATGAACCTATAAACAAAATTTGAAGGAAAACGGATATTTCTATGAAGAGTTATCGCGTTACGTACATACATACATACATATGTACGTACATACAGAACCGGCGGGCACATAAGCTCTCAGGCTTTGATAGCCTGTGAGCTAAAAATAAAATGTAATCCTCAGAATGAAGGTTTTTTTATGTAACTGAGTCATGCACCAGTATATTTCTGAAGAAATTCTTAACGAAATGTTTAGAGATTTTTGATCCCTCACCATCTGTAGACGCAAAACAAATGTAATTCCTGACTAATTAAGAAGGACACGTGCGTACCCGTGAATTATTGCAACCGCGAATAAGTTATCTATAGACTTTACAGTTTTATGTCTTTTTAATTCTGCATAATATAACACATATATATATATATACCAGAAGGACCCGTGCGACGATTTCGCAGTGCGATCTTTGTGATTATTTCCTGGTACGTTTTAGCATGCATTTTTAATTAACTAATTTTTCTTTTAATCCAACAACGCGTTTTAACGAAATGTGAGTGTACTATGTCAAAGCCTGTTGAAATTTTTTTCGAATGATATCTCATTCATTGTTGCATGTTCTGTATGTGCATAGAAAAAGGGATGTTGACAACAGAAATAATATACATGATATGCATTGTTTTTTCATAAATGAAATTAAAGCTTTTTTTCAAATCAATGTTGCCATAAAAATAAAATACCGCATTATATGATGCTCAACATTGATTATAAAAATTAATAAATAGTTCAAAAGAAGTAAAATGAAATTGAAACGTTTTGAAGAAATTAAATATTATTGATTGATCGAAGCAGTGGTATTTTACACGTGTAGAATAAAAGGTATGATTTGTTATATTAGATTGAATTGTAATTTAAGTGTATTTCAATTTATTTTTCTTCGTCCCGTATTTTTTCCAGAAGAAGATGACGTCATCCTCTAATGCAGTTAAAATACAATTGTTATTTTTATTTTCCCTCGCGCATGCCTTTTTCTATCTTCGTTGGTATTTTATTGTTAGGAATAAATATTGTTAGGAAAAAACTATAAGGTATAATTAAAAAATAAATAAACTGTAAATTAAAATAAAAAATAAACTATAAACTATCATAAATAAAAAAACTACATACTTATCGAAAAATAAGGGTTACTATAATTAGTAAATTGGCGACATGCTTAGCGCAATTGTATTTGATCTGTCCCGTATTTTACGTTAAGTACCCCCTTTTTTATTATAAAACACACCCAATTCATTTTATCATAAAACACACATAATGAATAATTTATTATAGTACTTCTCTATTATCCGTCGACCACTTTTCATAATAAAAAACTATCGCCAAACTGTAAGATTAAACGCCAAAAATGCAGTCCCATTTTCTTGATGTCAGAAGCATTATACGTATTTGTTATGTCATCAAGTGGTTTTTAATTTGCCATTTGCGTGTATTTTTCATTATGCCTTACTGGTTTATTAGTTATTTCATTCATTAAAATAACAATTGTGTCCTTAAATTCTTATATTTTATTTATTTATTTATTTTGATAGTGCAATGGCAACGTTCTCCCGTTTATTTGGCGTTACAATTTGGCAATAGTTTTTTGTTATGAAAAGTGGTCGACGGGATAATAGAGAAGAACCCTTATTATAAAACATGCAATGTTTAATTTAATATAAAACACACGCTATATGCTGTACCTGGTTGTCATACGAAGCGAAATCTCGCCAATATCTTCGTGTTGCCTAGGCATAAATCGTCTTTTGACGCCAAAAATTTAAACCGGTGCGTCTGTGAAATCTGTACCACGACGATTTTGGCGAGATTTTGCTTCGTATGGTAACCCGGTAGAGAAGATTGCGTGTGTTTTATATTAAATTAAACATTGTACGTTTTTTTTATAAATTGATCATTGTGTGCGTTTCATGATAAAATAAGTTGTGTGAATAGATTGCCAAAAAATATGTTGGCAAATTTTCTTCTCTCGCCAATATGATTTTCGTGTTGACCTTGTCAAGGCCCCAATACTGAAAAATAAAAATGAATAATTGAATCAGAAATTACGTGAATTCATATGAAAGCATTTTCCTCAGAATTTTCACAACTGTTCCAGAAATGTCTTAAGCACATAAATCAATATTTGCAAGCTTATGGAAATAACGAAGCTTTAATAAATAACATAATAACTTAGCATAATGAAATAATAAAAAATTAAATTTTTGTAAATAATAAAGAAATGTATATCCGATTAGAAGATAATCCTTAAATAAGGTAATATACTATTACTCCGTTACAGTATGCCTAAACACAAACATGATAAATCAAACAATAGATGACCTATAAAAATTAAATAAAAACCGGATTAAAGACTCGATATATTTTTTAAAGCACGTGCGAGAAAAAAATTAACAATCGTATTTTAACTGCATTAGAAGATAACGTCATCCGCTTCTTGAAAAACATGAAACAAAGAAAAATAAATTGAATGCATTTCTAATATAAGAAAGCATATCTTTTATTTTAATTTCAATTTTCTTTTTAACAATAAATATTTAAATTAACTCGTGCGGAGAAATCATACTTTATCTTTTTTGTACTGTTTATTTATTTTTATAATTACTGTTGAACATGATATAATGCGGTATTTTATATTTGTGGCAACACAAAATTCAGAAAAACCTTTCATTTCTTTTATGAAAAATATGCCGAATTAATTTTTAATTAACTGCAATTTTTAATCAAAAACATGTTTTAACGAAATTTTAAGTGTGCTATGTCAGAAGCCTGTTCGACATCCTTTCATAGGGTATCTCAATCGTCGTTCTGCGTTTCGTATTTTCTGAGAATAAGGGATGTTGACAGGAGAAATAATATATAAGGATTCAAAATGTATCTTATTATCTTTATAAACATATATAAATCTTATATATTCATAAGATAAATTAAAGTATACTTATTTGTATTTTACGACCAATTGGTTAATTGGTAATTTTAATAATAATTAACTAATTATTAATTAATAATAATTAACTAATTGGTAATTTTACGACCAATTGGTTTTTCTCAAGCCATTCTTAAATACGGTACAGGCACAGAAAATTATTGATATTCTTCAATTCAACCCTTAGCGTTCGATTAAAACCAGTTTCTTTGATTTTCAATGTAATATTGTGGGTCTTCAAAAAGATTTGCCTAACAAGGAAGTTCTAGCAAGTAAACATATTAATAAAGTACTTAACTTTTTAAAATTTATTTCTGTAATAACGTAATTATATGTGTTACGCTGACTTATTATTTTGCTTCGCAATCAAATGAAATATAATTACAGTAGAACTCCAATTATCCGAACTCCGACTATCCGAATTGTTGATTATCCGAATCGCTTTCAGAATTTCAGAAAAAAAATTAAGACGGAAATGTACTGCGATGAGGATGAAGTGCCACTTGAGGATTTCAGAAACCTGGATGTTCAGAATGTTCCTGGAATGTCCAGAAGTTAGTGTTGAAGATATAGAAGAGTGGATGGTGTGTGATTCGTCAGATCCTGTGTTCCAAATTCTAAATGATGATGAACTTATTGAAAGTGTGAGAGAAGAAAGTGTCGATGAATAAGATGTCCTTATTGAATGTGAAGTCACGGTCATGTTTTTTTTTTGTGTGAAATCCTATATTTTTTCGACAGTTTTTTTCTTTTATGGAAAGTGATCGACAAGATAATAGAGGCGTAACGAATTTTCTGATAGCATCGTTATAAAATTCCCCGATGCAACGACATTGTTTACTTACCCATTTTACACATGTCGATTTTCGAATGTTTAATTGAGCTTATTTAATAAATTACGAAAACAGTTGTTAGCTGTTTTGACAGCAATAGATTATTTTGACTTAAAATCCATCAGTCAAAGGAAAAAAGAATTCGAAACCCGATTACAGCAAATCATCACTCGTCGTTTACTTTTAATATAGTTTTCCGTAATCGTTTTAGTGTTGATCAAATTAGCAGATTTATAGACATTTCGGTGCAAGAACGGGTGTTGGCGAGGGTTGCTCGTAGGGGGCAGAGCCCTTTAGTTAATTTTAAAAAGTGCTATTTTTGTTATCTACAGTGTCATTTTGTTTGTGCAAAAGCAAATAATGTCTATTTTTAGTGTTATTTTAACTTCAGAACTCAAGAGTTTAAAAAATCATTCCCTACCGCGCGTCAAAATATGAGATATTAGCAGCAATGCGAATTAAAATGGATATGGATTAGAGACGGTTAACCCGATTTTACTGGAAAGAGAAATTATCGATATAAATTAGTTAATATCTTTTTCAACATAAAAGATAAAACTGATGATAGAAATAAATTTACATATTATTCCTTTATTAATTGCATTAATATATGGAAATTTTTCGTATTTCCAATTGACTTCAAAAATAATTTTTGGCTCGAGGTCGAGTGTAAACCGAACTGTAAAATAGTGTATTGTGTATAAAAACACTGTTTCCTCACGAAATTACACGGATGTAAGAAACCTTCCTTTAAAATCAGTTTTATATTTTATTAAAATTTACTTGTTTTTCACTGATAACTTAATATTCTGAATATTGAAAAAATGTTTGTGTTTTTGAAAAAATATATAAAGTTTTCTTCTGAAAGTATAATCAAAATAAAAAGGAAATAGATTCCTCGAGTAAGAAATTGTTTCGTAATCTTTTCTGGACAAAAATGAAAAAATCAGTTTAAAGCGGAAAAAACGGAAATTCCATTCAACTATTTAAATTAGATTCTGCATTCAAAGAAAGTCAATTTCCTGTGAAAGACATTTCAGTGAGGTTTTGTTCATAACAATTTTGATGTTTAAAAATGAAAATGCTATTACTATTTAACTTTAACGTACGCATTTAAAATACCATTTTTATTGTGTGCAAAGTTTAGGCTAGATCTTGTTTCCAGAAATCTTTCGGAACAAATGTAAATACGTGTTGCACAGCTTTATTCTATTTAGCTTAAACATATTACACCTCTAATAAATACTTTGTAATAAATTGGTATCTGGAAAATAATTAGTGGTTGCAGCGTTGTCAATGAACATTAAACTCAAAAGCACATGTAATTAGATAATTTCGCAATCCCTGTAAAGTTAACTTTCAGCAATTTTAAAGTTTTAGTAATGAAAAAAGCGTGTTTTCACATCCCACTTCGAGATAAGATTCATACTGTGAAGGGAGAAAATGACAGAGCAGTTAGGCGATTTATGTCTATGAAAATATTATTTCAACTAATATTTCTTCTCTGAAAGCCAAGACAAATCATATCTGAGGCCGAATAAAAAAATCGCAAAATAATGAATCGAGTACGATCATTGCTGCAAAAATTACTTTTCTTCCTCTTAAAAGCAAACGATTCACATAAATCAGAAAGATTTGGAATGTAATTTTTAAAGCCATGCAAACAAGCATTAATAATGTTGGAACTTCCATAAAGTTTATATGGCAAGTGTCATGGACGCAATATCTTCGATTTTCACCAAACCCATTTTAATTCAATCCTGAGCCCTTTTAACATCTAAATAGTTGATTTCCGGTTTCAAAATTTTACAGTTATCAAAGTTCCCTATTTAAACCTGTGTCACACAATAACGTAAAATCTTTCCTCAGCAATCTTAAATGTTTTTCAAATGTAGCCGTCATGGCGACGATATAATCCATTTTACCTTATTATTTTACCTTACATAGGTCTGAGGATTTTATACATGGTTATCTGAAACGTCGATTGTGACCCATACAAACCTAAACTTTGAACTTACGGTAACCTATAGCAAAACGCTAAGCCCCAGTATCACCATAACTCTCTCCATTATTATTTCTACACAACTTTATTGCCTATGCAAAGCAGGAATCAATAGGCATAATAAAAGCACCTGTTAACTTTTTATCAATATGATAATCGTTATTACTCTGCTTAACCTAATCATACTTAAATGATTTCATAGCCACAGGCACAGCGTCACTATATCAATCTCATGCCTAGTGACACGAGTCTGCTCAGGATTATCAGAAATAAACTCACTAAAATCATGCAAAAATTCCCTTACACTTCGTTTTAGAACCCTCACTAAATATAGTCTCCACTAAACGAACAAAAATTGATGATGACTCGACACTAGAAATGTTTTAATACTGATTAACAACAAAAGTCTTCTAAACAAAGTCCATCCTTATATCTCTTTCACTCTTGTAATCGACACCAACTATACAATTTTAATTTTGTTTAGCCCATAAATCACCTGAAACAGCCAAACAGAAAAAAATACAACGTACAGATCTATGACTGCTGTTTTAAAACATACCGACTATTGAGCAGAATAAAGCATAAGATTCCAATATTTCAAATTTTCATCAATGGAATGCTTATTATAAATGGAATGCGAACGGAAACAATGTCCAACACCCTTAGAAAAAAATGTATTTTACAATTATCTCTAACACTATAAATAAGTCAGGAAGTGCAACTGGATTTACCGCAATAGTATCAAGGCTACACTAGATACCGGGCTTGCTCATTCATTATGATGACGTCACAAAAGGTGACTGGCCGTGACCAGCGATTGGTGCAAAGTGACGAGCCTGTCGTTTTGTGCCAATCGCTGTATGTCTTTCATTTTGTCGTTTCGCTTTGTACCAATCGCTGGTAGCGGCCAGCCACCATTTGTGACGTCATGATAATGAATGAGCAAGCCCGGTATCTAGTGTAGCCCTGATAGTATTTAACACTGCAGAAGGCTTTTGCTGTTAGTGTCACTGTTTACACTTTTAACTACAGTCTTACTTACCTCTTACTGTTACTTACTTACCTCTGTTACCTACCTAGTGAAACTTACCTCTTGACTACAGTCTTACTTACCCTTACTGTTACTTACCTCTTATCTACCAGTTTAACTGACCAGACTTAGTGACACATTCTCACCCTACATTGAAACTACATTTATCACATTCAACTACACACAGCTCTCTTAAAGCAGAATGAAGGATTTCCTATAACAGTCTATATCACATTCAAGTACACACAGCTCTCTTAAACGAGAAGGAGGTTTTTCCTATAATGAAATCCACATCTTCCAGATGAATTTAAAAGTGGCTACCTATTTCTATCCCCGACCATTTCTAGAATCTCATCAATTACCTGTAAATTGGCCACTATTATCTGCATAATTATTATATCATCAATTCTCATATTAATATTACCATCGCTTAATATATTAATGTCGGTAAACGTCTGTCTGTGCATTCTCGGTCTGTACACGCAAAGGCTTCGCGACAAAGCGACGCACTGAGACCGCTTCGGTACCGAAAAATTCGTAAAAATAGCGTGATCCCCAAGTTTAGCCTGATCGGAAGTCCGACCTGGACCCAGAGAGTTATTAATTAACAAAACTGTTTTAAAAAATCTCGAATCGAAACCTATCTGGCAAAGGAATTCGAAAACCACAAAAGTTCTCCTCAACGGGTTGCCATTCGAAACGAATCTCAATAAAGGCAGGGACGCCACGGAGCAAATTACGCAAAAAAACTGTATTACGCGCTTTTAAACTGACTCGCATCTCGAGAAGTTCCGGGCCCAGAAATTTGGAATTTGGACAAACATAAGCAGGAGAGCAACTACTTTCATAAATTTGAAAAATCATTTCCGTACGACAAGTAGAAGCGAAAAAATCCTTTAAAAATCGATCGATAAAAAATAGTTTTCTAATTCTTTCCAGACGCAGCAAAGAGATCGCAGACTGCCTCGGGCGACAGATGTCTGGAAGGAGGAAGGAGTAAAATCGCGTGACAGGGTCGATTTATTGCTCCAGTCTCTTTTCGAAAAACAATGAAGGAATTAATCTCTGGACACCCAAATAGACATACGTAAAAAACATATGTAAAAAAAAAAAAAAAAAAAAAATCCTGATTTCAACAAAAAATAGATAGTCAAAATCGGCCTGTTAAATCGGGTAATATCAATTAAAAACCGGTTAACATTTTGAATCCCACGATAGCCGAAAATAACCGGTTACTCTAAAACCCACAGTAGCCCAGGATAGCTGAAAGGATTTCCCTCCGCTTTAAATTGGTTGGGGTGCTGTCAAGGGGGTGGTCTCTCTCAGTGATGGATGGGCTAATGTGATGGCATTTCTGGACAGTACAGAAGGAAAAACAAGATTTTTTTCTGTAACTGGAGCAATGATAAACAAAGGGGTGTAACACCTGTCCAAATTTGAAGAAAGGGAGAAAGCAGTAGAGTCATTTCCACTACTTACCTAGTGAAACAGGGGGGAACGAAAAAAGCGAATATTTTGGGCTATATTGCTGGGATTCTAAGGTCATTCAGTTTTTTAAAGCATGGGACTTATAGAGCTAATGAAGCAATTTATTTCTAATCAAGCCATTCCTTTGTAATTCCTGCAAAAAAACGACACGTGGCCTGATATTTTCAGATAAGGAAATATTTCAAAATGAAAACCTACTCTTCCTTTTTAGCAGGGTATAAAAAAATTTTAAATATTGCTTTTACCGATTTGAAAATAATACAGCCTAGAGTATTTTTGCGTGAGGTCAAGAATATGTTTTTTTTTTTTTTTTTTTTTTTTTTTTTTTAAGCTAGGATGATTAGTTTATGAGAAAAGATTTTTAATTTTTAATTAATGCCATCGTTTTCCTACAGTCTTTTAAACAAGTAATTTCAATGCCAGACATAAAGGCAATTCTATGTCCAGAATAAAATAATAAATTAAAAGCCTATCGCAACGGTTGATGTAATTAAGAAATATCTGTACATTTGTACATTTGTGGACAGGACAAATTCCATTTAACAAATTTAACATTTTTAAACGTTTGATTATATGTATAGAGAAATTACCACTATTTTTCAAATTGTAAATTCAGATTTTTTTTCTTTTTTTCAGTTCTAAGCTTTTCAAAGTCTTTGAACAAGTACTCCGGTAGTCTAAATCAGTTGTTTGAGGAAAAGCATTGTCTTCGCCCCTCCCTCCTCCCCCCCTTCAGGTTTTTTGCTCTTAACTATGGTCTGTTTCTATAACTCAGAAACTATGTTACGGATTTCCACCAAACTGATTCCAAACATCATAATTAAAGTAATAAGGACCCTATATAACATTTTTAAAAGTTTCACAGTTTATACCACTCTTTCCGAATAATAATATGAGATTTTATATTTTGATTTCATAATATCTCGAGTTCTATGAGTCCAATCGATACGCAGTTTTTTCTCATTCGACGCGATGTCGATATCGCTTACATATTTTAGTCCCAAGTTTCACCATCAGGGGGCGCTTCCAGAAATCGGGTTCTATGGGCCCGATTACGACGAGGTTCGGCTATTTCGACGGGATTTCGATAGCTTTACAGATTTCGGTCATGTTCGTATGGAACAGATTGCGCCCCCTGGCGGTGGAAGGTGTAATTGAAGGATTTTAAAGCCAACTCGGGTTCTATGGGTCACATCACGACGCGGTTTGGCTGAGTCGACTCGACATCGATAGAGGATACTAGAGCTTACCGATTTTAGTTCGTTTTTTCACCACCGGGGGGTGTTTTCTTATCTCTGTTTCTATGACTCGGATCACGACAGTGTATGACTCATTCGACTCAACATCGATAGAGGATACTACAGCTTATCGATTTTTGCCCCGAGTTTCACCACCAGGGGGCGCTTTCCTATCTGTGTTTATATGGGAAGGATCACGACGGGGTATGGCTCATTCGACTCGACATCGATACCTGGTGGTGGAAGCTGGAACTAACATATACTGCAGCGCGTGCGCAGCACGACTGCTATACAGTGCCGCAGGCAGCGGGGACCCGAGCCGGAGGTTCATTCAGTTAGAGGTTTATACTATTCGATGTGCAATTTAAGGGATTATTCGGTGCGTGAGTAGCACGACCGGTATACGATTCCGAATGCAGCGGGGACCAAGGTCGGATGTTCGTTCGGTTAGAGGTTTATACTATTCAATGTGCAAATTAAGGGATTATCCGGTGCCGAAGGCAGCGAGGACCCGGGTCGGAGGTTCGTTCGGTTCGAGGTTTATCTTATTCGAGGTTTTACAAGATTCGAGATTTTACAAGATTCGAGATTTTACAAGATTAGAGGTTTTACAAGATTCGAGGCACCGATGTAAATTAGGGTCCCGCTAGGGGGCGAAGCAGCTAGTCACATCTTTAATTTACATCATTACTAAGACCAATTTAAAAATTACACGCTTCATTCATATAATTATTGTAATTTTCACTTCCACATTCTCAACCTCTCCCTCGAAAACCATTTACATTATCCTCGTTTCTTCAACTCACGTGAAAAAGAATAAACCCATTACTGCGAGCCAATCTCTACCGTGGGTTATCTGATACTTACACACACTCTTACATCACTTACACACAAATTTCATTACGGCCCCACCAGTGCCTGAGAGATTCTGCTCTCAAAGCTGGTAGAGAGGTGCTAGGTTCAAACCCCTCGTCGACCTAACCGTTCGGAGTTTTCCGTGGTTTTCTCCGAACTTTGCCATATATACCCCTTAAGGAGTTAGGATCCCTTAGAAAGACCCCCACGGAGTGCACTTCCCCTAAGGCCTATATCCCTCGTGTAGATATTCGGCAGTCATAAAATAAATCAAACAACCAAATTTCATTACCTACGTTAAAGCATTTTTTTTTTTTGCTTATCAGTAACTCGAAACAAAGGTTACTTTTTATGCAGTAATAGATACAGTTTTGTATTTTATCTGACGCTACAGTTAATGCAACCATTTTAATAATTAAAATGCTACCAGTCAATAAATCATATTCATATTATTGCAAATCCTTACCAAAAAAGTATTTCTAGCTCGCTTTTTATATATATATCAAACTGTTGGTGTGTACTAAAAATATTTTCTGTTCTATTTAAACATTTACAAAAATTAATGTATCTCAACAAAGATTTCATTATTTAAGCGTTAAAGTAAAAAAAGAATTTTTTTAAATTAATGTCTTACGTGTAACAAAAAGTTATTGTTTCGTTAGATAATCTAAGACATTTTAATTTGTTTTTATTTTATGTGAAACGATATTTCTTGCAATAATATTAATAATTTATGCCACTTCTTCTACATTATCTCCTTTTCAACGCCTCAAAGAAATTGCTACTTTTTTCCAAGCAGGATACGTTTTTATATTTTTCTTCTTACAAGATGTAAAAAACCCATAATAAAGAAACTAGATTATCACAAATAATTCACGATAATCCCTTTCGATCTATTTATAAACTTCTTCATCTACTGTATATGGCAGTAACATTTATCGTTGTAGAACACAATCATTGTTATTAATCGATGATATTTCAACACTGTTAAAATCTTTCTTTTATTGACATGTTGTCTTCCGTGAATTTTGATCAGAAAGTTTCCGTTTTGTTAGAAAAATGGATTCTCTCCCGTATATCTGTTGCTACTTAGCTAGAAAAAGTTTGCAAAAAAAGTGCATAAAATCCGAGCGTATTTGGCACCTCTACTTATGCATAAAAACTGCAAACTGAATTGTGCACAAAAAGTGCATAAAATGTAACCCTATATTGTACACTTTTTAGACTTTTAATCTTACAGAGTTTCAAATACGGAATTATTAATGTAAAAATGTATCATCCAATGGGATTGCAGTATATTTGATCGCCACACATGCGCTTAAACTCCTTCGCGTCTGTATCGCTCCATGTATGGACTACAAAGACGGAACATTCCTCAAAAAACATAAACATTAAGGCAACTCTGCTGCCAGTCCTATTTCCGTAAATTGACGGAATTTTTTTTTTACAGTATACTGTTAAAAATAATCTGAAATTCACGGGTATTTTTTTCCTGAATTTCACAGAAAAAGATCCTTTTCATGACAAAAGGTCATTTTCAGTTAAAAGCAGAAAATTTCCTCGTATAAGAAAGCAGCCAACGGAGATATTCCGTTATCTGCTGCATGTTTATTTTCAATGTTTCAAAAACTGACATGTTGCTGCACAGAAAAACTAAAAATTCCATAAATTAAAATTTCAAGTTATTTAAAACAAAAACAAGAAAATACTGCTTTCGAATTTAAAAAAGAAAAAATTAATTCTTTCCATTCTTTTAATATTATTTGCAATTCATTTTTTAAAGTTATAAAAAAGTATTCGCATTTAAAATATATTCTAAACAAACAGATTAATATATATATAAAATAGCTAAATTAAGTGAAAAAAAACGATTATATTTAAAAAAAAACAACAAACCAAAATAATGCTTTCGAATTAAACTCATTCCTTTAAAATTATTCGCAATTTATTTTTTAAAGTTATAAAAAACACTCACACTGAAAATATATTCTAAACGAACACATTTAAAAAATACATAATAGTTGATTAAAAATCGATTTTCGCAAAAAGGCAAAAAAAAAAAAAAATATCGAATTTAATTCAAAATATAATATTTATATTTTACATCTAACAATCAAATTAATAATATATATAATTCATGCTTTTATCCTCTATTAATACTATAGTTTTCAACCATCATCTCATTACGAAATATCCCCGCAATTAACTTCAAAATTACCAGTTTTCTAAACCCCAAATTGTTTAAGTACCAAGCTGCGATTTGAAGAAATCCCCTATCATCGTTTCCTACTCTTACTCTAGCAAGAACCCGCTGGTCTTACGGTAAAGCACTTTGCTCAAACCACTAACATTCGCAGTTCGAGCCTAAGGAAGGGCAGAAAATGTTCTTGCATTTTATCAAATATTAAATACTTCCGTAATAATCAACAGATGGCAGCACAAATAGAGATGATATTTTTTTAAAAACGAGTTTATTTATAACGGAAACTTACCGATTCTTCAAACGGAGTTTTCCCTTCCTTTATCTTTCAAAACGGAAAATGTACTAACGGAACGGAAAAAGTCCGGCAACTTTACTGCCAGTAGTTTTACCGTGAATTGACGGATTTATTTTTAACAGTGTAATTGTTTGTCTGTTGTGTGTATTTGCCCTTTTTGAAGTATGATGCTCGCTTTAATTTCCCATTTCCCGTTATTTTTTTGACTTATTTAAATAAAGAAAACAACCGTATGGACACTACATGATTTTTAGCGAAGCTTTGAAATTCTAATTCAAGATACTTTGTCGAAGATTTACAACAAAAAATAACAACTTTAAAATAATTTACAAAAACATATATATGATGGCAATATAGTAAGTGTAGCTCTCTGTTCAACCAGTTTATTCGTAATTCATACAACGATTTTAGAATTTCTGTCATTATTTTATGCGATTTTTAGCGTTTTCACTCCAATTTCTCCACATTAGTAAAATGAATCCTGTTACAATCTTCTATTACGTTATATTAAATTGTGTCGTCTTTTAAAAAGAGTTTATTCAGAATTTGTGTAGAGATTTTTGAAGGGTTTCCGATATTTTCAATGTTATTATTAGAGTTTTTTCGCGTTTCGTCCAAAATTTTAACTGGCTAAGTTAACGCCGTGTGTGTCAGCTACTTTTTAAAAACCTTTATTTCACATATTAAATAAAAAAAAAAAAATAAATATCAACTAATTAAATAAGAATAATTGACATGTTAATTGTATTTACTTTAATTTATAAAGCTTTTTCTGTAAGCTGTAACATAATATACAACAATTTATAATTTTCTTGCGAATAAAGCCTCCAAAATATTATTCTACAATCATTAACAGACGCTATTTATCTGTTTTATTTGTCGTTATATGCCAATTATTCATGAATTAATGCACTGAAGAATACTACTTTCTTTTTTTCTTTTAGAAAGATACGAATTACATACAAATCATTAATTAGTTAATTAATCTTTTTGGTATAATTCTCAATAGTATAAGGGTTAATATGTCTTTTAAAAAATAAAGAGAGAATTCTTTAAAGAATAAAATATTATGCTCTTGCGTTTTCGAGAACTTGGGCAAATATTTTCGTTTATTTTTAAAAATAGCGCTATCAGTGTTAAGTTATTTCGTCTTGAAATACTGCAGGAAATGCACCAAACAATATATTTAAAAATAATTTTGTACATTAAAACTAATTACTTGAACTGTCATAATGAATAACAAAATCGATTGTGTATAAATAATAATGTTTTAATCAAGAAAATTACTGTGTTTGTATCTCGAACTGTAGTTTTGTAGTTCATGATTAATCGAAAGACATTATGGAAGATTTCGAAAAAATAAAAATATTATAATAAGTAGAAATTCCTTTCCTTTGTTAATTTCGAAATTTTCTCATGATATAAAATATTGTGAGACATTATCTAATTGATAAATAAGTATATTTCCTTTACTTTTAGTTTTATTCTAAAATTGAAGTATAATTTTAAGAAAGGACAGTTACTCTTCTTTTTTTTACTTCATTTAGTTGCATGGTGTAGGTCGCATTTTCTATTCTAATCTGTATTTTGTAACAAACAATGTGTATCTTAAAGTAAAAAAAAAAAAACCGAGAGCTTACGTATATACTGAATGCTGCCACTAATGTCATTAGACAAAAACATACTGTGTGCCAAGTAAAAGGAAATAAAATAAACATATTTATTACACTAGACAAAACTGATTCTTATCATATACCTTAGTCTGTTAGCGTTAAATAATTTTCTTACAATAACAGAAGGACAAGTGTAAAATATCTCATTCTGAGATTTTGGAAATTGATTCATTTCATGTCTTAGTGACATATTTTTCGGCAAATAGTTGATTGTTACACAAATATCTCTTAAAAAATTATAGAAAGTTATTGGTCTTTCTTTTAACTTCTGCATTAAACTGGAATGTTCTGTGGAACTTTCTAGAACATAAAATAAACATATGGTTAATGATTATTAATAAGTTGCTTAAAAATATTTAATAACGACGAAACCTGAGATATTTATAACATTTACAGGTCGGGAGATTTTAGTGATTTGGATTCTTACAACTATGAGAGATTAGCGATGCATGCTTTCCGCACATTCTTCAAATTTTACTCAAATGCGTCAGTTTGTTTTTAAATAGGAAATGTGTAACTTTGTATCACCCATGTAGTAATGTTTCTTCTTTTGGAGAAGACCATAATATCGTCGAACAAAAGATGTATTAGGAAAAATGGTGCTTATAATTGTTAAAAATCTTTTTTAAAAATCCAGAATTTAAATTCCTTATCACGTGACATCCTTGAAAATGTAATTAAAGTAACAAGGGTTTTTATATTTAGTATAAAAAATAAGTAACTGTTCAATAATATACACTAGTAAACCTGCAGATTTGGAGCATCAACGTCAGCTCTGGAGGTCGTCGATTTTATTCTCACTTTTCATATAATTTAGCATCTTACAATCCGCAATTTTTTTTTTATATTACATACATATTTATATTCATCTAAAATACTTCGCAAGTTTAAAAAATTCGAATCGTTAAATGAAACAAGGTTTATGCAATTATATTCTGAAATTCTTATGAACTTCTTATTCTTGGAATTTTTTAGATAAAAAATACATTTCTTCAGGGGGAGGGGCTCTGCATCTCTGGACCTCCGTAATCTTATTAAATTTATATTATTTATTTCTTATTGATTGTGTGAATAACTCTAATATATCTTGGATTTCGTTCTACTCAGTGGTTTTATTGTAATAAGCAACAATTTCGAAAATAATTTCATGTTCTTCTAATTCCCAAATAGCAATATTTATGTACCTGCCAACCACGAAACACCTGCATCTGATGGATAAGTTGAATAATATCACCTGTATAAAAACAACGTATGGAAGTGTACACTGAATCTACTATATTTCCCTTATATCTATTTTAGAAATCTAATGTTATTACAAGTTTTGTTTCGAAAAAACAGTTTTGATGGTCATTCTACAATATTTATTTTACCTAAGTACATCTGTATCTAACTCGATGGGAATAGCATACTAAAATCTCTACTACTAATATCTCTACTATTGTTACTTCTACTACTACTGGCACTATCAATATTATTACTACAAATACCATTATATCTAGCTATTGTTAAATGATATGGAATTTTTCTTTCAATTTCTTTTCATTATTTTACTTGTTATTTAAGCTGATTTCTAATACATAATGGATGTTATTTCCCTCCTGTCTCAGAAAGCCTTGTTTCTTCAGCCTCATATCACACATTTTTGGACATGTTGTGTTAGTTACTTTTCTGTAGAGCCTAGTTTTTATGTATTCTGGTGCAAATTTAATTTTACAGTCTCTTTACTTTTTTTTAAAATCTAGCTAAAGTTGAAATATTTAAATTTTGTGAAAAAATTGAACCTTGTGAATACTTTATTTTGCTGTTATTAATCACTTTTATTTATTATGTAATATTTGTTTCATACGATGCGTTAAGTAATTAAAAGAAAACTGTAGTAGTACATAATCATTGGAATTATTTATTGAAAATTATCGAATATTGGATGTAAGCAAATTTTTAAGTTTTTGGATTCAAATACTATCAAATTTCATTCGATTTCTTATTCAAACATTTAAATTATTGAAAAAATAATAAAACGTTGATAATAAAGATTTATGTCTCAATCACATGCATAACGATTTCTTATCATTGCTAGATTTGCACAAATATTAATCCAACTTATGACAAAACGATTACAATATGGGAAGTTATGAAATCATAAATTATTATTTAATCGCAACAGTTATACAGCAGTCGCTGTCAAGATAACAAATGCATTTAATCTGTCATCATCAATTTAATGCATCTATAAATTACAAAATTAGGCTATGTGTACTTAATTCTAGATATTTATCAATATACAAAATCAAACATATGAAATTAAATTTTGGAAATACATTATTTAACTAAATGTTTCAAAAATAATTTGCTAAACATTTTCAGTATGTGTACTTCAATATTCCGGTTATTGAGTTTTAGATTTTTTTTTTCATATAAGACGAATGAAATAATGAAGCTACGTTCTTTATGTCAGAGTTTTTGCACACTCAACGCTTTTTGTTGGGAATTTTTTTTCAGCACCAATAAAAGTAACATTATAAAAACGCAGTACAAATTACAAAAATAAATATAATATGAAATCTGTAGGCGCAAATTTTTTTACGAAATTATATAGCTAGAACAGAACTAATTGTAATATTTTTTTTATATAAAGATTTAAAATTTTTATTGTATTTTCTATTACTCCAGGTAATATACAAATTGAATTCACTTTGATTGTAATGCTTCGTTCATTAGGCACAATTTTTACAAACAAGTTATTTTATACACAAGGATGCTCGGGTAATTTAATTATAATAAAAAAATAATTACACGAAGGTATAAAAGATTTTTACTAAAGATGCATTCATAAAGAAAATTTTAATCTAACAATTATCACATCAGTGGCGTGAATTTACAGAATTTGAATAAAAAAGAATTTGAATATCAGAAGATGAACTTGCTTCCTTTTTACAAGTAACTTTCATTTGGAAATTTGTGTACGCTGTTTTATGTTTAAGTACTGATATATTCCAAAAAAAGATGCAGTTCCAGAAATCAAAAATATTAAAGGATATTTATGTGCAGTAATAATAAATATCCTTTAATATTAATATAATAAATATCAGGCATTGCATCATAATTTAATAATATAATAAATATCAGGCATTGTGGCGTCATTCTTTTTTTTTCTCATGCTACAGTATCTAAAAGCATAATTTTGTAATTAAATCATCAATTCTTGCAATTAAAAAAAAGAAAGAAAAAGAAAGGATTTTTGTGTAATGATTCGCAGTAACAAGAAGATTATAGGTACGATAGAAGCCTAATATCCTTTCGTTTTATTATTTTCAAGAATTTTAAGAACGAGGTATGAGAATGAGCATTTCAAAGTAAACTTGTTCACTAAACAGAATATTTTTTAGTAATTAGCAAACCCTAATTAGCAAAAACAAAGTGCTATATAAAAACAGAAAAATATACCTATAACTATGGAAATATGATTTTAATGATAGCTTATTTATTACTTTATTCTCTTAAAATTTATGAAACGATTGAATGCAGTACAACGCACAAAATTACGTAATGTACCCTAAAATATTCTCGTTTTAAGTAATTAATAAAATCTAAAAAAAACTTTTTTGAGAAGTATATAACAAAATTCCAATATAAAACGAGTTATTTTATTTAAAATATTCCGCGGAGCAGTAAGAGTCTGTAATAGGTTCCTTTCTTAAAGCTTCCATATCAATATTATTTTCAAAATATACTGTTCATTTTATATTTTGTATCTGTGTTAGTTTATTTTCAAGTTTATAAAATTAAATAAAATATTCAGATTTCATAAAATATAAGGTTGTTTGCATTGAATATAAGCTCATTGTTCAAGTAGTTTTAATACTGGATATTTCAACATCATTATCATAACAATATGACTTTTCATATATTCAAGAATACGTATAACATTAATAACTTATTAGGATTACTATTTTCTGCTGTTTATTTATTTAGTCATGGTGATATGTGTTTGTTTTAAATATATACTGGAATTTGTATGATAATATAACTTTAATTCATACACGTACATAGTTATTTGCATATTATTATATTAGAAATGACACTAAAATTAAATTTTACTCATTTTCATTTTCTTCAATATCAGCAAATGCATCAGTAAAATACAGAGTTTTTCTAAACGACAAAACAACGTATTTTGATCTGATTTTTGTTTTGTAATTAATTCTAAAAAATATATGTATGTGTTTATAATTTTGAATAATTGAAATTGAATACAGACATTTTAAAAATTAAACGTACTTTTGTACTTTTATTAAGAATATGTCCATGTCCAAAAAATGAATAACTTAATTAAAATTCCAATTACAAAATAAATAAGTTATTTATAAATTAATATGCATTTATTTAAAAAGAACATCATCAAATATAATATTTTCGAGATGAATAGATAAAAATAGATAATAGTCAATCTAATATCCTGTTACTATTAGAAAAAAATAGGAACAGATCCTTATATTGAAATTTCTGTGTAATTAATAACATTCTAATAACATACTAATAATTAAACACTAAGAAACTAAACGATTTTTGCAAAGTCAGTGCAGAAATACATTAAAATAACACTAAATTGGCAACGTTTTAACGTCAGTAAATATGTGATTAACAATTTTATTTTTTAAAAAATAAAGCTTTTGCGCATAGTATAAACAAATAAAATATACATATGTAAATGCATTTTTATCTTCTATAAAAATGGTCATCACTCGATGACCATCAATGGCGATCGTTAGCCATTCCAAACCGAACCTTTCAGCTGAAAAGCGTTTGGAAAAATGAGTTTCGCCATTGCAATGGATTTTGATGGCCGTAATGATGTCAATTGTTTAAATTTAAGTACTTTATACTTTACTACACAATATACTACGTTATACTTTAAAAATACATACTAATTAAAACTAAATGAACAACGTAAAATAGCACACATAAAAATATATAAAATAGTAAACGTCTGTTACGGAGGCCCTAAAGCTCCCTTATTAGTGACAATTTCAAAAGATTAAAACCGAATCAAATGTGCAAGCTATGTAAATATGCTTGCGTCTCTCGCACGCGCCCAAGATTGAATGGCGCTGAGTTTTTCAAAACAACAGCGGAGTCAGGAAACACGTGTGACGCAGGAAACCAATAGGAGCGCTCGTCCAGACCGGGCGAGATTAAGTACGGTTAAGGAAATGTGGGGGGGGGGGCGAAGAGAATGAATTAAACGAAAGGTTGCCAGGCATTTGAAAATTTGAAAAAAATATTTTTAAAAAATTTAAAAATTATTGAACAAATATTTTTTTAATGACTTTCTATTTTTCGTTTATTTTATTCTCTTCGTCCCCCCCCCTCCATTTTTCTCCTCCGTACTGAATCTCACCTGGTCTGGCCAGGCTCTCCTATTGGTTTCCTGCGTCACATGTGTTTCCTGACCCCACTGTTGTTTTGAAAAATTCAGCGCCATTCAATCTTGGGCGCGTGCGAGAGACGCAAGCATATTTACATGGTTTAAACATTTCATTCGGTTTTAATCTGTTGAATTTGTCATTGATGATGGATCTTTAGGGGCTCCAAAACAGCTGTCTGCCGTTATATATATATATATATATATATATTTGTGCTATCTTACGTTGTTCATTTATTTTTAATATAAAGGCACAAAGTTAAATTCACCTATTTTAAATATATACTAATGTCTGATGAGTGGTAGAACTAAAATAAGATTTAACTTACGTTATATTTGTCTTTCTGTTCTGCTTTGAAAATATCTTAGTGTAATCACTTACACCCGGCCTCTCTTATTTAACTAATCTACCAATATTAACTACTAAATGCCAATTTTAAAGCTTAATAACGTATTTTTAACTAAAATAACTGATTATGAGTATTTAATGTAAATTTAAATGAATACATTTAATGATGCGATATAAAATTTCTTTGATTACATATAACTTTTTTGATAAGATTAAAAATGTCTCCAATACAGAACGAAAGTACATATTCTACGCCAGTCTAAACTATTTTTCTTTAAATTTATGATAATATATAGTTGCAGCTTACGCCTTTTTTTTTTTTTTTTTTTTTTTTTTTTTTTTTTTTTTTTAACTTAGTGGAATTTTTAAAACAAAACCTTACAATAATTTTGATGTAAGCCATATAATTATCTAAATATAATTATCTATAATAACATAATTATATAATAACGACAAAAAAAGAAATTTTCGGATCAAATATTAGGTAAATCGTATAAAATATCGAACTACATTGCATACATATTCTAACAATTTTATTTTGCGTCTAATCACAAACATTTATTGTTACATTTTTCAAAATTGTAGATTTCGCATTCGAATAATATTTAAATGGATCATATCAATATTTCTTGCACGTTTATTAACACATATTGCACCGTTTATGTGGCCATATTGTGAGGCGCTCTAATTGGTCAGAATAGAGATAAATAACGGTTATGTAACCGTTTCCTATAAAAACATGTAAATGACTGGGGAGTTTTCTGCAGCTTTATATCAGTATGGAACATAATGTAGGGAACAGATTAAAAACAATCAAAAAATATAAAACTGTTTTTTATTTAGATTTTAAAAAATAAGAGCATCGAGTTTTTCGCCGAAATGCAGCGAATTAAAAGAGGAAAGTTTTTCAGATTTGGTCACCTAAGTAACCCCTTTTATCGCCCAAAAAAATACTTTGACGACGCATTTTTTGAAAATATTTTTGAAAATTTATTATTATTATTCGGCGCGGGAAAAGCGAAAAGGTTATTAAAATATATATATATATATATATATATATATAGTGGGATCGAAGGTATATTTATGATAATCCCGGGAAAAGATAAGGATATTTTATGCGTGTTTGATGTTATTATCTCAACTCTGTGCTTCCCTGGTTTTACCTACTAGTTTTAAACGATATGAAACTGTATGTGATAGTACAATCACAAGAGAAAACTCTTCAGTGTAATTATTGAAAAACCTAATTGGAATAATATTGTTTGTGTATAACTATTTATATATTTTCAAAAAAAGACGTCATAAGCACACAAGGTGAATTGAAACGTAGTTATATATATATATATATATATTATTAATGTTTCACTGAATTTTTTATAATTCTCAGGGAAATCAGTTTGTAGTGTCGGAGATGAAAGAACGTATCAAATAGAGAGGCAGGATTTGAATGCATAGATATAGAAGTTTTAAGTCAGTTTATCTTTCTGTTATAATAAGTATATAGGAATATATTTTTCAAATATACTTTTCAATAATGAAAAATGCTCCGATTACGTTTTCTTGTAATATAGCATACTTTATAGCTGTATATATTAAAAAATGTATATTTGTTTATTTTTACTAAATGGAAATATTTTTTTTCGGTATTAAACACCACAGAATAATTTAAAGTATTTTTACGGATAAAATAAGTATTTTTTCTGTACACAGAAAACACATTAAAGTTCATATGGTATTGTTATTGAAATAACAATGGTAAATAATTAATTGAAAATGTTCATAAAATATTAAAAAATATATATATCAGACACGCTTATAGACACCACCCCGTTAAAACATTATTAATAAATTGTTATAAATACTGTGCATTCATTTTGAAAATACGCGATTTCCACGCGTATTGTTTACCAGCTACTAATCTCTAAATGATTAGCTATAATTCCAATTACAGAAAATGTTTCATATTTTCTTCTTCATTATATTAAAAACATTTACGACAAAAGAGTTATTTTTTAAGTGTTACGAATTTTAAAAGTTACCTACCTCTTAGAATTTATATTTAGAATTGCATGATTAGTGTTTATGACAATAATAATAAAATTTTTGGGCGACCAAAATTTGCCGATTCATAAAAATTTGAATTTTACGATTTTTCAGAAAATTGATAATAAAGCAAAAAATGTATTTACTGCCATTTTGTGAATTTTACATTCTGTAACAAAATTTTGAAAACATTAGTGTAAATGAAAAAATTTAAATGTTGCACATAACAAACATTAAAATCTTATGCATGCACAATTTAAATATTAATGCAAAACAAATAAATATGATGTTATTTATATTACTTATAAATTCTTTTTCTCGTTTACAATGTATAATTTTATAGAGTAATCAGTAAGATTTTTTTTATTATTAAAAAATCTGTAAAATAATTAAAATACCAAAACGATCATTACCAAGTCTTAAATTTCAAAAGCAAAACTGGAAGATGGCGTTATAACTAATACACACTTGGGAATACATAAAACTAAAGAAATTAAACTAAACTAAATACATAAAAATAATGCAAATGAAAAAGGTTCCAATGTCGGTGGGTATTAATACAAAAATACAGATTTTAATCTCATTTCTCTTTTTAACTTCAAACATTTAGATGGCATTGCTAAACATCAATTAACTTTTTTTTCTTTTAAGTACTTTCAAATCAGTAGCCAAATAAATAAAATCCCAATGATTTGATCATTGCGAAAAACAAAGAGTATATCGCAAAAAAACGAAATAACATAAATAAAAACTGGAGTCATTAATTGTATACATAAAAAAAACTGGAACATAAATTTTGTACACTAGAATTAGCATGTTTCATGTATACCTAGAAGTACCGGGGTGAGTCATATCTGACACAAGGACTTCTATAATCATATTCTTGTTTTGTATGGGAGATACAGACACACACAGAATAATGTTTGTTGATTAATGAAATAATTTTTAATTAGAGATTAATACAATTTAGCTTCAAGAAATTAAAAAGTAATAAAAATTAAATATATATTGCTCCATGATCTTTTACTACATTCCATGAAAACAATTCCCCAAAAATGCCATATTCTGTGTTTTACTGTCAACAACCCACATACAATTTTTAAACATTTATATCACACAGTATTAGTTTTATTGTCTTTGCATCGCTTTATCTGACAAAGGTTTCGTTTGTTTGAAACTTTTGGGGTGGTCCTTGGACGGATATCTTCAGGTTTATTTATAACATATTTCTGTCTTAACTTCTCTGGTTGTTTCAGAATATAGTCTCGTCTGCTCACATTAGAACTTATTGTGTTTTTTAAAATTATCCCTTCTATTATAACCTCTATATCTAAAATATTGAAAAAATCATACATTGACCAACACCTTGGGGAAAATTTCGCGGAAAATGTCCTGGCCATTTCATATGCACCATCAACTTAAATCTTGTGTAATTGTAGAAATCTATTATTTCGGGAGTTTTCTCGCCATTTTGAATGTGAAGAATGAGATGTGCTAAGAAGCAATACATATTTGTTTCATTGCTAAGAAACAAGACTGAACTTTTTATGTGTCATGGAGGATGATGAATATAATTTATGTTTCTATTTTTTCAAGGATTTTGGGACTTCTTTTTTGCGCTATTAATTATTTCGACGTAGTTCAATCCATTTTTGTAGAATTTGTACAAGTTAAAGAAATGTAAAAAAAAAAAAAAAAAAAAAAACAGACACTTTTTATATTTCGGCCTCACTTAACCGAATAGAAGCATTTTCACCAAAGCACAATGGAGTATTTGATGCAAATTCCTGGCCAAAAAGGCTGAAATTACAATTTTCTCAACAATTGTAAAAGTCACATTTCAAAAAAGCTGATTAACTGGTATGAATCTAAGTCTATTTCAGGAGTAAGAGTCACATCCGGTGGCTCCTTACCTCGGTTGAACTGAAAGTTTCTTTGTGGGAAAACGTGTTTTTTCGTACTTCTAGCTCAATGGCAGAGCATTAAAACGTTATTCCAAAGATCTGGGCTCAATTCCCGGCTTCGGCGTCTTGCACTCTGTTGGTTTTCATTTCGTTCATTGTTATCATTTTGTATTTTATGTAAAAATAACATTTTTTCACTGAAATAACTGATATTATGACGGAAAACAATTGAAACATTTTTTAATATAGCATGTTTACTTCTAAAACTAACGGTTTAAGAATTAGTTTTTGCAGCGTTACGAAGACCCACCATGTATAATTTCGATTTTAAGGATGAGATTGCGATCAACTACTGACATACATTAAATAAAAATAGACCGTTCAATATACACCCCCACTTTATTGATGCGACGTTAAAATTTAAATATCTTAAACTCCAGCTGATGTATAATTTTTTTCTATCTAGACACACGGCAGTGTGTCAGCCACGTTCGTCTGACATACTAATGAGTTATATTACACGGACCATTTCGAGCTGTTTTCGGTAAATTTCGACACTGTACTACTGCAAATCTATTTGATCTACGTATTTGTAATTTTAGATGTGTAGTGAGGCCCCAAAATTACCCGGAATCCAAAATTTTATAAATAACGCATAATTAGTTTCCGAGATAATGATATTTGAAAATGTCTGATAATGGATAATTTTATCACTGATTCACTCACTCACTCATCAAAAAGATCTCATATATGTACTGCACCTAAAAATTTCAAATTTGGTACGAAGTTCGTTTACACTATAAAACTAAGGAATCGAAAAAAAATATATGAAAATCGATTAATTACCCACTTGGTGGTGTCCATTTTTATTTTAACATTACGTCTAACCAAATGCACTTTTTGTTACTGAGAAATATATTACATTTTAAGTGCGATAAATGTTTCAAATGAAGTAAAATATAACGTACATTAGATTACAAACTTATAAATATATTCAAGACTACAATTATAGTTTTAAAGCATCAGTACATTTAAAAATGACAGAAAAAACATGCAAAAGACACACACACACACACACACACACACACACACACAAATATATCACACACACACACACATATATATATATATATCGCCTGTGTAGTTTTTATGTTCTAACGTTATAAGTGTTTACAGTTAATTATCATATAAACGTTTTATATACACCTTCTTTCATAAAATGTAAATATTTCATATTTTGAGGAATTATATTCTTGTTGCATATGTTATGTGCTGCTTCTGCGCCTGTTGTGCAACAATTTATCATCATATATATTTGAATTATGTATATATATATATGTTATATACAATTTTCAGATTTTATTTTATTCAAATATATTGCAACGATTAATACAAAACATAGAACTGAAAATGATTTAAAATTTTGCCCTAAATTATATATTCATTGTCTTATTAAACAAAGCTTTTGATATTTAAAATTATACCAAATTTAACAAAAGAAATTCTTATGACTCGTTGTTCCTTAAAGCAGATTAGAACTTTTACATTAATTCAGTAATCTAGTAGATGATTTATTGTAATCATGTGTTAATCGTTCCAAAATATTCCTGGAAACGTAATGTTACGTCAGCTTGGCAACTTATTTAATATGTATGGGAAGGTGGCTGTAATGTATGAATATGTTATACATTATGTCTCATTAATCCTTTAAATGGAATACGAATTCAAGCTTTAACCGCTAATAATGTCTTCTTTGACGTATTATATTAATCCTATACTCACAAATCCATGCATTACAATAAAATTTTTGAACACGAATCATCTAAAATACAGATTTAAATGCTTAAGTGATAAATGTAGAACACAAAAAATGGCTTATAAAAACTTTTTAATATCGAAAGCACAAACAGCGCCATTATCATGATCTACATGATAAACAAAATATTCTCGCAAAAATATTTGAAAGCAATCATGAAATGCGTACCGATAACATATGCAATGAATCATCATAACCGATAACATATGCAATGAAATACCTAAAATCTGGCACAAGGTCTTGTTCAATTTTAAACATGCAATAAAAAAATATCAATGTTGACGTTTACAGTTGACTATCTCTATAATAAAACCGTAAGTCATGTGACTGTCATCAACAGTTCCGGGATGCCCGCTTCACTTTTTCATATGCCAGGCAGCCATTTTATTAAAAATTATTTTTTCGATTAAAACTGCATAAAAGTTACATTTTTAGAAAGAGCGTTCAAAATAAATTAATATTTGAGAGATGACTTACGTTCAATTATGTATACATTCTGCAATAACTTCAGTTTCAATTAGGTTCGCTGTTCAAATTTTCTATCCATGAAACTAAACAAAAAAAAATAATAAAAGATTCATTCGTTGTGAACGTTTAAAATATTAAACCATGAATTTTTTTACCGCTGCCTGGTGTAAAAAAAATAATCTGCACCAGTGAGACAGTCAAAGTTTACCTCTTTTCTTGAGGTAAGTTGAACACATGTAATAATATTTAATGGATCAAATTTCGAAACGAATAGTCAGCTTTTATTTTTCGCGTGTGCAAATTAGAAACGATACTTTATTTTTGAAATCAAATGTTTTGATTTATGATATTATTTCTTATTTATATATTTTCTATGTTAAAGAAAAATGTGAACGTCATGTATTTTAAATTGAAACAGCTATCACGGACGCACCGGGGTTGGCGCGATTTTTGTTTTGCGCCATTTTGGCGTGAAAATCCCATTTTCAGGTACCTATTAGAGATTACTAAAACTGCATGTACTTTTATTTTATTATGAAATAGTTTATTTTATATTAAAAAACACACAATTTTATTATAAAACACACACAATGATTAATTTATTATAAAGTGGGTTAAGCGGTTTCTGTCAAGAAAGATGAAATACATAACAACAAAAAACATGCGAAATGCTACCACGATCGCAAAAGTTGTTGATTTGTCTATTACATTTTTCCGGTTTGGCGAAGGATTAAGGAAAAAAATGAATTATGAATAAAAATAATTTGTTACAATGCTTAACATACATTTAAGGGCGACCAAACTGGTCGCCAGTAGCGGCTAGTTTTTAATAATCTTCAAAAACATAAGTCACGAGATCATATGTGTAATAAATAGAGTCAACTGTAAAACTGGAAATTAATATTTTCTTATACAGTAGTATTACATACCATAACAACAGATTCACAAACTTCAACAAACATATTTCATTGGTGATGTGGCGTATTCTTGCTCAATTGCTATCCCGGAACGTTGTCTATGAGCATCCAATAATTTCAAACTTATATTTTATCGGATGAATTGAAAGTCACATATTTGGATCTGCCTGAAACTCCCAGCGAAATTGTTAGGTGCGTTCGTAATTATATAAATACGTAGCACCTATTGTCGTCGCTTGGTCCGCCCGTCTGTACGTCCGTCTGTCCGTCCGTCCGTCCGTCTGTCTGTCCGTCCGTCCGTCTGTCCGTCCGTCCGTCTGTCTGTCTGTCCGTCCGTCTGTCCGTCCGTCCGTCCGCATATAACAAAGCAAAAACTACCCAACCGAATGGTTTGAGATTTAAGATATATTATCTTTGCAGAATTTTGTCGAGACATTTCAAATTGTATAAAAATCGAATCAAAACTTTAAGAGATATTAATAAAAATATTAATTAAGAAATTTGAATTTTTAAAAAAAAAATCGGTGCTTTTTTGTTATAGGAGCTTCCGAAGTTTAATCGTCAAGCGACCGAGATACTTATTTTATGACAGAAATTAATCTGCAGACGATATAATTCATTTCACAGAATTAAAAATCATCAAGATCTGAATATTTATATAACTATCTACAGTACGAACGCACCTCGTTTGTCACGTTTGACGTACAATTTCCAACTTGTTTTTGTATTTCTGCTACATTTTCATACTTGCAATAGTAATTTCATCAAAACTTTCTTTTTCCAAAAGTTAATCTTGGTCCACTCAATATTTCCAATTAATTACACTTTGAAAAGAAAGAAAGTTATGACCCGTTAAACAGTGTATGTATAACATACTTTGATACAGCCTGTATACTATGGTAAAAATGATTATATTGCACATAAAAGTTTAAAAGACATTTTAATTAACAAACAGAGTAGTTTGGAACACATAATTGGTGACATTCTGAAGACCAATAATGATAATATAAACTATTTATGTAAAATACATTGAAATATGAATTTGGTAAACAAATATCATGCAAAATCAGGTAACATGAAAGCAGGTGCTGTAAAAAATGAACATTTCTAAACGTGATTTATGTTATCCTACTTTTTAATTTATGAATGATCTCGCGCCAAATTCCATCATTTTAGAAGAACAGAAATAAATTTGTAAACTTGAACTTTACTAATCCTAATATACAATTCGAGCAAAAATGCTTAACTTTAGGTATTACAAAGAAATACGAATTTATTAATTGTCTACAAAAGAGAACTTTAAATTTATATTCTGAATGTGCATCTTCTACTAGACCATAAATCAGGGACGGGGAACCTATGGCACGCGTGCCAGAAGTGGCACGAGGAAGGATGTTTTCGACAAGGCGTTAATCGAGGTTCGAAAACAAAATAGATCGGAATTATACAAAATACACGAATTTGTGCTAGCAAACTGAGCTTTTTTAATTCATTATTATTATTTTTAATACTGAGTAAATAAAATGTAATTTATCCAATTACAAATTTTTGTAATTAGGGTTCAATAACTTATGAAATTCAGATTTGGAAAATATCGAAAAGATGGATCATCAGACATTATAAGAGAAAATGTCGATGTAATTATAACGATTTTGTGTATAAGTTTCCTTTCTGATACCTATATCAGCGTGTCATTATATTCGTTAAATCTATGTTGTGAAATTAATGTGTAACGTCTTACTTTCATAGTTTTAGATCCTAAAACACACAAATTAAGTAGTTTTGATCCATTACTTTTGTTTTGATTTGGAACTTTATGGTTACGTAAAATATTTTTCGAAATAATTTGGCACGCGTATGTGAAAAGGTTCGCCCACCCTCCCCTAAGTGTTTGATGTTTTAAAACACACTGTTCAGAAATATAGATATGGAAACAGCCGTTCGAAAAAATTAGAATACAGCGTCGCAAAATTGAAAATAATTGCACAGAGGAAATACACTAACCGTATTTGGCAACCAGTGGATTTTCTGAACTTACCTTACAGAACATTAAAAGAAGAGGAAGTAAGTGTATTTAAACATGCGAATAAATATATTTTTCGGATTAAACCTAATCTAAAATCTATTATTCCAGAATTTAAGAATATATTACTGTACAATAATCACATAGTTGGAATTAAGACGAAATTCGCAATATTATGTATCATGAACTTAACAAATTAAATATACAATCTACAGTGCTAGCAAATATTGAATTATATACCCTTAAAAACACCAAAATCGATCCAGAAATTAGTTTAATTCAGACAGATAAATGTAATAAATTATCTATAATAAATACAATTGACTATAAAAAGAAAATGATAGAATGTATGAATAATATGAACTGTGTAGAAGACAAGAATAATTCTCTGATCATTATGAGCAACAAATTTACTGAATTAATTTATAAAGGTAGTTGGCAGAATGATTTGAATATTCTGGTCAAAACCAATAAATTAGCATTATTCCTAACAATTGTGGGTAGACTCAAAGATCCTATATTCAGTGCGTAAGACTCATGGAAAACATTAATGGAAATACGAGAAACACATTAAAAAGTGCTCTTAAACTTATAGTTAATAATAAATAGTTTACATTTGACAATAAATCCAATCTACAAAATAATTGAGCCCCATGGCTTCCCCTATATTAGGACTATTGCCAGAATATATATTAAATCCTCTAGAAGCAGATATTTATAATAAATTTGATTATACTTGTTATGCAGGAGTCGAATACGTAAACAATATCTTTACCATATGGCGCGATACAAATACATTACCTAATAACATTTTAGCTCAGATTAAAAACCTTGTTTCTAAAATTGTTTTTACTTTGGAAGTCGAGCAGAATGGAACACTCCCATATTTGTATGTACTATTAACCCCTTCGGCCCTGATTTTTTTTTCAATTTTCTGAAAAAATTACTGTTATGCTAACAAAATTAAAAATAGCTATCGGCATCACAGAAGTTAGGGTTTAATGAAAGTTAGCGAATGTGTTCTTTACCAAAACTTCACAAATGTAGTTATTTTGCGTGTTTTTCATATAACACGATAACGTCTAAGGAAGAATTTTTGAAGACGTTTGGAAAATGTCGTATTACAACTATATTAAACAAGCATAATTATTAAGTAATATTATTTATCGCAGTAATATTATTTATCTTTTATCACAAATTACCAATTCGGAAATGGATTCCCAAATTTTAATTTAAAGAGTGAAACGTATGTTTTAATTAAAAGAAATGCCAACGGCTTGCTAATAATTATGAAAATTATCATTATTATTATTATTACTAAATGCTAAACATAAGTGAAGTCATAATAGGAAATGTAGAGATTCATACTATCACTATTATTGATTTATTGTATATATTCTTTATTTCCAAGACAATTTATTTCCATGAAAGGAGCGCTAATTTATTAATGTTTTGAAATGACTAGAACTTCACTCAACACTGTTTTATTAGAGTCTGTAATGGCTTAACACTTAATATGTGAAAAGAAAATAGCTTTAAACAAATGACCTTTCATCGTTGAAATGAGTGAATGAACAACGCCGTTTATATGCATATTTAATTATATTTCCAAACTTTTATCTTCCTACCTAACATTTAATCCGAGAATAAGTATTTAACCGTCTCACCGCAGTGAACTGATATATCCGTTCACTATGCTGTATGTTTCACTGTAATAGTAGCATTATTTAAAGTAATATAATTCTGCAGATATAATGCAATTTTAAAAGATTGAGTAATGATTAATTTCCTCAATGATTATATTCATATATGTAATTAAGTATTTTATATCGAGTTCGAAAAATCATCTTTTTTTACCATTTAAAAAAAATTACCGAGAAAACAACATTACAATTTTGCCCTTTTGCTCGGCGATCACAGGTTTAAGATAGGCAATTTGTTAGTGATCTTCCATGTTGATAATGCATTTGAAGGCTTAACTTATAAATAATTCCTTTAACACAAATTTTACAAAAACAAGAAGGATTTTACAAGATCATAACATTTAAATTATTTATTATACTACTTTTTGCAATACGTATAAATGAAACCCCATTGCTGTTTAAAAGTATTTAAATTATTTTATTCTAAATGTATTGTCTGTAACTTCAAATGTATTAAAAATTAATCAGAATCTTTTTTTTAAATGTGCATATATATATATATATATATATATGTATGGAAATAAAGTTAATATAAAATGTTTAATAAGTACCAAATTATAAGCTTGGAAAATTTATATGACAATGTAAAATTTCGGACACAACTTTCCACCATATATATTTATATTTTAACCCTTTTTGACTTTGTTCTTGTAGATACCATTTATTATTTTTAAACAGTTTCTGTAATTTAGATAATGCACTCACTGAAATTCACATAAGCCCTAGTATAATCTTCAAAGGAATGCTTTATAAAGAAAACATACAGTCATGGCCCAATGAAGACACGGTTATGACCCAGCAGAAATGACAATTAAATGTTTTCGATATTCTTCTCAATGCTACGCAAACACATGATATAATTTATGTTATGTAGTTTTTCTGTTATCAGTTATAGATGTTACTGCAATTATTTTTTTTTTTACTAGAAAAATAGAAAAATGACAAATGCGAATAAGTACTGGAGTGTAGAAAAAAAGTATATTAAAATTTAGTGAAATAATCACTTTATGATTATTTTCAGTTGATTTGAAAAACCGTTTTAAGAATTTCTGTTTTAAGACTTTATTGTAAATATTTTAAAATTAAACTATATAATCGTTTGAAAAATGCATATAAATTTGGTACAACCGCTTCCTCCTCTGTATACCGGTATATTCTTTATTTAGATCCAACATATAGTTAAATATTTGCAGTAGGACTTGACCTTGATCTTATATGCGCTAATATTCGGTTAAATATCATTATTTGTATTAGTTTGTAGATTAGTACATATTTCTTCATACTCTTATTACTCATCGTACCATTTTTTACAAATATTTAGCTATATTATAAACAATTTGAATAACATAAAATGCCCATTTAATCAATATATGTATATCAGTCCATGTTAGTTGCTCAAACTATGTTTGATAGTTTTATTAATATTTCCAGTTGATTTTAGAATTAACCGTTCCAATAAAATTCGTTTTCAGACTTATCTAGAAAATATTGTTTTTTTTTTTAAATTGAACTATTTAAAATTTCAAACATCCATACTATACTTGATGCATTTTTCTTCCTAATTCAGTTATAATATGCGTATTGTACAATGATTTTAAGTTATGCTAACTAAGATATAATTACCAGTGGTTATGTTTCAATCCCTACTTACATTTATAACATTCTTTCTTTGAATTGATCATATACTTACAATGGATTTGTTAAATTTCATTTCATATTTACATTATTTTGTAGCATAATACTTCATACTTTCATAATTCACCGTTTTAATACTTAAGAATATTTCATTATATTTTAAACAATTTAATGAATATAAAGTGCATTTTTATTTCTTATTGTGTGAAAAAAAAAAATATTTCATTAATATTTTTAGTTGCCTTTTTACATAACCATTATGTTTAAATATTTATCCCGATATATCTGTAGATTTTGTAAATTAAATTATTTTAAATTTAAAAAATATATATATATATTTGGTGCATCTCCCTAAGACCCTAATATATATTATTCAAGTACTTCATAATAAAAATTAAATATGCTTACAATATTTTGAGCTTATGCTTTCTGAGAATAGGTTAAGTATAATATACCTTATTTTACAGATTCATACATATATTTTTATACATTTATAGTACTTCATTTGAATTTTTTAAAATTCCATTTCATTATAAACAAAGTAAAAAACATATAGTGTATTTTTAATTCATATTATGTGAAATATGCTCCTATGAGTACTTTTAGCTGCTTTTAGAAATAACCATTTTACGAAAAATTATTTTCACTAAATTACAAACACACGTAGACTTTTAAATTAAGCTTTTTAAACTTTTAAAAGTTGACACTACATTTTGTCTAGATATTTTATGAAAAGGTTGAAAATATGTATTCAAAAGAAGGACAAGTTGAGTACATATTATGAACTTCACATAAACTAGCAATAGAAAATCATATTTTATATAGTTCAATAAATGCTAGTTCCTCTATACCTAAAAAAAATTATATAGCTATTTAATGATGTAAAAGTATTGTTTACTCCCTCAAGGATGCACTATAAAATACATATACTTATTTTATTTATTATAATGTTCGTATACTTATGTACAGGGTGATTATAAAAAAACTATCCCGACATTTGGGCCCCTAACTATCATACCATTCACAGAAACTGAAAGAAATTTAGGTAAAAGGTATTTTGAGGTATGCGCTCAAGCATGATATGGAAAACAACAGTGTCACTCAAACAGTTACGGTTACAATGAGAAAATTTCGAAAAATCAAATGGCAACACCCAGTTTTTTGTATTGGAATGTGATCTCCATTGTGAAAAACCCTAAATAGTGTTGGAGCGGCAACTGTAGCATGAAAATCACCGGAACTAGGCAAGGGAAAAATAAAAAGGGCTTCGCCGTGCACCAGAGCATTAATTTTCGTTTCATTTACGTCACACGTCACACCGTTTCTTTGGATGATATCCCAGCCTGATTAGATCTCCACAAAACGAGAAGAAGAAACCAAGAAACGCAAATTTCGGGTTCTATGTAAAACACAGTCATGACTGACGTCGTCACGCTAGGTGAAAATAAAGGCACTGCGAAATGCGAGCCGCGTATGTTCCTTTCTGCCATTCCGAACAAGATGCCGCTTTCAGGGAAAGAACGTGGGGAAATCGTAAAGATTTATTACCTGAATGGACAAATGCCGCAAAGACATTGCGTGTTTACCGCAGAAACCATGGATTATGGCGAGGCCCGCGCACTGTCAAAGCTGTACGGCACATGAATCATAAATTTGAATAAACTGTTTGCACATGCGATCGACCTCGGTCTGGACGACCTTCCGTTCCTGTGGAAGCTGTTGCAGAAGTCCATCAGACGATAAGCACAGTTCGTCCCGTAACTGCACGCTGCGTTTCACGTGTTCTGGATCTGCCGAATTCAACCGTACGCAAGAGTCTGCGCTCTGTTCTAAACATGTTTCCGTTATGATTCCAGCGTGTCCAGATGTTGGAAGCGGGAGACTATCAATTACGGCCCTTACTTTTTTGAAGAGGTTACTGCCGGTGATCTGCAAACGTGTACAGTAACGAGTGCTCGCTATCTGCACATGTTAACTCATTACGCTATTCCCGCATTGCAAAGGCAAAATGCTCTATCTGAAGTTGTGTGAATGCAAGATGGCGCTCCTCCACATGTCGGGGTCTTCAGTCAAACGTGTCTTAACTCAACAGTTTGGTGACAGAGTTATCCCCCGTCATTTCCCATTTCCGTGGCCACCAAGGTCTCCTGATCTGACACAAATGGATTTCTGTGTGTGGGGATATCTGAAATCCCAAGTGTATCAGTTTCGTCCTCAAACTGCATATGATTTGAATGATGCCATCAGAACTGCGATTCAAGAGATTCCTATTGCCATGATACGGGCTGTAGTGCTATCCACCATCAGCCGCATGCAAAGTGTCATCATGTGTGGAGGAGGTCATGTAGAAAATTTGTGAACCACAATAAAATGCTTTATTTTATGCTGCTTCTCTGTCCTTATTGCTTGTCCTCACTTTTAGCCTATCTACCGCCGGTGAGTTTTATGCTACTGTTGCTGTTCCAACGCTATTTAGGGTTTTTCACAATGGAGATCACATTCCAATACAAAAAACTGGGTGTTGCCATTTGATTTTTAAAAATTTTCTCACTGTAATCGTAACTGTTTGAGTGGCACTGTTGTTTTCCATATCACTCTTGAGAGCATATCTCAAAATACCTTTTGCCAAAATTTCATTCAGTTTCTGTGAATGGTATGATAGTTAGGGGCCCAAATGTCGGGATAGTTTTTTATAATCACCCTGTACAATGTTATAATAGTATCTGAACACATCCTGATTAATAGCATTCACACACAAATATATGAATCAATTCGCCGCCCTCTGACAAACTGGAACATACTAACGATAAATTAGTATAATAATTTATATAATAAAAGTTTGAAATTCCTTAGGACAGACATTGTAATGCAAGTTGGATGATGACATATGTCGTTAATACACAAGCAAATAATTGCTATATAAGTGTGTTCATGCGGTTTATATTAATATAATACATTAAAACATTAAAAAGTATAACATTTGACTTCCCTATTTGATGGAAAAAATTAATAGTGCATACTACAATATAATACATTCAGAGCTTTCAAACAGCAGCCAGATGCATATACCTGCTATCTGGATTTTAAACATTTTAACACATTGAGTACGTCTGCATAAGCAGGGAACAGTCTTCCACGACCATACTTTGAATAAAGCATTGTCAAACGTCTGGGTTGAAACTGACTTAGATCTAACAACGTATGCATCGTGTGTGTACGTAATCATTGGTTAAACATCATTTTGTATCAACTATTTAATTAGTATGAAAATGAAATTTTATAAATTCTGCATTCTATGTCTGAAATGTTTTAGATTATGGTGTTTTAAAATACTAGTTGCTCTCGCTTCTTCGTTCTCATTATTTAAAATATACCCCTTTACTTACCACATACTAATTGTAATTTAGCTATCAAAATTAACATATTTTTTGTCAAAACTTTACAATTTCTTTAATCAAAAAGTCGCATAAAACTAAAATTTAATGACAAATTAAAATAAAACGGATGAATCACAAAAATTAGTAAAAAAGTATATTGAAGTAAAATATGAAGAAAAGTCATTTTGAAACGAAACTACTTTTTTTAATTCAACAATAAAAGAAATTTCTTTTGAGCCAAAATTACATTTATCTAGATCAAAAACACGTATAGCATTAAAAATTCTTGGAAATATATACAGAAACGGAAATTCTTCAGCAAAGTACTTTTTCTACTGAAAATAAAGTTTTACATAACATAACTTCAATAGAATATAAAGACTATATATACCTCTTCTCTTAATGTCTTCTGAGATATATAATTCGAAATCAAAAGAACTTGACCATCTTAATAATACTAATCTGGATGGTAACATAAATATTTCTCTTCCGAGACTTTTCCTCAATCAACTAAAGAGCTTCCATAAAAACATAAAAAATACCTGTGTCCCAGTAGACAGCCAGATACCAAGTATCTTACTCAGCATATACGGAATAAAGTATTTTTCTGAAAGTGTTAAAATAAAAATAAAATAAATAAAAGTAATAACAGGCGTAGAAATAATAAATATGTATTTCGTATAGAACTCAATTTTATTATTGCACACCGCAAACTTTAAAAATTCCTGCATTTTGTTTTATGTTATTGTCTTACTAACTTATATCCGGTAGAATATTAATCTTGAATCCTTGTAAATAATTATTTTCTTCTTTTTATACATAATGTTGAAATATTGCAATTTAAAAGTTAAAAATAATTTTAAAGATTTAATAGATATTAAAAGCAAATAGTCTAAATATTTTCATTTCTTGTGACATTCAAAAATTAAAAATATGTATATGTTTATAGTGATATCTCTCCAAAAATACTGTAAAAACAGAATAGAACTAGCTCCTCAACTTCTTTTTGAGCGATTTTATTAGGAAATTATATATATATATATATATATATATATATATATATATACAGGTGGTTATCAAAATAATGGAAACACCCTAGATTTTGAAGGAATTCTTTATTAATATGGCGTAGGACCGCCTTTGGCATGTAATACAGCTTGGATTCGCCTGGACATCATACAAATTCTGAATAGTGTTTAGAGGAATATTGTACCATTCTTCATGGAGATATTGTGAAAGTTCCGTGAGAGATGCCGGTGGAGGATATCGATTCCGGATTGAAAGCTCTAAAATAGACCACAACTGTTTGATTATGTTGAGGTCTGGGGACTGTGCGGGCCAAGGTAGATGTTCCACCTCATCCTCATGTTTATCAAACCATGATTGGACAACTCTGGCTGCATGAATAGAAGCATTATCATCCTGGAAAATTCCATCTCCTGCAGGAAACAAAATTTGCATCATGGGATGGACCTGGTCAGCAACTTCTCTATACTTCTCCCCAGTGATCCTTCCTTTCAGGGTTACGATTGGACCAGCAGAAAACCATGACACGGCTGCCCATACCATGACCGATCCACCTCCATGCTTGACAGTTGGACGGAGGCAATCAGGATCATACGCTTGTGCAGGTGTTCTCCAGACATGTACCCGTCCTGTTGTGGGGAAAAGTGTGAAAGATGATTCGTCTTACCATATAACAGTCTTCCACTTATCAATCGACCAGGTTTTGTGGTTGTGGCACCACTCTACACGACGTTTGGCATTAGCATCTGTGACAAGTGGCTTGGGAATTGCTGTTCTGCCGTAAATGTTCTCTTGATGAAGGTATCTCCGAACTGTAATTGTTGACACTGGAGAATCCAGATGCTGATTGAGCTCTGCGGTCACTTTGGCTGCAGTTGTTTTCTTTTTAGACATTACAATCCGCTTCAATACCCGTCGGTCTCTTTCACTCAGCTTCTCCTTCCGTCCACTATTTTGCTTTGCTGAGCTTGTCTTTCCGCGCTGTGTGTATGCTGTCATGACTTTAGACACCGTACCTCTAGAAACGCCTATAAGCTGGGATGTTTCGGTCACCGTTGCTTCAGCTAGTCGGGCTCCTACAATTTGGCCTCTTTGAAAATCTGTGAGGTCTGACATTTTACGCTTCTGACAAAAAAAATCAAAACGTAGACAACTCTTCTAGAGCTCTCTCATACTACCTAATACATGTACTTTTTATATTAAAAAAAATCTGGTAGCTAAGATTATATTTTAATGCTTACGAAGGGAATTCTTAAATGCCCCTTTCATTCACAAGTGTTTCCATTATTTTGATAACCACCATATATATATTTATATATATATATATTTTTTTTGTTGAAAGATTGCTAAAATCAATTAGTACCATTATATATATTTAAAAATATATACGATACCAAAATGTATAAGCATATATATAAATCAAGATGAATTGTTGAAATTCAAAATGAAAAGATATCAAAAAAGACATCATAAATAAAATACATTCATAATTATTTGCGCATATGCAGCATAATAATCTGAAATACTAATATAAAAGAAGTAGAAATTAAATTAAAAATTGAATAAAGTAGAATGAATGAAATTTGTGGAATTTATACAGAATTATCAAGTCCCAAATGCATAAATTCCACAAATAAAATGAGTGGTTTCACCGTCATATTAGCATTAAAATTGCTAAAGAATATGAATTTGGGATGACCACTCTATGACCATAACCATCTAATTAAAAAAAGACTGAAAATTCATAAAACAAATACAATACTTAAAAAGACATTTCTAAATTGGCAACAGGGTTTATAATCTTCTAAAACTGTTTTGGCAACATTTAGTAAATTATTTTTTGCAATTCATTGCCTTTATTTGTCTTCATGTATCTGGTAAGTGTTGGTAGTAGGAATCCATCTTCATCGTGTAGATTATGCTTTTGTCGATCTATTATCCAGTTCTTCTCTTATAATTCTGGGTAAGGTTTCTCTCTTTTTAAGTATTGTATTTGTTTTATGAATTTTCAGTCTTTTTTTAATTAGATGGTTGGTGCGAATATTTGGTGCGAAATCGCACTTTCTTAAAACTGAGTTTTGTTAATGCCCTTACAACAAGGACTACCTATTTTTATACAAATCTCCATTGCTTTGAAAAAGATTATTACTTAGGAATTATTCCTTTATTTATTATTGTTTTTCCGAACGAAATTTCTCAGAAAAAATATGTAACAAATTACAAATATTTTCTATTTAAGATATTTCAGAATGTATTTCTTTTTATGACTAGTACTCTTGTTATAGTATTTTATATTATTTTTGCTTAGTCATATAAAAATCTTTTCGCTATTAACCACTTGGGCAAAGAATTCCTCTGAGACTTTATGGAAACTATATTGTTGACTCAGGGTAAGTTTCAGAAGAAGAATATTTGTATTATTCTACATATTGTGATTATTATAACTGCCAAGCATTTTGATTTTCCCAATAATATATTTCTAAAAATATAAAAGAGAATAAATTGTTCATCTGTGATATAATGTTGGAAATTACTATAATATAATATACTAAATTAATATATGCAAATTTATTACAAATTTTCTATCGTGTAAAATATATTCGAAAATTATTTTATATGATATATTTATTTTATACTTTTGTAAAATTTGCTCAATGTGTGCAAAATTTAAACTCTTTTTTTTTCTGTTTCTTTTATATGAGAAACTGGTTACATAGTATTTATTTATTCTTTAAATATACAATCAAATTCTGCTGCCGCACAGAATACATGAATATAATGTTTGTTCCTGGTTTATGTTTATTAAGGAGCAGAAACAGAATAAATTAAATGTAAAAAAAAATAACATGTTTCCATTATAATTAACAAAAAATCAACTTATATTATAAAGCACAAATGTGTGCGCCATTCAATTCTGACGTCATAATGATGCGGACAACAATGTGGTTAAAATGGATGAATGTTGCAACAATGGAGCTATTTTTTCAATTAATATTATGCAATCGTATTGTTACTTCTATGGGGGAAATGCAATTTTTTGGCCGATGTTGGCTCCTCTTCCTTAGGGAACGAATTAAAAAAAATCAATGTCCAATTCATTTATTGTCCTCAGGAATACACACACACACACACACACACACACATATATATATATATATATATATATATATATATATATGTATATATATATATATATATATTACAAATTTCAATGCTCTGTGTTAACAGGAAGTGAGGGAAAACTGATTAACAAGTAATATAAAAACTTTTTTTTTAAGTCAATTCCTACTTAGGTCAAATAGAAATTTTTTTCCAGCGATCTACAGGCTTCGCCTCTGACGGTATTTATTCCTAAATTTATATCCTGCTAAATATCATTAATAGCTCGAAAAGTATTTCTCACAAAATTGTTAAACAAACTGCGTTAGAAAGGTAAAAAAAAATGTATTTTTCTTGATATAAATTTAAAATCTAATAATTATGCCGTTTTTCAAATATTGAATTTCGAAAATTACCAAACTTCACAATAAAGTGCCATAGCGATGTTACAGTTAGCGATAATACAGTTTTTTCAAATATTAATTAATTAATTAAATTTTATTATTAAATTTTAGTTTTATACTTCATTTCAGTTCAAAAGTATAGACTCACTCCACATTTATAGTCTCCTTCGCCCGCGAGCCGCCTGATCTTCGTCCGTGAACAGCCCCATTATCTTTTAACGTGTGAAGGTGAGACAATAAATATGGAGTGAGTCTATACTTTTGAACAGAAATGAAATATAAAATTAAAATTAATTAATTAAATTTAATTAATGAATTAATATTTGAAAAAACTGTATTAACATCAATTGTCATCCAGTACAAGTTTTAAAAAATTATTTGAACTTGAATGGATGAATAGAAAATATTTTATTAACGATTGAAAATTCCAACAAGATATATATAGAGAGAGTGTGAGCTAATAGTAGGAATTTAACAAGAGGCCACATACATACAGAAATGTAAGAAAGCATGTAAAAATATATGCATACACTCGCGTGGCAAGAATATATTGTCCATGATAAAATTACTTGTTTATTGCATGTTTTCGAAGTTATTGCTTTCAAAATTACTAGAGTATATTTTCCATCAAATGAGTAAAGTTATAATATTCTATACAATTTGTCGCTGTGAAAATATATAAATATAATAAGTTAACATTATTTTTTTCTTAAACGCATTTAGAAAGATAAAATTAATTTTTATTATGTTGTTTAATATTTTGTTCATGTTTTTATAATGTGTTCCATTGTCTAACATTTATAATGAGTTTTAAAATTTATCTCACATGACGGCTATTTATCAGTGAAAATTGAATTTGTAGGAAGCTATAGTTGTTAATTAACGCACATCAGTTTGTACTAAGTTTTTTAATTTTCAAGTTTAAACTACATAAGTTTATTAAAAAACTTTAATAATTAGAAAATATTTTATACACAGACTCAAAATTTTGAAATTTAAATGGTTTAAATAATAATCTTTGTGTGTCATTTTATATGAACTATATCCGAACCGTTTTGTGAAACGCAAAATCCTTTTCTCTCATAAAAATCAATAAACAGTAAATGTTAAGATTTAAGTAAATGAAATCGATGCACCGAAACTTTTATTTTAGTTCAGAGTGAAATAATGAAGATTTTCATAGAATTATACAGCTATACTGCATTATTTCATTAAAAATTAAAAATTTTAAAATTTAAAGAAAATAGCTAACCTTTAGTCTCATTCATTGAAATCTAATTTTATAAATGACAAAAAAAAGAAGTACAATTTACAAGTGTATCCATTGCTTAAAGGTGCTAAATCCATTTATTGTTGTCTAGATGTAAAAAAACACTAAAAACAACAAAACTCCAAACGTTTTCAGCTGACATCCGTCCATGCTTAGGAATGATGATTTGTTATGAAGAATTCACCAAATATGGTCGGATGTCGGCTGAAAACGTTTGGAGTATGTTGTTTTTAGTGTTCTTTATATCTAGACAACAATAAACGGATTTTAGCGCCTTTAACCTGTCAGCACACGCGCCCCTTTCCATTAAGTTACAACACGCGCGGGATAAAATTTTCCCCAATGAGTTTCCTAGTGTCAATTTCCCCTCGGTTTGATTATAAACAAAAATTTATATTTTGAAATAAACTGTAAATCAATAAAGAACACAATTTAACTTAAAATAAGAGGTTCTTTACTATTTAAAGAAAAAAAACTTAAGATCTAGCACTAAGGTTTTTTCTGCATATCATTACATACAAAGATTTTATAATCCAAATTCAGCCATAAAAATACAAAAAAATATGAAACTGATATATAGAAACTGTATGTGCACGAGTTGTTAACGTTTAAAAGAAAAATTACATTTTTTACATAAACATCTGCATTAACATTTTCCTATCATTATGGGTTACGTTATAACACGCGTGGGGTAAATTTCCTCCAACGTGACATTTTTATAACAAAAGAATGGAAAATCTCACAACCGGAGGTAAATTCCTTTTGGCCACATCTTGATATCTTTCAGTTTAAAAGGTACTATAAAGCTCAGAATGATCACGAACGATTTTCGCACATTTTTAAGTAATAGTTGTGAGCTGGGGTAGATTTTATCCCAGCGCGTGTGCTGACGGGTTAAGCAATGGGTACACTTGTAAATTGTACTTCTTTAATTCTACTCTCTTTACAATCCTTTCTTTAAATTATCTTGTAAGTAGCACTTGTTCTGTTTCTCTGTTCAGATCAGTTCAATAACTGAATATATTCTACAAGTACAACTGCCATATTACATATTATATATACTATTTTGTTCACAGTGGAAAATATGCTTTTTTATTAGAGTTATATATATATATATATATATATATATAAACTAAGAATAAGTTGTATTAATGAGTCTTTTGAATTTTAGAACTTTCAATCCCTATTTTAATAAAATGCAAGGATTAAATAAGCATTAATTGTTTACATATAAATATTAGGGTGGGAGGGGAATATTAAAATGGTGATCAAAAGCTTTCTACAAGTTTAACTTTCAAGCATTTTATTTCTTACAGATATATTAACTTTATTCCTTGATTTTTCACAGAAATCTTAAATTAAAATAATATTTTTAATTTAATCACAAAGTTAGACCACAGAAAGAACTTTACTTATTTTGTTTGATTTACGAAAATAAGTATTAGAAATGAACTAAATTTATATAGTACTTGCCAAGGGAAATGATACCGCCCTCAAACAAATGGGCCAATCTTTCATGTTTATTAAAATGGTTGTGATATTCCGTACTGAATCTGAATATAAAAACGAATTCTGACTTTAATAGCTAATATATTTGTTCCTGTTGCAACAGGATTACATGTTATCAGCTTTGGCTGTACAGCTGAGTAACACTGCAGAAGACACGCAGAAGGATCGTGCGTGATATTGCTTGAATAGTCTTTAATGGATGTCCATTAAAATCATTACATTAAAGATAATTCCAAAGATTTTTTAAGCGTTTCGAAACATAAAAACTTCTAGCCGCATAGTAGAAAAAAAATATTCATAATAAAAATATATATATATATATGACCGTCTTTCACCTGTCTTTAAAATAATGCGTATAGTCAATTTCGCGTTTGCATAACTAGAAAAGGAAATGCCGATGCGAATTTTCAAACTAACCAAGTCAAATCGGCTAAAAAAACTGTGATTTTAATGAGAATATGGGCAAATCAATATGTTATTCTTTGTATTCAAATTATTATATACTGTGTACTAATACATAAGTAGTTTACGTATTATGATTCATTATTTTGTTTCAATATTCGATTTAAAGCAATTTACAGAGCATACTTGCAACTTAAATTATTGAATTACATATAAACATTTACAGGGCACGTGATATAAACGGTATATCCACTGATTATAACACTATAAAAATTATGTACAAATATATCTACTAGCATCTGAAGGATAACGCCATCTTTTGTAGGCAGCACTGTCATCTGTCACTAATGAAATCGGATAGAAGAGTTGAAATGAATAAATTGTGTGATCCTTTTTTGAACAATATTCGATTATATTCGTACTTTGACATATTGTATATTTTTTTTGTTGTTTTCATCGTTTTAGCGCTGGGAATGGAATTGTTTTAATTTATTCGGTGCATCCACAGAAATGTGGTGATGTTGGCTTACGGAGTATTTTTGTGTTTTGTTACTAAGCAATAAAAAATATATTGATATAAGATCAAATCACAGATACACTAGTTTGGAGGCGTTTTAGTGGGAGGCGACATTAATGTTAGAATAAATGTTATTCAAATGAATTTCCATGGAAAATGCTAAGTACCTGTTTCTCTGTAGTAATGTATGTTTTGTATTCATATTTGTAAAGAATGTTTATGCAGACCTCAATTTGTTGAAATGTATCTTTGTTTCAAATCTAAAAACATTTTTCTTTTGAAGTTATTTTTTAATTGAGAAAGAAATGGGGGTGTTTACCATTTGGGTTAGAAACATGTATTATTACTTCTACATCGAATTTATTAGACAGTTTCCAAAATTACCTGCATATGTTCGAATCTACGTGAATGTGCATCCTTTTTAAATGAAGTGGGTGAGGTGAATAATTTTATGCGCTAAATACACTGTAGAATATAAATCCTGCAATGCGGGGAATCCAGAAAGTGAGTAAGAATGAGCCGGCGACGCTTCTTTGTAAGACAGACAACAAGCTTATGGCCATCATGTGAAAATATTTATATTAAGAGTTATGTTTTACAAAGGATTCAAATTTAAACATATTATACATATCCTTAAAAAATAGTATATTTAAGATTCGATAAATATATATATTAAATATATATTAATTTAATAATTGTATTTGCATAAATTGAAAAAGAAGAGTTAAGAATTAAAAAAACCTGTAAATTATTATTTACTCAAATCGTTCGTTCTCCGAAATGTTTTGCAAAATATAGAAAACGGAATCAAATTTAATTAATATGTTATGTATTTGAGGAATTTGTCCATGGACTTTATATTTTGGATCATTTTACATATTTGGCTCATTTTTGGTTCATTTTCTACCTCAAAATATTTTTTTATAAATTTGCATACAATATATAAAATTTTCAGAATCTGTGTTGAAGTTATGATTTCCGTGTTTTCTATTGAATATAATCTTTTATTTTTATTCCATATAAACATACGCTATTTTGTTAATTTATACATAGTTTCGAATTTGATATACAGCGTTTTACAAATAAAAAAACTATATAAATGTATTCACATTTTGAAATTAATATACTTCCTATTTTTCTGGGGCAATTTCTTGTCTTCTATGTTCCATGTGATGGTTATATGACAATCACGGGGACATACTAATACATTTGTGATATCTATTCTCAAATGCAGCACCGCAATAGCATCTGGAGTTTGTAAAAAATAACAGATGCATATATATATATATATAAATTAGATTGCTTTGAATGTCATCACTAAAGTGATAAGACAATAGACATTACCACATTTGCAGTTTTATTTTTATTCTCCCTTTTTTCATATTTTAACCTCAGAGGTGATTCGTTCTTAATTTATAATTCAATGTCCACAAACTAATGTAATACTTAAAATTTTCTTAGGGTTTGTATACATATATAGAGCGTAATAAACTTTGAAATTTGCAGTACTAACATATAATTTTGACATCGTATTTTATTCATCAGTAAACATGTATATTTTGAAATCAATTAAAAAAAATCTGAATTGTATCATAAGAAGTTTTTATAGAAATTGATTTCTTGACGCCTAAAACATGCTAATCCAAAATTACTCCTCATTCTGTCAATTAGCATTTATATCATGTTAAAAAACTATCCGCATATCAATCTCTTTTGTAACGATTGAAAATGAATTTAGCATTACGATTTGAAAATTTATAACCAGCATAATTCCTAAACGACTTGACGGAATGACTTCTAGTTACGTAGTTAAAAGTAAAATTTACATAAGAGACCAAATATGATGTCAAAACAATGTGTTATTATTTATAATTTTAAAGTTTGTTACAGTTTCTAACTGTAGACGACCCCTAAGCAATATTTAAGTTTAGTATTAATTTATAGATGTAAATGCTAATCGATTGTTATAAGTAACATTTTTTGCGATCATTTGTAGCTGAATTAGTATGGAATGATCGCTTTTTTCCCGAGGATTGTGCATTAACATATCTTGTATATGCATATCGTGTACCCTTTTATATATAATTCACAAAAATATTTCTGGAATTTAGATTTGATTTTTTAATTTAGAAATATAGTTAAGATGAAGAAAATGTCATTTTCTGTTAGAAAACGAATAACAATTTCTCGTTTTCTTACCACTTAATGAATAAGAAGAAAATTGTTTCTCCAATAATGTCATAAATTTCTAAAAGTTCTTGTCACGTTTATTTGTGGGAAATACGTGACAGGAACTTTTAATCCATATATATTACATGTTTTCAGAGAGATGTTTTCCTCAAAATCTCAAAGCTCGTGACTAAATAATTTTCAAAATTAGCTTTTATGACTTTCTAAGAAATATATTTTACATATGGTTTTTTTCCGAGCCAATAGAAACGACAGCATTTGTTTAGAACAAAAATACTATACATATCGATTAGACAGATTGATAAATTAATAGACAAGGCATTGGGAAGAAATTAAATGTTTAATAAATATTTAAAAAGACAGAAAAATGAACCAATCCATTTGTTTGCACAAAATTAAGTTAAATGTAAAAAAGTTCATTGCATTATGTCTAAATATTTGCTGTTTCAAATCTTGGTATAAATTTAGAGAGAGGTCAGAATAAATTCAATACTTTGAGGTTATAAAACGTCTTCCTTTTTTTGTACAGTTAAAAAGTGTGTTTCAGCTCTCCCTATATTTTTTTTGTTTTTCCTAAATTATTCTATCCATTTTAATTCACATCTTCGTATTTAAAAAAATATGTTTTTTTAATGCTATTTATTATTTTATAGGATCTTCTATTTAAAGGTTAAACATTGTTAGCTATCGAGTAAATTTGTACAACTGCATAACCTGTTTATAAATTGATAGCATATATTCATTTGTTTCACATATTTTTACAAAGGAAAATTTAGTGCTTTTCCACATCGTTCCATATTAAATATAAGTGCAAGCCTAACAACAAAGTATTTTTAAATCATATATAATTCTTGCTATCACGAGACAAATTATCGTAAGCATTGCCCCTGCACATGGTTAAAACCTACAGCCTACTGCAAGACACTTTTTTTTCATGCATTTCGATGGTGTCAAGATTTTTTCAAGCGTAAGAGTAGTCTGGTCAAAGTAGAGGGGATGATAAAGTTTCACACAAATTTCAAGTTTTCGCACGGGAGAAAGTTAATTACTCTCGTTCAATAAAAACAATTCGAGGTGGCCAAGTCAGCGTGTTCACTTAAGGAGTACCTACGTGGTCTTACACAACATCACAAACCTCCATAGATACTATCAAATAAAACGTGATACGCAGAATCAACAACATCGGACAAACAATCTATCATGATCGCAGCAGGAGACACCATCGCTGAAGAAAAAATACATCTAGAAAGTGTGAACAACATGAATGAAGTGTGTGCTAGACAGATGCATTTCCCACTCATTGGAAACGAACCTTGTTCCTCCGGTCACCCACTGGAGCTGGAACGATCTTCTGGAGGGTAACATGCACCAAGGAAAGTAAGGTTGATAGAAAAAAACACACAAGACTTGACAATATTTCGTATAGTTTTAGAAAATTCATGATGCCTATAGTGCTGTTCAGACGCGGGTGCATTTTTTCCTGTGTACTAGGAAATTTTGTGGAGGGGAGTTTCTTTACCTCTGATATTTTCTTGGGCATTGTTGTAGTAAATGTACAATACTTAAGTCTTGTATAACTATAATAAAAAAATTATCTAAGTTTATGTCCACTAGCCACTGAATTTTTTCTGTCCCTGTGCATGTAAAGAACCTATTTTAAAGAAAAAATTTCAAAGAATAGAATGGAAATGACGTGATAGATTTAGTTGCGTAATAATTAAATATTCTTAGTCCTCGTTTCCGGGATGCAGAGGGTTTATTAATTATATATATATATATATATATATATATATATATATATATATATATATATATATATATATATATATATATATATATATATATATATCTTACCCTAAACTCTAAATTATCATGCAAGGTTGAAATGCCATTTTATGTAATTGAAAATACATTTTAAATCGATATCGGGGAAACACCGGCATACTCGTAAAAATTTAAAAAGTCATTTTCTGAATTTCCTCAATATTAAAACTCAGTATGGAAGCAGAAGACCATAAAACCCACTTTTTAAAAATGATGTTAAGACACAATTAACTATAGTTTTATGACTCTCACAATTTTACATCACCTGAGTATAAGATACCATACATTCGAATAAAACAGCTAATTTTTCTGTATATTTCCATTTGCTATGTCTAACACAAAACTGGCAATGTTATTCAAATTTTACACTAATTAATAAGTAATCATAGAACACCTTTTCATAAATATAGTTAAAAATAAATCGAAAAAAAATTGGCCCACCCTAGTATTCACATTTACTTTTATAGATCATTGATCATTAGAAAATTATTGAATCTCAAAATGCATTCAATCCATTACCACAGATATCACTATATTACTTGTATATGTGCTTAAATGATTCGAGTTTTCTTCATTTTGAATATATGAGATCATTTGAATTTTCATCGATTCTAATCGATTTGAGTTTCATTTGAATTTTCTATTTTTTAATGCTTCTCAAGAAAGGCGAAAAATACCTTATTGGCCTCATTCGAAAGAAATAATTAAAAAAAAAACTTATAATAAAAATTAATTTTGTTACTTAAAATTTGCTTTTAACTGTGTATTATATAAAACAACATCAATACGGAATTAATATGTATAATAGACCAATTACAATTACCGAGAGCACAAGTTATTCTCAAAATGGGAGGAATGGTACATAATGTGGGTGATTTTTTTTAAAACTTTTACATATGGCTCCGTGCATTTATGATATTTTTTGTTTTCGTTTTATTAGCTAATAAAAAGGTTAATATCATTATGAAACTGATATTTTAAAAATAATTCATATAAATTAGTCCAACTTCCACATTTATAATAAAAAAAAAATGAAATTACCAGCTCCTTAAGAATTTTCATTATTCTTTTTTTTTTTGTTCATCATTATATAAATTTTTACTTTCTTCTGTCTATAATAGAAGAAAGTATTGTAATCAAAATTTCTTTCGACTTCCGGATTTCCACACGTTTTAGGGGACAGAAATTCGAGAAACATGTTTTTACAAAATGTCGGTCTGTCCGTGTGTTGCATGTCATCTTTGTATCATCTAAAACTTTACGAAGGTATGCCTAGAATTTAACCAAATTTCATTTAAAGTTTCTGGCTACGACCAGCAGGTCCCAATTGAATTTGTGGATATTCTCCCGAAAGGGGTCGCTGTGATAGCGATTTTTGTTCTACTTTCATTATTGTATCGATTAAAAGTGTATGAAGTTATGAAGAGAATTGAACCATTTTTTGTTATATGTTTGTGTTACAGTTGCATTTGGAGACATTCCGCCCGAAGGATGCGCGTTAAAATTAAAAAAAAAATTGCAATTAAAATTTTAAATTTATATAGGTGTTCAAGAAATTAGAAATCATAAAAGATAGTTCCGTTATGTGTTTGGCCTTGATCCATGGATTCACGAGCAATTTTCGTTTTGCCTCTATCTTACAAAATGGCTGAGATATAGCAGTTTGAAATTTTATGGTGGCTGACATTTTGAAGCAAGACAGAAGGATGGTTTAATTTATGAGATGGTTTCATTTATGACAGATGGTTTAATTTATGAGTTTTAATGAACATGCTTTCTGGCAAAGTTTCTTTCAGTTGTAAAACTATCGTTCCAACTCTTATATTCGCCAGCGTTAAATTCTCGCCAAACTTGGCAATTTTTCGCCAAATGTCGCCAAATTTGGCAATTTGTGGCCCAATGTCGCCACATTTTGCAACAAAAATAGGTTGTCATAAATGAAGTCAACTTCGCTATAGTTGGCTAATTTTGCGAAATTGTGATTTAAATTCAATATTGACTAGAAATGAATTTTCTGTAATCGGATTCCACGCATTTTAGCTTCGTGTTTTCCAGTAAAATTAGCTAAAATCTTAAAGCCAAAGAATAGACAGGCTACGTTTTCCTGCCGGTACAGGTCAAAAGAACTTTTTTGTTGAGATGTACTTTGGCTGCTCGTGCAACGAAATGTGATTCGCCTCCAGGTAACCCGACGAGATGACGGTACTGACCAGGTAGCTGACGTAAAACAAAATGACGAAAAATATTGATTTTATAAGAGGTGTGACGGCGAATTTAAATTGTAAGTATTTGAAGTATTAAAATGTACGAGATAGAAGATAGTTTTGGGATTGTTACATCCGAGTAGTTTACGACTATTTCACATGGAAGATGATTAAACAATGTTTATTTTAGATTTGAATGATTTTTTGGATGTTACAGAAATTGTTTGTTTGGCATCTGTATTGTAAGAAATGAGGAAGATTCAATGGAAAAAAAAAATATGAGACGATTTCCTCCATGATATATTGGTGGATTAGCACTTTCTGCAATTTCTAAATCAACAGACAATCAAAAAATGTCTGATTTAGAGTTTTAAGGAAAACAAAGTAGTAAACGCAGGCTTGATGTTTTAGACAAAAGTTCAAACAAATCTTGAACTCGGAATATGGAAAAAACTAAATAAAATGCAAAAAGAAAACAATTTGTTAAAAAACGAATTTCAGAAAAAAACAATATAATGCATTATAAAAAATTTTCAATCCTTTTCATGTAAAATACTTTGACTAAAATAATTAAGTGGATAATGAAAATTCTTTGGTATTTCTTAGGGTAATTTTCTCTTTAATTTTTATTAAAAATGTAAATGTTACCATACATGCATGGAGGCATAAGTACTTTTTTGAAAAAATAAGTTGCATGCGTCGCATGCGTGAAAAAATAATATGCATGCAATAAGTCGCATGCGAAAAAATAAGTTGCATAAGTATATGCATCATTGCTCCCATTTTGGGAACATGCTGTTTCTCCTAAATATTCGAATTTTTGTAAAAATTTTTTTTCAGAAGTACATTAAAGACTTCCTAATTCACAAGAAGTAACAAAAGATTCAAATCCCGCACTTGAAGTTTTCATTACGAAATCACTTTTATAATTATTTATTTTCTTAGCTCGTTGATTTTTTGCGTATATCTTACGGGAATAGAAAATTGTACTAACGGTGTGGGTGAGAGATTTGGGGAAACATTTTACCTTTAATTTATTATTTGCTTGTCAGTATAAAATTCATAATATATTTTTTTTCAATATTACAATATTTATAAATTTTCATAAAAAAGATACATTTTTGTATATATTATTTTACATTTTATAAAATAATATGTTAAAATATATAATAGGCTAATATATATAGCGGCACCTAATGGGTTAAAAAAGAAATACAGATGATTCATTTGTAAAATTAAATCATTGAATTGGAACAGTCAAAGTTTTTTAATTCCTTGAATGCAGTTGTAAAATTTTCTTTGATTCACATTAAATCCATAATGAAACATACAGTCAGTTTTTCTCTTTCGAAACAAAGTTTCATGACTAACGTAAGGGCATAAAGCGTCTATAAATGCATGTATTTTTCATGTAATCGTTGTAGATTTAGTTTTCATAAATGGAAATATAGACAATTTAAAAATAAGTTCCCATTTAAAAATAATCAGGCAATCCATCTCGATAGCATATCTGTTGAATTCGTGTTTTATGTAGTGGGTTGATTATGTAATTTTGACCTAACTTAAAAATAAATATTAAGATAATCCTTAATGTCATTTTTACTAACTCCATGTTTCCATTATTTTATTTTATTTTTGCTGTTAAAATTATCGGCACAAATTTTAATGAAATCTGACAACTTTACAGTTTTGTAGTTTTTTTTAGAATAATAGTAAAAATAAAATGTCGTTGGTTGTATTCATTTTGGTTTAATTAATAAGTGATATAAAAACATTTTAAAATATGAAACAAATATATTTTGACATTTTCTACAAAAAATATGTGAGCATTTCATATTTTAGTTGTTTATTTTTTTTTTTTTGAGTTTTAATTTAATTTGGCAATTTAGTTATGGAATATTACACGGAAACCAACAATTGCTGAATTGTTTACATTGTTTTAAGAGCAAACCGGTTAATCTTTTCTAATTGAGTTGCATACAGATTAAAAAATATCCATGCTTAAAAATTTGATTTTTGAAAAATGATTTTCAGACAAATATCATTGAAAGTACTTTTTTCTTTTCTATTCGACTACATAAAAATTGAATGTGCGAACTGTAGACGTAAAAAAAAAACATTACAGTAAAACGAAATTTCTGGGTTAGGTCGTTGCCACTGCCAATAGGATGTTAGTGTTACTCTTGGACATGTCGTTACTTTATAATATAACTTTAAAATCAAATAAGTTTACATTTCGAAATTAGGTAGAATACAGATTTAAAAATATCCATACTTTAAAATGATTTTAAAATCCATAAAAATCAGTAAATTGCGATAAAAATTTCAAAAAAATTGCATTTTAAAGTGAATTTGTTTCTATTCGAGAGTGTAATGCATTAAATTGTGCGACATTTTGTGGTTAAAAAAATACAGTAAAAGCAAAACTTAATGGGTAGGTCGTTTCTACCGTCAGTATGATGTCGGCATTCCTCACGGAAATGTTTTTGTTTTATAATATAGATAGATGCAATATTAATGCGAAGTGCACTGAATGCCTCTATTTTTTTCTATATTTCATGTGATTTAAGATTTTTTTTAAGAGTATTATATTTTGAATTAATATTTAGTAGCATATGGTTCATTAAAATGTAGAGAGAGTAATGTATTAACTTAGAAATTCTGATTTAGAAATTCATTTTCGTTAATTATAAATTATTTTTAACTAAAGAGTTTCGAAAATATAAGGTTGTGTCAACCTTGTTAAGGATTTATTATCTAAGAGAGGATGAAATCAAGGAATGCATTTGCTATACATGAAGTTTCATTAATCTTTTAAATAAATGTGTAATACAGTTTCAAACGAATCTAATGCACCTTTAGCAACATTAATTTCAATTTAATTAAATATTTAATAATAATCTATGCACTAAATCGCGTACTCTCTTCAATATAAACTAACAATTTTTGTTTATTTATATTTCCCATTAAAATTAATTTTCTACATAATTCGTGTAATGTAAGAATAATGCGAAACATTTTTCCTTAATTAAAAGTGCGAATACTTTTCGATGAATAACATATAATTCCATGTTATACTGATATTCTTTTGAATAGGTTTGACACTTTAGTTGATATTTATTATTAATTTAGTTTTAATTACATTTCTGCATTATTTTATCAGAAGAATACTACCCACTTAAAAGAGATTTCACTTTGTAAGCCCAAAAAGTAAACATTTAAAGAATTTTTCTTTCAACGTAAGATCAATAAAACAAAACAGTAAGTTTTTTTTTCTAATGAAACAACTAAATGTTCTATAGTTTAACAATTTTGTGCGTCTAAAATACAAAAACTAGTCGCGGTATCCTTATTTCAAAACACGTGCGTGTAACATGCACGACTTTACGAAATACAGAATGCCTCAAAGACTCATTTAAAAGACAAAAGTTACACCGTTTATGAAAATCTGTAACATTTGTGGTGCCATAAACCCCTTTTAATCCACATTATCAGATAGAAAACAAAATAAATATTTTTTTTGAAATTCAATTAATTATTTAATTTTTTTTCAACTTCAAAGTCTATTTATATTTTTTTTTATTTATTTGTATAACATTAAATATGTGAACTCTTTTGTAACGACAGAACAGCATAATAATTTATTGGCGATTATTTACAGCCACTTGTATGAAAGTTACTCCCTGATGATTGTATATTATCGCATGCAATAATGCATTTCCGCTTCGTCATATTTGAAAAAAAAATAGCATTTAATTGAGTGTATTACATTCAAATTTTTTTTCAAGATTACCAATATCAAATCTATTAAAAATTTCTTTGACCTATTACACCTTTTTAGTTTATATATTAATCACAATGGGACGCTCCTAGGTTAGAAACATACAAAAGTACGAGAATTTGATTATCAATATATTATAGTCCACAGATAAATATATGAATAACATAAATTGAAATATGCAGAGGATTTGGAAATACCTTTCCTCCCATTACTTCTATATTTGTCCTTTAACAACTTGCAGGCATATTTGCCGTCCCTCTACTCTACCAGGCGGATGGCTGGATAACAATTTATTGCACTCAACTTTGATTTCAAAGCTTAAAATCTTTCTAAAGCTCAAAGCTTTCTATGGAACCTTTCTTTAATAATTCAGCACTGAGCCAGGGACTCGTTTTTCCGTTGTCCCTGCCCCTTGTCGAGTCGAATATTTGTATTCTCCGGAAGTGATATTATTTTGTATATTTTTCTTTTTACAAATATTGTTTCAATTATATTAATATTTTTATATATATTGCCTACGTTACAGTAATAATGACATTAATTTCTAAAATGTAAATATAAACAACGCAAAAATAAGTATTTGTATGTATTACCTAAAATAATGTATTATAAATTGTAAAGAAACTTTTGGGGAACAGCAAAATCTACATCATAAACAAACAAAAATAAAAGTATCGTAGTGTACAGAAATTAATTAAGAGTAACCTAACATTAATATTTTTATATTTTTTTAAGAATTCAAAGGTACAATTAAAAAATTCCAACCTTGTACCTTCGACATAATCCCTGCCTTATCTAGACAAATGTAACAACCGCGTAGAATGTAGTACTAAAATATACTTCGGAAATATTCTGCTGGTCCACATATTTTGTTGTATGCTGTGCGATGTTGTATTAAACACATTATGCAGCTGAAAGCTAAGCCTAATATTCATACATGTGTATAATAACTATAATTCAATATAGACTGACACTTTCCCAAGATAAATATAAAGAAATACTTACTCACCGTAATGCAATGAAATAAATCATCATATATTTATTATTTCTTATGTTTTATATATATTGAGAACAAATATACTGTTTAAAAATATTTGGAACACAAAACTTGTATGTATTAAATTTGTAAATATGCTTTATATAATTAATAAAAGTAAAATTCAATTCCATAAGGTCTACATAACTATCGGAGATCTATTTAATGTTATATTGTTGAATTACATATGTTTTAACTTTTTTTGTGTAGAGAAAAAAATACAAAATGCATAAATATATTTTTCAATTTTAACAAAAAATTACACACAATCTACTATGCTTCGAACAAAATAATTCTAATAGTAAAATGCACGCGTCATAACTCAACGATATGTTTTGAACTCATTTTTGCTGAAATAGCCTCGTTTTAAAATTAAAATATACAGACTAATTAACATAATGTTGTAACATTTTTTAAGTTTACATCTTCTTTAAAGAAATTGTAACGAGATTATTCGAGCATTGTCTTTCCACTAAACATCCTTTTCATGTATTCCATTTATACCATTTATTTTACTCACGTTTCTCTTACAATTGGATTTGAGCCAGCAGCATCACGGTAAAAATAATTTATTAGAGCAGTAAAAGTAAAACATTTTTTTTTTCAGTTCAGCTACCTTAATTTATAGCGTTAAAAGAACACGTGTTTATAAAACAAAATGAAAAATAATTTTAAGAGTATTGAGATTACATTCGAAACGACTTATTTTATTCTGTAAGAGTTTAATATTTAGTTTATTAAATTAATAATAATTACTTTAAATAATACTAGATTTAAGGTAGAATTAAATGTAAATGAGTTATTCATAATATATTTTTGTGCTGTTGAATAACTATTTAACAGGATCAAGCAAGTCGTATAACTGTAAAAATACTGTGAAGAGAACTGTGAAGCTTAAGCTGTTATCACACGGAATACCATACGATATGAAGTATATGCTATTGCCTCTCGATTTCTTGGAGCTACACTTTCACGCTGCAACTTGGCTTATTTTCCCTACTGAAAGTTATCTGCTAATGTAAGGAGAGGGCGTAACATTTGGCGAGTAATTGCAGCAGGTTTTTTAATATTTAGTGTAGAGATCGATTGATAAACAGGAAGCATTATCGTGTACTAACGTTTTATACATTGCAGTTTCTTTTCGTGTCTGTTCTATATATATATTATTGTGATCATTTTACTTAAAATTCCAAGATTATAAAAACAATACTCTCGGTAATATAACATAAAAATTCTAAATTATAGAGTCCATATCTTCACTTTACGTTTTTCATTACCTGTAAATATTAAGAATTCTCAACTATTAGTATTAAGTGATTTAGAAAAAAAATCGAATTTTAAAACTAGTTTTTTGTCACATGTATCGGAACCGCACTTAACTTATCGCTAACCTGAAATCTGTAACGCAAAGAAAGACTTTAAATTAAGTTTTAGTTATTTTGCCAAAATCACTATTATGACATTTTTAGTTAATATATTTTACATATTTTAAATGTAATTCATGTTACATAATGAATGTAATGTAAAATTGAAATACGTAATATAATTTAGATACAGTTCCCAATTTTTTGCCGTGTTTTCTTCCTTGGTTTTGATGATTTTAATCATTTTTCGAAAGTTTAAATGATTTTTTGATATTTTTCGTTTCAAAAACACAATCCTTATTTTTATACATATTGTGTACAGTCCTGGAGGTAAGGGGGGGGGGGGTTATATCCTCTACTTACTCTGCCGCAAATCACTGTATAAAAATGTCACAAGTAACAATATATTAGTAATAACATCTAATAATAATGCTGTACATAAATTTTGCGGGGGGGGGGAGGGGAGGAAGTTACGTATAGCAATTGTAACATATTCTAAAACTTTTAGTACTAAACCCTAATTTCGACATCATATTTTTCGGCAAATTTTACCTTCGTGTATCAAATTGAAAGTCACTCGTTAAAGTAATTTAGAAATTACGCAGGTTTTATGTTTGCACCTCATAATGTTAAGTAAATGTTCCATCGTCGCAAAACAGATTACGAGATAAGTGTTTTTTTAAGCATAACTTAAAAACTATTTTGCAGAATGAGCTTTAATTTTGTGTTCGCATATTTGAAAATTCTAGAAATCTATTTCTGCTAGGAAAGTTTTACGTTACAATTGATTTTTGTTTTCGAATATATATATATAATTTTTTTTTTTTTTGAAGGGCTGCAAAATATTTTAACTGGAAGGGGGGAGGGGTATATGCGTTATTTATTATTAATAAGTAAAAAAGGGCACAATTTGCTTAACAAATTGAAAAACATATAAAGTTTTAAAATTTATACACCACTAGGAGAGGGTAGACAAAATTTTAGGGTGGTTGAAATTCAATAATTAAAAAGGAAAAATAGACTGAAAAGGACATTCTCACCCACATACATCAAATACAATAATCCTAACGTGAAGTGACAAACTACCCAGAGCCAGGAATCGAACCTGAGTCCACAACGTTCCGGGTTATCGCTCTAACCACTCAGCCACACCGGCTGATTCTGAAACGCGTTTCTCACTAATAAACCATGTTGGAGAGAAAGTCGCCAACCATCTAACAGACAGCCTTTGATGAACCGACAACGGTGATTAGATTTTTACTAATCCACCGATTTGCGAATAAATATGTATGTCTGTGTAATAATTGTATATCTTAAAAAAAAAGATTATCAAGATTGTTGTAAAAGAAAATTATTAGAAGGTAAAATATAATTAACTATAAATAGCTGCTAGATTAAATTTTTATTTATTAAATTTTATTTTTCTAAAAGTATAAGAACATTTTTTGCCCCCCCCCCCTCCTCCAATACAAAATTTAGATTCTGAACGCTGCATGCTTTTGTAATAAAATATTTTGATGCGTGTTTGCTTGCATTTTTATCTTTGGCGACATAATTTGGCAGCAAGTACGAAATAACACCAAATACACTGCAGAAAGTAGTTAAACTACTACAGTTTGAGAAGTAAATAAGTGACTACGACAGGACAATTATAACATATAGCAAATGATATAAGGAATTGAAATAAAATAATCGCAATAAATGACATTAAATTAGTAAATAAAGTTCTTATCGGGAGTGTTTAATAACGAACTCCGAAGAGACAATCGACGCATATGTAATTCTTTAATTTCAAAATAACTGCACATTTTTAAAGTTCTTTTCGTGTATAATTGGTCCCTGTGTTACTAAAGATATTGCTTTTTCCTTAATTCTTCTGTATTTTTGGTTTCAATATTTGCGACCACGCTAAACAAACATGTTGACTCACTGACGGTAGCCATCTTGAAATTTTTAGAGAGCTCTGATTGGTGGATTTCGAGTTGACATTTATTGTAGAGGATAGAAACTACTGTCAGTTAGATCTTGAAGAAATTTCGAGAGGCAATCTATCAAACGGGACGATTTCGAGCTTTTTCCTCTTGAAAAACGTGTTTCGGATGAAATATCTGATATTGACTATGATATGAGAGTACGTGTGATAGCACCATTACAGTTTCTAAAAGCTCCAGAAAACTAACCTCCGAGCTTCTAATGGGATTAAAAAAGATATCAGAATTTGTTTTTACGAATTTTGGAGAAAGAACGAATTATTTCGATAACGGATCATTTAAAAACTTTTCATGAAGAAGCAAGAAGAAAAATTTTAGAAATCCTAGCAGAAAACCGAAAGTACATATAAAGAAATGAAGGAAAACACATGTTTAAAAGAAACATTATTGGGCAGTAAACTCATTTTGGATCACACATCAAACTAAGGTCTAAATTTGTGCAGGAGAAACTTTACATTATAATATAGAAAGCTCGGAATGATTTAGCTTCGGTTGTGAGATATAATTTGCTGTGTATTTAAATTTATATATTTTTTTTCCTTCTAACGTATTTTCTAATACTGTAGTGCATTTAATTAATTCTCACATGTATTTAAAAATATTCCAAAGATGCATTTTACCCTGTTTGCAGTTCACCTAAATACGTGCGATTTCATTTATTCAAGAATCTATTAAAAACAATTCACATATTTTTATTATTAAATGTTTTTTTCAGAGTCTATATGTCTAGTTTCAAGCTATTTTCTCTTTTTTAAATATTAAATGCTGACATGATCTTCAGTTCCCAACTAAATTATTTGTTCTGAAAATATCATTTTTACTTTCCTATTCCAGATTTTATTATTTTAAAAACGTCCCGCGCTTTATCGTAAGACATTTCCGTACTTGTTTTTCCTCCTCATTAGGAAACTGCAGTTCCATCTTTTCCACTTTCTTTTGCACTGATATAGTATTCCGCATTGCAGTATTGTGTAATTACGCTTCAAGTTTTTAACGCGTTGCATAAGTTTCGGAAACAGAGTTTTTGTGTGTTTTGATTTGCTAAAAATCACGCACGACACCATAGAAGTGATGAAACATTTAATTATACGGATTATCGCTTGTAAACACTTAATTCACAGTGATATTAATAAAAGTAATATTTTTAGCAAAACATCATTACAAATTGAAATTAATAACATATCATTATTAAATTACCATTAATTAAAAAAATAAAGGTTGTTGTCGTTGTTCTAATTTTAAATATGCTAGACCAATTCCATGAGCCCAAAAATTTGGAGGAAGTCCGAAACGATGAAAGGACACTCCAAATGGTCATTCCTAGTCAAGTTCAAACAAGATAGGAGATGGTCAGGGGTGGATGGCGCAGTCTTGCACTTCCCACAAAAGGGGAAAATCTTGGTACTGTTGTCAAATTTCAGGCATCACAAGTGCCCACTCAAAAATCTTGAAATAGCAGACTGCTGATCATTGCTACCCCCATAAGTAATAGCTCCTCCAGGCTTTTTGCCATAGAACTAGTTGTGAATTGGAGAGGAACGCCAAGATGTGTCGAGATCATATTTGGCTCTCGAACAGATTTCCAGAAATTCAAGAAAAATAAAAGTAAAAATTATAATTATGCTTATCTTGTTATCGTACCAAAATGGCATGCAAAACCGATTAAATTTCGTCGTGTAGCTATCGGTTGTAATGAATGTGATAATGCTGCTAGCAATTTATTAATCCATATTCTCACTCAGGTATATAATATAACGATTAAAAATGATAGTCAACACTGTTTGAAAAGTAATTTCCAGTTTCGAAATAAATTAAAAATATAAATTGCGTAAAATTCACAAAAAAACATTTGATTTTCATGATTTGTTTGATAACATAAATATTAAAGATTTACACAAAACTATGTGTATGCATTTTAAATAATACTAATATCAATTAACTTAATATATATATATATTTCTGTTAGCTATTTTAAAATTTTACTAACTTTACTTCGCATCTTAGTTATATTATTTATAATAATATAATATACAAACATTGTCGAGGAATTACTCAATATGGCAAGGCTTTCAGCATTATTTCTGAGCTATCCTTACATTACTATGAAATAAATTCATTAGGTTATATCAATGATTATGTTTTCTATCGATATATAGGTGATATTTTTTTTTCTATTGGAATGACTCTCATAACACATCCTTACAAACTCAATATGCCAATCAGATTAATTTAAGTCTAAGTGATCTGGTCAAAAATGTAATAAAATTTCTGGACTCATAAATTGCACTTAATAATAATAGTAAATTAACATTTGACATTTAGGATAAAATATCTTATTCACATTTATTTTTTTCGAAATATAATCCATGCTTACATAAATATATTTATAAAAATATTGTACTTAATTATCTACACAGAATAAAATATTTTTGCTCAGACAGGAAAAAAAAAAATTAAAATTACCAATAATCAACCAAAACTAAATGGATATCGTAATTGGATGGTAAATTCAATAATTAATTATTTTCAATAATACTTTGGCGTTTAAACATATCTTAATTGGAGCTTATATTTTATGTATATATATATATATATATATATATATATATATATATGAAGATTAAAGGATGTTGGGATACAGGATGTTGGCTCATACATATTTATATTTATTTACATATATATTAATTTATTTATTTAAAAGGTCAATAAAAAATAAATCAATCAATATAATAAACACTGTGGTTATTGCTATGTTATTTCTTTAAATATCTTATTAATTAATATATTTATTTTTATTTAGCTTTAAAAAATTCATTGTTTTATGAGTATTTATTAATAATAAACTTGCATTTATATAATACTAAATAATTAAGTTAAAAACTGTTTTAAAATTTAAAAACATAAAACTTCACCTTTTCTAAAACATATACACAAATTAAAAACATCTTTTAATTAAGTAAGGTGTCAAATACATGTAAAACACAAATATCCAAACTTGACATGTTTCGGTTTAAAGTATAAAACCATAATCATAAGTACACATACATCGTCAAAAAACAAACCCGAATGACACTGGGCGCTACAATATATACATAATACCACACAACAAACACACAAAGTAAAAACACAGAAAAACATTAAACATCAAATCCTGCTTGTATACACAATTGCCTCCCTCTATTCAAATTAGCCCCACAATATTTATTTAAAAGCTCTAACCATAAAGGTGGAATAAGAAAAGAGAAAGTATCATTACAGATTAAGCCCTTCCGCAAATAAATTTCGATGGACTCTCTTATAAGGGACTTGCGGTAATAATTCGAAATAAAAATCAATTTAGTATCTTCAAATAAAATTTTAATCCCCCCCCCCCATCCAAATATAACCTAGACAAAGCTGTTTTCATGCGGCCAAATTTAATGTCAGATTCATGTCCTTCTTTCTCATACTTAATTTTCTCCCTGTCATACCAACATAATAACCGATATCACCCACCTCATTAATATACGGAATCTCATGTACCCCTGAAAGATCCTCCTGTTTAACCGGGTCAAACTGTCTATAAAGTAACTCTTTAAGTTTATGTGGTGTTTTAGCAATTAAATCAATGTCAAACTTTTTTAATTTAAACTTTAACCTCTCAAAACTACCCTTCATATAAGGAAAAGAAACTATTTTAACTTTAGAACACTCACTCTCACACTTGTAATTTTCACTTACAGCCTGATCCCTCCCCCCAATATTTTCATTTCTATAGTAATTAATCAACTTATTGATGCTACCCAATTTAAAACCATTACGCTCAGCTAAATTACGGATAATATTTAATTCATCATTCAAAAACTCTTCAGAACAAACCTTAAAAGCCATATTAACTTAAAAACGGAAAGTGGAAAACTTACAGCTAAAAGGAGATTACGCCGAATTTGGGATGATATGCCGACTATTCAAACTCTTCCTATAAACCGTTCTAGAATATAGAAGACTAACTAAACTTTCTATAAGCCGTTCCATTCTAGAACGGTTTATAGGAAGAGTTTGAATAGTCGGCATATCATCCCAAATTCGGCGTAATCTCCTTTTAGTTATAAGTTTTCCACTTTCCGTTTTTAAGTTAATATGGCTTTTAAGGTTTGTTCTGAAGAGTTTTTGAATGATGAATTAAATATTATCCGTAATTCAGCTGAGCGTAATGGTTTTAAATTGGGTAGCATCAATAAGTTGAGTAATTACTATAGAAATGAAAATATTGGGGGGAGGGATCAGGCTGTAAGTGAAAATTACAAGTGTGAGAGTGAGTGTTCTAAAGTTAAAATAGTTTCTTTTCCTTATATGAAGGGTAGTTTTGAGAGGTTAAAGTTTAAATTAAAAAAGTTTGACATTGATTTAATTGCTAAAACACCACATAAACTTAAAGAGTTACTTTATAGACAGTTTGACCCGGTTAAACAGGAGGATCTTTCAGGGGTACATGAGATTCCGTATATTAATGAGGGGGGTGATATCGGTTATTATGTTGGTATGACAGGGAGAAAATTAAGTATAAGAAAGAAGGAACATGAATCTGACATTAAATTTGGCCGCATGAAAACATCTTTGTCTAGGTTATATTTGGAGGGGGGGGGGGGGGGTTAAAATTTTATTTGAAGATACTAAATTGATTTTTATTTCGAATTATTACCGCAAGTCCCTTATAAGAGAGTCCATCGAAATTTAGTTGCGGAAGGGCTTAATCTGTAATGATACTTTCTCTTTTCTTATTCCACCTTTATGGTTAGAGCTTTTAAATAAATATTGTGGGGCTAATTTGAATAGAGGGAGGCAACTGTGTATACAAGCATGATTTGATTTTTAATGTTTTTCTGTGTTTTTACTTTGTGTGTTTGTTGTGTGGTATTATGTATATATTGTAGCGCCCAGTGTCATTCGGGTTTGTTTTTTGACGATGTATGTGTACTTATGATTATGGTTTTATACTTTAAACCGAAACATGTCAAGTTTGGATATTTGTGTTTTACATGTATTTGACACCTTACTTAAGTAAAAGATGTTTTTAATTTGTGTATATGTTTTAGAAATGGTGAAGTTTTATGTTTTTAAATTTTAAAACAGTTTTTAACTTAATTATTTAGTATTATATAAATGCAAGTTTATTATTAATAAATACTCATAAAGCAATGAATTTTTTAAAGCTAAATAAAAATAAATATATTAATTAATAAGATATTTAAAGAAATAACATAGCAATAACCACAGTGTTTATTATATTGATTGATTTATTTTTTATTGACCTTTTAAATAAATAAAATAATATATATGTAAATAAATATAAATATGTATGAGCCAACATCCTGTATCCCAACATCCTTTAATCTTCATATATATATATATATATATATATATATACATTAAATATAAGTTCCAATTAAGATATGTTTAAACGCCAAAGTATTATTGAAAATAATTAATTATTGAATTTACCATCCAATAAGGATATCCATTTAGTTTTGGTTGATTATTGGTAATTTTAATATTTTTTTTTCATGTCTGAGCAAAAATATTTTATTCTGTGTAGATAATTAAGTACAATATTTTTATAAATATATTTATGTAAGCATGGATTATATTTCGAAAAAATTAAATGTGAATAAGATATTTTATCCTAAATGTCAAATGTTAATTTACTATTATTATTAAGTGCAATTTATGAGTCCAGAAATTTTATTACATTTTTGACCAGATCACTTAGACTTAAATTAATCTGATTGGCATATTGAGTTTGTAAGGATGTGTTATGAGAGTCATTCCAATAGAAAAAAAAATATCACCTAATATCGATAGAAAACATAATCATTGATATAACCTAATGAATTTATTTCATAGTAATGTAAAGATAGCTCAGAAATAATGCTGAAAGCCTTGCCATATTGAGGAATTCCTTGACAATGTTTGTATATTATATTATTATAAATAATATAACTAAGATGCGAAGTAAAGTTAGTAAAATTTTAAAAAAGCTAACAGAAATCTCTCTCTCTCTCTCTCTCTCTATATATATATATATATTAAGTTAATTGATATTGGTATTATTTAAAATGCATACACATAGTTTTGTGTAAATCTTTAATATTTATGTTATCAAACAAATCATGAAAATCAAATGTTTTTTTGTGAATTTTACGCAATTTATATTTTTAATTTATTTCGAAACTGGAAATTACTTTTCAAACAGTGTTGACTATCATTTTTAATCGTTATATTATATATCTGAGTGAGAATATGGATTAATAAATTGCTAGCAGCATTATCACATTCATTACAACCGATAGCTACACGACGAAATTTAATCGGTTTTGCATCCCATTTTGGTACGATAACAAGATAAGCATAATTATAATTTTTACTTTTATTTTTCTTGAATTTCTGGAAATCTGTTCGAGAGCCAAGTATGATCTCGACACATCTTGGCGTTCCTCTCCAATTCACAACTAGTTCTATGGCAAAAAGCCTGGAGGAGCTGTTACTCATGGGGGTAGCAATGACCAGCAGTCTGCTATTTCAAGATTTTTGAGTGGGCACTTGTGATGCCTGAAATTTGACAACAGTACCAAGATTTTCCCCTTTTGTGGGAAGTGCAAGACTGCGCTATCCACCCCTGACCATCTCCTATCTTGTTTGAACTTGACTAGGAATGACCATTTGGAGTGTCCTTTCATCGTTTCGGACTTCCTCCAAATTTTTGGGCTCATGGACTTGGTCTAGCATATTTAAAATTAGAACAACGACAACAACCTTTATTTTTTTAATTAATGGTAATTTAATAATGATATGTTATTAATTTCAATTTGTAATGATGTTTTGCTAAAAATATTACTTTTATTAATATCACTGTGAATTTAGTGTTTACAAGCGATAATCCGTATAATTAAATGTTTCATCACTTCCTGGTGTCGTGCGTGATTTTTAGCAAATCAAAACACACAAAAACTCTGTCTCCGAAACTTATGCAACGCGTTAAAAACTTGAAGCGTAATTACACAATACTGCAATGCTGAATACTATATCAGTGCAAAAGAAAGTGGAAAAAAAGGAACTGCAGTTTCCTAATGAGGAGGAAAAACAACTACGAAAATGTCTTACGATAAAGCGCGGGAAGTTTTTAAAATAATAAAATCTGGAATAGGAAAGTAAAGATGATATTTTCAGAACAAACAATTTAGTTGGGAACTGAAGATCATGTCAGCATTTAAAATTTAAAAAAAGAGAAAATAGCTTGTTACTAGACATATAGACTCTGAAAAAAACATTTAATAATAAAAATACGTGAATTGTTTTTAATAGATTCTTGAATAAATGATATCGCACGTATTTAGGTGAACTGCAAGCAGGGTAAAATGCATCCGTATATTAATGAGGGGGGTGATATCGGTTATTATGTTGGTATGACAGGGAGAAAATTAAGTATAAGAAAGAAGGAACATGAATCTGACATTAAATTTGGCCGCATGATAAGAGCTTTGTCTAGGTTATATTTGGAGAGGGGGATTAAAATTTTATTTGAAGATACTAAATTTATTTTTATTTCGAATTATTACCGCAAGTCCCTTATAAGAGAGTCCATCGAAATTTATTTGCGGAAAGGCTTAATCTGTAATGATACTTTCTTTTTTCTTATTCCACCTTTATGGTTAGAGCTTTTAAATAAATATTGTGGGGCTAATTTGAATAGAGGGAGGCAATTGTGTATACAAGCTTGATTTGATATTTAATGTTTTTCTGTGTTTTTACTTTGTGTGTTTGATGGTAGATGGCGTGTTTGTTGTGTGGTATTATGTATATATTATAGCGTCCAGTATCATTCGGGTTTGTTTTTTGACGATGTTAGTGTACTTATGATTATGGTTTTATACGTTATACCGAAACATGTCAAGTTTGGATATTTGTGTTTTACATGTATTTGACACCTTACTTAAGTAAAAGATGTTTTTAATTTGTGTATATGCTAAATAATTAAGCAATATCAATTTTCTTTTTATTAAAATAATTTAGAATAATCAAAAGCTAAATAAAAATTATGTGAATTAATTACAATAAATTAATTATAAGCACCTAAAAATTACAATTAAAATAGATTCGTTTACATTTAGAACTAATGACTGGAATTGAATGCGGAGAATTTATTAATTTTTGCACATAATATTTCACAGGTTTTTACTATTATTAATGTTCAATAAGGAATGTGTTGATTAGTTTGTTATAAAATTGCATTGGACTATACTGTTGTAAATTTTAGAATTATTACATTAAGACGAGGTAAAATAAAATTATATTAAAATTAGATTTTATATATTTTTCTGTAATAAAATGAAATTTATTTATTTATTTATTTATTTATTTATTTATTTGATATAATAGATAACATATGGTAAAAATAAGTATACCAAAAATAGCTGTATAAGTAATTTTATCATTTTATAAAGAGCAACAGTGACATTTTAACGCTATTCTAATGTACAGTAGAATTTGGGAAATATTCTTTTTTCATATAATTGCAGATCTTAAAATTATATCTGGTATCTTATCGAATATTTGTTTTAACTAGTAATAATTATTGTTAAGTATATATTTATTTATTTATTTTATATAATAGATAACATATGTTAAAAATAAGTATACCAAAAATAGCTCTATAAGTAATTTTATAATTTCATAAAGAGCAGCAGTGCACTTTTACCGCTATTTTAATGTACAGTAGGATTTGAGAAATATTCTTTTTTTCTTATAATTGGAGATCTTAAAATTATGTCTGGTATCTTATCGAATATTAGTTTTAACTAGTAATAATTATTGTTAAATATTTATTTATTTATTTATTTTATATAATAGATAACATATGGTAAAAATAAGTATACCAAAATTAGCTCTATAAGTAATTTTATCATTTTATAAAGAGCAGCAGTGCACTTTTAACGCTATTTTAATGTACAGTAGGATTTGAGAAATATTCTTTTTTCCTATAATTGGAGATCTTAAAATTATGTCTGGTATCTTATCGAATATTACTTTTAACTAGTAATAATTATTCTTAAATATTTATTTATTTATTTATTTTATATAATAGATAACATATGGTAAAAATAAGTATACCAAAATTAGCTCTATAAGTAATTTTATCATTTCATAAAGAGCAGCAGTGCACTTTTAACGCTATTTTAATGTACAGTAGGATTTGAGAAATATTCTTTTTTCCTATAATTGGAGATCTTAAAATTATGTCTGGTATCTTATCGAATATTAGTTTTAACTAGTAATAATTATTGTTAAGTATATATTTATTTATTTATTTTATATAATAGATAACATATGGTAAAAATAAGTATACCAAAAATAGCTCTATAAGTAATTTTATCATTTCATAAAGAGCAGTGCACTTTTAACGCTATTTTAATGTACAGTAGGATTTGAGAAATATTCTTTTTTCCTCTAATTGGACATCTTAAAATTATGTCTGGTATCTTATCGAATATTAGTTTTAACTAGTAATAATTATTGTTAAGTATATATTTATTTATTTATTTTATATAATAGATAACATATGGTAAAAATAAGTATACCAAAAATAGCTCTATAAGTAATTTTATCATTTCATAAAGAGCAGCAGTGCACTTTTAACGCTATTTTAATGTACAGTAGGATTTGAGAAATATTCTTTTTTCCTCTAATTGGACATCTTAAAATTATGTCTGGTATCTTATCGAATATTAGTTTTAACTAGTAATAATTATTGTTAAATATTTATTTATTTATTTATTTTATATAATAGATAACATATGGTAAAAATAAGTACACCAAAAATAGCTCTATAAGTAATTTTATCATTTTATAAAGAGCAGCAGTGCACTTCTAACGCTATTTTATTGTACAGTAGGATTTGAGAAATATTCTTTTTTCCTCTAATTGGACATCTTAAAATTATGTCTGGTATCTTATCGAATATTAGTTTTAACTATTAATAATTATTGTTAAATATTTATTTATTTATTTATTTTATATAATAGATAACATATGGTAAAAATAAGTACACCAAAAATAGCTCTATAAGTAATTTTATCATTTTATAAAGAGCAGCAGTGCACTTTTAACGCTATTTTAATGTACGGTAGGATTTGAGTAATATATATTTTTTTCCTATAATTGCAGATCTTAAAAGTAAGTCTCGTATCTTATCGAATATTAGTTTTAACTAGTAATAATTATTGTTAATATTTTTTAAAAGTGTTTAAGTAATTTAATTACTTCTTAATATATAGTGTTGTGTGATAAACGATGTTATTCGCTCATGAGGTTGGTAAATGGTATAATGGCATGTAGGATAAAGCTGTGCATATTAGGTATTACATTTTAGTAAAAATTCATTTATAAACTCATTAAATTCATTTTTTCGAAAAAATATTTTTTTAATGATAGATAAACCAACATTGCTTAGAAAACAAAATAATAGTCAAGTTTGTAAGTTCCAAACAATTTAAAATATATATTTTTTGAAAATTGAAGAATTTAAACAAAAATATCCCATTGCATTTTAAGAAAAAAAAAGATTATTTTTATGTTCAAAGGAATTTAGAATGTTATAAACAATAAAAGGAAAACCCATTTGTTCAAATCCTTTTTGCTTACATATATCAAATGCTAAACAATACGCATTTTAATGAACTATTAATAAATATGCGAATATTTTACAAATTTTATAGCACGTAGAAAAACACTCCAAAACATATTTCAATAGGGAATTTCGTTTTAATTTCAGAATTAAATGGCATCGGTAAATATCTAACGTCATGTTCATTGTAGTTGAAGAAAAAGTAATCATCGAAGAAATACTCTTTAGCCGATTACTAATAGAACAGATTGCTGTTTACCATCTGATATGTAGTTCCTAGCTTACTAGGTAATTAATATTAAGAGTGAAAATATCTGTGAACTGAGCGAAAGACTTCTTATACGTTATTACATTTTCTGAACATACTTACAGACAATTGAACCAGGATAATAAGTAGTACCTAGAAATAATGTATCGAAGAACGTGTTAAGCGTAAAATTTTCAAATAAAAATAAATATGATTTTATGTAGTCTAAGAACATTGTTTTAAAATTTACCACCAATATAAATAATTTCATCTGTTTACTCTACTTATCTCAAGGTGTTAAAAATCACCGTACTAAATAAATTACATTTAAACATAAATAATGCATTTGTTATGATACATTTTCATCCTATAAACACAGATAGTGTAAAATAAGTTATTTCAAGAATACATTTTCCTTTGGTTTAGAAATAAATGGCATTCTTGGACTGTAAAATGTTAACGTCATCTTCAGGCTAGCGGAAGGAAAATTAATCTTAAAAATAAAACAACTTTGGTATTTTAATTTTGGAAAATATTCAAGTTTCTTCTCTAATATGTTCTATGAAATATGCCAATGCAAAAAATGTGTGGCGGGAAAGAAGGGGTTATTGGCATACTAGTTCGTTAAATGGTTCAGTTGAATGACGGATAATGCTATGTATATGATATATAATACGCTTTTAAAGTCCATGCATATGCTGATATAGAATATATAAATGGTGCTAAGAAGTTCTGTAGAATAATTGCTCCAAGAATGTAGAAAGCAAAAAATGGTTTTGAGAACACCGAGTTAAAAATTTCTGTTATGTACTGTTAGAGGGTTTCTCTACACTGTTAAACCGTTTTTACTGGCTTGAACCAAACTTTGGTGCTACGGTATCTGCAACCATAACATGGTGAAACCTCGTGTGTGTATGGTGAAACCTCGTTCCAACATCTAGAGATTCTGTTGAACCATTGCACAAAATGTTGGAATGATATTTCACCATCTTATTGCAGCTATTGCAGTATCAAAAGTTGGTTCAAACAGTACAATTTTTTAAACTCTTTAACGTTCATTGGTTTCCCCACGAAACCACAAAACTTTAATTAAGAAACTCAACAATGACATCAGAATTTTAATAAAAATGTTTTTTATTTACTATTTATGTAAAATATTGCTTTTTTATTATATAAAAATAAAATTGTTCATAATTTCCGGTGTCAATAATTTATTTCAACATCTTAACAATTGAAGTGCTTTATCCGTTAAAGGGTTAACAGTGCAGCATTTATCCAGAATGTATAAACATAACCTATGCATCATACTTTTGAAGATGTAGAAAACATTTTTGAAATTTAAGGATCTTGTACCCTTTTAAGACTTTAAAAATTCGATGATAATTTTTTATTTATTATTATAAAATAATTCAGTCATTAAAATTATCTTAAAACAAACTGCACGCAAAAATAGAACTGAATGTATCACACAAATATGATTCATTAGATGTATGATATTTTAGATTAGTTATAATTTCCACACAGGTTCTCAAAAACTACTTTTTTAGGCATTGTGCGTATGATATCTTTTTAACGTATGAATGGTTGAAACGAAATGCTACAGTTTCAAAGTCAACGCATTAGGGAAATTTAATTGATCAAATAAATTACAAAGAATAAATTTATAATGATATAATAATATATGTATTGTAAAATGATTAAAAACAAAAATTTAATTTTAATTTGTAATAACATTTAACTTTAATTAGATTTTTTTCATTGAATAGACTTGTCACACTTTCAAAATTGATGGATTATGTAGTGCTGTAATTTAAAAATGTCAGTCAATTTAACGAAAGACAGACATATTTGCACATTGTAGATGCATATAAACATATTTATGCATTTTATTTTTATAATTTGTTAATTAATTTAAATAATTTTCTAATTTGTTTATACTTAATTATTTGTCTATATTGTATAAACTATTAAATGATACAATACATAGAATTTTTTTTTTTTTTTTTACTGAGGTTCATATATATGCAACAAATGTAAAGAGACAGACACATACATCTTTTATAATATTCAAAATAAGTTATCTTCAAATAACTGCGTTAATAACACATTTTCTTTTCTTAATAACAAAAAAAAAAGTAAAAGACAAAATAAAACAAATTCTAAAACAAACTATAAAAAAGGAAAATAATAATTCTTCTTCCTGATACAAGTGTATTTCACAATTCCCTTAAGTACAACACTAAGTTAAAAAAGAAACAAACTAGCTTCTAACAAAAATATTTTTGTAAAACTGAGCTATATCGAAATATCTTTCAGTAAAATGCTTTCTAATATACCAGTGTTATTGTTTAAGAATATATATTTTAGAATTCTCTTCTAATTTTTACATATTTGTAATGATTTTCTGAATATAAAATGAGGTTTAGTAGAGAATTGTCTTTAAATGGATTGAAGAAGGAACTTATTATTTACATTTTAGTAATATAAGCTGAGAAGATTCAAGTTCACTTGGGAAATAGCCTATTTATAACATTTTCTTTTGTAGTAAACTTAGGCTTTTCAAAAATATTGATCGCGAAGATGAATTATTTCTACCATTGGAAGTTCGACTAAGAGTCAGAGGTCATAAATATTTATAGAAAATAACTAAACTTTTGGAAGAGAGGATTATAATTATATGCGTAGGCAAAATTTTCCTTTTTAGTTGTTAATTTTTGAAAAACGAGACTATCGTAAATATATTCTTACATTGTGAAAAATATGCATACGTTTCACATTTTATGGTTTAAATACTAGTAATGAGATATAGAATATATATATCACATCAAACTTTTTTTATATCTTTACTTTAAGCAACTAAAAAAGATATATCAGTCTTACAACTAGCCGAAATTAATTTTGTCAAATAATATAGTAGATTATATATTAAAAATAATAAAAAAAAAAGTTGTTTTATTTTAAAGTGTTATTTCATTGTTAAAAACTTCTATTGACTATTCATCATTGAATACTTTAAATATTAGTAAAAAATACTAAATATACATAGTTAGTGGTCCTTACAAATATTAAATCGTAAAATGAGATTTAAAGTATTTTTCAAAATGTAAGAACCTAATTGCGATAGTTTCTTTTTATCTAAAGCTTAAAAATTAAAACAAATAATGACTACGCATATAATAAAAAAGTACCGTTTCATAGTTTTAGCTATTTTCTATAAATAAGACAGATCTCTTACATGTGTTCACACTTCCAAAAACATAAATCTTTATATCGCATCGCAGTAAATTGTGTTAATTGTTTTACAAGTTTCCATTACTGAGGCCAAAGTTGAGCCAGGCATGCGAATTAAACTAATACACTGTTTATACAAATTATTTTATTTTATAAAACTAATATATATATATATATATATATATATATATATATATATATATCATGAATCCAAGTTCAACTTAAATTAAAATTCATAACAATACAAAATATATAAAAACTTAAAGACGTTTAATTTTGATATAAAATATTTAAAACCAAGTACTTCCAAATGCAATCGCATTCGTCATCAGGGTTAGAACCGAGGCTAACGAAAAAGAAAGGCTACCGCGGTGCTTTACTCATATCTTTCTTTACAGACCGCCGGAGTCACGTGATGCTCGAATGCACCAATGTGGATGTAAGAAAAGAGCATCACGTCACTCTAGCGGTCTGTTAAAAAGATAATTGGAATGCACCGCGGTAGCCTGTCTTTTTCATTAGCCTCGGGTTAGAACAAAATACACACAATCAGAGAAAACTGTTATATTACAACATGCAAATTTGATGGTTGGTGGGTGAAAAAATTACATGACTATCGGAGTTGATACATATTTTTATAGATCCATATCTTAGATATCGATAAACTTACTCCGATTTTATGTATTTTTTTACAAACTAACCAACCAATTTCCATGTTGTAATGTAGCAGTTTTCTCTGATTGTGTGTTTTCTTGTTCTAATCTTAATGACGAATGCGGTTGCATTTGAAAGTATTTTACTTTAAATACTTTACATCCATTTAAACGCGTTAAAATAACGTATTTTGTATTATTATGAAATTATTTTATGGTTGAATGTATAATTTTAAAGATATTATCGTATATTTGTAAAATTTTAGGAGACAATGAATAAAAAAATATAAGTTTTATATCTTCTAATATTTATAATTGTTTAGAGAAGATATAAATTATGGAAATGGAAATTGCAATTAAATGCATAGGCAAATGTGTGATTTAATGCGTAGAGTAAATATTTTTTTTTATTACATAACTTATGATAAATGTATAATGGAAAGACTAGAGTACACACGTGGTTAAACATATTACTTGCTCATGTATTATGTATCTAAAAGTACATTAGGAGAATTTCAGGATATTTAATCATTTGATCAGATTGATTTGTAATGTCTTTTTCGATAATTAACGTGGTTTGTTTTATGTTACCTAAAAATATGATTATTTCCGTCGGTCGTTAATATCAATTGTCATTTTGCCAGATGCACTTGAATAATTTGGACGCAAATATGTGTACTTTTTAAAATAATTTTTATCTTACTTTTTATCTATAAACTTTTATCTGTTTTTCAATTACATTACTTTATGTTTTAAACAAATAACAGTTTAAATAAAATGTTATGCAATACAACTAGATAGTACCCGTCAAGATTTGACAGTAAATAACTTGAAAGTTCTTTTAGAAATATGCTTTTATTTTTATTTAGATGCTTTTAAATTAATTAAGTAATAAAAATTTCGTGAATTGTTAAATTGTGTAAGCGATTCTTATAGACAAAAGACGATAGATTGTGGTGTCAGTCCAGACTGCTCAACTACTGATTTGAAATAATTTTAAGCTTGTAATTTACAATCTATTTAAATTTAAATTTATTTAACAAGAATTTAACTAAAAGTATTAATTGAATTATTTATTTTTTCTTCCTACATACACATTTCTTTTTAAAAATATATCAATATTTAGTATTTTCTATTTTTTTAAAACTACGTGGCCTATAAAATTTTTCATTAATTTTATATTTATTAGCCTGACTCTAAAACCCAGATAAACCATGGATATCAAGGTGATTTCTTTAATAATTCTTATATGGTTATTTTTGCCTTTTTCTTTTTTCTCTTATTTTATTTATTTTCTTTTTCTTTAAGGAGAATAATCATATACTTTTCTTAGTTATACAAATATATCTTATTGATAATTGTCATACAAAGTATAGATAAAGGTTTAGATCACTTTATTTAATCGATAACTACATGCAAAGTCTTTTAATTTAAATATTTATAATATAAAACAATTAATTAAAAAGTATTGTTGGCTGTTAAATTTTATTTACCACAGTCCCAATATTTGAAAAAATAACAATACTTAGGTTTTTTTTTTTTTTTTTTTTTTTTTTTTTTTTTTTTTTTTTGAATTATTACTACACGACCTTTAAAATTTTTCATTCATTTATTTTTTTGTCAGTCTGATTCTAAATCCCTGAATTTAAACATTTCTGTTTGCTCCTAACGACATCTAATAAATATTTTTTAGTTGCTTGAATTTATATTTTCCATTTTCACACATTGTTTAATTGTTAAATCATGGATATCTAGATAATTTAGAGTTCTAGTATGAATATTTTTCCTTCTTTTTGTTTTGTCTCTTTTTTCCCCTTTTTTTAGAAAAAATTATCACATACTTATCTTATTATATATATATATGACATCTTGATAATGGTCATACCGAATATATATTAAAAAAATTTAAACCCGTTCAATTTATTTAATCGATAATTGCATGCACGGTCTTTAAATTTAAATATTTTAATATAAATTTAGTAATCAAAACAAAATAGTCTTGGGTGTTAAGTTTTACTTAATTATAAAGCATTCGAATAAAAAAAAAATACAAATTATATAACTTTTCCTCCTGAATTAAACATGGTATTATTAAAATTAATTAATGCCAATAAAAGAAGAAAAATCATTTTATCCGGATTGGGTTTCGAACCGACACTCTGATCGGAACAGAGAAACACCGCGATTTATGCCCCTCGGCCACCGTTTTCTGGCGCAAATGTACTCTTAAAACTAGCTAGGTTGTAGATTTATTTTTATGCATGCGCAAATGAGTCATTTGCATGTAAAAATTGGATTTTACGAAAATCCTTTTTTGTTTTAAATATATAGGATAATGATAATTATTTAAATTTCGTACTTATAATTCAGTTTAATTTTCTTTTAAAATCGTGTTAGAAAATACAACTTAAAAATGTCTGCTACACAAAAATTGATGAATACATTGCGGTGAATTTTGATTCTAGGATGTATTATCCTATGTTCCTTTAAATTTAATATTTATATAAGAAAAAGTTAGCAGGAAAATCCGAAATCCCGCATCAGAGTTTTAACATATTTTCGCTACAAAAACTGCTCTAATGAATGTTCTACGAGTGGTAATAAAGTTTTACGTAAAACCATAATGCCAAATAGTCAGACATTTCGAATATCTAAAGAATATATCTATATACTGTGTAAACTACTAACTCTTTACTCAGAGAAGCTAAATTGGTTATACGTTGTGAAATTTAAGTATGTTGCTAAGTTACAAATTATAATCTTATGTATAATTTTGATTTCATTTGCTGGTAATGATTATAACAAATTAATAGATGTTAGCTCCGATAAATCTATTTCCTGTACAATCGCAGAAACAAAACGCGTATAACCAGCACTTGATAGAAATTTATTCGCTTTTATTGAGCAAACAAATATTCACCATTTTGCAGTCGACTTTAAATAGATAATTCAAATACCAAATTGGAGAGACAATCTGTAGATTTGACGAAGAATAATCGAACATTTTTTCGTAGACTGAGGAGACATTATTTTCTACATAAAAGTATTAAGATGTGTTACATATTACGTGAAACCTATACTCATTAAACCTGTTTTTCTTAATGAAAATTGTTACTTTGTTTATAGCAGGCCCCAAGAATAAATCGCCAAGAGACCATGATTTATCGACAAATTATAAAACATATATGACATTATAAAAATATTTAATGTATAAAACATTTCGTGATGCATATGGCCCATCTATAACCATATATGACGTATATACAGGGTGATTCATAAAAGATGGGCAGAACTTTAAGGGGTTATAGTACACTTTAAGACAAATAATATTAAATAGGAGACTAAGGGTCCCAGACGTATTCCCAAGGAGATAGGGGGCATTAAAGTTTAGGGTCCGAAATTTCAAATGATTATAAAACATGGAAAAATTGGTCGATTCGTTTGCGGTTTTTGCAAAAAATTTTCTTTATGCCAGTATTTTCTTGAAATAAAATTTTAAAGTTCAATTTCAAAAAATGCCGATAGGGGGCGCTTTAGACTTTGGAGTAACAAACAACTATTTTTTAACGTTATTTTTTGTATTTCTTTAAATGATTTCGAAAGCTTAGACTTAAACTTAAATTTTGATCTAAAAATCTGAGTCCTAACGAGTAGTTAAGTAGCGTAAACTGAAATTTGAAATTTGAAACCCTTCTCCCCCCAGAACAAAAATCAGTTATTCCCGATCTTTGTGTCGTAGATTAGGCTCTAACTACTGCCGCGTTTTGCTAAAATTATTCTTTATGTCAGTATTTTCTTGAAAATAAATTTTAAAGAAAATTTTCAAAAAATTCCGATAGAGGGCGCTTTAGACTTTGGAGTAACGAACAACTATTTTATACCGTTATTTTTTGTGTCTCATTAAATGCTTTCTAAAGCTTAGACTTAAATTTTCAGCCCAAAATCTGAATCGTTAGACGTGGTTAAGTTTCTGGGGAGAGGGGTTTGAAATTTCTACTCCTGAGCACAGTTCAGTTTACCATGTCCACACATTGTGTGCTGTGATACGAGGTAAAAAGACACAAATTAGGATTATGTTACCAAAGCATATTTATTAACATGTAATCACAATAAATGTTCAAAATTGTGACCACCAGAGGTTATGCACGCAGAACAACGGCGACGAATGGAACGGCGAACATTCGCGAAAACATCAGGCTTTTCGAGCACTTCCCCTACAGCGGCGGAAAGTCTGGCGACCAGTTCCTCGGGGGATTCAATGGGTGTCTCATACATAAGAGCCTTCAATCGTCCCCAAAAAAAGAAATCGAGGGGTGAAAGATCTGGCGAGCGAGCAGGCCAAGCAACAGGACCACCTCGACCAATCCATCTGTTCGGAAATGTGATGTCCAGATAGTTGCGGACGTCTCGTACGTAATGGGCTGGCGCTCCATCGTGCTGGAACCACATGACCCGCCGGATGCGTGGAGGAACAACGTTTAACAGGTCTGGCAGCACATGTTGCAGAAATGTGAGGTATGTTTTACCGTTGAGGCGTTCAGGAAGAAGGTACGGTCCGATTAGGTGGTCTCCGAGGATTCCTGCCCAAACATTGATGGAAAAGCGTCTCTGATGAGCATGTGGATACCTAGCATGTGGATTGACATCCGCCCATGCATGTGCATTGTGTGTGTTAAATGTACCTTCACGTGTGAAGGTACATTCATCGGTGAAAAGCACAGTTCGTCCAAAATGTGGATTTAGCGCGTTCTGCTGCAGAAACCAGCGGGCGAATTCAATACGATTTGGATAATCCCCTGGAGACAGTTTCTGGACTCGTTGCACATGAAACGGGAGCAAATGTTCATCCTTCAGTACCCTCCAAGTCGTGGACTGTGAGGTATCCACCTGGCTAGCCACTGTTCGTGTACTTGTACTTGGCTGCGCCGCTACTACATCCAGAATGGCTTCTGCAACAACTACTGATTCGTCCTTTTTTGCACGACCTGCATTCGACCGGGAAGCGAGAAATGATCCCGTCTCACACAACTGTCTGTGCAAGCGCTCGAAAGTTTTGCGGTTAGGCAACCGCCTGTTAGGAAATCGCTCTCCGTACATTCGTTGTGCCTCTGCACCATTTCCATCTGCCGCTCCGTAAATTAAATGCATCTCAGCCTTTTCCTTATTCGTGAAGGGCACCATCTTCCGATTCATTACTACAGCGACTTACACTTGACTCACCGTTCAGTGGTTTTTATGCCTGAATCGTGTCGAAATTTTGCATACGTGTTCTTCTTCTTCCCCATTTGACATTTGCATACTTTCTGTTTCCTTCTTCACCCGGTGACTAGCGTCAGGAATGGAGCTTTAACGTTTGCATGAGCGACGTTTCCAACTGTGCCAGTGCCTTTATGAGTGAATTCCGACTATGCAGTCCTTGACGAAAGTTGTATTTTTGCCTCGTATCACAGCACAGAATCGTTGGGCATGGTTAAGTAGTGCAAACTGAACTATGTTCAGAAGTTGAAATTTGAACCCCCTCCCCTCGCTACTGAACCACGCTCAGCGATTCAGATTTTGAGCTGAAAATTTAAGTTTAAGTCTAAGCTTTAGAAAGCATTTAATGAGACACAAAAAATAACGGTATAAAATAGTTGTTCGTTACTCCAAAGTCTAAAGCGCCCTCTATCGGAATTTTTTGAAAATTTTCTTTAAAATTTATTTTCAAGAAAATACTGACATAAAGAATAATTTTAGCAAAACGCGGCAGTAGTTAGAGCCTAATCTACGACACAAAGATCGGGAATAACTGATTTTTGTTCTGGGGGAAGAAGGGTTTCAAATTTCAAATTTCAGTTTGCGCTACTTAACTACTCGTTAGGACTCAGATTTTTAGATCAAAATTTAAGTTTAAGTCTAAGCTTTCGAAATCATTTAAAGAAATACAAAAAATAACGTTAAAAAATAGTTGTTTGTTACTCCAAAGTCTAAAGCGCCCCCTATCGGCATTTTTTGAAATTGAACTTTAAAATTTTATTTCAAGAAAATACTGGCATAAAGAAAATTTTTTGCAAAAACCGCAAACGAATCGACCAATTTTTCCATGTTTTATAATCATTTGAAATTTCGGACCCTAAACTTTAATGCCCCCTATCTCCTTGGGAATACGTCTGGGACCCTTAGTCTCCTATTTAATATTATTTGCCTTTAAGTGTACTATAACCCCTTAAAGTTCTGCCCATCTTTTATGAATCACCCTGTATATATGAGGACTGTATAAGATGTATATAATGTATTAAATAATATGTATATAATGACGTAAATGGAACATATGAGTTTCTGGATTATATATATGCACACAAATGATGCATATATATGCTTTGAGATGATCTTGGCGAAATCGTAAATTCAATCTTTGCATAATCATGTTTGTAAAGGCCGCTATAATCAATATGTCCCAGAAACTTTAATAGAGATATATGTAATATGATACATAACCTTTGAAATAAAATGAAAAATATGTTTTCTTATGCTACCGCCTTATTTGTACAGTATGCAAAATGGCCTGATATAAGGTATTTTAGGCTATCAAAGTCTATTTTAAAAATATAAATTTATTTACGTGAAAATGAACAAGCCAAAGTTGTGTTTGACACTGTATCCGTTTTCGTAAGGAGAAAACTTAACACTCATTAATACATTCTAAGTTTCAATTTATTTAATTATACTCGTATTTATAATGTTTTCACTGCGTATGAGTTCAAAGTAAAGCTTAGAATACTATATTCTCATTTTTTTTTCGTGTAAAATAAACATATTTATCTAAATTACTTTTAAAATGTTCTGCTCAATTCTTTGTATAATATGCGGCAATATGCAATTACAGAATAGAGTATAAATTAATCAAACGAGTTTTTATTTTTATAACCTTTCAAATACTGTTTTTCAGGAATTGAGTGTTTCGTAAATTACAGACATCATTATATATGTTTCCAAGATATTACGATTCATATGTTTTTTGTATGGATGAATTTATCTATGATTTTTAACCAAAACATTAAATAGAAAAAAAGATTAACATATCATTCTCAAATCCTGAAGCTTTTATAATAATGTATTTCGAAATTTATTTTCTCCGTATTTAGAGACAGACAAATTATCTATGTGTGTTTCTTTATTTATCATTAAAATATTTATGCGTTCGTTCATCTTTATTTTCAAGTAACCGTTCTAAAATTTATAATAAAAGGTTTGTTTTACACATGAAATGAACCTGTTTTATTATGCAAATAATAATGCATTATTTCATGTAAAATTTATAATTTAAATATAAATATAATGATAAGCGATTTAAAGAGGAATGGGACGTTTATTACTAAATGTGTCGTAAAAATACTTATTATATAATATTTATATTGAGCTTTCTGAAAAACAAAGATATTATAAAATTTGTAATTAATAAATATTTTATATGTTACGTCAAAAATAATTTTTTTTTTATTACATGTTGCAAGGAAATATAATTATTCATTCTTCCTTTATTAAGATACCGTTTAACAAAGTTAAAAATAAAAATTCATTAATGATTTAACAGAAATAAATATTGCCTGAAATGTCTTGTGTAGTTATATATTAGATAAAGTAATATGAAACATAAGAAAAGCAAAACGCTAGATAAAACTGAACAAAACGGTCCATGTTCATTCTTTAAGTTAATATACATAGCAAATCACAAACTAAAAAAAATTCGAGAATTCACACGAATTTTCTCGTTAATTTGTTACGAACCATATCCGTTTTCATAATGATTTGTCAGTTTTTTTTTTTCAAATCGTGGAAAAGTCTCCAATCTCGGCTATAGTTTATTTTAAATTCAGGAAATGTTTTGGTAAACTTTTACAACAACATGTAATTCTCCTCTACACAAATCTGTGCAAAACAAAACGGTAATATTCAAAGCGCGTCGGTTTGATAATGATATATGTTGACTTTTGTAGGGGTAAATCGAATCCAATCGCTTGACTATTTTAATGATAAGTTTGAAATTTTAGGATTATTTTATTTTATATATACTTGTTTTATTTTTTGTCAAATGTATATTTTATATTTTCCATTAATGTATAATAATTGGAAAAAAAATATATTAACATCGTGCACTTACATATTTGAGTTACTATTATCACCAATATTGTAATCTAATTCTTCCATTGTTAAAAAAAAAATACTATTTTTTTTTCAAAAGTTAATACACATTGCATAAAGGGATATTAAAAATATCTAGAGTAGTAATATATGTAACAGTGTATATATTAATATGTTATGTTAGTTTGTGAAATACATATTTCAGTTATTTAAAGCAAATGTGTGTTTATTATTATTTTTTAAATAATGTTTATTTTGAACAAGTTTTAATTAAAAGATTAGGTGCAGTATTCTACAACATATAGACTGTGAAAAATGACCCATTAGAGAAAGGAAAACTAAAACTGTTCGAAAAGATTAGATTTTCAATATGTACTTATTTTCGCCAAGGTGATTTATTACTATTTATGAATAACAACCTTTGTGCAAGAATACTAAAAGGCAGAAAACCAACGTTAAAAATTAACAAATAATACACATACATTTGAACGACACCTTTGTTGTTGCTGTGTATTATTTGTGAATTTTTATTGTTGGTTTTCTGCCTTTTAGTATTTATGAATAGGTTTACAAAATTCAACAATAATTGTTACATTTCAGATATCTCTATTTTTTTTTATCAAATTATGAATTCCGTTTCTTATTTTACAAAATCTTACATCTCCACCATTTTCTACCATGCTTTTGCAAACTTTCTTATATTCTTTCATAAAGTTACTTATTTGAAAAGTATTCTCAGACAATTGTGTGCAGCTTGTAAAGTAGAACAGACATATATTATTAAAATGTGAAGTAATATAAATTTTAACTTGAATAAAGTTTAGAAATTATCATACTTAAGCTAGGATTAAGAATATTTTATTTTCAAAACCTGAAATTTATAAATTTTTAAGACACATTTTTATAAATTATATAATTTACAGGGTTTTTTACGCTCCTACAAAGCATCTGATTTTATTGTTCTTGTTTTTTTTTTTTTTTTACAGACTACTTCTAACAACGAATATTTGATTCTACCTCCTGCAAATCTCTTAAAAATCTATTTGAAGACATTGACTCTTCTAAATGTCTCTTACGATTCAGAGGTACAAATCTTCACCAATTTTGGCTGATTTTTACTTTTTTATAATTTTGTCATAGCTTCTCCACGAATTTTCCGTTTTTTTCGTGCAATACCCCCCCTCCTTTAGTACACAATTTTAAAATCTTTATTTATTTTTTTAAATATTTTGCCCTATTTGTTGCTCTCTAGTAGTAATAAATAAACAATTAATCGTCTTACTTGTACTTCTGAAAATATCCTCCTTACATTCTATTTACATCTATTATATTTTGCCTAAATGTGAAAGTAGTTGAAACTAGGACCTTCAGTTCACAATTAAACTATATATTTTTATCATTTTCTCAGAAACGTATTATTCAAATATATCCATTATTTTTAAAACTACATACATCAAATATTCATATTTTTTTAAGGATTCAACTAAAACTATGCTATCTATGCTACACACAAATTCTTTATAATTTAATATATTTTTCTATGGTCAATACATTTTGTAAATCTCTAGATTTCTATGCAGGTTATTAGTTATTTATTTTAAAAAAATGAAGTTTTTTTTTTTTGTTAGAAATGGGATTTAAAGCCGTACAAATGTAATAATAATATATTTTTTAAGTATTTAAAAAATGACAATGTTGACCATCTACGTATTACCACTGACTTCCGTGTATTGTTACAATAAATGGCAATATGATTAGTGATTTTGATTAACAACAACTACACAAACAAATGACATTTTTGTCTACACCTGTGCGCATTTGTTTAAGAACATGTTTGCAAGATAAAGTGCATGTCCCAAAAAATGAACTTACGTATTTTTTCAATTGGCCTACTACACTGCATTTAAAATTTTCTCAACGAAAAAAAATTACAAAAATAAATAATTTTTGTCCCCATGTATATATATATATATATACATATACAGGGAGTCCCAGATAAGATGTTACAAACTTTAAAGAGAGATAGAGTACACATAGACGACTCGGAATTACTTGGGAATGCCGGGTCGGAAACTCCTTTCGGACAAGGAAATAGGGAGGAAATCGGAGGGCAAGGAAATAGGCGCGTGTGTTTCACACGTGCTTGTTTCGAAGCTTAATTTCGCATTTTTTTAAACATAAAACAAAAGGAAAGGAACACATGAGAAAAAAGGTGTTTATTACTCGCCGTTCATAAACATAAAAAAACAAACCTAACAAAAGGGAAGTTAGAATTGACGACTCCCGCATGTGATGCAGACCTCACATCTTCGCTGTATGAAAGTTCGAACATCCGCAAACATTCCAGGAATGTCTTGGATTTCCCTGGCAATTGCAAACCTGTTCGTCTTACCCACTATGGCATCACTCTCGGAACTCCGGGACCAACGGTCAGCTTTGTCTGATCCAGCTTTTTCAATGTCCTTACTGCGTCAGGAAAGCACTTCCGACACTGCATTCCTATCTGATTCCGAGTCGTCTAGGTGCACCCTACCTCCGCTCGAAGTTTGTAACATCGTAGCTGGAACACCCTGTATATGTTTGTGTGTTTCTAATATTTTTTTTTTCTTTTCACGGATATATATATATAATTAAGTGTTATGAAAGGATCAGCAAGTATGTGATAAAGAAATACATACATAATCCATATTTTAAAATATTACACTTATGATAATAACACTTAAGGATATTTCATCGGAACTATTATAAAATTAACAATTTCCATTGCATGACTTCCCTTTTTTGACATATTCCATATTTCAGATCATCTCCACTCCAAAAGACAAAAGAAATCATTCCAGATACTGTTAAAAAATCGATAATTCCCATCGAAAAAGGAGAAAAGAATAACCTACTTTTATACAATAGATAAAAGGGTCAAATGGGCTCTTTCACGAATAGATTATTGCAAACCATTTTATTTCTAAATTCAGATAAATTTCAAATATTTGGATATTCAATATTAAGTACATATATAGTATATGTATGTATGTAATAAAAAATATTTTATAATTTTAATTATTTTCAGCAACCAGATATGTATCAGTAAAAAAAAATCTTAAACAAATTATTTAAATTACATTATTTGTATAAAATTATATTTAAATATTCCATCTAATTTCTTATTAACATAGAATAAATAAAAAAATAAAAAGTTAACATACACAACGGTTTCATGAATAATGGTTTAGAAAATAAAGTTGAATTGGAAATGAAATTTATTTTATTATTGCACGCGAAATAAACCAAAATAACAATTTTAGAGATTAAAATTAAAATATGTATATATATATATATATATATATATATATATATATAATTATAACATCTATGAATTTCAAAAAACATATCAAGTTTGAAATTTACAATTTATCATTCTACTTAAATCTCCAAAGAGATAATTAATGATAATGTGTAGACAGAATACCACATAGCTAATAGATTAACAAGTGCAATCATAATATTACCATAGCTTGTGCTTCAATGGTAATTGGCCAAAAATACTGAAAACATGAAGAAAATTTAAAAAGAGAAAGAGGTAAAAAAAAATAATAATTTGGAGTTGCTATCAAGTGAATACAAATGGATTAAGAAATGAAATATGAACCATATACAATGGCAAATTGGACAACAAGAGAATTAAATAAGAATTGGATATGAAAAAAACACGTGTAGATATAATCATCAGCCTGGATGTACCCACATGTGTGTTAAAAAATAATTCAGTATTTCATAATTCTACTGGCATATATGCTAAGATCAGTAGAATCACCCAGGTATACTGAATTATTACCAGAAAACAATTGGAAATATTAAAATTTGAAATAATAAAATTGGAAATAAAAAACCCATAAAGAATAGATAATATATTTCACTCACATCAATTATCCTAAAATCTGTATACAACACCTCACTGAATTACTACCTGATATCAGTTTGAAATAATAAAATTGGAAATAAAAACCCGTAAAGAGTAGATAAAATATTTTACTCACAATAATTATCGAGAATCTTTAAACATCTTATTGATACCACACGTCCACATGGCACACATCATGAAATATTTCATACTTGTTGACATAGTCGAGTTGAGAGAAATTATTTGAAAGTCAAGTTGAGAGCACATCATTTGAAATATTACCCTAACTATAACACCCCATTACAAATTGATTCAAAAACACACAAATTTATTCTTGTGATAATACACTAATAACAAAATTATATCCATGAATATACAAATACTCCATTCAATTTTAATCCCTAAAAGTAAAATTAATATACAAGCGATAGCGCCCTCTATAGGTAAATTAAATATAATATTAACAATTTTATCAACATCTACCTGACAAGTGAGGTACCTCCATCTATTGGTATGATAATTATTCAAAATTAAGATTTAGTTATATATCCACTATATTAGATTTAATTATATATATAAACAGTAAAAAACAATACTACCTTGTAGTTTTACATAAAAATCGTACAAAATCCCACTATATGATTAAATTTACACAGAATTAAATCCATCTTACACAGCATTTCAAATATTCTTAACAAGAGTATGTATTATGTAAAAGAGATATTATTTTTAATACAAAGTGCTGGTGGTGCCATCTGTGTTAATCCACTTATATATATATATTATAGAATTTATATAAAATAATTAATGTTTTATTTTTTAATGTTTTATTTTACTACTACATAAATATATTAATGTTTTATTTTTTTATTTTACTTCTACTTAAATATATTATAGAATTTAGAGATTGATTTAAATATCAAATTAAATATATCATAAACAATTTAAAATATCTCAGAATTTATATAAAAAAAATTAAATTAAATTAATAGTATTACTACTGTGTTGCAATCTTTATAATGCATGCAGTTTTAAAAAGACTTATTACAATTAAGCTTTCAAAAAAAAAAAAAAAAAAAAAAAAAAAAAAAAAAAAACTATATATATATATATATATATATTGCATATAGATATGTTTGTGATTTATAATCATCAATGTTATCCATTATATATATATATATATATGAAGGATTTCAGTGTGAACACTTCACTTCATCAAATAAACTAACTACTATTATTATCCATGGTTAGACACTACACTTCACCAAATGATCTAACTACTATTATTATCCATGGTTAGACATGCGCGAGTTATAAATGGTTTGAATCGTGAGATTTGGCTAAAAGCCAGTCTTCTAAAATTTTGTTATGAAGCAAGATATGTAAAATGGATATAGCCGTTAGGCCTGGTTGGATTATCGTAATGTAAATTTGTTGTGTAGTTTCGACCAAAAGTGTTATTAGTTGAAATTAAAGTGTATATTTTGTTGTTCATCGATTATTTGTCATATTGGTTCAGTAAAGTGTCTATTTATCTATCATTTACTTACATTTTTGGGGGGTCGGATGCCAAGATTATTAAAAGTAAGAGCCACTAGTAGTGAAATGGAAACCAAACGTAAAGTATTGTAAAACGCCAGTATCAAAAGTTGGGTTACGAATCATCAAGGTGAAACCGTAATTGTATCACTTCAAGTACAATTTTTGAAAGATGGGAACTCTAAATAAAGCCAAGAGAATTGATCTAATAAACCTCTGCAAGGAATGCGGAATTAAAGCGCCAGAAAAACCGACAATACCTGTCCTAATAAAGCTGATCAACAGTTGGGAGAGTTACGAAGAAGAATTTATAAGAGATCGATTGGAAGTAGTGATAGCAAGCAACTTTCGGGAACCCAACTAGAGTTATAACCGATAAAGGGCAAGCTTTTACTGAAAGCGAGTTCAAGGAATATTGTTCAAAACAAGGAATTGAGCATGTAAAGATAACAACTGGGATGCCAAGAGGAAATGGACAGGTGGAAAGTATACACAGAGTGATGATATCCGTTCTGTCAAAATTGTCTAGCGATGACGAATCCAAGTGGTATAAATATGTACCAAAATTACAAAGAATTATCAACAGCGCAATAACGCGAAGCACCAAGTATAGTCCCTTTGAATTAATGACAGGAGTTAAAATGAAAGACAGTGACATACAAGACATCAAGAAGGTTTTGGAAGAAGAATATACTGAATGCATCATGGAAGAGCGCGAAGCCATGAGAGAAGAAGCAAAGAAAAATATACTCAAACTACAAGAAGAAAACAAGGTGCAGTTTGATAAGAAAAGAAAACAGCCACGAAGATACAAATTAGGGGATATCGTCGCTATAAAGAGGACGCAATTTGGCAATGCTATCAAACTTAAAGAAAAATATTTAGGACCATATGAGATAACGGCAGCCAAGAATCATGATCGGTATGAAGTGCAAAAAGTAGGAAATCATGAAGTTCCAGGAAAGACGTCAACAGGAGCCGAATACATGAAGCCGTGGTCTACAGGTTAAACTCCTGGGTAAGCCAAGATGCTGATGTCGAGACGCCATCACGTCAGGATGAACGATTTGTAGGATTTCAGTGTGAACACTTCACTTCATCAAATAAACTAACTACTATTATTATCCATGGTTAGACACTTCACTTCACCAAATGAACTAACTACTATTGTTATCCATGGTTAGACATGCGCGAGTTATAAATGGTTTGAATCGCGAGATTTGGCTAAAAGCCAGTCTTCTAAAATTTTGTTATGAAGCAAGATATGTAAAATGGATATAGCCGTTAGGCCTGGTTGGATTATCGTAATGTAAATTTGTTGTGTAGTTTCGACAAAAAGTGTTATTAGTTGAAATTAAAGTGCATATTTTGTTGCTCATCGATTATTTGTCATATTGGTTCAGTAAAGTGCCTATTTATCTATCATTTACTTACATATATGTATATATATATATATATATATATATATGTAAAATTTGTATTTTTGTAAAAAGAATTTAAAAAAGAAAAAAAATGCATTTTATCAGTTTTTTTCTTCTGTTTTTGCCAGTATTCCGATGATTGTATCCTTTCCCCATAAAAAATGATATTTTCCAACATTTTTAATATCTTAGGTATTAATGAATCAGAAGAGCGCTGATAAAGTATTTTACATGCAGAAGGTGCGAAAACTACTCAGAACTTACAAGGCGTAAGCCTCCACTATTTTAGATTAGAAATGTTTTTAAATATAGCGAAAAACTTCTAATCACCGGATTTAATACAAGAATCTGTAGTTTTTTCCGGTGATTAAATAAGGTCAAAAATCAATTGAAAACATATGACAGAACAGTATGCAGTTTTTTGTATGATTTTTTTTTCTGTGAATAAATAACACAAAAAATCAATTGAAAAATTGTGACAAAACTGTATGCAATATGATAATGTCCTATTTAAAAAATCATCAAATTGTCTACCCTGTTAAAACATTTACGTTTCGTTTTCTAAAGTAATTCTAATCTATTATTAAATAACGCCAATGCATTTTGTTTGAATTAAAAAATAACCTTTGTGAAATAAAAGATATATCAATTTTATTCCTAAAAGAAATTATTTGTGATTAAACATACCATGAAAAATTTGCTTGCGTAAGACACTTCACAATCGACAACTTCTGCCATAAATAGCAAAGTTTAACCTAGAGTTCCCTGGAAGCCGGAGATACTGAAACAATATAGATAGTGTACTTGGAATTAAGACCAGAATTGTAAAGTTTGATAGTATATGTCAAGACAAACTATAATGGCATAGAAAACCAGGATTGTGTAATGCAGTTATTAAAAATACATGTTATCCCAATCAAGACGACCACGGGTTGTTTATCATAATTTCAATGCAATTGGTGATAATTCTTCCACATAATGGCTTTGCTTTCCTTACACTAAGGTAAGCACTGGAATTCTGTTGGATTGCAGTTAGTGGCAGAGTATAGACTACCAGTTAAATTTCGAAATTTCAAGCATTTACCACAGTATTGTTTGGATGTGAAGGGTGACTATAGCATTTCATTTGATGTAAGCAAATTATGCATGTTGAAAATTTCTGCCGTCATATTTTCAGTATGCGTCATAGTATTCGTCATAGTTTCATTTAAGTACGAAAATCCACATTTGATTTGCTGTGTATAAAAATTTATTTTTGTATGAATAAGTAGATATTGACTGTAAATTTAAGTACGTTTTTTTTATGTTGAAATATATTTTTACCCGTTACATTTCTGTCTATGAGTTAAGATAAACCACAGATTTGACAAACAGATTTTTATCATTCTGTAAAATACCGTAGCATAGCTAGAATGTGTTGTAGTGTGGAAATTTGCAACCCAAGTATGCTTAGTTAGATAACTTTCTACCAAATCCATATAGTTCCAAATAGTAGTATACATCCAATTAGTACCACAACTTTCAGAATACTGTAAAAAAACTTCACAGAGGAAAATCTACAGTGCGTTAAGAAATTATAAAACCACTAACGGATTTGGTGCACTTCTGAAGAAGAAGACACAATATGCAAACTTTTAACGTATGTATTTAAAATTGATCGTAGGACGGTTTCTGTTATAATTGCTACATTCAAATTTAAGTTACATATTATTAAAATCTTCTATTTTTTTTAAAAACGTAAATAAGGTGACTGTTAAGAAATTAAAAACCGCCTCAGGAAATTGGCATATTATACGTCACATCAGAATCATTATAAAACGTACGCGGTTGTATATCGTGAAAGTATTCCCTAGACCTAGAAGTAAAGTGCAGGTTTAGATAGTGTTATTTACGATATATTTGAAGATACCGCGGGGTAAACGTGTGCGACCGAAGTAAGAAAAATTTGGCTTTATAAGGGTGCTGGTAAATGTGAACGAGAAATAGCTCGGTTAATGAAGCGTTCTAAAACTGCCATTCACAATGGAATAATTAGAAAAAATGATTCAAATAAAATTAAACGATCTGGAAGAAAAAGGATTTTGAGAGGGAGAGATGATCGACAATTATTTTGATTATCAAATCAAAAAGGTCTTTCGACTTGTAAAATTTCAAACCGTTTCAGCAAAAGAACCTCACACTTAACAGTTTGGAAGAGTCTGAAATCAAATAGTAATGCAAAATGCATGAAATTTTTGAAAAAACTGAAGTTAATGAAACATCATAAAGAAGAAATACTGAAATTGGCTAAAAATGTCATGGGACAAAAAATCAATACAAGTGATCTTTTCAGATGAAAAAAAAATCTCGACTGTCCGGATGGTTATAAACGCTATTGGTATGATTTGAGGAAAGAACTGAAACAATGCTTCAGTCGACATGTGCGAGGAGGATCAGTAATTTTTGGAAAGCTTTTAGTCATGATCGATTATACGATTTAACCCGAATTTCGGGATATATAAACTCTGCGCAATATCAGGCTATGTTACATGATCAATTGATACCATTTGGACCTTTTTTAGTTGGTGCTAACCGGTTGTTTCGGCACAAAGCTTCTTTCCTTGTGTCTAAATCCACCCAGCAATGGTTTAAAAAAGAAAAAAAATCATGTTTTGTCATGGTCAAGTCGAAGTCCAGACTTGAACCCTATGGAAAATCTTTGGGACGTATTAAGTCGCAAAGTGTATGCTAATAATATACATTTTTATCTCCCAAAGAACTAGAAGTAGTCATTCAAAAAGAATGGCACAATATTTCCGAATCTGTACTTAATCACCTGGTCACTTCTATGAAAAACAGAGTGTTTGAGGTTAAAATGGAGGACAAGTATCTTATTAATTTACATATTATTTTTGTTTTTAGACAAGTGGTCTTATAATTTGTTAACAGTGTATTTTTCAATAATTGCTTATATTTTTGTTAACATACTTATTTTTGCATTATTCAAAATCATTGCAAACTAATTTTAATAAATATGTTGTATTTTCATATCTCATGTGTTTAAACTATAATTATAACCTTTATTTACGTCATAATTTTCAAAATTAAAGTGGTCTTATAATTTCTTAACGCACTGTATTATCTAACTAACCAATTTGCAAAACGCATAACCCATTTGAAAATACAATTTCAGCAATTACTGTCAATAGCTCGATCGTATTAGACTTATTTTGTGAAAACCTGCATATTATGTAAAGATTTCTATATATATTACATAGTATGCAAAAATTTAGTTCAGTTAGGAAACGCAAAACATGGCATTTATTCATTTTAGAAATTTCCGTGTTTCGAGTTGTTTTGTTTAGCCCTGTCCATGATCTGTAGAATTTTACACGCCAAGTAATATGTAAATATATATTTAAATTTAAAAACGCATACTACAAGTAAAAACGCACTTGTATCAATTATTGATTATAAACAGTACTGTAAAACGAATTAATGATGTGTCCCTGTAAATGAACGGTAAATGCCATGCACACCAATATATTCTACAATAAGCATCTTGCAGTGCATATAAGTGCTGTATATCTGTTTCAATATGAGGGAAATAGAGTTACAACATTAAAATACACAGAAAAAAATTATAACTGTAAGTACCACGTACTTCCTTCTCAATACAGAACAATGCATATTAAATATCAATAACATACTTTAATTATATGGGAATACGACTATATTTACTTGGGTTAGAGCACGGATAGACAGATAGACTGACGGCCAGAAAAATAGATTCATAATTACTTTTCAACTACGTATGCTGGAATGAGTTATAATTTGGTATGCTATGGGAATAACAAACTTTCTTCAATAATAGTCTAATGTAATAGTTTAAATAGCGCTATTACTAGACAGTAATTAGAAGAATACATTTCTTTAAATTCAACTTGGAGTTACAATGGTCATCGATTAAAAAAAGTGCAGTACAATAGCGCTCGCTGATGGGTATTCTAATACAATATTGATAAATACTACATATTCGAATATAAAATTTGGTGCAGTTCTACGCAATGGAAATTGAGATGCAGCTTTAATGTTCTTCGACAAATAGCGTGGCCCGTCATTTATTAAGGGAAGAAAGTAAAAAAATAAGTAAAAAACATTTTTCGATTCAAATATTAATTTTCTGTATTATAAAATAAAGATGTTTCTCTCTGTGTGTGTATGTTAGAAAATTCTAGGGTTGGTTGATGGATTGAAGTTAAATGGCACAAAGACCCTTTAGGATATGCTGCGCCAAAAGAAAGTTAGAACAAAAAAAAAATTTTCTTTCAAAACTTTATTTTAAACTGTCTAAGATAAACAAGACGAACGAAAACAACACAGTTAAATGAAAAGAGTAATGTGATGATAAATGTAATTAAAATCATTCAATGAAATCGTAACCCCATGTCTAAAAAAGACAGTCACACGTTTTCACAGTTAAAATGTCTAAAAATCTCTAAACCAACAAACGGTGAAATATAAAAAAAATACAGCAGAAACTAATTTACGTAAACTATAGAATGTTAAAAGGATGAAATTTAATATCACATTTTTCCACTGTGAAGAAGGTAGAGTTGAGCGTTTTTTCTGTATTTCTGTGCACATGATTTCTGTTTTCCTTTCTCCCTTGGAAAAGTATCAGGTTTTTCCAATTCATTTTCAGATGAAATAGAAGTTTGTTCATGTCATAAATTGTCATGTTCCGTTGGTTTTTCAAATTGACTAGACGGTCTATGTGATAAACGATTAGGGTATTCTATTTTCACAGTTTCTGATGATGGTGGAAAACTTTGCAGTGCAGGCACAGCCCTTTTACTGGTGGAACAGTACACTTTATGGGTTTTCTTCTTTATAGTGATGGATTTTGTCATAGACGATGAATCATTTGGTGGAAAAGTGAATTTAGTTTGGGTGCTTATGTGCCTTACTGATTTTGATTGTTGCTTGAGTAAATTAGAGTAAGATACCCGAAATAGCTGGTTCTGGAGTCAACAAGATTGTGAGATTCAGGATAAGAAAGATTCTGAGTAATTGTAGAAGCAAGAATTTTTCACGGATTGAGTCTTTACAAGAGCAGTAGTATTCTGTGTGATCACCCTTACTGTTTGCGCAGTGTTCAGACTTTTTGCACCATCGTGTGCGATTTCTGCACACTGTGCACAAATATCGGAAACATGCCTGCTAGTTATGATGTGGCCATAATGTGGAAATTTTAAACAATGGAGAGGTTTAGGAATGCAAGGCCGGACAGGGTAGCTCCAGTAGGCAGATTTAATTCTAGTTTGTAACGTAGGGATATTGAAAGTCGGAAAAATGTTCGTCGGAAGCACTTGCTCATTCCGACGAATAGTGATACGGCGTACATCTATAACATTTTGATATTTTAAATTTTGTAAGAGTTCTTCTTTTCTAGAAAATAAAATTTCGGCTTCGGATATTGCGCCACGGTTTGGATTTAAAGTTTGATGTATATAAACAGAAACAGAAAAATAACCTATTGTTGTGCACTTTGAGAGAAATTGTAATTGGCTGGCTGAAGAAACCTTCACCAGCAAATCACCAGACTGCACTTTTTTAAGTGAATTACTGACTCCCAAAACAGACTAAATTTTTTTCGCAATACGAAAAGCAGAAGATATATTTAAGGCAGCAATCATTATAGCTAACATTGCGTCTTATAATGAAAAAAAGATTAAATGAATTATTTTGCACAATTGTTTGTTCTCCACATGGGGTTGCGATAGGGAGTGCATTCACATTCGGAAATAAATACAATTCTGACTCCGGACGCACTATACATTACCGACTTCAACAAGAGAATGCACATTCGTGCACCAATGCTAACCAGGGCATATATAACCACGGTGTAATATAGCCTCCATCCTTAACTAGAGGACTAGTAAATGCCTGCTCACTTGATCACTAATCAGTGAAAAGTCAGCTTACCAGCCTATTGATGCATATGATACCAATATGCACATCCCGTCTAACTGAAGCAGAGGTCAAAGAGGTTTTGCTCAGCTGTCAGGATCTTCCTTTCCAGGGACACGTTTTGCCACGCACAACAAAAGCGTGTGTGGTTTTCAATTATCCATAAGTCCACATAGAAAGGATGATATCGTCTTATACAGAAATGCCCTCACCTCCAAAGAGGAAAAAAATGAGAGTGTAACAAAGAGGAAAGAATAGACAACACAATGCAGAAGAAAAAGAAACGAGAAAGATCGCTCAGGCGCCAAGGGTTGCGAAGCCCATGAATCCCGAAGAAGTTATTCCATTGGGGGGGGGTAAATGCTATGGAAATCTACGCCACGTAGAGTTCGGAAAATTAGAATGAGAATAGACGATGACATGTCCGAATGCAACCGAGGATGAGAGTTTTCATGTTTGATAACTAGTTGAGATATTAATTAATAACCATAATCAACATCGCAAAATGACAAATTTCATTTGTTCTTGGATTGTTACTTAGGGTGGGATGAAACAAATATACGCTTTAGTTTTGTATGCTTGTTTTATGGTTTTAATAATCTAAATAAATGAAATTATGAACAATAATCTATTTTTTTCCTTTCGCTCAATATCTTAGAAAAAACATAAATTTACCAATTTAACTCTTCGCTCGTTTTGCTAAAACAAAACTACCAGAACTCACTACATGGAGGTAGTTGCACGTTGAGTTCCACCCACATCCTACCCAACAAACCATCCATTTGTTGTGTGTGGTATTTAGATTATATTTACAAATATTTACAAACATTTACCATAGAGTAGGCTGCTTTGGCTTACTCAGTTTTTTTTCATTTCCCTTTTGTATATCTACTAAACATTTAAAGTCTGATTTTTTGGAGAAATGAGGCTAAAAATGTGGTCTAGCTTTAAGTTTAAAGTCTTCTAAGCTTAAAGTCTTCCTTAAATTTCTTTAGCTAGTGTATTTTCTACATGGAGAAATCATCAGCTATGTTTAAGGAAATATTACAAAACATACATCACAGAAAAAAGACATCATTTCAATAAATCTGTTTAAAAAAATAACGACCACCGCATGGAGAAGCAATCCGTCAAATGCCTAAAATAGAAATAAATCAGTAATAAAAATTATTTAACTATTGAACCACCAACTCTAACCGCATAACAATAATCCGACAAATACCTTTTCAACGACACATTCCATCTTGCAGAACATTTTATCGAATTTGAATACTTCTGTGCACAGAAAGTGAATACAATTGGCCTACTTGATTATGTTGTTCTTGGCTACGAACTTATTAGATTTCATCGGACTCCACATAATAGAAAAAATATAAAATACTTTTTTATTGTTGTCCACCTTTCATTTTTCCAGCCAGTGTATTTTTCCACATTGAAAAATCTTGCTAAATATGTTTAAGGAAATATTACAAAACATACATCACAGAAAAAATATAATATATCCATAAACTCTTTAAAATATATGTAACTATTGAACCAATGCCAGTATTTTGTAAATTATTCAGAAAGTTGTGTTAAATCTGATTGAAAATCCTACATTCTCTAAACAAAAAAAAATGCTATAATTTCTTGAATTTTCTAAAGAAAAACTATATATCCATGTACTTACATTCCATTCATACATTAATGTTAAAGAAGGTTCACACAGTCATGTGTTGGAGCCACTGATCATTTTGAGAATTTATTTATTTATTTATTTATTTTTCTTTTTTACAGGGTAATCAAAATTATTATTATTTTTTCAATTTGTAGTTGTTCAGATATTAATCTTCACTGAACAATTTAAGTTCAATCCTGTTTTGCACATTATTTAAGTTCAAGAAGAATTCGTAAAGCATTTCTTTACATATTGGACAAAACGTGTAATATTGAATGTCTCCATTGATTTTTTGCCATATAGTCTATACATTGAACGTTGTATTATATTACGAATATTTACTTATAATTGTAATAGGGATTAATATCAGTTAAAAAATTGCCAATCTACAAGAAAACAAGTTCTTAAGAATCGGAAACGTTGGAAAAATTTAATTAAATGTTTTAATTAAATTAAACATGTAGCTATTTAAGAGATTGCTAATTACCCATAACATTGGTTTAATACTGTAATTATCCTTAATAGAAATGTAACATAAAAATGATTTTTTATTCTCGCTATTTACTACTTCTATTTTATATTTTTATGCCAATATTTATTAAATAAATATAAACAAATTTATAAATACTATTTAGTTTACAGACTTTGATCAATTAAAGACATTTCGAATAATTTTTCTTTTTTTAAAAGTATTATTTCATCAGTTTAAAAAAAAAACTCTGTTGTTCATTTAACAGTGCATTTTCATCCTATTTGCTTTAGATTAAAATTTACATCTATCCCTATCATTAATGCAGTAATCTTTGTTTAAAAATAAATTCTTCAATTAGCAATATACATTTCAAAAACCTTAATTAACAGTCACAGTCATAAAAAATAACAGCGAAAATTCAAAATAAAATGTACAATTATTAACGAAAGAGTCCCCATTAAGGTTATATTAATTAAGGTAAAATATATTAAGACATCCATGACATAAAATGACTTTTTTCACCGACATTTTAATATGTTACGTTAAATCGTTTTAGTTTCGTGATGTTACTTACAATATTTTAGCAAATAATAAAAAAAAACTCATTTAAATGATCTTTCAAACATAGTTTTTTTAAAAATGAAATGCTATTACTTCGGTATATCGTTTATAAAAGAATTTTAATGGATCGATTTTACGAAATGTACAATTACACTCTAATGCTATATATATTTTTTTTCTTATTACAATATTTCAGTAAATGATATATATATATTTATACGAAGCTCACTCTGAAAGTTTTGCAATATCAAAAATCTACTGCATACATATTTTTTTTTTCAAGATAAACATTTATTCATTCTTTAAAGCCCTATATAATTTTTTCCCCTCTCATCAAGGTTCATTCCTTAGAGGAGGGTCAAATAGGGATCCAATGTAACATTGACACTTGATTTAGGGGTTAAGAGGGACTGATCAGACGACGAAACCAGATTTGTAGAGCTTAGATGTTTCTTCCTGTCTTTTTTTTAAGGTCTTATCTTTATTAAGGTGCTGAACCTGCCCGAAAACGCCAGAATATTCTGCGGCAATGTCATATTGAAGAAAATGTGTCTTGTTCCTATCCTCTTTCGCTTTTCTTCTAACTTTTTAATAATATCTGGTAGAGTAATCATAATATATTAGTAGACAGTAAATATTTTTCCTTCCGAGGGTACTGAGGCGATATGGCTAATATTGTGTGTGTGTGTGGGGGGGGGTGGCTTGCATTTTTTGCCGATGTAATTTTGTTGACTTTTTTTTTTAAATTTTGTTGGCGGTTCTTAATTTTCAAACACAAAAACTGAAAATTGTCTTTCAGTTTATAGATCAAATTGGTAATTCCATGTTTCATCTCCTGTAACAACATCATACAGAAATTTCGAGATGCCAGAATAAAATTTTACTAATATTTATTTGAACCATTCCGTACTTGTATGCTTTTGCTCCTCTTATCTGGCAAAAATCATTGAGAGAGTAACTTTGAAATTAATTACAAATTTTTGAAACACATGATATATATATCCTCTGTAAAATCGGGAAAAGTATTTAATTTTTCCATTATTGAATGCAATGCTTAAAATAGTGTTAGAAAATCATATATTAAAAATAATATCATATTTATATTTGTTCCAAGTATCTCTACGGTATATGTTAACTTAAAAATTATACTTTAAAGTGAATAAATATAAAAATTGTATTATGACATATTAACATGTTATATAATACATATAATACTTATATTGAGGTTTTATATTATTATACCTATATTGTTTATATACCAATATAAACACATTCATTAAATAACACAGATTTAGCAGAAATAAATATTGGTTTTTTATCGTTTAATAAAATAACACTTTGCCATTAAATTTTTATAGAAAGAATAATTTTTCGTTTATCTGTATTTCTATTTTCTTTTGAAAAGAACTTTGTCCCATTTTCTAAATACGTAAAAAGATGCTAAGTAATTGTAATGCCATAAATACAGAGCCCCATTCTATATTATGTGATACATCTCTGCTCTAAGTAAACGCGTAAAATTTGTTTTTTCGACGATATCAAACTGAAGTTGGATCTCTTGTCTCTGGAAGAAATACATTAACTGAAAATTATTCGTTTCAAACTTATATATATTTTTTACTAATTTTTAAATATTGTTTTGAATAATTTTTTGACGTTATCTGTAACACTCTTTTTAACACTTTCAAATAAATTAAAAAAGTGTTTATCTGTCTCTCTGCCTTCTGTCTGTCTATCTGCCATCTGTCTGTCTGTCTGTCTCGTTGGCTGTCTTTTGTCTGTCTGTATATGCATGACCTAACTCGCGTAAATATACGCGGTTTGAAATGCAATAGACATATGTTACTGAGGTTCAACAAGGAATGTACGACATTAAAAATGAAGTATATAGCAGTTATAGTTCAATTACAGGGACACTTAAAATAATTATTTTACATTAAGGCCTATGGGGAAAAATCGTCTTCGATGTATTTTAATGATGTTACCGAATTTCAAACATATTGAATTTGTTAAATATCACTTAGTCTCATTACAAGAGGATTACTATAGAATGTGGTGTAGATAGCTTTTATTTGCAGAAACACATCAAAAAATACAGTTGCAGTGCTGTCTATTGACAATTTCTGATGGAAGTGCGTTCTCAGTTATTATACGCGTATTTAAATTTAACTAATTTTTTGCATAGTGATTGGTGTGTATGAAGTCTATAGATCATATACAGGGCTGCACAAAAGATCTCAATTACATTGGCGTTCATTCACTACTGAATGGGAATTTTCAACCGTGTTATGTGTTTCCTAACTGAACTAAATTTTACTATACTATGCAGTATATATACAAATCATATGCAGGGCTTCACAAAAAAATCGGATGTTTAATTCGATTACTAATGGTTATTAATGAAATTAGGTTTTCAAATATGTTATGCGTTTACCAAAAGGAATGCGCTCCTCCCCAACATGTATATGCCAAAAAAGCTCAAGACCTGCTCATCATTATATAAATTGTCCTCTAATAAGACATACTTTCAATTTCAATACAAATGTCGCAGTGAGACAAAATCTGAATATAAATCTGTTTTATCCTTTAAACTATGATAAACTAAAAGAAAATTTCAACATTCTGAATAAACATTTCTCCTTTATTAAAAAGGATCTGTAATCCTTTTTCCTACATTATAAAGTAATTTTTAATAGAATATATTTTGTTTTTGTAATTTGTATATCATAGTTCACATACTGATCATATTTTTGTATTCATTCTGTTCCTATTGCAGCTTACTGTTTGAACCATGCAAAATTAGTATTGTGTTATGATTAAGTTTTATTTTCATAAATTTTCATATTTAACTTTTTTTATACTTTTTCTTATATATATTTTTTTAAATATTAAGAAATGTTGTGATCTCAACCAGTATTGCAAACATTAACTTTGTACTATTTTTTTTTTTTAAATCTCTAACGCAATATTCAATATCTGTATTTTAAATATGAATTTTCAATAAACATTTCCCCTCGTGGAGAAAAGTTCCTATGCTTAACGGCTGGATCTCCATGAGAGGGTGATTTCATTTCATTTGTTTACTTAGATATCGTCTTTCACCTTAGTAATCTGTGAAATTATGATACAGGATTCAGAATGCATTTGAAAACTATACTTAACGCATGATTTTTAATTCTTCGTTTATGTTTAGATGTTGAATCTGTACGTTTCGTAGTTACTGTTACTTAAAAAAAAAACAGAGACCTAAAAATCCATAGATCTGTACAAATATCCATTATTCCATTTTTGTCAAGTGAGAATAATATCACTTTATTTCCTGCCTTGATTTGCATTTTTCAGCACATAAAAAATATTTTTATAACATTTCACGAAAAATTTATCTGTGCTTGAGATCCAGTTCTTTAGGAGTGCGGAAAAAAGTTAAGCCTGGATTATCAGTTTAAAAAAATAAGGACGCGTAGCTTCACCAAAATGTATGTTATAGTTCAAACGCAATTATAGTGGTGCCCTAGGAAATATTTGGCTTATCCTGAAAGTTACACAAGATGTACTAAAAGATGGCATACACTATATTTTGAGAGATGATAGCACATGTCTGAGATATTTGGGACAATTCATCGTACGCTACAGATTGCACTTGATATTCGATCAAAATGGTGTAATTTATGCGTCTGATAATAAAAAATGTTAATTTCATTCGTTTTCATTTCATATGAAGACCGAAACTATTTCGTTCTTACACATATCCTGAAACAAGATATTAAACATTTCAAATGAACATGAGATAAATTATTTCACAATATTTGATTAGATAATGTTGCGGTTCAAATATGTTTCTTCTTTTAAAATATATATATATATATATATATGTGTGTGTGTTATTATTATTATTATTATGAGAAAGTTCTTTATTACGTATTTACTATTTTTACAGAAAAATGTTAAAATATTCTTAAATCCTATAATTGAAGGGAAAAAAACTTAATATTTAAAACAGTGAGTAAGATTTAAATATTTTAAATTGTGAATTCGAATACCTACACAAATTACTACTTTATCAAAATTTATATATACGCACCATTCATCATGCACTTATTATTAAACATAATTTTTAGCATACGTTTTGAAAAATATTGCAAACATTATTCTTTTTTATACATATATCCAATGGAAAATCAGAGATTTTTTTATCTAATTTAAGAGTTGATTTATTGGAAAGCGATAGTTCTAACTAAACAATATATATTAAACATATATAATTAATTAATAAACAGACATAGATACATTCAATACAATAATCCAACATGGAGTGAAAAACTAGCCAGAGCCAGGAATTTTAAATAAGTGTGTAATTTAATAAACAATATATATTACTGGAACGTCCATGTTATGCATTTAATTAGCAGCGTTTTCAGAATTTTATCTATCTGATAAATATTTATGATATGTCTTACATTTATTCACACTTTAAATGCTGTATATCTTTGAACCAAGTGTTCAATATATAATAAATTTATGCAATTGGCTTTAAAAGAAAAGCTCTAAAAAGTACCTTTGCTACATTATAATAATTAGTTGAGAAAAATTGAAGTGTAGCAATTTTTATTCTATTTTATTTTATTTTTTTATGTGGCAGTGTTTTGAAGAAAAATGCCTAAAATCTTATTTTGTACAATATTTCTTTCAAATAATACTTAAACTAAAAATGATACTTCCAAATTAATCTTGTTATGATGGAACATTTTATTATTTAAAGTTGTAACTTTTTTTTAGGAAACGTGTTTTATATATTACACAAAAGTTTATTTAAATATATACCATAAAGTATCAAATGTGTGACCTCCACCCTCCCGGTAGCAGACAGGAAATTCTAATTCTAATGATTTTAAGGGGGGCTTATAATTGTAACTTTTGTGAAAAGGATAGGAAAATTGGGAGGGTAGAGGGACATTTTTAGAATTTATGTAATTTCACAGTATTTATACAAATAAATTTGAAAAATAAAATCAGATTAAATTAACATTTTCTGGTTTAAAAATTCACTTCCATAGGAGTTAAATAGTTTCCATTAATAAAAAAAAATAATGAAACAAATTTATATAAAATAATTAATTTAGATATGAAAGAAATGTGATCAAAAATTATAAAATTTGATTTCAATACAAATACCTATTAAATCTTAGTGCATAAAAATCAAGGAATTCACCAATAGTATAAACCAAGCTAAACAAAATATCCGGTTACTAAAAAAATAATCATCATTCATCTTCATATAAAGAAGAAAAAACTTCAACTTCCTCTTCGTTATTTTCATTATGTAAACAAAAGCAAAAAAAAAATTAATAAAAATAAAAATAAACATAATAATAATAATAATAATAGTAATAATAATAAACTTTAGGAATTTCCTGAAAAAAAAAATGATTGAAAGCGTCAGAAAATTAAATTTGAAGGGGAGTGCTTATAAAAAGCACTTTTTGAAAAAAAGGAAACAATATGAGGGGGAGGGGGGCTCATATTCAGATGTGGCTTACTTTCGGTACTTTACAGTATTTTTATTATTAAGATTTTTAATGTTAGAATTTTCTTCTCCAATGTTTCTCAAAACCAAAATCGGATTAATTTCGGTATTTTACGGTATTTTTATTAATAAGATTTTTAATATTATTATTTTCTTCGCCGATGATTCTCAAAACAAAAATCGAATTACTTTCGGTACCTTGCGGTATTTTTATTATTAAGATTTTTAATATTATTATTTTCTTCACCAATGATGCTCAAAACCAAAATTGGATTACTTTCGATATTTTGTGGTATTTTTTATTATTAAGGTTTTTAATATTATTTTCTTCTCCAATGATTCTCAAAACCAAAATCGGATTACTTTCGGTACTTTGCGGTATTTTTTTATTATTAAGATTTTTAATATTGTTTTTTTCTTCTCCAATTATTCTCAAAACCAAAACCGTATTACTTTGGGTACTGTGCGGTATTTTTATTATTAAGATTTTTAATATTATTATTTTCTTCGCCAATGATTCTCAAAACCAAAATCGGATTACTTTCGGCACTTTACGGTATCTTTATTATTAAGATTTTTAATATAATTATTTTTTTCGCAATATCAATATCGCAATATAAATACGCAAATCAATGAGTATCAAAACCAAAATCGGATGTGCGTGGTTAAATGCATTAATTCTTTAGATTTCTGTGATTAAATATTGAATAAAAATTACTTTCCGTTCACAATATTAAGAGCAGCTATCCAAATCATAAAGGTTAAGGGGTACTGAAATTTACATAATATGTCATATACTGAAATTTAACGAATATTTTTTGTTACAAATTCTTCATATGATAATAGGCTAAGGAATACTTTTAAAGACGTTTGGAAAATGTCGTATTAGAATTGGTTTAAACAAATTAGAATTTTTTTTTTCTAGATAACCCAACCGGCGCACAGTGTAAGATTTTGCGAATCTAGCGGGTCAAAATTCAATTTATGAACATTATTGATATTAATTGTATAAAATTGCCCTTATTATAGATAAAATGGTTCTATATTATGGAAAAATATATATTTACACGTTACATTGTACATTTCACGTCATTATTATTACATTATCATAATCATAATAGAGAGAGTTTCCGTCATTTTCATTTATTGACTTGTACATAGTGTTATTTTATTCGGTGCAGATTTAAAAAATATACAATACCTAACTTTTACAACGAGAAAAGTTTTTTTTAGTAAATAGTAATTAAGTTGTTAGATACTGTCATCGCTGTCAGTGTCATCATTAATGTTTTTCGCACTGCCTTTTTTTTACATCCAATCTATAACCAATATGTTAAAGGCGTTCCATAAATCTTATCTGTGCATGTAGTGTCGATAAGCCCCAAGAAAATGTATGAACATTACTCGTATATGTTCGAAATAATTTCAAATTGTTCATAACCTTGGAAGTTGCGTTACAGATATAGAATTTTTGGGTTGTTTTGTTTAAAGATAGAATATTGCACACTTTGCCATGTATCATTGTTTCTTCAAATCTGTGGTCTATTTCATTATGTAAGATCATTTAATTCTACTATAGTTGGCACAAGAGCAGTAATTTGATTTCTGACATTTTCAAATTCTTCCGTTAATGACTGATCAGTTTCATTGGTGAACTTAAATTTTATGCGTCTACAGTAAGAAGTAGATGAAGGGTGTGCATTTTGCCATAATATAAAGTTTTGATTTTCTTCATTACAACCACACAGTTTTAAAGAAACCACAGATGGGATTAGAATATTTGCATCTTCAAAGTTGTTTTCATTTGATTTTTGCTTGTACCTACTTTGTCCACCGCTGCCATCGACCCCCCTCCCCCATTTAAAAATAAAAGTTATATTTTTTTAACACTGAACCTTTTTCTTTAGTAAGAATATTTAATATCTGTTTTTGTATAGTACAAAGTCTTTTTATCATTATATCTACAATAGATTGTAATTTAACTTCTGCAAATGATTAAGAAAATATGCAGTTTTCTTGGGATGCATAACACATTTTTTTGCATATTTTACCTGCTCACAGGATGGATAAATGTTCAAAACTTTGTGTAACGCAGAGTTTCTCATAATCCCGTATTTTCGGCAACTTAATTTCATAGTAGTTATTAAAACCAACGCTTCTTCAAGAGAATATTGAAATATCGAGTATCCGGCTTTTTGAACGATTTTTTAAAATTTAGTTGGTTATTTAGGGTTTACAGATATTTGATTTAACATATACCCGCAGCATCCTTTCGTCCAAATTGCCTTAATTTTAAACACGCCGCATGTGTTAGTTCATTCAGCGAGTGTTCCGAGAAGAATGGATAAACCGTTTTTTTCCGATTTCGGTCCACTTGATCAAAATTTTCTTTGGACGTCCAACTTTTTTCGCGCAGCCATTATTATGGCGCTTTCACACGTACTCTCATATCATAGTCAATATCAGATATTTCATCCCAAACACGTTTTTCAAGAGGAAAAAGCTCGAAATCGTACCGTTTGATAGATTGCCTCTCATAATTTCTTTAAGATCTAACTTACAGTAGTTTGTATCCTCTACGATGTTTATCAGCTCGAAATCTACCAATCAGAGCTCTGGGGCCGTTCAAGTATTACGTAAGCACCTAGGGGGGGAGGGGTTTGCGATTTGCTTATTTTTTCTTACAAGGGGGAGGGGGGTGTTTGAATGATGTTTACGTAAGACATTTTATAAATCTCTTAAATTGTAAAAAAAAAAAAAAAAAAAAAAAAAACTATAAAAAATTTCAAATTGAAAAAAATAAATAGAAAAAGAATATTAAACTTGAAGTTCTGATTTCAGCTATTTTGACCGCACAAGGAAAATATAAACGATCTCTTTTATCTAGAGGTGACTGTTCATGTTTGATGCATGAGGGCTTATTATCTCTGAGAACTTACTACTATTTCCAATTGTGAGAATAGAACTGAATAGAATTGAATGAACCGATGCGATATGTTGTATTGTGACAGTACGAGTTTTCCGGGAAAGTTTCCAAACCGTACGTAAAATTCCATCTTCTTTGTTTCCACCCCTCCTCTGTCAAGTGGTTGAACTCCATAACCATAGTGACCGACTACTCTACTGTCTGGTGTCTTGTGAGTTTTGAAAACCTCTCAGTACTACAGTGCAGGGGTGTTTAAAATAAATGAAATCGGAAATATGTCTTCATTTCGAGAAATCTTGTAAAAAAAACGTTTTGAAAGGTTCAAAAAGTCTGCATCAGATAAACCTTTGAAGGATATCCAATGTAAAGCGAATGATGTGTGGCGGCAGTACAAAAAGTCTTCTAAAACTGACAAAGAGTTAGAGGTATTGGTGCTAGAACGAATTGAGGACGAACTGCGTAAGGTAACCAAAAAGAAATCAGTCGTTCTTGATTATTTTATAAAGGTAATTATAATCAATTTATTCTTAAAAATTTAAATATATTTTATCATAACTTTAAGTTTACATAATTACTTGTAAAAATTGGAAAAAGATAGATAAGATAAAATGACCGTGTAGCCTTGGCAAAACATGGTCAGTAGTATGGCAATAAATAAAGACCAAGGAAATGTCAAAATACGAGTTATTACATTTTAAATATGGCTTAGCCAAGCTAAACCTTATTTTTCTTTTCAAATAACACGAAAGTTAATGCACCCATGGGGGGAAAAATTAAAAAGTATGCAAGTTTTTTAGCAGATAATCTTCTAACTGTTTTCAAATTTTGCACCTTACTAAAAATGAAATGTAATCCAATGGAATTGAAAACAATGTATCTTATACTTCTATGAATGTCAAGTCTCATTTTTAAGTACTTTTCCGTTATATGGACTCAATTGTCGCCAAGCGTGTTAGTTGGCGTGAAGTGAAATTCACATAAACGTGAAATATTTGAATGAAAATTAAGGATTAAGGAAAAGTGAGCATTTAAAAATATAATATTTGAAAATACACATTTTTATGAACTCTTTTATTATAAATATTTATTTTTAAGTCATAACTTTGTAATAAATAAATTCAATTAGAAAAATGATAAATTAAGTTGTATTATGAGATTACGATTAAATAACCATTAAACAATCCTTAAAAAGGAAACGACAAAAGGCTGAATACCAAAGAAAACATCGAACCCCCAAACGAAAACAGCTTGAAGAAATCTGCCATGATAATCCAGACATTAAAAAAAATAGCTTTGAGGGAATCAGTAGGAAGACCAAGTTTAAATGTAGATCAACCATTATTGCTTAAGGCAATAGCAGACATAGATATTATTGGAAGCGCTGCAGATGCAAAAAGAAGAAGCGAGTCAATACGAAGTGACAAAATTCTTGATGACTTGACTGCAGAACTGAAAAAGGTTGGTTTTGCAATAAGCAGGAGTGGAACATATCTTCTTTTGCTTCCAAAAAATTCCTCAACCATCGAGGGTCGAAGACATGTCACCACAGTGCCGGTAAAACTTTCTCGGGCTCGGGCGGACTATCACCAATCTCACATTGATACCCAATTTGCAGTAACATCCATCCGCTATTTAGAAACTTTAGCTTCAATTCTTGGACACATGCAAGTGTTTTTTCTTTCACAGAATGACAAAGCACGTGTATCTTTGGAAATTACAGCAGCCAATAAACAGGCTCCGATACTGATGCATATGGAGTATCGTGTATCTTTACCCGACCACGACTGGGTCATCGCTGAACGCCACAAACTCTATTAACACTCAAAGACTTTGAAAAATTAGTGGAAACAGAAGAGAGTTTCATCAAACCTGTAATCATAGTTACGGTTGATGTAGGTCCAGACGAGAATCCCCGCTACCAGAAAGACACATCGTTTGCTATTAACCATTTCAAAAAGCATGATTTAGATGGAATTTTCATAGTGTGCAATGCTCCTAGAAAAAGTGCATATAATCGAGGAGAAAGGCGAATGGCACCACTCAGTCGAGAGCTGTCTGGTCTTATACTCCCTCATGACCATCATGATTCCCATCTCGATGAGAACGGTCGCACTATTGATGAAGAAATGAAGCAAAATAACTTTGCATATGCTGGCAAAACTCTCGCAGAAATCTGGAACTCATTAAACATTGACGGTTATCCTGTTACTGTCACATATGTTGATTCAGGCGAACCAGACACTCTTGGTTCTGACTTGGATTGGTATTCGAAGCACGTACAAGAAAGTCAATATTTGCTGCAAATTGTAAAATGCGAAGAAAATAATTGTTGCTCTTCTGCACGTAGTGGATTATTTCGTATATTAAAAGGACGATTCATTCCTCCTCCAATTAAAATTATACAAACGTCAAATGACATCATTACAAGTGAGGAGGGGGAATTTACAGATTAAAGTCTTCGTCTGGCCTTAAATCTGAATATTACAGCAAAGGCATTTTTAAAGATTATGACTATTTTTACCCTTCCATAAAGTCGCAATTATGCGCAAAAACTTGTGACCAATATCATGCATCTCAGAAGTCAGCAAACAGACACAAAAAAATTCAACACAGTGAAAAAAGCGAGAAGGCCTGCCTTATACGACCATTGAGAATTGATGCTCGTCGAGCAAATGAACTTATGTGCGTCGTAAAATTCGTGGAAGATATGGAAGATGTTGAGTGGATCAATGAAGAGGAAGTTGATCAAGATTACATTCGAAAGGAAAGCGATGAAGATAATCAAGTAAAACTGGAAACCAATATCATAACAGATATGGAAAACTTGCTTGAGCAGCCGTGGTCAGCATCAGAATAGGTATAGGCATGTTCAAATTTAAATTTTACAAATGGCTAAGTTCTTCTAAAATTGTGATCTAAGAAATTTTCTTAAATAGAATTGAAAGGTAATAAAACAAGCATTTTTTATTATTTCTTTTAAGTCGAGTAAAGTTTTTTTTAATTTGAATTAGGTCCTAATTTTTTTCAATTAAATTATTACTGTTAAAAAAAAGTTGGGGGGGGGGTTGCAATTTGCTTACGTAATTATTAAGGGGGGGGTTGCGATTTGCTTATTTTTTCTGACAAGGGGGAGGGGGGGGGGCAAAAATTCCCAAAAACATGCTTACGTAATACTTGAACAGCTCCTCTCTAAAATTCCAAGATGGCCACCGTCAGTAAGCTAACATCTTACGTTTAGGTCGTCGCAAATATTGAAACCAAAAATACAGAAGAATTAAGAAAAAGCAAATCTTTAGTAACACAGGGACCAATTATACACGAAAGGAACTTTTAAAATGTGCAGTTATTTTGTAATTAAGGAATTACATATGCGCGATTGCCTCTTCGGAGTTCGCCGTTATTTACACTCCCGATAAGAACTTTATTTACTAATTTAAAGTTATTTATTGCGATTATTTTATTTCAGTTCCTTATATTATATGCTATATGTTATATTTGTACTGTCGTAGTCACTTATTTACTTCTCAAACTGTACTAGTTTAACTATTTTCAGCAACTGTATTTGGCGTTATTTCGTACTTGTTGCCAAATTATGTCACCAAAGAAAGATAAAAATGCAAGCAAACATGCATCAAGGTATTTTATTTCAATACAAATTATTGCCTCCTTTTAGCATGAATCAGAATCCAAATTTTGTAGTGGAGGGGGGGGGGACAGAAAATGTTCTTATACTTTTAGAAAAAAATAAAATTTAATAAATGAAAATTTAATCTAGCAGCTATTTAAAGTTAATTATATTTTACCTTTTAAAAATTTTCTTTTAAAACAATCTTGATAATCTTTTTTTAAAGATATACAACTATTATACAGACACACATATTTATTTGTAAATCGGTGGAATAGTAAAAATATATTCACAGTTGTTCGATCATCCAAGGCTGTCTGCTAGATGGTTGCCGACTTTCTCTCCAACATGGTTTATTAGTGAAAAATTGCAAATTCAGCATCAGCCGGAGTAGCTCAGTGATCATAGTGGTAACCTGGAACGCTGTGGACCCAGGTTCGATTCCTGGCTCTGGCTAATTTTTCACTTCATGTTGGATTATTGTATTTAATGTATGTGGATGATAATGTCCTTTTCAGACTATTTTTCCTTTTTAATTATTGAATTTCAACCACCCTAAAGTTTTGTTTCCCCCTCCTAGCGGTGTATAAATTTTAAACCTTTATATGTGTTTCAATTTGTTAAGTAAAATGTGCCCTTTTTCATTTTGTATTAATAATAAATAACGCATATAACCCCCCCCACCCAAAAAAAAAAAAAAAAAGAAAAAAATTCTCCAGTTAAAATATTTTGCTTCCCTTAAAAACAAAAAAAGAATTAAAATTTATATATTTTCGAAAACAAAAATGAATTGAAAAGTAAAACTTTCCTAACAGAAATAGATTTCTAGAATTTTCAAATATGCAAACCCAAAATTAACCGCCAAATAAGTTTTGCTTAAAAAGCACTTGCCTTGTAATCTGTTTTGCGACGATCGAACATTTATTTAACATTAGGAGGTACAAACATAAAATCTGCGTAATTTTTAAACTACTTTAACGAGTGACTTTCAGTTTGATACACGAAGGTAAAATTTACCGAAAATTATGATGTCGAAATTAGGGTTTAGTACTGTTACAATTGTTATACGTAACTTCATCCTCTTCCCCCCCGCCCCCCCCGCAGCAAAATTTATGTACAGCATTATTATTAGATGTTATTACTAATCTATTGTTACTTGTGACATTTTTATAATGATTTGCGGCAGAGTTAATAGAGTGTATAACTCCCCCCCAGGACTGTAGACAATATATATGAAAATAAGGATTGTGTTTTTGAAATGAAAAATATCATATTCATTTAAACTTTCGAAAAATGATTAAAATCATCAAAACTAAGGAAGAAAAAACTGCAAAAGAGTGGGAACTATATCTAAATTCTTTTACGTATTTCATTTTTAAATTACATCCAATATGTAACATGAATTACATTTAAAATATGTAAAATGTATTAACTAAAAATGTCATAATAGCGATTTTGGCAAAATAACTAAAACTTAATTTAACATCTTTCTTTGCGTTACAGATTTCGGCTTAGCGATAAAATGCGGTTCCAATACACGTGACAAAAAACTAGTTTTAACATACTATTTTTTTCTAAATCACTTAATACTAATAGTTCAGAATTCTTAACATTTACAGGTAATGAAAGACATAAAGTGAAGATATGGACTCTATAATTTAGAATTTTAATGTTATATTAGTGAGAGTATTGTTTTTATAATCTTGGAATTTTAAGTAAAATGATCACAATATTATATATATAGAACAGACACGAAAAGAAACTGCAATATACAAAATGACTCTCTCTACACTAAATAAACTCTACACTAAATATTAAAACACCTGCCGCAATTACTCGCCAAATGTTACGCCCTCTCGTTACATTAGCAGATAACTTTCAGTAGGGAAAACAACTCTAGTTGCAGCGTGAAAGTGTAGCTCGAGAGGCAATAGCATATACTTCATATCGTATGGTCGTCCGTGTGATAACAGCTTTACTTCTGCCTGGTATATAGATTACTTACTGCTATATTCGAATCTAGCCATCTCTTATTTTTCTTTAAAAAACGTATGGCAATTATAATTAAAATACTAATTTCTTCAAAAGCTGCACATAATTTTATTATATCCGAAATATCCCTTTTTTAAATATGTTTTAAGTTATAATATTCTCATCATTCGTTTTCTTTTTTTTAACGTTTGGTATTTTAATGGTAATGTATAAATGACACTTAATTCTTCACAATTCACTTAAATATTCATGCACTTTATAAATTCTATCTGAATACAAGGGTCTTGCTTATGCAATAAATCTTCAAAATCTCTCAACTTTTACTTGTTATGTTTTGGAGAATAAAAACACCAAATAATAAATTTTAATTATAGTTTATGGATAAAAGTCCCGAGTAATAAATTCAAATAATATAAGTTCAAGAACAGTTTTGAGCGCCTAACATAAGCTTTGAAATTGTTTAAGAAGCTTATCTTATGGGATTAACTTTGCTTTATTTTTATACATTAGTGAGTTTAATTTATAATGTATGTTATGTTATATATTTATATTACATTTCTATTACTTAGTTCTTCAATGGAAAATAACATATATTATGGATAATCAAGTTCGCAGACGTGATATTGACGTTATTAGCACTTCATTTTTTAAACTTGTAAACATTGCATAAATTAAATTTTGATATTGTCGATTTTGAGAAAAAAAATATCATCTTAAATGCAATTTGTTTGAAACTGTATCTTAATTTACTGATTTTTTTTTTAATTTTAAAAGATTTTTCAAGCATTATTTGTTTTAACGAAATCTACGTGGCGTGCACTCTGATTATAAAAAATTAACACGTTTGTTGGTCTTTAAACAATATAATTAGCTCTGTATTTGTTTTATGATAATACTTCAGAACGAAAATAAAATTTCATCAATAAATAAATTAAATAATATAAATAAAACACAAATTTAACAAATATGTAATCGAACTACGTGTGTAAACCACTGTAATTTTCAGAATAATAATAATAAAATACTGGTGTAGGTATTTAAATCGTCTGCAATTTCTTCTGCTATTAACTTCAAGTTTTAGACTTTTACGAAAGTATCACATTTAATACATTTCAAAATTTAATTTGAATACATAGTTGATATTTGTCATACAAAAAACTTTTTGTGTAGTTAGTGGGAAATATAAAAAAATATATTAAATATAATAAATTCTACCATGCTTTTCAATACAAACAAATTAGTTTTCGCCTTATGTAATAAGCTTTTTGTATATAAAATTGTCTAAAAATTTCAGAATGAATAAATGCCTTATATTCAACAAATGTAAATGTGGTTCAAGAGCTTCATTAGATTGTTCAAGAAATATTTAATAGAATGAAACATTCAGATTAAATATCACATATTTTATGTTTTTGAAATCGAGTTTAAATCGTTAATATTGGATCAAATGTGATTATGTTTTATATTTATTTATGATTTTTGAAATAAGATCTACTGAAATATTACTTAATAGCAATGTAATATCTCCTCATATTTCTTTTAGCAATGCGTTAAATCATTGTTACAACAAATTATTTACGAGTAAGTATCGATTACAACAAAATTACTTGCGTAGTATGCATAGTGTTAATAATAATAATAGGATGTTTTGAAAAAAAACGCTTTTATTCACGAATTAAGTACTTACTCTAAGAAATATTATTTTTAATTATCATTTTTTAAAAATATAATTAAATAATGAATTGTTCTTTCTTATGTGGGAAAACTTAATCTTAATTTAGGTAATTTTAAAGTACACTTCAGAGATTTTGTTTCATAAAAAATATACTGATTTTTATGCTTATGTTCTTATTTTCCTAAGTATATTTTCCAGGCCTTAAATTATGTATTATCTAACGTTCTTTCTAGTGTGATTATCCCTCTAAGCGTTTTGATCGTATATTTTCGTTTCTCAAAAACAACTTAAATCGGCTCTAAACAACAACAAAAAATAATAACAAAATTGTATTTTAAGATATATGTAAAATAAAGAGATATGAAATGTATTTTAGAAACAAACGGAGGAAGAATATTTAAATTATTTAAAAATTTTTACAAATATTTTTATGTAAATGCATGAAAGCCCTCGGACGCTCAGAGGGTTAATTAAGCTTTATTTGCTAATTTTTGCCTTTTATGTAAAATATACCTACTTAAATTATTCCATTTTTGAAAGAATAAATTATTATTATTTTTTTTAAATGTAAAGTTTTTATTATAAGGTACTGAAAAGCATAAAAAAAATATGAAGGACAATTGATTGAAATGAATGCATTTTTTTAAAGAAATAAATTAAATTTCAAGTTGTTCGTTGTTAAAACTATAAAATGGGTACATAAATTTAAAACCATCTTCCTGGCAAGGAAAAAAAACGATCAAGATCCTCTTTGGATTCGAACACGTATCCATTCATACGCTGCACAGAATTTTTTCATTTAAATATATTCATTTTCAAATCATCAAATCATCGTGAATTAAATTCAACTTTATTTTTAGAATAAGAGATTTTCATCAGAAATACGTTACATCACCACAAATTATGTCAATTGTAGTACAGGAAATGTGTTAATATTGGATTCTAAGATTTGAGCCGAGCGGATAGACAAAGCAAGTTAAATAAAAGCTGATAATAAAAGTAGAAAGACTAAACATAAATATAAAATGCAATATACTACGTTAAATGTATTTACAAATAAACATTCGTTTTATAATCAAAATCCATGTATGTCACACTTAATTAAGCATTATTTAAATAAACAAAAGTAAAGTTGAAAATTTTGAATGTCACAAAATATACATTTAAATGTACGAATTTGGCCATTTGTCACAACCGAATGTAATTAGAAAGCATGTAAAATAGCGCGATACCATGCATTGTATATTAATAAAATTAGTTTCATACGAATAAACAATAGCTTCTTAAATAAAATATCTATATACTGCATTTAATTTTATTTAAATTACAATGTGTTAAGCAGCTCTCTAAGAGCGGGCTGCTAGAAAAATAAATAAATACATGTATTTATCTGTCTTACTCAATAGAGTGAATTACAAATATTTAAAAAAAAGATGCATTATCCGTTGCGTATTAATAAAAGTAATTTTTTGCGATGAAACAGTAGTTTCTTAAAGAAAATTTATATACAACTTTTAATTAAGTAGTATTTAAATAACAAATTGTAATGCAGTTCCCAAAAATCAACGAACAGAGTAGCTGCTTTTAATTTATTTATAAAAATAGTAGATAAAAAGTTCATTCAAATTAATTTTCTAATGCAAACGATACTGCTTCTTACCAGAGAAGTAAATTGAACTATTATTTTTGAATAAAATATTTCATACTTTTGTTAGACTTTATATTATTATTCCAAAAATACATGTACTTTTTCCCAAAGTCTTTCAGATATTCTGAAAAAAATAAATGTATTTATTACAGTTGTACCGAAGAAATATATTGCTTTGTAACTACGGTAGGTAGAAACATTCACATTTCTTTGGAGAATACGTTATTTAGTATATTTCGAAATAATTTTTAAAGGAAACATGCATGATACCTTTTGACATTGATATAAAGTTCTTTTAAATTTATTTTCGATTCAATTTACAGTTTAGAAAATAACATATTTTCTTATACAGCAAAGATTTCTTAAAATGTACATTTTTATAGTTAATTTATGAAATAAATAAAATCTTCATATTAAGCTCTTTATCAAATAATTAATGTTTTTCATTTACAACCTTTTCAAATACTTCAAGATCAAATGTATACGTCTGGAAATTATTATGTCTTAAGAGAAATATGCTTATGATAAAATAAATATAGAAGGCTAAAAAACATAAAACTAATAAATAAATAAATTTATTTTTTCAAAACGTGATAATTTAGGTGACATAATAATTTGAAAAGATATAAATATGTAAATTTGAAAATAATTTAATAGTTTTAAGCATTTTTAAGCTTTAACGTAGACAAATGTCTGTACTATACTTGGTTAAAGATTAAAAAAGATGTCGATCAGAAAAGAAGAATTGCGGTTAATCATATCACGGTATATTAGTCTTTTTGACAGTTATAGCATAATTTATTTTTTTGAAATATAATGATTTTAAAATCGTCTACTTCTGTACATCTGAAAATTATATAAATGTTATCTTTAGTTTATAAAAAAAAATTGTAATCTAGGGTTGAAAAAATAAATTGTAAAACAAAGAAAATATTATTTTTTTGTGCTTTAAATATAGAGTTGTCTAAAACGATGATTGTATAGTTTTTACATAAATATAAAATGTACGACAATTTGAATTAAAATTAGTAATGTATTTTGCATTATTAACTTTGTTTTATAATTTAATATTATTATAATAAGAAACACAAACGAATATTTATTAGTTTCTTTTACATAATTCGTATATCCGGTTTCTTTATATGCTTTTTAAATATACATTTTTGATAAAAATGAAAATTATATGTTTAAGGTTATAATTATTTTAAATATGGCATTCAAATAAAGGCTGTATTTGGAAAGTATGTTTATTAGGAAATAAGATGTTTTTCTTCTCAAAATATAAAAATTGAGCATATGATTTTTTCAAATAATACAAACTCAAATAATGCTATATATAATTATTATTATTATTATTTTGACATGTACCATTTTCATCTTGTGTCTAATTTCTCTATAATTCCCCATAATTTATAGATATTTCAACATAATATCCTATTACATAAAACATATACTGTTAAGAACACTTTTGAAATGCTAGCTTTATTGTTTTTTATATATTTAATTTCTTAAATGTAATAAAATATTACTTATTCCTATGCAATTTCAAACTAGATTTATATCTAGTATTTCTCTTTTCTAGAATTATGTTTCCTTTAAATTTCAGTAATTAATGATATTAATATTAAAAATTAATAAGAATTAATAACAAATATTTAACATATTAGGTCTTTATCTGCTATTGTAAATAAACGTACTAATGTAAAACAATTTTCTCTATACATAAAGCAATTTTTCTCTTATCTAATTATTAACAAAAAAGAAAATTAGAAAATTATACTTAATTTATAAACAAATTATATAAATTCTTTATATATTCATCAATTTTTAATCTTTAAATTTTTCGAATTAATATAAAGCAAAGAAATATATGTATAGTATATTATCTATAAATAGCAGAACCATACATTTAAAAAATATATAATAATTTTTATTTAATACAAATCGCATGTATGTATTTAAATGTTTAATGTCACAAATCTATTTCTTACGCGATTTGTAGGTCTACAGATTTGTTCTAATCAATGAAATTTATAAGAGACTGATAAATGCAAAATTAAATGCTTGTATTTGAAATATGTTTGCATTTTTATCCCAAAAATCTTTTGGAAGATCTTAAACTTACTAAAGCGTTAAAATATATATATATATTTTTTGTTTTTGTTGTTGTTTCTAATCTTAAATGATCTAGCCAATAGGCTAGACAAAGTCCATGAGCCCAAAAATTTGGAGGAAGTCCAAAATGATGAAAGGACAATCCAAAAGGTCACTCCTAGTCAAGTCTATACAGGATAGGAGGTGGTCAGGAGTGGATGGCGCAGTCTTGCACTTTCCAGAAATGGGGAAAATCTTGGTACCGTTGTCAAATGTCAGGCATCTCAAGTGTCAACTCTAAAATCCTGAAATAGCAAACTACTGGTCACGGCTACCCCTCAGAGCAATAGCTCCTACAGGCTTTTTGCACAGTACCAGTGGTGAACTGGAGGGGAACGCTAAGATGTGTCGAGAGTATAGTTGACTCTAGAACATATCTCCAGAAAAGTCAAGGTGAAAGTTAATGTAATCTATATGTAAAATAAATAGTTTTATAATTTGGACACCACGCGATATCCAAACACACATCTAATTACAGTCATTTATTTCTTAAAACCAAAAGTAATAAATATTATTTGTACAGCATTTTACAGACATTATTTACTGTTTCACTATTAAAAGAAAATAAAGTTTCCAACAGAATAATGTATCCGTTATTTTTATTTTGCTATCGCTATTCAATCAGTTTGAAAAAAGCCCGTTTTAAAAATCACCCGAGGAGATAATGCATTTAATAGAAAATATACATTTGAATAGTTTACTTCATATACAAGATATAAAACAGTAAAAGTGATTTTATAAAGAATAAAAATATTAAAATAGGAGGTATAGATGATAAATAATTTTAATAGATTTTAGTTATTAAAAGTAAGATTAAGGCATGCTCGTTAAAAATGTGTTTTTTGTATGTGTAAAGAATTTTGATTATTTGCATTTTTCTGTTTTTTACATATCATTGTGAATAATATTAAATATAATTTTATCAAGTAAAAAATCTGCTTTGGGATGACTTTAAATGTAAATGATTCCGTACTAGTTATATAGATTAATTAGTATATGATTAATTATAGTATATACAGTATACTATAATACTTTATACTATAATTTATATAAATATGTATATAAAAATACAGTATACTATAATTACAGTATGGATTAACTAGTATGTGATTAATACTAGTTAAATAGATATGTATATTCACAATGCATAAATTAATTCGTTTCCATTCTTTTCCTTCTTTTTTGTACTTTATTGTTATTAAATAAGTCTAGTATAAATGAATAAATTAATTTATAATATACGTAAACATCATGGTATCCTTTTTCTTAATAACTTATTTTATTTTCAGATTAAATTCATTGTAATATATTGCATCGTAAAATGCTAATTGTAAAATGAAAATTTATGAAAAATAAAAAAAGTAAAAATGCATAAAATCTCTTATATCGGCAAAACAGCCGAAATAAAACTTAAATTTATAGACTAAGAATATAATTTATTTTAAGTAATGTGAATAAACATCTTATCTGAAATAAAAGTGATATACTTTAACTCAAAATGTATAGATGAGTACAAAAAAGATAAAATGTGTTATTTTAATAAGAAAATCAAATGAAATGAAAACAACCATTTCCCTTTTTGAAATGATGTCTTATGAAACTAATTATCTTTTTTTAATTCGTACGTTTGAGTTAAATACGAAAGATATCTGCCGTCCGAAATCTTTCATATTTATTGAAACACCAAAATACTATTATAAAGTAGGGTGAAGCGCTCGCCTATGGAAAAATATTTTTTTCTCCAAATCAAAATGGGATGGTGTGAGAAAGTTGATCTATCATATCCTCATTCTTAATATAAAATATCTTTGAAAAATATTAATATTAAATACTGCCCCAAGGTCATTGAATATTGAGAAAAAACGTAAAAGTTGTTCATTTTTCCTTTTTTGTTTCCTCAAGTATACAAACTATTAATAATAATTTAAATTAAATGATGATCATCGAATTATTATTATTATTATTATATATTTATAGTAAAATTATGCAATATTTATATGAAATTTGCTTTTATTATACTAACGCAACGACTATATATTTTTTAAATATATGAAATTTGGGTAATTGTAATTGTTTTATATTTTGTACTTAACATATGTAAGAAAATATAATTTCTAAAATCAGACAAGTTTTAATGAACCCATCCTGTCTCAAGGGACCACAAACAGCTAAAGAAATCTACGTAACAAGTTTTACACATCTTCCAGTGGCTTGATTGTGACAAGGGAATAGTTTAATCTTAGGTAAGATGTCTTCATCTATTGCCTTTGGATTTAGGATAGATTTTGTGAGAATATTATGATCTAATTAGTTAATGGTGGTTCTGTCACGGTCACTTTAGCCCAATTTATAAAATCGATGTAGTCTTTGGCTTCAAAATTCATCTCAGGTAACTTGAACGTACGTAAAGTATTTCTTGTCTTTCGAGATTTTATTATTCTACGTAGTAGCCATCACTCGTACATAGTCCCTACCGTCAGCCAACATGGCAATCAAAATATTTTCCGGATGACAAAAATAACCATTTCGTTGAATTACGGGATCTATTATTGTTTGTAATTCCTTTGGTAAATATCATGATAACATAATTGTTTGATGCAAATGCTTAGCTCCGTTAAAGCATGAAAGCTTAGTTTTAATTTGAAACCATATAGATGAATAAACTTTTAGTATAAAATTTGTCATAATTAAAAAAATTTCAGACGGTTCACTTCAAGAAACGTATAGCCTAAGAATTTTATTTGCCACTGTAAGCCCCCTAGAATGCACAATTTTACCAGGATTTCTTTTATACAATTTTTCGGAACACAATCCCAAAGAAATTGCTTCACATATCTCAAGCAAATGGAGTTTATCCGTGCTTAAATCCTTTTTATTAGTAATTTCTAGCAAAACACAGCTTATTCTCTTATAATGTACAAGAGGAAGAAATTCACAATCTTTTAGAGGTTTGCCAATAGATCCTGTAAAATTTTGAGGCCCATTTGTTGTTCCGTCAAGATGTTCGAACAAATGGCTCAAGATAAGCTCATTGACATGCATTTGGCAAGTAAGCCATTGAAGTGGTTTTCCTTCTTTTTCTTCTACAAATCGCATGACACTTTCTTTGTAACCCGTGTTAACTGTAGTTCCGTCACAGCCAATTGCAACAAGCTTACTGGTATCAATATTTTTTGTAGTTTTTTTTTTTTTTTTATTTCTTCACTTAAAATTAAAGCCTTTCCAGATTGTAATGAAAGGTGCCCTAAATTCTCAGAACATGGTTCCTTTATTAAGCTTATAATGCTTGTAAATTTTAATAATAAATTATTTTTTCTTGTTATTCTTCTTCTTCAAGTATAATTTTTAAAAATATATTCTTACGAAGTATAAAATATAACATAATTTTGTTGTTTTGATTATGCTTTACAATTACCCAATTTTTATACATTTTTCAAAATTTTGAAGTCATTGGGGCAGTATAAGACACCTGGATTTGATATAAATATTATATAGTTTCACTATAAGCGTATAATAATAATAATTTAAGAAGAATACTTTAAAATTTAATAATAATAATGATATTTGTGCATTTTATATGTTTGACAAGAAAATGGGAAAATGCACAACTTTTACACTTTTTCTCAATTTTCAATGACCTTGGGGCAGTATTTAATATTCATATTTTTCAAAGTTATTTTATATTCGGAATGAGGATCTGATAGTGCAACTTTCCCAACCCGTCCAATTTTGATTTGAAGAAAAAAAATTCGATCCACCCTATTATAATAGGCTGCTTAAAAAACTATTACTTAAATTATTGTACAATTAATACTCACAGATAACAATGCATGTAAACACTGAAATGTAATCTTAAAAAACTAATAATTCTACTCATAATGTTTAATAGAAAACATGTAGCATCAAATGAAAAATACAAGTTTAGGGAATTTTAGGAATGGTTAATTTTTTTCCTTCCGTGCGTTATTTAAACAGAGCAAATGGTCTTCTCTGTAGAAACAGTATAAACAATTATTTCTCAATATAATAAATTATAACACCTTGTAATAATACCTTTACACCTTTAGCATTTAAAAGCAATTCTTTCTCTTCTTTTTTTAACTGTGCGCTAGTGATTTACTATATGATCTGCTCCATAACTATTTACAGATTATTGTATTCAGTTGTTTCATTTTCCCCAACTCTTTATTTTATCTGGTAGACATTTAACGTAAGAGAGATAGAGAGAGAGAGAGATTCTTGAAAATCTTGTAATGGCTTGAATAAAAATAGCTACAGAATTTATTTTCTGTTGAAATATTTTTAATGTCTAGATACTCCTCGATACTTTGTCTCTTGTCGAACAGTAATATGAAGAACAATGAATTCAGAAGAAAACAAAGCAACTGTGAAAGGATTTGACATTGATTCACTTCAGCGAAATGTTTATCTACTTAAGAGAGTTTTAAAAGGTTTTTTTCTGAATCAACAAAACATTAATCAAAACATGATAGGATTCTTTGCATAAGGTAAAGCTAAGAGAGTTTGCGCAATTTAACAGAACAATAATAAAAAAATCTAAATATTATTTTGTTATACTATCCCTGGATAATTTTAACTTCTTTGTTTTTTATGCATTTCCATCGCTATTTTGTTGATCTGCTGTAATTTAATGGAACAACTGTAATAAAACTATAAAGCTATTTTGCGCAATCTGTCCTTATAGGGTAAGTGTGATTGCGCACATGAGTAGGACAGATTGTTATTAATAATAACTACAATTAAATTGTTAACAATAATAATTGCACTTGACATTGTTGTAATATTTTTGTGAATAAATATTAGGAGTGAATATTTCAACCTAATAATTAAAAAAAAAAAAAAAAAAAAGAAAGAATTTTAAGAAAAAAAAAAGTTAAAGAAATAAAGAAAAAATAAAAGCAGAAAAAGCAAGCCCAGATAAGATTACAAAATAACATTAAGTTACTTAATAACACGTTTAACTTAAAATTGGTCCATTTTCATTTCCCCAGTTGCAATATTTTCTTGTATCCTGACTGAAGTTGTCGTCGTCCACAATCGATGCACTTATTGCTGAAAATGTTGCGGCATTCGTGCAATTAACTGCCACAAGTAATACCTTGAATCCAGTCACTGGTCGAAGTTGTCTCCTGGTACATCTTATATTCGGCCGTTTTTTTTTTTCGTAGCTGCTTCCTTTTTAATTTGTGGAGCAGTAACATTCGTTGCAGTCTGTTTTTTCTTTGATTTCGATGTCATTAAAATACTTGGAATGGGTATTACGAGTGAATATTTCAGTCTAAAAATTAAATAATCAGAAAAAGGAAAGAACCTTTTCAAAGGCTTTTCCAAAACTTTCGTATGGGTATCTCTGAGAGTAACATTAGACTTCCCAGAAGTTGATGGTTGACAAATGGATGTAGCTGCTGCAAAGGGATGCAAATATAGCTTAGAATAAAATAAATTTGTGTTTCAGCGGTTGTAACGAAAACTGTCGGAACTGAAACGGATTAGTGATATGTGGAATCTGATGGTAACTCAAGAGTTTCAGGAACGGTTTAATTCGTGCTTTGATCACAGACTGTCAAATATGCATGTTCTGGAATCATTTTAATATTTAAAGGGAAAATTTTAGATTTCGATAAGTGTGCGTTTTTCAAAAAAAAAAAAAAAAAAAAAAAAAATTCAAAATTAATTCATTTGTATGTTTTACATGTAATTTGCAATTTATGCAAATTTGCCGATAAGCTGCGTAATCTCTCCTAGTATGGGAATTAATGGGAACAATGCGTCATCTCTCCTAAGTAGCAGATGCGCAAACTCTCCAATTTCGGTGGGAGAGTTTGCGTGGTTTTTATTTAAACTCGGCCGCGATGAAACGAACCGTTTGTAATCGCACCGTTAGTCTAGGTAAGTAGCTTATGAGAAAAACTTTAAGTTCAAAATAATTTGAACTGCTGACATTCTATAGAAATCCCGACAAATAGTTATGGATATTCAAGCAGTTATCTTGGAAAAACAGAACAAAATAGCAATGCTTTATACTAGATGCTCTAAGCAATCAGCGTGCACATTCAAGTAGACACCCCACTACTGCTGGTGTACAACTACCTGGATTTGCTGCGCGCGCACACTACTCCTTCCCCTGACCCTGTTTGTGCGCAATCTCTCCGACCGCGCCATATCTCCTGACTTTACCTTGCAAATTATCTGTAGCATAGTTGAAGAATCTCACTTTATGTTTAAAGTGTTCTTAAAGAAAAATATATATATATATATATATATATATAACCTAAAACATAAATTAAAGCTTGAAACATTAATATTAAGATTAGAGTAAACATATATTTATTGCCAACTAAAATACTTATAGAATAAATTTTGCATATTTCTTCTTAAAATAATTTTCACATTTTGACAAAAAGTATTCCGTTACGTAACCTCATCAGAAGCGTATTCATATCGAAATGCTGATATAAAATTTTGAAACCTCGAGTTAAAATAATTATATCTTCTCCGTGTAATTAAATAATGATCAGTTTGTTATACATTTTTATTCGTTTAAGTGTAAAATGTTTAGGGCATTAATGTTTTTCTATAAAATTGAAGACACACATTTATTAAAAATGAGATCTAAACTGCCGTAGTTAATAATAAAAACGGGGTTATTTGTATGTTGCTTTTAAAAAGAATTTGTTTAACAACATTTATTTATGGGAATGTGATAACACTTAATATTTAATTTAATACATGTATAAAGGATGTCTTCGATATATCAGTATTTAAAAAAACATCGTTAGTAATAAAGTATTGATATCAACATAAAATTAATTGGAATAGCATAATTTTGAGTCATTTTCATATTCTTAAATTTCCAAATGCATATATTTACATGAAATTAAATTTTAAATACTGACTTAAATATTTCATGCAAAACTCCCCCCCTCCCCCAAAAAGTATGCTTAAATTATTTAATTAATTTGTAAATTTTCCCTACTTAAATCGATAGCAAACAAATAGGAAACCATTTAATTAGGAAAATATATTTATTAGAAACTTCATGCAGTGAAATAAATAACTTACAATTTACATGTAACTTCTTCTAATTAACATGTTACTACTAAACTACTAATACCTATCAAAATTTAATCATTTTTATATATTCTTTTCGTTTTATTTCATAACATGGGTTTATCAGTAATTTTAATGTATGTTTTATAAGGCGTAATATCTCTTATTGGTGGTACCCCTTTACTTGGCTGTACTGAACGTTTTATTAATACATCTTTATTTTCCCAAAAGTATTCACCTTATTCTAAAAGTTTTTACTTCATGCGCAGCATTCATCTCTAAAGCAGTTTTCTTCTCTTTAGAAAAAATTAAAATAATAATAATTGCTGTCATTTCATATTGTAACTTTCACGTTTCCCGAAGTAATTTTTTATTTACTGGATCGAACATGTAAACTAAAGTGACAATTTAATCTGTTATACAAATTTCTCTACATCAAAAAAGAAGTGACACATCATCCAGTAAAATAAACAACTTACACATAACGTTTCAAAATATACACTACTAATACAGAAAATAATTTAATCATCTTCAGATAACTTTTACATTTCAGTTCATAGCATAAAAACGGCAGTAGATTTAACATATGTTTTATAAGCTGTAGATGCTCTGAGAAATATAACACGTTGAATTAATTTGTAAACCTTACAATATTTAAATATGTAGTCAGCAGTTCAGGAGCAATGTTAGAAGGAAAATATATTTTTTGATATATATAAATATTTGTATCTATAGTCTTCATTTGCCCATAAACTGTTCAATCAAATTGTAAAACTTACGCTACTTAAATATATAGAAAACAGATAAGAAGTGCAGATTAGCAAATATATTTAAACAAATCTCGATACACTAAAATAAACAATCTGCCTATAACATATCAAAATAAAAACTTCTAGTACAAACTAGAATTTAAAAAATCAGTTCCAAACAGTAAAATTTAAATCTATCAAAGACAACGTTCAAATATTTGAACACTTATAAAGCAGATTGACTGAGATATTCTTAAACTGTATATTTTGAAAAACATTGTTATATCTTGATATATCGTGTGAGAATTTTTCAGAATTCAGATGATCATTCAGTGGTTCAAGACGATGATCAATGCCTTTAACTTTATATCCCCATTTAAGCGATGCATACATTATGAACTCGCCCTTTCATTGCACAACAGAAAAAAAAAACATTATTTCGAAATATGTGGAAATGTGTCTCATGGCGAAATACTTCATTTAAATATACATTAGCGATGCGGGATATTCATCGATTATAGATTCATTCATTTTATATTTCTGGACACATCAGAGAGTAGCATGTTATATCTTTGAATTTATGACAGCTTTTCATTCTGTTAATTGTCTCTAATATCGTGCCTACGTCTCTGTCAAGAATTTCTCTCTCTCTAGTTTTTGGCTAATCATTCTGCATTTCTATATAATTTCTACTAATATGTGTTAAACGTATTCTCGAAAAACATCTTGTAGTACAACCAATATAATTTTTTGTTACAATAACGTGGATTTCCCAAATCAGTAAAAATCGATTAACAGAAATATCAGTTACTACAAATAATTACATTTTAGATTTTTTTAAAGAAATCACTAACTGCAAAATCCATTTATTCTTCTGAAATCAAATTCACTGTCACAATAACATGATGCAAGAAAGCAACAATACTTAATATGGCACATAGAGGTCAGACAAATTACGGCAAATTAGCCTAAAATCTTGTAAACGCTTATCTAAACAATTGGAGACAGGATGGGAAATCGAAAATAAATGTTGAACAAGAATATTGACGTTTATTTCAGCAGGCAAGTTTTATTTTCTAAATAATTGGCATTTTTGATTATACATAATTGCATAAATGTCAGTAAAAATTATCCTAACTCCCGCAGCAGTAAATATTTCTATCGGTGAAAATTGCACCATATTTAAAACAAAACCTTACAGAATTCGAAAAAAAAAATTGAAGGACATAAAATCTCAATCGTTAACTCTGCAAACACATAAAAATAAATGAAAAAATAAAGTAAAAGATAAAAAAAAAAAGAAAAAAAACGCAAACTATGTTACATATAATTTATTTAATACAATTTTCAGGTTCTTCTTCTGTAATCCTGGTGCAAAAGATTAGTCACCCTTTTTTTTTCAACATCATTGTCACTGCAATTATTTTTTGCGCATTCTAAAACATTTCTTTCCAACTTAAATTAAATATTTCTGTTTTATAATATTATTTATCAAGAAAACATGTGTTTTGTTTTAATTTTTAAATAAAATCAGTAACAGCTTTTAGATTTGTTTTCGATTGTATTTGTGCTTTCCGTAACTTATGTAGCTGTTCCAATCATTTAATCAATGATAACATGGTATACCGTCGTGAAATTGAAAAATAAAAACGACCGCTGGCAACATTTGCTCCCGAATATAGGGAAAATCTCATTTTGTAATAAAACATATTAATTTTATATGTTTCTTATAATGAAAATATTCCTCGGAAACCAGTCAATTTAATGGTGAAAATAGGATAAAAATACATCCAGTAATTTCAGAAATTGTCACACAGACACACAGTCAGACATCCTGAAAGCGTTTTGGTTTATAATGTACACTATCTGGTAAAAAGTATCTTGGCATTTTTTATTTTTACTTTTTATGAAAAATCTAAAGAAAAACTTGACGAATTATTCTGCATCTTGAGAAATGTAAAGAGCATGATTCACTTCATATGTTTTATCGACGCGACGCGACGGCTCGGTAACAAGGGTAGTTAGGAGACCAACAACGAACGGAATACAACAACTGAAATTTTCCGTCAACTTGTAAAATAAAATTTTAGAAATGATCTGTCGCTGTAGCCCTTACCTATGTAGGTCTTGAACAACGTTTGCGTCCATTTGCGTAAAGATAGAAAGTACATTCATTAACATATAAAAGCTCCTTTAAACTATTTGAAAAAAGGCAAGTTTTTTCTTTAAAGCATGCAGAATTTGCAACCTTATTTAACGCCAATTTCAGTAAACTTGACAAAGTGCAGTAAAATATATACTGTAATTTGAATATCAATATTTTAACTAAACAATAAAGTATGATGCATGTGTATGAATCAATTTCTAGTTATGTATCAGCGAATAATTTTTTTTCATAATTTGGTAGTTCTATGTATATATAGGGGAACTCATGTAAAAGTGCCTCTGAAATATCCTGAAAATTGAGAAGGATATCGGACATACAATCACCTGAATTTCACTTGTTTTCTAAAACATGATAAATAATAAAGATAATTCAAAAAGTTATCATTTTTTACATTTTTAATGGGTCATTTTATTATTCTTTATTAATTTTATACTTTCTGGAAGAACCGCCAGAATCCCATTCGAACAAAACAAGAATTATTAAATTCGAGACATCCCTTTGAAAGCTATACGTGGACATACGCTAAATACATACACCTTTGTTGGAAGGCGATCAATAAAAGCAGAACATTTTCTGGAACATTCCTTATAAACTAGCTACTTTTAGAAAGCAACTGGAATTCCACTCACTATATCGCCGATATTTTTCTGAATTTTGTGATATTCAACTAACTATTTTACATCAGTTTCCGTATACAATAATATATTAAATTATGAAGAAAAATAAATATCAATTATGCATGTGCAGTTAAAAAGTATTTCAGACAAATACTCGTGTCTCAAAAAACATTCAATATGTTTTTATACGAATTGCAATATTCTTTTTACCGCCAGTTTTCTGGAAGTGTCAACCATTGTACATAATTCTTGTAGTCATCCAATACTGGTAATTGCACAGGGTAATTGCAGGGTAATTGCAGTTAATGCTTTTATTGTTCAATTTGTTGTTTGACTTCGAACAAATTGCCACGTTACCAAATATTCGATAGAAAATATAAGGTGAAACATGCTCTTTATAGTGTTGAAGATCAAGAAGAAATCACCTCTAGATACTTTATAAAACGCCTAAAATCGAAAATATCCGAATATATTTGACCAGGAAGTGTATATTAGGGTGGAGCGTAAAATAAATTATTTTTCATTCAAAATCGCACAGCATATTCCATATTAAGCTTCTTTTAATGCACCTCAGTGATATATATCAATTACAATGTGTTTGAAATTGCGTAACATCATTAAAATAAACCGCAAATGATTTTTCCCCTTAGACCGTAATGTAATGGAATTCTTTTGAGTGTCCCTGTAAAAAAACTATAAGTGCTACACACTTCAGTTGAAATAGGGAACATGCTACAGATAACTACAATAACATATAAAAATTGCAGGCCAATCCGAGCATATTTACCGGAGTAAGAGGGCGAACAGACGGCCAGACGGCCAGACAAACCGAAGAAATAAACACTTTTCAACTAGGTTGGAAAGTGTTAAAAAGGCATCAACGTTAGTGATTTGTTAGTTGTCCAAAATAAATGCAAATGAATATAATTAATACTGCTGATGAAAAGGTTCATTGAGCAGTTCCACGAACAGAAAATAATTTAGTGAATGACTTCTACATTCCTAAAGTTATACACAAAATTAAAAAGTGTATAACAAATTGTTTTCCTTTTATTTTAGTTAACCGTAAATATGGTAGAAATGTATGGCAGTAATGTGGAATAGTATGGTCCATTACATCGAATACAGGCGGAGGAAACTCCGCTACATACTTGTCATATTGATCATTTCCCATATAGCACCAAAGCTCCTGAAAACCTCCCCAGGAGTTCCAATTCATCCCAAATTCCTCCTGAAACTGTAATGACGCTATCAGGCGTTCCTGGGGAAGATACTTTAATCACTTCCCCAGGACTGATCTCCCAGATCCCTCCCAGGGAGCAAGCTCCTCAGGACCGATCTCCCAGATCCCTCCCAGGGAGCAAGCTCCTCGGGATGATATTCCTAAGGAAGTACCTAGGAAAAGACGGTGCTGGTGCCATCTCATGGGTTATTTTGACACTAAAATAACTTATTATAATTTTTTATTAAAAAAAATATTTGATTTGATGTGGTTCGATTTTTTAATTAATATAGTTTATATTATTATTTGATTTATTTTATTTCCTAAGCACATCTGGTTATTGTTTAACTTTTAATTATTGTTATAATATTTAATTATCCTTATTTAGATATATTTTTAATTTATAAAATGCAATCAAAATGTAGTTAAATAAATAATTAAAATAAATTAATCTTTAAATATAAATTGAAAATTTATTATTTATTTTATTTCTGATCTTTTAAAAAATAACTTATATATTAATTCATTTTATCATTACATTCATTAATTATTTTTTCTGAACTTTCAACAATTACTTATATATTTTTACTATTACTTTTTCATCTAACTAATAATTTTACATTGATTTCACTTATATACTTTATTAGTTTCTATAGAAATTATTTAATTTTAAATATAAAATTGATTTACTTTCTCCTAATAAATTATTTTTATTTTCAATTATAAGAAATCAGAATTATTTTTTTCGAAACACGAAGTTTAATATATATTTATATATTTGTATGTAAACCATATTTTATAAATTAAGGATTAGAGATACCTACTAAAAATTATTTCTTCTGATCCTTTAAATATAGTCTTATATATTGAATTATTATTATTATTTGTATTAAATAATTAATCATTTCATATTAATTTGAATTATATATATAAATAATTTTTGGATCAATATTTAATTTAAAAATATAAATTAGATTTTTTTTTTCGCTGACCATTTTAAATTATCATATATATATATATATATATATATATTTCTTTTATTATTTCTAATAAATGAGGTGTTTTTTTCCGTAACTGTAAGAAATCAAAAGGAATCAAACATTTGTTACAAATAAGGGTTTTATCAACAGTTTAATACATATTTACATATTTGTATCTATTCAGAATTTGATAGTTAATAGATTAGAGATAAGCATTTTTAAATTAAACAATCTATTTAAAAAAATCTTATTTCGATTGTAAAAGTTAATTTTCATGTAAGTTTCAAAATTGAATCATATTTAAGACATATCGAGCATATTTACTTTTATTCTTCTTCTTCTATTAATTATTTTTTTCTGATCTTTTTAAAAATTACATATATATTTATGTATTTTATTATTACATTTTCAACTAATTAATAATTTTATATTTATCGTCATTATCAAATCAATAATTTACTTTTAAGTCTAAATTATAACACCAACTTAAAGAGATTACATGCTCTATTGAAATGGCACATTTGGTTTTAAAAAATACAAACATACCCCCCCCCCTCCCCCATGAATAAGAGTTTTGCTTGAAAGATTTTTATTTAAAAAGATACATTCTTACAAAATCGGGTTAAAGATATAAATTCGTGCTGATTATTATCACGGACCTGGTCAATACCACTTGTCTCATTTAATATACTTTATATATGTGTTGGTAATGAGCATATGGTAGCTAAATGATGTCAATTTTTAATTATGTATGAATTTTTATGAAGCGTCTGTTCTGGAGGTTTTACCATATTAATTTTATTTTATTTTTTAAATACAAATTAGTTATTTTCTATTACCTCTTTCAAATTACAATACATGGTATATATTTTTTAATTCTTAATAATGAAGGTGAAATCTCAATTTAGTCAACTTAAGAAATATTAACAACATACAGATTCACAAAATATAAATAAATATTTATCTTTCTAAATAACAAATATTTCTCCAGAATTTAAAACTGAGTTGTGTTTTACTTTAGTTGTTAAAACTTTCATTTAAGAAACCTATTTTATGTTTGTCAAACTTTTTAGTTTAGGATATTTATAAAAGATTATTTTTCGTGCAAATTCTTCACTCCTGTTTAAGCAAGGAAATACCTCTATCCAGATGTCAAGAACGATTATATAATCAGCTGCAAAAGTCCCATAATGCAAATATGTTTAGTCAGGTAAGGGTAGAATTTTAACTACAATAAGAACATGAATAGTACTGAGCAACCTCCAATTCCTTTTGATGGATGAAGAATGGATATGTATGCTTACTGGAATGCATGCAATACTTGCAAAGAAAAATAGTTGAAAGCATGGAACTTAGTTCCATGGTTGAAAGGAGAGGAACGTTCTTCTTCCCAGAATAAGGAGTAAGCTATTTCAAATTTAGCTTTGAGATAACTAAAATAAACAATTGTCGGTACAATAGAAAAATAATCTTTAAAGCAGTCGACCAATGATGCTATAAAAGACAAAAGTATTGCTTTTAAAGGATTTCCTTGTTTAGAATTTTTACACAATACTTCGCTGACAATCATAACAAAGAACTCAAATTTTATGTCAAAGTATCCCTACATTTAGGCATTTTAAATCTCCTGAAATATTAGTTTTGTTAGCTAAAATGAAATTACATTTCAATGAAAAATAGTGCATAATGAAATTTCTATGTATTGAATGTTTTCACTGGATTTCAAAAGATCGCTAAATGGAGATTTAATTGTAAATTAGTTTCATTTATTACAAAAAGAAAAAAAAATATTTTTGTTACAGAAACAAATTTTATTAACAGTACTTCTTTTTCATATTTAACTAGTTACAGATATAAAGTAGAAATGCCCATACTTTAAAAATTAAGAGTTAAAGAAATATTATTGTCATTTTAAACAGCAGTTTCATATAGGTAATTGAAAATTAAACGATGTATTTATGTATCTTAGGGTGTTTCTCAAATGATCTGCTCAACAACGCGAAACTTTCTGACACATCTTTTGACTTATTTTTAAACGCAAAGACATAAAATTGGCTGGCCTGACTATTGAATTGATTTGAGATCGAAATGAATTTTCCATTTTTTGATAAATAAATTACTTATCGGGTTATAAGTGATTCATGTTACATGACGACACGTTTTTCTCCTTTCTCGTGCTACGGCGTCGGAAATTCAGCTCAAAACACCGACTTTGACGGTATTTTCTGAAAGATTTTCTGTCTTTACCAAAAAAAGGGAAAACATCTTTTGATTTCAAAGTTTATAAATAAGAACACCTGCCAATTTCAAGTGTTTCCGAACAAAAATGAACTAAAAAATATGTCATAAAGTAGCCAATTTGAATTTGAGAACAGCCTAGCATGCATAAACTCAGAAAAGCTTTTATAGATATATCGTTTAACAACTTGTAATATGGTAATATCAATATTAGAAATCAAATTGAGTTTTGCTTATTCTAATTCTAAATTTAAAATTATAATATTTCTAATTTTAAAAAAGTGCATTTTGAATTTGTCTTTCAATTTTTGGTTCATAAAAACGTCAATTTTTCTCTTACTTTGTTTAATTGTGATTATGTATAATTTAATTTATTTAATTTTAAATATTTTTATTTAATTGGCCCCTTTATCGTAGACCCCTGACCCTGATATATGTGGCTCCTAACTAAAATGATAAAACGCATTGTTGTTGCAAATGATAAAACACCCCTTCCCTTTTCCCTTTTATTGCGATGCCGCGTGGGGAATTCGGTTCAAAACGACGACTTTCACAGTATTTTCTAAAAGGTCTGCGTTTACAAAATAATAATAATAATAATAATAATAATAATAATAATAATAATAAATAAAAATATGTCATAAAGGAAAACATTTTTCTAGTATTCCATAGTTTCTAAATAAGACCACCTGTCAATTTAATGCATTTCCGAACAAAAACGAGTTAAAAAATGTGTCAGAAAACAGCTCCTTTGGGTTTGAGAACAGCCTTAAATAATTGATACGCTTTTTTTCTAGTTATCAATTTAATATTGTATTGAATATATATCAAAGGGTATGCATCTTTATTTGCAATAAAAGTTACAGAATTCCTGCTATACGAAGCATAAAAATATGCATGTTTTCTATTTACTGACTTTCATAAGAAGAGAAAGATATACATGAATACCTTATAAACGATTCAGGTACAGCGGCCGTGTAGTGTAATCACTAGAGCGTGTTTCTCGTATGCGTAAGTACCCAGGTTCAAATCCAGTGGGCGGTAAGAAAGTTTATTCCGTAAAATCTGTATCATAACTGTCATGTGATTCTGTGTGCGTGATTAATAAAAGTAATGTGTATTATGTAAATTTTTAAAAGATAATGTCCGTATTTATTAATTTAAAAAAAAAAAAAAAAAAAAAAAAAAAAAAAAAAAAAAAAACATTAAATACTTTTTACATTACGTCAGATAATAATAACTTCGGATGTTTTTTATGCACATTAAGTGACCCTGAAGTCTCCCAAATTCCTCCGGTATTACTTCCTGAAATCTTCCCTAGAACAACCTGAGGAGGAACCTAAAGGAGGTCCTGGGGAGCTACCTGGGATGCTATGAGGCGGACATTTTCGGTTCCTGAGGACCTCCTGATGACAAATTTTTACATCCTCAGGGATGCCTGGAGGATGAATGTCAATCTTCCTGGGGACGTCCTAGCGAAGCACATGTGCTATATGGGTTATGTCCATTAGAAAGTACACACAAAAACTACATATTACAATATTTTTTATTGTAATTACAAAAATTACAATAAATGCGGTAAGTAAAAAAAATGTTTGAATGTATTCCAGAACATCTACAGACGTAGCAGAAGGATTTAGAAATTGAACATCCAAATAAATAGTTTTGTAAGTTCCGTCTATTTTCGGATAAAGATGCAGCCTTTTCATCTAAAGCCTTTGAGGATTAATGTGCCCAAGAAAACATTCAACACATTCAAAATCACAACGAAGAGGCAGATGGACAATTCAAAAGCCTAAACACCGTTAACCTCTATGTTTTGCTCAAATTGTTTTTAGACATCCAAGCAAAGATGTATATACACTACACATATGAGCTGTTTACAGCAGGTGATAAATTCGACCTTAGAAATAAATTTTAACAAACACCTTTCGCGTTATTATTTAGGAATAAAATGAAATTAAAGAACAATATTATAACCACTGATCTCCAAAACGCAGAAACACAATCTGACTTTATCAATAATCGTGATGACCTCGAAAAATAAGCCAAAAATATGTAAGATTCAAAATGAGAAGTGCACAATTTATAACTCGAGAAGAAAAAGCACAACAAATTTGAACTTAATGATATAATTGACATCATGCGCATACAACAGTCTACAAGTTGGAAGCTAAAATCAAAATATATAGGATCTAACAGAGTCATAAATTCGGAAATTAACAACTCTTACGATATACGAAAAGTGTGTTTACAGATGCCCTATTCTTCACGAGAACTTTTTTTGAGTTCATGAAGCCGTGTCTTGATGTAAGTGGTCTCAAAGAAAGAGAGAAATTCTCCGATGTATATAATATACCGATTATGAAACATTTACCGGACTGACAATTTTGAAAATAAAATATCCTGAAAACCTTTAATTTTGAAGAAATGAGTAAAACTTTTTATGAAATGTAATGGAAAAAGAGAAATATAAAAGAAAAAGGACGGAGATAACGAAACATCTTGTTGATATATAACAACGGTAAAGACATTAGGACAAATGAAGTTTTTGAAGACGAATTCTTAATCCTTACTTCTTACCTCTGCACTCTCAAAATATAGTTAAAAAACGTATTATTCCGAAGACGTTTTTAAAAATTTTTGCTTTATGAGAATACAGTATCCCTTGAATAATAGAAGACACAGTTCTACGAATATTATTTATATTATGTCGTTTAATTAAAGAAATTTGGTGCACTTGTCTTTTCAGGTAACCTGAAAATCATGTTTGTCATGCACTTATCAGTATGACAGAAAATTGATCTACGTCCATGGATTTATCTACAGAAACCTCGAGTTACTTCCTTCTAAAATGTTGGCATGACAAAACACAGCAGTTCTTGTCACGTGATGCAGATGTCAGAGCTAGTATGTTAATTTTGTGTTAATTCCACGATCGTTAGAGATGATACGAGGACATGGCTCGATAAAGATGATAGAACGGAACGATGACAGAGACTGTGTTTGGAATTAATTGAGTAAAATATTATGATTTAATTTTGTATGTCTGTTTAAATACCATTGAAGACGATATATTTGAAAACATCTCATTCAGCTGCAAATGCTACTTTAATTTTAATATAATTTTCTTAAATATTAAGGTGAATTCGTTTTTTTTTTTATCATAATGTTTCTTTAGATATCCATACATATATATTTCTGTATTTCCTTTTTTAATTAATCGTAACGAAATAATATCCTTATGTATAAGTATGTCTTATTTAAGAAATACGGAAAACGTAACTATAGAAATGAAACTTTATTCTAGAGTTTTTTAAATATTCTTGAGTATTGCGATTTTACTTGTGAAGGATAGAGCGATAATTGTTAATGGGATAGGAAGTTCTTGTCTTTTTACAAATGTCTTGAGGCAATTCATTTGTTATTCAAGAAGATTTAATTAACATTCATGGAATTCTAAGGCTTTAGGCTTTCAGATAACGATAATACGAATAACTGTGTCGAATTTCTTTCCTTTTTTTAACAAATTATTATGTTTTAATATGATTGTTTAGAAAACTATTTCGCAACAACTGAATATGATTATTGTTTTTTTCCGAATGATAAAATTTTTTAAATGTATTGAACGTCTGTAATTATTTTTTCACTTTTATATTAACCTTTTTTCATGCATGTGAAAATAAAATTGTGTAATCAAATTTAAACTCACTTCCTGATACACTAGAATTATAATAATTTTGAACACATATGTGTTTCCGATGACCATGCATTATTTTCTTATTAGTAGAACTTAATTATCTATACTAATAAAATAAAGTTTCGCTCTGTGTGTCTGTGTGTCTGTTGGCATTGGCTAGCAAAATCTAGCCCACCTAGAAGCCTGGAATTTTAGATTTAGGTAGTCCAAACCCTCTCCTGGTGTACCTGAGCCTCAGAATTTAAAAATTGTGAAAATTAAAGTAGTTATTAATTAAAAACTGATCGAAGATCACAAATAAATAAGTCATTATTCCGAAGCTAGCTACCGCATGCTCAGAAACCAATATCCGTATCTTCCTGGGAGTGTATTCTGGTGTTATCGGAACGCTGAAACGGGTCGGAAAAAGTCCTCTTAGCGACAATTTGCTATTGTGGTGTAGTAGAGTCGAAATTTCGCCTATCGGAGTCGGTTGCTTTTCGTCGGCGTTTTGCCGAGTGCTTCAAGGGTGTCGAGATCGCAGCTCGGAAATATTTTTTGTTTTACTTTGGGGGGGGGGCGCTTGTTTAACATTAAAAAATAGAAAGAGGGCAGAGTCTTTTAATTACCAGGGTTCGTAAATATCATGACATTTTCGAAAACATCAAAAAATCTGACATTTTGATATATGTCCGATATTTTCAAAATAGTCAACTTATTGATGTTTAGAAATTTTTCCATACTTAATATAATTAGAAATTAAAATATATTACACTTAGCATGAACACTTGTAGGATTTAATATTAAGGAAATGTTGTTTAATACAACAAAATTTGAAATATAAAATAGTTTTTGTAATTGAAAAATTGGAAAGTAAATGTAAGTTTGTCTGCTTTTTCATTCCTTAACCTATTGTATTGTACTAAACTAAAGCCTGAAAAGATTCTTTCTTATGAAGATTTAAATAACTTATCTAAATTTGACAGTGTATCTTTCAGTGGGTGTTCTACATTTACAAATTCAGCTTCAAACGTAAAGGTTTTTATTATATATATATATATATATATATATATATATTGGGGGGGGGGCGCTTAAGTCACTGGCAGAGCAAAAGTTCTTTGTCTACAAAACGGTACAGTTAATGAAATTATCATGTACACATGTTTTGAACAATTTATTTATGCTGGAAGTATAAAAAAATCCGAGTATATATTATATTTGATATCAAATATCGAAATTAACAAACATAATAATATTTTTAAAATATCGGATATATATCAATATCAAAGAACCGTGTTAATTACAAAATGTTATTTTCTTACAAGAAGCTTCTTTACAGATCCTTTGAAAGTTTTTTGACTTAGATATCTGTATATTCTTTTTTTCTTATCGGTAAAAAATGTGCAACTAATTTACTTACAAATTTGATTAATAAATCTATAATCCAGACAGCAAAAAAATAAATAAACTTTCAATTACATAAAAAGGAATTACAGTTCAAACACGGAAATAAAAAAAAACACCAAAAACAAAACAAAACAATGCGTGTATTTTGGACTTGTAAACAAATTAAAAGTTTAGGCGGAAATATACGACAGCTGACACTTTTTTTTCTTCTGTTTAATATTAAAGCTGTTCTCTAATTAAAACTGTCTATTTTCTGACACATTCTTGAGTTCATTTTTATTCGTAAACGCAGAAAATTGGTAGGTTTTCTTATTCCGAAACTGTGAAATCGAATAGCATTTCTCATTTCTCGATAAAGGCAAAGGATCTTTCAGAAAATGCAGACAAAATAGGCATTTTGAAACGAAATTACGAAAGCGACACTCGAAAAAGGTCGTCATAAGACAACAATCGCTTATAACTCTAAATGTAATTCATTTATCTATCTATAAAGATAATAAAAATAAATAAAAGACGCTTTTCGATTCCAAATCACTTCACTTGTCATATCTGATAATTTTATACTTTTACGTTTAAATATAAGTCTGTAAATGTTCAGGGCCCGATCAAGCAAAGAAGGCTAGACCCTCTTCCTATGCTGTCACAAAAAAATTAAATATGTTCTATGCCATAGAATACAAATATAAATATATAAGTACATATTTACACAAATATATAGTTTGAGTTTAATCTTTTCCGACTGTAATGGTACAAAATATGAATTATAATCAGCACAAGCTCGAAATAGATTTACAATATCAGCCTTAAAATATTGCAAATTAAGTTTGGGACCCCTAAAATCAAAGGGGCTCAGAACCACGGCCTAGTTGGCCCTTTTTTTTTAATCAGGCCCTGTGTTTGTGTCAGAAAATATCGCGTTATTGAAGAGAAAATATTTTTTTAGATCTACTTTACAATTTTATTTTAGTTTTTAATATTTGTTTTTACGTTTAATGATTTAATTGATTCAAATTATCCTGTTCACAAAGAACCACGATTTTCAATTAATTGATAAACATGTAATAATTTTTGATTAACATATTTAGTTATTTTTGAAATAAGTAATAAAACGAATTAATGATCTGATTAAGTATTTAAAATATCAATAAATAAAGAACATTTGAGCAACTTTCTTAAGAATCTTTCAACTGTTATGAAAATTATTAAATCTTTATGAATTTAAAAATGAGATTTAACAAGAGGGTTGGGGGGTGGGGAGACATAAGTTTAAAGCTAAATTAATAGACTTATCTTATTTTATTTTTTAAGTATATATTGGATTTGAGATTAAGAACAACTAATTACCCGAGTCCTTAAGCAAAGCTAGATTTTTTTTTCAGTAAAGATACAACTAAATTATATTTAAATATTCGGCCTATTTTACATTTTTCAGAACTGGTGTCACAGTTATAATCAATTTAAAATAAACAAAATTATCGAAACTGGAAATATAAGTTAACAATTTTAATATCATTCGCATAATTAATTCTGGTTTAGTTTATAATAAATGGTCTAAAGATACAAATAAATAAAAAAGTTATGAACTATTTTATATTTATTTTTAAAAAAATTCGATTATATTCTTAAATATTCATATAAAGCTTGGTAGAATATACAAAAAAGTCCTCCTCCCCCCCCCCCCCTATTTAAAAAATATTTTGCAGTGTATAATAAAAAAAAAAAAATCTGACAATTTCACTGGAAATTTGCTAATCTTTTTCTGAGATCAAAATAAAGCAAAGTTACTTTCCAAAAAATTTGGTTTAAGATTAATAATAATAAATACTGTTTTATGCACAATTAAAAATGCAAATAGACATTTTTTTATTTTTCACTTCAGCCTGGAAATATTACACAGATTGCAGGAACGGACACGCTAATATTAAACAATCGCATTCCCTCCTTCAACCCTATTGTAAATAACCCAAACATTTTTTCTCGCTGGACAATAGCCCAAAGGAAAACAGCTGATATCCCTTCTCCCAAATAAACGAAAACACGTGCGTATTTTCATCTGATTGGCTACAAACATGTCCGACTGCAAGCAGGGGATTTTCTATTTTTCATCCTCTACTGTAAGATAACGAGGTGAGACCAGAATAGCTCTTCTCCATCGCTGTCGTTATGAAATGGAGATTCCGGTTCCGACATGTAGTTATAATCCGATAAGACCAGAATCGATCCCCTGAATAGAAGAAAGAAATCACAAGACTTTTTTTTTTTGCGTTTTTCTAAATTCGCCATGGACAAACGGTTAGAAATACGGAAAAACCGTCTGCATATTATGAAAGAACGTACTTTTACGTCTCGAACAATCTGGTTGGTTTGAAAAAAATTTACATTTAACCCTTTCAAAAAAATAATCAAAAAGCATCGAATTCATGTTTTTTATTTTCTCCCGTTTTCCGAGCCTTGCATCCACCGCAATACAAAAGATACGGAAACACGAAGGTCACCAAATTAAAGAACTGACTTTGTCCTTTTCAAAGCCACCTTTGGTTTTAAAAAATACAAAAATTAACCTTTCGAAAAAGTATATTTTCTGTATGCCGTTTTGCGGTTTTTGCGATTTTGGCAATTTTTAAAAATCCACATCGGCGATTCAAAAAAGGTACGAAAAACTAAAAATACCAGACAATATATACATTTATTCCTTTTTCGACATCTGTATTTGTTTTTGAAAAATACGAATATTAACCCTTCAAAAAAATTCAAGCGCAGGACTATCTTTTGCGAATTCCGATTTTCTGCGACATATAAAATCCGGCATCGGATTTCTAAAATAACCAAACAAAAAGCAAACACACCTAAAGACATCTACGCTCTATCGGGTTTAGGCAGAAACCGTTAGTTTAAAAAAAAAAACGTTAACTCTTTCGAAAGCATTTTTTACCGTAAGTCAATTTCGCTTTTTTAACTATTTCTCCTATATTTAAAAATCCAAATTGGCGTTTATAAACAAGATACGAAAAACTAAAAATACCGCGCCTAATCTACATACCTTTGTTTTTTTAAATCTGGTATCCGTAAAAATTTTAATTTTAACTCTCCGAAAAAATCCTTTCCAAAACTCACTCACGCGATTTTCGTTTTTCGGTCCAGATTTAAAAATCGGCATCGACTCGGGAAACGCGAGTACGGACAAACAGTAGACTCCAAATCATAGATACGTTCATTTTCTTCAAAACGCACCGTTGGGTTTTCAAAAATATCAACATTAACCCTTTCGAAACCGATCGTTTACGTAACCCGCTTTCGCGATTTCCACTATTTTGGCAATGTTTACCTGCGGTTAAAATTCAATTCTACTAGGAAATTTGCTTGAAATATTTTAGTAATCCTGAATAGATAGTATAAATAATACTTCTTTGCTTTCTTGTTGCCATACTTCAAAAAAGAAATAGAGCAAAAATTATACATTTTTTATAAATTCACTGATCTATGTTCTCTACCAAGTGTAAATCAAATTTAGAATTTTTCGTAATCAGGACTCATGCCAAATTAACGTATTTTAACGGGCCATTTTTTGTAACAATTTCTGTCATGAAATTAGGTGTGATTTGTAAGATAAACATACAATGCTTATATATTTTTTAAACCTTTTTTTCATTTATACTTTCAAAACACACATATTCACAATAAAGTGATATTTTTTCTCATTGTCTGTTCTAAAAATTATGCCTGGTCTTTTGGCGATTTTAACATAGGGAAAAAATCATTGTGGGAAATTAAATGCATAACATTTTTCTAAAACTTTTACCAATCGCTCACAAAAAGAAGTTGTTAACAGTCGGCACAGGGTGTTCGGGAACAACCGCAAAAAATATGTAAAACAAAAGACCTCGCTAAGCGCACATAAAATATTTCCAAAGAGTCATACATTTATGACATTTTTCTCAAAAACTATGAGAAAAATGCAACAGAAAGAATATGAGGTCACATATTCATCTTATTTTGTAATGTCTTACAATTACAATGACCGAAGGTAAATTACGCATCAACATGCGTATGGACAGAATACATTATTACTATGCCGAAATTTCCCTTTGTTTCCACTTGCCGCCTTTTAAAGTTATCCAAACGACAGCTGCTCTTTTACCTATTGGACTCACACCTACAATCTAACTCTGTTTTATAAATTGTTCGCCTATGGGGTACAAATGTTTTTCATTTAAGTGTTCTGTTTGTCCTTAAATCTCTGCTTCTTATGCTTTTTGCAGTTTAATTAAATTTAAAACTCTTCTTTCAGGTGCTCCTAATATTGCGCCAATTATTTCGCATTTTTTCGAAAACTATACGTTTTAGAGGTATGGTAATATAGAGAACTTTTATGTACTAGTTTCAAGTTCTGCACAGTTTAGACGAGGGTTGCCGAACACTCTGTATATTAAAAGAAAAATTTATCTTAAACTTCTACTTAAAATCATGAACGTTTTAAAAAAAATTCCGGTCTGTTATGACATTTTATTTCTATCTAAACCTATATACTCCTGTAATAATACCACATATCCAAATTTGCAAAAAAGTACATAATTAATGCACAATGTAAATTCATATCTAGTTGTTTGTATTATTTTAATGTTTCATGATTTTTTTTTTTAATTTGGTATAGTCGCCAGTTTGTTTAATAATTCTAAGTTTAAAAATAATGAATAAAAATATACGTCTCGATTTCCTAGCTCTACCTTATATTTTTCTCCAATTTGTATATTTGCTAGAACTATACGGCAGATGTCAGATAATTTCAATGAGATGCTGATATATTTTTTAAATAAAGGTTATCATGTAAATTAACGTATATGAAAATTTATAAACTGTGTTACGTATTTTTATTGTTTAAAGGGAACCCATTTTACTATATGTTACTAATTACAAAGTTTAAATGTAAAAAAAAATATATCACATGAATAATATTAGATAATGTAACTGAATGTTACTGAATACTTCAAATACAATAATAGAAATATATCAAATCACATTTTTCATATAATAAATCCTCTACACATTGATTTGCAAAAACATTGGCAGTTTTTTTAAGATATTAAAGTTCCAGTTTAGATATTAACCGTGTGAAAGAGGATTCTAAATCATCATTGCATATTTTACGTAAGTTAAAAAAAGGCAATTGTTAAAGCAATGTTTATCTAATCAGAAACTATGCATTTGTTATAAACATATGTACAAATTTTACATTGCTAAAAATACTCGAATTGTCTGCGAACTCAATGAATGCGAGATGCACAAATGAATTTAATATCCTTTAGTATATTATCAATTCGAAACTACCTTTTAATGACAAAGTAATGTAGAAACCTCGTAGATATACATAGCGTAGTATTTACCAGTATATTTGATTTTTAAGACCGACTTTATTTAACGATTTTAACCCTGTAATGCACACGACTGCCTCAAGGCGGACTTTACTAGACTTTACTAAAACCCTGCTCACAGCTAAAGAAAATAAATTTCAACCCTTACAGCATCCACTGCCTTTAGGAAATATCTTTGCCAACAGACTATATAGGTGTTACTGATCTCTCAATTTCAGTCTTCTAGCAACGGTCAGTGGAAGGAAGAATTTCTGTTGGAATAGACAAATAATTGATGCATTACAGGGTTAAGCCTTTTAAATATAATATTTATTTAAAAGACTTTTAACTTTGATTACTTTCTATTATTTGCAATGCAAAATGCATATTTCGAACGAAAACACATTCCATAATATATGTTGCTTTTATTAATAATCATGCCCCCATATGACACCTTGACATTTAAAATATTTATGAGATTCATAACTTTGTAGTGTATTCATAGCCCATGATAACACAGGTATTTGTTATGTCTTATAAAAGTATCATTCATTAAATATAGATTTCCTATCTGGAAATTATCCAACAAATGCGTTTGAAATCTCCTGTGATACGTCAGTTGATTCTCACGTATGATGCAACTACAAAATACTAAAGTTTGAAGGAAATAGTGATTTAAAAATCATTGAAAATGCAATCCATTGACAATATACAGTTTTCAGTGACAGTATGCATAAACACAAATAAATTTAAAACAATCAAACAGAAATGCATGCCAATGATATGTTTAGAGAAATCAGTATGACTTATTTGCAAGAAAAGAATGTCATATGCGTGGAAGAGCGTTAAATATGTACTATGTATTTAAATAAATTCTAACTAAATCAAACTTACTAATAATACATGTAAATTATTTAACCGTTCATAATCTAAGCATCGTGTAATGTTTATGTGCCATTTTTTAAAATTTTAAGATAAGAGATGCTCTCTCTTATATTAATATTAAGATAAGAGACCTCGTTGAGGATACCTCATCGAATGAAATATTTCATTATTATTAAATATCAGCCATATTCTCAAAATTGAAAATTATTTTCATGTAATCCGGAGATTTTCTTAGAGGATTTCCTCGAAATAGTTTTATAAGACGAGAGATTAATCTATGTTTAAAAATATAATTTTAAAAGTAACGGAAAAAATTTGTCTCTATACGCATATTTATTATTTTCAAATTATAGCGGATTACTAAAAATTATAAATTGTTAAAAGCACACTGACGCAATTTTGTTATTTAAAACTGCATATCAAGAAAATATTTTCTAAAATATTTCTCCCAATTTTACATAAAAGATTTGTTCTCATCATAGAGATATTGTTTAATATTTATATACTAAATATATGCAAAAATCTATTTCTAATTATTTTTATCACAGTATATATATAGATTACAAAAGATGTTAATAAGTTCATAATTTCTAAATAATTCATTATATATGTATATATACGTACATGTGAAAATATGTGAGTATACATGTGTGTTACAAATGCGTACTTACGCATGTGTCAGACACGTAACAGAATATAAATATATGGTTAAATATGTTTGAATAAAAAAGGAAACTGCCCAGTTAAACTGAGGGCATTGAGCTCACAGGCTATTCACACCAATTGTATATTATACTCTTATTTCAAACAATAATACCCCTCGAAAAATAAAAAAAATCGACAATATATTAACAGGGATCATCCACCCGTCCTCCTTATAATTGACCAATGAACACCCAAAACTAATCAGGTTAGCGTCTTATTGCAATGAACTTATATACAAAATTTGCAGCAAATCGGATAATTCTGCATGAACATTTATCTACACCCATTTATCTAAATTAAGGGCGGATTAGACCCCCGTTACCCTTTCATACTTAACCAATGGACCCCCAAAACTAAACAGGTAAGCGCCTTACCCGAATGAACCTATATACAAAATTTGAAGAAAATCGGATAATTCTGCATGAAAAACCCATTTATCTAATTTAAGGGGGAGGATTAGCCCCCCATTATCCCCTTTATACTTAAACAATGAGCGCACAAAACACATCAGGAAAGCCCCTTACCACAATGAACCTATATACAAAATTTGAAGAAAATCGGATAAGTCTGCAAGGAAAACCCATTTATTTAAATCAAGGGGTGCGGGGGATTAGCCCCCTTTTCCCCTTTATACTTAACCAATGAACCCTCATAACTAAACAGAGAAGCGCCTTATCACAATGAGCCTATATGCAAAATTTGAAGAAAAAAGCGGATAATTCTGCATGAAAAACCCATTTATCTAAATAATGGGTTTAGTCCCCCGTAGAAGGTTATAGGAGGTTAGCCCCCCGTTTCCCCCCCCTTTATACTTAACTAATGAACTCTAAAAAATAATCAGGGAAGCACCTTATCACAATGAACCTATATACGAAATTTGAAGAAAAACGGATATTTCTGCATGAAAAACCCATTTATCTAAATTAAGGGGGGAGTTAGCCCCCCTTTCCCCACTTTATACTTAAACAATGAACTCCCAAAACTAATCAGGGAATAGCCTTATTAGAATGTACCTATAAACAGAATATGAAGCAAAACGGATATTTTCAGCACGAGTTATCGCGTTACGTACATACATACGTACATACAGAACGGGCGGGCACATTAACTCTCAGGCTTTGATAGCCTGTGAGCTAAAAACTAAACAAATTCTGGTTTTAAGCTTGATTTAATATCGTAAATGTACGGTTACTTTGCAAAAAATGCTAGAAGTTATAATTACAAATATTTGCAAAGAGTATTGATTTCGATCGACAAGTGAAACTATCTTTCCGGTCATGAATGTATAGTGATACTTCTTCCATATTTAATATTACATGTTAAACTGCCTCGCTGCTTGATTTTTTACTGTACTTTTTTTTTGAAGAAAAAATTGAATTTTGCTGCAAGAAATCATATAGCTGAAAATTATTCATAATAATTATTTTTTTTTATCCATACACATAAAATCATATTTAATTGATTCATTTTTAGGTAGCTTTCATTACCAAAAGCTACCTATTGCAACCGTTCGGAGGAAAGCAATTCCAAAAAAAAATTGGTATATTTTCACCGATTATGACCCCCAAACCACCCTCTGTTCAAATGTTTATAGATATATATTTATCTGATATATGTGGGGCTGTAACTCTATATTTATGAACCGATTTGGATGTGACTGAGTATGTGTATATAAGACATTCCAAAGTCTCGACCGAGTTCGTTGGCCAGCTTCATCTGCCATTTTGTTTCAAAATGACGGCCAGTTAAAAATTTTCAAACTTTTAAAAATTCAAAACGACGTACAAAAAAATATATAAATTGCAAAAATTGTTTCTGTTAAGTGTTAGATCGTGATAAAAGGATTCCAGAACATTTTTTGTTTTGGCAGTATCTTAAAAAAGGGCAGATATATGGAAGTTTGAAATTCTAGGGTGGCTGACATTTTAAAACAATCTGATTTTTTTTTATGCGGTAATTACCATGCTGAAATTCGCATTCAAATTCAATACTAATGAAAACCGGGATTGGATGTTTTATAATCGAGTTCCAAGCAATTTAGCTTCGGGTGTTTTGTAAAATGAGTTGAATTTTTAAGAACATGGACTATGAAAGCTACTTTTTCCTCCCGCTTCAGGCCGGAAGGTCTTTTTTTCTTATAACTACGTATTTGATTTCGATGATTCTAATAAAACCCGGTTAACGTTTCATTACCTAAAATGTGATGGAAATATTGTCGTGGTGTCGTTTTACACCATGGCTCATTCAGACGAATGAAAATAAAAGTGTTATTAACACTACACGAGAAGAAACTAATCAACAAATATTTGTTACATTTTAAGATAATTAAAGATAAACATTACCCAGGTTTTTTTTTTTCTTTTAGGTTTTTTTTTTTTAGTTTTGTAGAAAGTGGAATGGCAGCGAGTGTAATCGTGAAATTTTTTAATAAATGGAAAATTATTTGTATAAAGATGTAATTGCAAAAGTTGGAGGAAAAAATTGGTCGTATATATTCTACAAATATTCTCAGCGAAATAAAAATGTCCTTAATCCTACAATGTTGGTAATTATGTTACTCTAAAGGTAATTATCTAACTCTATACTAGAGATGGAAATGTTCTGAGAAAACAGAAATTTTGGGTTGGAAAGAAATTTCCGGTAATAAGTATATATTTATTTTTGCAAAATATACTGCAATAACTGCGAAATAAATATTTCCTTAATCCTACAATGTTGGTAATTATGTTACTTCAACGGTAATTATCCAATTCTATACTAGAGATGGAAATGTTCAGAAAAAACAGAAATTTTGTGTGGGAAAAAAGTTATTTCCGGTAGTAAATATATATTTATTTTTGCAAAATATACTGCAATAACTGCGAAATAAATATTTCCTTAATCCTACAATGATGGTAATTATGTTACTCTAACTGTAATTATCTAACTCTATACTAGAGATGGAATTGTTCAGAAAAAACAGAAATTTTGGGTGGGGAAAAAGTTATTTCCGGTTATTAAATATATATTTATTTTCGCAAAATATACTGCAATAACTGTGAAATAAATATTTCCTTAATCCTACAATGATGGTAATTATGATACTCTAACAGTAATTATCTAACTCTATACTAGAGATAGAAATGTTCAGAAAAAACAGAAATGTTCCGGTATAAATATATATTTATTTTTGCAAAGTATACTGCAATAACTACGAAATAAACATTTCCTTAATCCTACAATGATGGTAATTATGTTACACTGGCGGCAATTATCTAACTAGAGTTGGAAATGCTCAGAAAAAACAGAAATTTTTAAGAAAATGAATGTTTTTTTTCCGGTTTCTATTTCTAAGGGGGTTCAAACACGCAAAAGAAAGAACTTTTGAATTTCTAATTTTTTGTACATCTTTTTTTATTCAAAATTTTGGATTGGCCATCATTTTGAAATGCCCTTGGTCGATACCATGGTAAGTCCTATAAATGTGCTATTTCACATATATAGGACATATAAAAATGTAAGTAAATGATATATAAATAGTCACTTTACTGAACCAATATGACAAATAATCGATGAACAACGGAATACTAACTATAATTTCAAATAATACACTTTTAGCAAAAACTATATAACAACAATTTAGCTTACAACAATCCGGCGAGGCCTAATATTACCTTTCTCCGGCTATATTTCTTTTATATCTCGCTTCATAATAAAAATTAGAACACTGGCTCTTAGCCAAATCTCGCGATTCAAACTATTTACAACTCGCGCATCAAAGTCATGGATAATAATAATGTTCAGTCAGTGTGTCAGTCAATAAGTCAGTTCAGTGTCAGTTCATTTGATGATCATTTACGTTAAGTGTTTCAACTGAAATCCTGCAAATCGGTCATCCTGACGTGATGGCGTCTCGACATCAGCATCTTGATTTGTTATGTTTTTTCATGCCTAACAGTTATTTTTTTTTGAGATTTTTATTTCTTTCTGAGTATTGCTCTCTGTCTTTAGGATCAGCATATCTAATATCTCTGTGATTCCTTTCCGGATATTGCTCTCTATATTTAGAAACTACATAACTATTGTTTCTAGAATGATAAGAATTTGAATAAGTATCTCGTCCACTATAAGCTCCTTTAAATCCATGATGAGAATTATTCTTATGTGAAGGTTGTGAATATCTTTGTTCATTATAACTAGCCTTGCACGATCGTTGGCCATCATAATTATAATTACTTCAGCCATGATAGTAGCGTCTGTTCATGTATCTAGGGGAAAATTTTGGATTATACCTTGTTTTTGAATTAGGTGGAGTATTTTCTGCTATGTCTTGAGGTATCAAAGAATTTTCAGTTTCAAAGTTTTCAGAAATCTCAGATTTATTTTGGTAAGAATTCTCGGAACTCTGTTTCCCATATCCAAATTTATTGTAATTTCCATGGTTAAATGACTGTTTAAAATATCTCTCGGCATATCTATTATTGCTTCCGTTATCAAATGGTCTATTAAATTTTCTGTTATTTCCCTTATGATCAAAATTCCTATTGCGATCTTTCACATAGTCTTTTCTACCATGTGCAGGACTACTACTTTCTTAATTTTCTTCTGGAGATGCATTCCATTCATCGGATAATCCTGTATCTTTTGTCCTATTCGGCTTATATGGTTTTATTAATTTCCTTATTTTCTTTCTGGTCACTAAATTCGTAATTTGAGTCAAATTCACCCCGTCATTTACGCGGTCGATTTTAACCATATCTTCACAACCTCGATTATCGTTGTTTATACTTGCTTCATTAATTTTTGTCGGTACTTCGTTAATTTTAATGTATCCTACTCGAACTTTGTTGCCGCTTGCTATTCTAACACCATCTTCCGTTACTTTTAACGGTATGCCTTCTAATGCTTTTCTACCTATTATTAAATCGCAGTCCGTCTCTTGTACCACGTAAAATTTATCCTGGATTTCTGTTTCATCCACGTAGACTTTATGCCAGAAAAAACCTGTTGGCTTAATTTCTTCTCCACCTATGCCTGATATGTATATATTGTCTCTGGTTAGTTTTGGCGCGTTTATTGCAGTATGATATCTTGAACTGGCGATTCAAATATCGTTCCCTGTATCAATTATTTCGTTTGAATTTATTCCGTGAATATCTAAGATTCTTCCTTTTTTACCATTTAGCATGCCCATATTAACTATTTTTCTTTGCGCGTTTTGGGTCTCATTTTGGTATTTTGTTTCTCACCAATTTTGATTATGTTGCGGGTAAAAATTTGAATATTCTTGTTCAGTATTATTCACCATGGCACATTTCGCACTCACGTGACCAGGTTTGCCACACCCAAAACAGATTATATGCGACTCTTTGCTTCCATAATTCATACTGTGTCTATTGTCAATTTGGCGTCTTTTCAAATTGGCGTAATCAGCCACTCGCGATCTTCTGTCATCAAAATCGCTACTTGTATCCTTAACTGATTGTTTATTGTAAACCCTTTGTGCTGTTTCGTAATTATCTAATTTATTAACTAAGTCATCAATTTTCTTCATTACTAATAATTCCTCTGTGAAATGTGTTTTTGTTTCCGTAGGTAAATTATGCCTGATTTGATTAACAACAATTAGTTCTGCTAAATCTTCAAAGCTATTTACTTGAAGACCTTCAATCCATTGCTGAAAATACACCTTTATCTCATAAGCGAAATCTCGCCAATTGGCTGATGGCTCCTTTTTAGATGAGAAAAATTTCAGCCTAAACTCCTCTGGTGATATCTTGTAGCGTTTTAGTAGAATATTTTTTATATAATCATAATCGTGAATTTCAGGTTCGTTTTCCCTTGTTATTATATTGATCACATCTAACGGCATTAGATTAATTAAATAATTTACCCATTCTTTTTTTATCAATGCCCGCTTGCGCCATTTCCCTTTCGTACATAGCTAAGTATAAACTGATATCATTCGAGCTATCATATTTAGTTAATAATCTAAGCAATTCAAATTTCTTACCTGGATTTGTCTTTGGGTCTTCATTAATATGTTCTCTTGAATTTTCTTGTATCTGTAATTTCTTAATTTCAAAATTTTGCTCCGATTCTATTTTCCATTTTCTCTCTTCCATTTCCATTTTCAATTTCAATCTATTTTCTTCAATTTCTGCTTGTAATTTCTTCTCTTCTCTTTCTCTTTCTGCTTGTAATTTCTTCTCTTCTCTTTCTCTTTCTGCTTGTAATTTCTTCTCTTCTCTTTCTCTTTCTGCTTGTAATTTCTTCTATTTCTCTTTCTCTTCTCTTTCTTCTTTCTCTTTTCTACTTGCTATCACTACTTCCAATCGATCTCTTATAAAATCTTTTTCGTAATTCTGCCAACTCTTGATCAGCTTTATTAGGACAGGTATTGTCGGTTTTTCTGGTGCTTCAATTCCGCATTACTCGCAGAGGTTTATTAGATCAATTCTCTTAGCTTTAATTAGAGTTCCCATCTTTCAAAAATTGTACTTGAAGTGATACGATTACGGTTTCACCTTGCTAATTCGTAACACAACTTTTGATACTGGCGTTTTACAATACTTTACGTTTGGTTTCCATTTCACTACTAGTGGCTCTTACTTTTAATAATCTTGGCATCCGAGCCCCCAAAAATGTAAGTAAATGATATATAAATAGTCACTTTACTGAACCAATATGACAAATAATCGATGAACAACAGAATACTAACTTTAATTTCAACTTATACACTTTTAGCAAAAACTATATAACAACAATTTAGCTTACAACATTCCGGCGAGGCCTAATATTACCTTTCTCCGGCTATATTTCTTTTATATCTCGCTTCATAATAAAAACTAGAACACTGGCTCTTAGCCAAATCTCGCGATTCAAACTATTTACAACTCGCACATCAAAGTCATGGATAATAATAGAGTGTCAGTTCAGTGTCAGTTCATTTGATGATCATTTACGTTAAGTGTTTCAACTGAAATCCTACATATATATATATATATATATATATATATTAACATTTGAACGTGTGGTTGGTTCTGACATAAAACGATCAGATGTTGCGCTGGAGTCATGATTTGTGAAAATATAGCTAAAACCTCTGGAATTGTTTTCCTCCGAATAGCTGCGATAGGTAGCTTTTTACATTTTGTACTGGAAGCAACCTAATAACTACTTGCAGTGTATATTTTTATTCACATATAAGAATCAGATTTCTCACGACTTTGTTACGCTAAAGTAGAGTAATGTAGAAGTTGTCACCTTTTTTTCTAAATGTCTTAATGTCTTAGAAGAAGAATTTAAATTTGATAAAAAAATTAATTAGTTATTTTAAGTTTCTCAGAATCATTTCTTAATATCATATGCGTTCGAATTTTTTTTGTTCCATATCTTTGAGAATTACTTTATTATGGGACGACTGAAATTCGAACTATGAAATTAGTATGTCTTTAGTTTTACAGTTTTTGTGTTTATATATTTTAATATATTCCAAGTAAACGAACACATTTGTTTAAATTAATGTAATTTTAAAATTTCAATAACACAAAAAATTTTCAAATTTTACATACATTTTGATTGGTTAATATTTTCTAGAAAAGGAAAAACGTATACTGACTTCTGTTTGTTGATTTCGTTGTTTTATTATATCGATTTCGAATAAGCATAAATAAACATCGTTAAATTCGAAAAAGCTTAAATGTCGAACAATCTTATGTTTTTCATTGAAATATTAAGATAAATTACTTAAAAGAAAGGAATTATTATTTAAAAGAAACATTGAAAAAAGGAAGACAACATCGAAAATATGGGAAATTTGTGTATTATATGGAGTGCGTTTTGTGTGTTTTTCCAATATCCATGGAGTTAAAATCCTGTATATAAGATATAGACAAACAGTTTCAAGTGACATAATCCAGTTAAGTTTTTTTTTCTTTTATCAAATACAAAAGTCCATCTTTATTTGTCTGAAACATACTAAATAAATTGAAAAAAATGCGTTTCGTAAAATTCAGTAAATGTTCTTGTCTTTTGTTCCGAAAGAAACATTGTTTTTGTTTGTTTCATTGGTGTATTATGTATTTTTATTTGTATTTCACATGTGTCATGTAAACTAACTTTATCTAAGTTTTAAGAGAAAGATATATAGTGGATTATAAGAAAACAAATCTTAACATCTTTTAAAATACATGGGAATTAAAGTTGTGTCTCTTTCTTATTTTCTATAGTTTGGAAATATTATTTTATAGGAATTTTATTTGATATGTTCCTTCTATTTTTCAATTTCAATCTATTTAAACGGCAACAGTTTTCATTTAATTAAATAGTTTTAAATTAATACATTTCTAATCAATGTTTAGTTTGCAGTATTTTATGATATCGCCATTTAACAGAAAGTTGTAATAAATATTCTAGTACATAAATAAAAAAATAATAATAATCCGTCATATCTAATGTGCATTTGAAAATTATCTACAGTATGCCCACTAAAGTCCCGTGCCACCCTCTTAACTTCGGAACGGCTGCTGCTATATTCATAAAAGTAGTGTCTAAGTATAGTAAAGTAGCCATGCGCTACTCAATGAAACCGCCTATTGCGACACCTGGTGGATTGTTGCGGAGTTAGCATTCCTATCTCGAAAACGGAAAGAGATGGAGGAAAAAAGTGATTTACACAGTTGTAGAGTATCATCGATTTAGTACGAAAAGACACATTGTGGACATTAATGCGAAGAATAGAACGGTTAAAACAGGCATTTGTCTTTTCGTAGGAAAAACTGTGATGTGACAAAACAATATTAGAAAGAAAAAAAAAACTAGTTATAATAATATACCTTAATTTTAGATTTTCAAACTTCTCACCGTCAGCTGCAATGCATATTTGGATGCTTGTTTGAATTTCACATTGCACACGTTGGAGCATAGATGGTGACACGTTGGCACAAGCATCCGTAATAGCGTCGTTTAATGTCCTGCAATGTTTGTGGAGGGGTCGCACACACCTGCTGTTTCATAACTGGTTGTTTCTTTCTTTCTAAGATCGTTTTGTCACGTCACAGTGTAGGAAATCACAAAAAACAAATGCGCGTTTTAACCGTTCTATTCTTCGCATTAATGTCCACAAGGTGTCTTTTCGTACTAAATCGATGATACTCTACAACTTTGTAAATCACTTGTTTTCTCTATCTCTTTCCGTTTACGAGATAGGAATGCTAACTCCGCAGTATTCCACCAGGTGGCGCTGTAGGCGGTTTCATTTTATAGCGCATGGCTACTTTACTATACCTAGACACCACTTTTATGAATATAGCAGCAGCCGTTCCGAAGTTAAGAGGGTGGCAAGGGACTTTAGTGGGCATACTGTATATAAGATTTAGTATTGTTTTTTGATTTTATATTTGTCAAGGTCGATACCAGCACTCTACGCTGGATTGTGGGAAAGAGTATAGAAATTTTTAATTGCTTTTCCTTCATCGCATTTAGCTGAGCGTTGGTTCAGTGCAGGAGCTAATTTACTGTCTATTAAAAGTAAGAGATTGCACATCACAGAACGTGGCCCATTTGCTATCGATGTTAACGAAATCTTGCTGGAATCTGACATTGAAAATTTGTTAAAAATTCACCAGCCTCTGCTATTTCATTATTATTTTTTTAATTTCTCATTGATTTTGTGTGAAATAATTTTATACTACATTTGATGGTCATTTTAATTAATTTCTATTTTGTGATTTTTAATAGATAGACATATAAAATAGGTAAAGATAAATATGCAACAATATTATAATATTTAGTATAATTAACTATTATGAAAGAGGGGTGGGGTGTTGGGATTTTTTTCTTGTAAAGGGGGCGGTGGTTGAGAAAAGGTTGGGGACCTATGGTCTATATTGAAGGAGCATTTTACTATGTATTTCAGAAGAATTCATACAGAACTTTTTTCTGTAACAATCTTTTTACCTAAAAGACAATTATAAATCTTTGTTTCGATTTCCGTTAAAATGAATATAAAAATAATGGTAATTTCGAATTTATAAAAGAAGTTTCTGTACATTATTTAGCATTTTGAATTATCAGTAAACTGATGCGATCAATACATATTTCTTCTTAAATATAAAGTTTAGAAGTGTGAAAACATTATATTATAAATGTTTCTAAATGTATTTCTCCTTGAATGGTGAAACGATAAAGTAAATGAATAAAATGGTTCCTCTCATACAAATTACTGGTGGAAATAAATTAATTATTAATCAAGATTAAATTAGTTTTATTCCAATAATAATGCTTTAATATGTCATTAAGTTTAATGCAAATTATCTCTTTTTGTTTACAAATATGTATGTTTTATCAAGACAATTTCTGATACAAAACTTCTAACAACTGAAAATTTTAATAGTTTTATAGAGATTTGTTTAATTGCAAATTAATGATTTATTTATTGTTTCAAATCACACACACACACAAACGAGATTATTCCAAGTGTTAAAAAAATTCTTCAAGTAGATTTTATATATTATTATTCTTTAATTTAACAGTAACATGATACTGATATTATTTATAAAATTTCTTCCAATATAAAATGCTAAAATGTAAATTGTAAAAAAAAAAAATTGTTTTACTTTAAACCTTTGCTAATATACTCGTGAAAAGTTAAATAATAATTGGTAAGTGGATAAGGAGTTTTATCTTTAACAAATAACTTGAGGCATCACATTTAAGAAGATTCAATTAACATTCACGGGATAATACTTTTATTATTAAGCTAACGTGATGTAAATTGTGTCGATTTTATATATAATTTTCTTTTCTGATTTAATAGTAATGTGATACTGATAGAATGATTTGATTTTTTCTCATCCAAAATTTCAAAAGGTAGGAAAAATGTTTTATTATAAATCTTTGAAAATGCACTACTCGTGAAAGGTTAAAATATAATTGTTAAGTGGATAAGGAGTTTCATCTTTAACAAATTACTTGAGGCAATGCATTCGTTATTCAAGTAGATTCAATTAACATTCATGGGATAATGCTGTTATTATCTAGTTAGCGATAATGTGAATTGTGTCCTTTTTCATTGTTTGTTTTAACATGTCTGTTTTTAACATTAATTTCTAACTACTGAAGATGGTAAAAACATAATAACATTGATATACATCACTAAAGAGCACTACACCATGTTTTGTATAGATTATGGAGTGTATAGGATTAATCGTTCAATTACAGAGACACACAAAATAATTCGATTACAGGAATATACACAGTAATTGCTGGAGGTGCGTTTTCAGCTGTGATAGTGCATTTATAAAAGTAACTAATTTTTTAGTGTATTCCATGAGTCGTTTAATTTTTTAGATCAAATACAGGACTGCACAAGAAACTTCCCAAACATTACTAGAAAACGTTTAAAAGTTACTATAAAATAAGTGTTGCTATTCATATCGCCCTAACAGAAATCTAAATCTTCATATCTATATAAAATGAATGCGACTGATAGATATAAAATGTATTTCAAATTCTCCGAACTTCGTTAAACTGGGAAGAATGTACGTTTGTAGCATCTATTCAGGATTAAATTATAAAAGTCAATGCTAATTATTGTATTTTATAAATTACCAATAGTACAAAAGCTTAAATTCCCAATAATGGATATATCATGTAAATTTATCGTATATTTCTAAACAACAAATTAACTTTCCAAATTACAGTCAGTTTAAGTTATATTTTCTTTGAAAATACTGCTGAATGCAGATAGTTGTTGGGAGGTAGATGTCTGCACTCCTGCATTTTTTTAAAAATTATTTATTAATTCTTTTGTTAATGGATTATCTGGGCGTTTTTTACCCTTTCTTTCCTTCTAGTTATTACTTGAGGCGTTATGCTTTGGCATTACAGGTATGGTTACAATCTAAAGCACTCTGATATATAAGTTGATGAATTTATCTTTTAACCATTTATTGAAATATATAACGATAATATAAACCATTGTAAATACTATAAAAACAATTTCATGTAAATTTATTAATTTTCATCACATTATAACGTTTATGAGATTTCATCATAACATGGTAGATTGAATAGAAATAAAAGTATTGTGAATGACTTTAATTTCATATGTGAAGTTATAATAGCTTCATTAAAGGATGTTTGTGTGCAATTCAGTCTTAAAACAAAAACAACTGTTTAAATTCAACGAATCACGGGTTATCCTTAAATGTACCGAAAGATTTAAAAAAGGCAAATTATGATAGACATTAAATATATTTTCGCAGAATTCGTTTGGAATTTGTTGATTATTTTGCCTCGTTTAATTCCAAAATGTTACTAACTGATGGCATTGATCTCTATCAGACATTAAGAATGCTCAAAATAATATTACAACTTTTAAGCAAAAAAATATTTTTTATATACTTATTTAATTATTTACGTTTATACACATAAACAAAGTCAAGCGTAAAACCTCCATCCATTGATCCATGTTTATTATAAAATTTAAACTTTGTTAAAGCTTGAGATATCTTGCATTTTCTTTTATAGTTATTCGACCGTTATTTAAAAAAATTCTATTCATAAACGTGACTGCATGAAAATTAAGAAATATGTTATTTTTAGAATTCAAAATTCTAGAAATAACTACACTATGAAACATATTAATTACCATTTTGGGTTTTAAAGAAAATAATTAGCAGAATTTGACTCTATAGAATAAAAAACGATTTAGGCACGCATACGGCATGCAAAAATAAAAATGTAAGTTTTATATTTAATAACCATATTTTATGAAAAAATATCTATATTAAATCGTTGATAAAAACCACTTTCATTGCGTATTTTTTTAATCTTTAGAAAACGTAAGCTAATGAATATGTTTTTAGTATTTCTTTAATATATGAACCATATTTAAAATTAAAGATTAAATGGTAAAATAAGCACGTATAATTATAATTGATTTACTTTTCAGAGATGTGGTAAAACTTAAAATCGAAAGCAAATATTTATGAATATTATTTAATAAAATATCTAATGAGCGGATATTCATATTAACATGAAATGGCTTTTTTATTATTATTATTTAAAAAAGTTTATTTTAGGTTATAAACATATTGAATTATGATTTTAAAATTTAAATTAGATATTCAAATATCAACATTTCTATTAAAAAATAACGTGGATAATAATATATACATGTATAATTTTATTTTATTTTATTACTTTTTGAAATGTATTTGTAATACACACAAATGGATAATAACTCTTCATTTCCGTTTTAATCAATTTCTCCTAAATTTCATAAGGTACCTATTAAATATAGTTTTATTTGCAGCAATGTCAATAGTATTGGCAATAATTGTAATGGGTATTTTGAAGATTACTTTCAGAAAGCAGATTAGTTTAAAGTACAAATATAAAGATAGTATTTTTTTCTGGATTATTTCTAATAGTAATGACATTGACGAAAAATTAAAAAAAGGAAAACAAAATTCTACTCAAACATATGATTTCAAAAATTTATTTACAAATATTCATAAATTGTTAAAAAATTCATAAAAAATTAAAGGAGATACTCTTGAAAGCGGTTGAGCTGGTTTTGCATGTTATATAAGGTACCTATTAAATATAATTTTATTTGCAGTAATATCAATATTATTGGCGATAATTGTAATGGGTATTTTGAAGATTACTTTCTGAAAGCAATGATTAGCTTAAAGTACAAATATAAAGATAGTAATTTTTTCTGGATTATTTCTAATAGTAATGAAATTGATGAAAAATTAAAAAAGGAACAAATATATGATTTCGAAAATTTATTTACAAATATTCATAAATTGTTAAAGAATTCAGAAAAAATAATGGAGATACTCTTAAAAGCGGTTGAGCTGGTTTGGCATGTTATATAAGGTACCTATTAAATATAGTTTTATTTGCAGCAATATCAATAGTATTGGCGATAATTGTAATGGGTATTTTGAAGATTACTTTCAGAAAGCAATGATTAGCTTAAAGTACAAATATAAAGATAGTCATTTTTTCTGGATTATTTCTAATAGTAATGAAATTGATGAAAAATTAAAAAAGGAACAAATATATGATTTCGAAAATTTATTTACAAATATTCATAAATTGTTAAAGAATTTATAAAAAATTAAAGGAGATACTCTTGAAAGCGGTTGAGCTGGTTTTGCATGTTATATAAGGTACCTATTAAATATAATTTTATTTGCAGTAATATCAATAGTATTGGCGGTAATTGTAATGGGTATTTTGAAGATTACTTTCAGAAAGCAATGATTAGTTTAAAGTACAAATATAAAGATAGTAATTTTTTCTGGATTATTTCTAATAGTAATGAAATTGGTGAAAAATTAAAAAGGAAAACAAAATTCTACTCAAACATATGATTTCTAAAATTTATTTACAAATATTCATAAATTGTTAAAGAATTCATAAAAAATTAAAGGAGATACTCTTGAAAGCGATTGAGCTGGTTTTGCATGTTATATAAGGTACCTATTAAATATAGTTTTATTTGCAGTAATATCAATAGTATTGGCGGTAATTGTAATGGGTATTTTGAAGATTACTTTCAGAAAGCATTGATTAGTTTAAAGTACAAATATAAAGATAGTAATTTTTTTTCTGGATTATTTCTAATAGTACTGAAATTGATGAAAAATTAAAAAGGAAAACAAAATTCTACTCAAACATATGATTTCGAAAATTCATTTACAAATATTCATATTAAAAAATTAATGGAGACACACTTGAAAGCGGTTGAAGTGGTTTTGCATGATATAGATGGTATCTGATACTTCTTTAATAAATTATGTGTTTTTTATGTTTTTCAAAATTATCTGTATAGGGTATGCAATTTATTTCCAAATTAATGGTATCGAGTTAGGTACAAATAACACATTTTCAGCAACTAACCAATATTTATTTTATGAGTTTCAGTACCGTATTAATACAGCAATACTTTTTTATACAGCAATAACTGCTCACTTCCTAGTTTACAGGTACATAGAACATATGCTTGTTTTAAATTTTGATTTTGATTTTCAGGAAAAATATACTGAATCATTAGTTTTGAAGAAAACAAATGATAATAGACTTTTAGCTGCTAATCATCTCGATCTTAAAATTTTAATTGAAAACCCATTACAGATTTCTATTTAAGATAAACGAAACCGTTTCCCATTTAAAGTTAATGAGCTTGTTAATTGGGCATCTAATATTAATGAGCGTATCTATCTAATTCTCATTATCAGTCAAATATTTTTAAAGTCTGCATTGGTAAAAATCGTTTCATAAATATATTTTATTTTTATTATTTTATGCATAATCTACATTAGAAAAGCAAAATCCCTCTTAATTAAAAGAAAAAATATATATTCAGTTATCGCTGATGGCCTCCGCTATTAGTTGTGTGCCTTTGATCGACAGTAAATGGTACAAATTTATATAAAGCTGTTACAAGGACTGCTTTATGATTATGACTTCGTCTAGTTGCAACAGACTTAAAAAACAAATTTGGATTGGATGCTGATAAATAAAATCTGCCTGTTTATTTGTTTTACTTTTTTAAATGGCAACGTAGCTGAGTTGGTGGAGTATGTTTTTACACGGGACATCATTATCAGTTGTAGCTGGTTTCCGTTACATTTTTTCTGGCGTAGATTTCAGTTATTGTTGTGGCGTCGGGTCCTGTGGGTTGCGTCTGTTATTTGACCTTCCAATATGTTTTGATCTTTTACATTTAGCTACGCAGCGTTCTGACTGAATCCCACTATCACAAGTACAAATTGTTCAAAATATAACTTTTATTCTGAATGTATGGCTGGTTTTAAAATTTAACCCAATGCTGACGATGTCGCAGCCTGCTTTTTTTTTTGTGTGTGTGTGTCTATGTGTTTCTTGTAATGAGTTTAAATTTAGGTTATATATATTTTTTTCTTATGTGGTGAGATGTGGGTGGCTCTATTTCAGACCATATACTATTTATTTTGGTAGATTATATATATTTGTTCATATTGGCTTTTAAGTTACTTAAATGCCTTCTCCTTGATATCAAAAACTTACATCTAAATACTCTTCCCCACGTACGTTTAAAAACTTATGTAAATCCCCCTTTAATTTTATGAAACTAAGTAAAATTACATAACTATAATTTATTAGCTTAGTTTTTTAACAAATTTTACTTATCTTTGTTCATTAGATCAATGGTTTCCTCATTCAAAGAGAACGATTTTCTATACCATAGATTAAAAAAAGAAGATAAAGTAATTCTATTTATAGCACGTGTACTATATATTATCGCTTCCCACATGAAAATGATCACATATATTGACGCAAGCATAATTTTATTATGGATATAATTATTGAAATTAATTGAGTTTCATATTATGTTAGTAATACTTTTAAGATACGTTAATATACAAAATCTAATTATATCGGCTAAAACTAAATTCAGTAGTTATTATTTTATCTCTCATAATGAACCTTATATTCATACAAAATTATTTAATTTGTCATGACATATTCATTAACATATGAAGTATTGACAGCTTTAATATTTAAAGCAATCATTTCAGTTTAATATCTCAATAAAAATGTTTCCTATTTTAACATATTTATATAACGGATTTTTATTAGTTTCCAGCTTCAATAAACATAAAAAATCACTTCAGTTTAACAGTTCAATATATATGTTTCCCATTTCATCATAAATATATAACGGATATTTATCAATTCACAGCTGTATTTACCAATCAACATCAACCATGATGACATTATGCTCTAAATTTAGCTGGGCAGAACAGAATATGGCAACGAATTTCTATCACGAAGCAGATATCTTTTATCAGTTCATGAGTTATTGAATCACCCAATACCACAAATTACTCTAGCAACCTTTCTCTAAAAGGCAGGTTTCTACAGTCAAATATAATCATTTTAGATGCCAAAAATACTTTGAATTTTCGAGTTGTAATGCCAAATGATCTGTAAGCTGCCAATCTAATCGTCAAAAAAGTAAATATCCGGTGACGATTTTATTTCACTCACTCGCTCTCACCTCTGATCACTATAAAAGTCAGACACTTTTATGGATTCTCTTTTTTTTACGAAGGAACTCTACCAAAATGTACTTCAACGGACTATTGATGTACTTTCTACATATAAATAAAACTATTTGTTTCTTCCAATAATATGGATTTTTTTGCTACACTCTTGAACCTGGGAAATTATTATTTTAATTCACGAAATACCTGCACTCTGAAGAAACCACTTCACAAATAATTGGTTCAAACAGGATTTTGTGTTTTTCATGTAATAACAAGTAATATAAAAACTTTTTTTTAAGTCAATTCCTACTTCCAAATAGAAATTTTTTTCAAGCGATCTACACGCTTCGCCACTGACGGTATTTATTCCTAAATTTATATCCTGCTAAATATCTTACATAAGAAAAATTTTTGAAATGTATTAAAAATTAAATAAAAAATAAGTAGCTAAAATACCAAAAATTAATTGCTCGAAAAGTATTTCTCACAAAATTGTTAGACAAACTGCGTTAGAAAGATAAAAAAAAAATGTATCGTTCTTGATATAAATTTAAAATCTAATGATTATGCCGTTTTTCAAATATTGAATTTCAAAAATTACCAAACTTCACAATAAAGTGCCATAGCGATGTTACAGTTAGCGATAATACACTTTTTTCAAATATTAATTAATTAAGTAAATTTTATTATTTAATTTTAGTTTTATACTTCATTTCTGTTCAAAAGTATAGACTCACTCCACATTTATAGTCTCCTTCGCCCGCGAGCTGCCTGATCTTCGTCCGTGAACAGTCCCATTATCATTTTACGTGTGAAGGTGAGACTATAAATATGGAGGAAGTCTATACTTTTGAAGAGAAATGAAATATCAAATTAAAATTAATTAATTTAATTTAATTAATGAATTAATATTTGAAAAAACTGTATTCACATCAATTGTCATCCAGTACAAGTTTTAAAAAAATATTTGAACTTGAATGGATGAATAGAAAATATTTTATTAACGATTGAAAATTCCAAAAAGATATATATAGAGAGAGTGTGAGCTAATAGTAGGAATTTAAAAAGACCAATTTCCAATAATAGGGAATGTGTGTTTCTCTCTATCGCTTGCTCTCTTTGAACACTGACTATAGCTGATTTTTCGTGTGACTCAAACATCCGAGGGAGCGTAAAATAGTTCTTCCCTTATCAGTAAACATCGATTCAGCGTTTCATCTGTGCATCGCTGTCATACTATTCTTAGAATTAGATATGTGTTGCGCACTACTCTCCAACGTGTGCATCAAGCACTATTGCTAGTGCTTCAAAAATATGCAAAATAGCGAGTACAATACTCCAAAATTTCTAAAGCTAGTGAAATACTTCAAAAAAGTCTGTTCGTGCTAAATATTATTTTTCCCCAAGAGTACAGAAGAGCTTTAAACGTGTGTTCTAGTTTGTATTGACATATTGATGTTAAATAAAATATATAGCTGTGTGTCGAATTGTGAAATTTCCATTGTGTTATTTATTAAATTCTTCCTTTTTCTAATTCAACATCTCGCCTCGGGATGCAAAGGATTGCTAAAAATCGCATTGAAATTCTCATTAAAATTTGCTAAAATTCAATAAATTGCAGATGATAAAATTTATTATATTATTGAAAATCTCTTTAAAATTCTCTAAATCTAAAAATTCTTAGAAAATAAAATGTACTATATTGGGCTAAAAAATGTATAAAAATCACTTCAATAAGTGATAAAACTGATATCTAATACCCTGTATTAGTACAGGTCTAATATATTTGATAATGCATGTAGCAGAGCTGTACAAATAGTGCCCTGGAAGACATCTGAAGGAAAGCTAAGTGTTGAGGTCAGAACAAATAAAGAATCATTTGCTTGGTGACTACAGTTCTTTATTCAAAGTAAACATGATCATTTAAAACTGTTAAAAACACTTTCAGATTTATTCAGAGCAAACGTGTGGATGAAACAGAGCTTCATCGTTAAAAAAAATATCTTAGTTAAGCATAACTTGACAGCTTAAAACGGAGTTTTCAAACAGTATTGAAATAAAACTAACTCATAATAACAACTTAAACTTTCTGTTAAATTATAACTAAAACGTACTTAAAAACATTTTAAAATTAAATCAAACTACTATAAACTAAAGTTAATCCATTTACATACATAACTAATTCAATTCAAAACTAAAAGAAACACGTAACAAAAACGAAGCGAAGCTTCCGACTCAAAACGTTGAAAGCATTTATACTCTCCGAAATACGAAAAGAGGAGATTCCACTTTAGCAAAAGGGTATGTTCCGCAGCAGTCGATTACGGAACAACCAACGCCATCTATAATATGCTTTTAAATTACACGGCAGATTTTAAACATCGAAATTAGAACGAGAGCTATTAAACCAAAATAAGTTTAAAACCCAGTTTAGCAGTTTAGCCATAAGTGACAAGTAAAAACCGGCTGATTAGATAACAAAAACACTAAAAATCGCATATGAAATTAAATAAAAAATACCTAATAAAAAAAATGGACATCGAGGTGCATTACAACATATATAGACATACCTGCCTTCCAATTTTTGTAGCTCATTGTGCAGCAGTCTCAGAACACAGCACACAAACAGACACAGACAGCACACGCACAGACACACACAGCATGTACAAGACACAAACACTTCTTTTCTTATTATTATGGATATTTCATATCACAGATAATTAAAATCATACACATAAACATGCATTTTGTACGTCGATTAGAATTAGAATGCCAGAAAATACGGCATATAAATTTTCTTTCCAATTTGATATTTGAGATACATGTTATGATAAAATAAGTAAATATTGAAATGGTAAGTTTCCATTCATTAAATTATTATTGATAATTATTTTTCCACAATTGTAAATAAGATAAAACTGTGCCTTTAAATGCATATTTATAGATTATTACATTAGGATAATTATTCTTAATTAAGTATGCAACTCACATATTCGTCTGTTAATTATTCTCTTTTCAGGACATACTGCGAATGGGGTATTGTATTATTTCCATTACAAATTACTTTTCACAGTCCCTTGCTACATATACAATTTAAAATAAATTACTTTTACATTTCTCGACATCACCATCTGAATTTTTATTAGATATTTTACAACTTCATCAAAAATTTCTGGTGACTTAAAACAGATAAAACAATGAAGTTCACTTATTTGATAAGTTCGTTTTTAATCTTTCAAAACATTTTGCACAAAACATTAAGGATGAAACAAATGTTTAAAAATACAAAGGACATTATATGCTAAATTTCGTCATATGGCAAAATATATTTTGCAAGTTTGTATTTGTTTTTTGGAATTTAATTGATTTTTTTCTTCTTAGTGTGTTTAATTCTATGATTCTAAAAAAACATACAATTTTGTTGATTTTCTAACTGGTTTAAACATGTACGTAGATTTTCAGTTAAGTATATCTCACACGGCAAAATTATTTATAATATTGTGCGGTCAGCCTGATAGAAATAAACGTATAACTAATGTACTTTTGTAAATACTTTTGTAAAAAATACTTTTGTAAAATGTAAATACTTTTGTATAAAACAATTTCATTTGTATTTATATCTCTAATTCAATAAAAAAAAAAAATATGTATAACTTTATGATCTTTTCAGGATTGCTAAATTTACGAATATACTATAATCTTTTAATACTTTCATTGAAAAAAAATTATAAAATAAAAAATACATTTATTTTAACTATTTAAGTTTGGTGTACACGTATAAAAGTTTTTTCCTTTAAAAAAATGAAATTCACATAATATGCGTACACTATAGATAACCTGATTTGAAATTCTAAAAATAGTATTCATGTTACCATTTGTTTGCTTGTGAGTTTGGAAATTTCATAACGGATCTTGTGAACAAACTATATGATATAAGTTGTGCAGAAAATATTTCCGTTAATTAAAAACTTTGTTCTATCAGTTTCAAATTCTGAATATTTGTATTATCAAAAAATAAATTACTCTGAAGTTGTGTTATTCGCAAGCCAAGTAATTGTGCAAATGGTTTTAAGGTATGCTATAAACAGTTTGATACATTTTTTAACAGGTGCGGATTTCAAATTTTTCTTAATTAGTAAAAATGAAAATGCATCATGAAATCTCACATGAACTAAATCACAGGCAATAACTGTATAATAAAAAACATGAAATTAAACAAATCAACAATGGGAAATAAACTATTTTAAGCGACTGTAAATTAATTTAAAACGCATAAATTAAAATACACTTTTAACCCTTTAACGGATTAAACATTAACGGGTAAAATGTTGAAATAAATGATTGACACCGGAAATTATGAACAAATTTATTTCTATATATAAAAAAGCGATATTTCACTTATATAATAAATGGAAAACATTTCTATTAAAATTCTGCTGTCATTGTGGAATTTCGTAATTAAAGTTTTGTGGTTTCCTAGGGAAACCAATGAACGTTAAAGGGTTAAACAAAAAACATTTAAATCAACAGAGATCTTATTTCAGCGAATCTAAAAGTGCGCATTGTACTTATAGTAAGTATTTTAATACTCATTATTAAGAAATATTTGGGACAAGAAATAACACACTCCCTTTTTAAAAACTTGTATGTATAATGTTTTTTTATGAAAACTATTTTTTATATAAAACTTATTATATAAATATCCCCATTTTATTTACATTAAAAAGAGGAAAATACGAGGTAGGTGTTCATGTTATAGTCATACTAAGATTTAAGTATGCTTTTGTAAAACATTTCGTAAAAAAAATAATATATTTATTGTTATACGTTCTTAGTATGATGGCAGATTCATAAAAAATATTCCATTCTCAGTAAAAATAGTTTTACTGGTCAAAAAAAAAAAAAAAAAAAAAAAAAAAAAAAAAAAAAAAACGAAATTCCAAAGTCTACCATATCAGAAACATGCGCACCTGATAGGGCTATTGTTGTTCCAAGTTTCACTAACCGTGATTTTATTCAATTTCATAGTGCTGATCTGCTAAATTAAATAATCGTATTTAGTGACAATTTCTTTTAGTTTATTAAAGTGATCAGCAACTATAAACGTGTTTTATTTCTGATCCCTGGCTGGCTTCAGTCTTTGAGTTTTCCATTGTGCAATTTCAGGGTTCTTTTTTAAACCTTAGACTCCCAGTGGGACAGTATGTCCCAGTGCAACTTCCAAAATTACCACTGGACACAGCAGTCCCTGAAACACTTAGAAAACCATGCATGCTTGTCCCACTGGTCTCTCAAGTTCATTTGGGATCATAGTTGACCGATTTCTCAGTAGATGGCAGCCCAAGACGAAATAATCCCACAGAAAAAAATGGTAGTCAAGGGGTTAAAAAACTGTCAAGTCACATACGCCAACATTCTCTTTAAGGGGTCAGGTAACCTTTAAAGTGTCTAAAATTAGAAATTTTTTTAATAGCTTATAATTAAATATGATTCTGTTGGAACATTTTAAAATAAACCCCATATAAAAATTCTTGTTTGAAGAGAAGTTATGTCTAAAATAGTCTGAGCTCCTTTTATGCGATACTTTTACAAGATGAAGTTTGATCTTTAAAGTCAATTTTCTGAAAACAGCGATACTGATCATTGCGCCTTATTTCTGGAAAGTGGTTGGACAGAATTTCATGAAATTTTGATTGAATGTATTAACCATACAGCCGCACAAAATGACCCATTGTTATATTTCTCAAGTAACAAGTTTAGAATTCATGACTACTTTTGCATTAAAAAAAACTCGATATTTCGAATTTCTCCAAGATTTTTTTTTTTTTCTCAGGATCTACACATTTTATTTTGTTTTTTATCGTAGGTTATTTTAAGAACATATTATATCTGTACTCATTGAAAAAATGTTGGCTGTTTAGCAAATTCAAATGTGAAAAATCATGCGCGAAATGCATGTAAGAATAGTTCTTTCGTAAAAATTGTATTATATTTTAAAATAAATGTAAAAGTATGAGTGTATACATTTTCGGAGAATTGTAATTTACAAAACAAACATTTATTAATATGGATATTAAAGTTTTATAACACAAGTCCCATTAGCTACGAAGTATTGTAATTCTTATACAGATCCATTTTTCAAGTATTTTGTGAGTTCAAAGGTTACCTGACTCCTTAAAACGGGTTGGATTGCTGTTTTTGTGACAAAACGAAAAACTTTGAGATTAAGGATCATATAATTCAAAGGTTAACATACACAAAACAGACGAAAAATTATCTTCTGTAATTTATTTTCTTTTTCAGGTATTTAGATGAGTTTCCCAACCATTTTTTAAACCTTTAAGGGACTATCTTTATCCAAATAACTGCGTAAAGTTTGTTTAGGTACCCAAAACATTTTACTTGCCCATTGAACAAAAAAACATCCAACTCTTCACAGCGCTCATTGCCTTCTTCAGTCTATAAACCCATCTAGCTCATATTGTCAGGCATTAATTTATATGAGAAAAAGGTTTGTATTTAGTAACTTTGTCATGAGAAGAAGTAAAAGGGAAGTAAACTTGATATGGCCGTCGTGCACTTGATGTGACCATCGGGATAGACATATACGATTCCAGATAACAATGATGTAATGAACAATACGCAAATTATACTCCAACAAGGATAGCATCAAACACAAGAACTTTAGAAACGGAACAGTGTATAATTGCATTCATGAAGAAAATATTTTAAAAAGATTCCAAATAACCCTCTAATTCACGATGTCAGACATTATTTTATATCAGAAGAAAAAAACATTTTTGAGTAAGTTTTTCATGAGAAGAAATAAAAGGGAGTTAATTTGCTATGGCCATGGTGCACTTAATGTGACTACTTGGGTTGACATATACGATTCCAGATAACAATGCAGTAATGAACAACTCGTAAAATATATTCCAATAACGATAGCACCAGTCACAAGAACATTAGAAACTCAACAAAGTATAATTAAATTGTATTCATCAAAAAAGTATTTTAAAAATAGTCCATAAAATGCATCCGCACGTTGTCAGAAATTATTTTATATCTGAAAAAAAAATGTTTTTGTTGAGTAGCTTTGTCATGAGAAGAAATAAAACGAAAGTTAACTTGATATGACCACCTGGGTAGCTATATGCCAATACAGATGACAATGTTGAAATGAACAATTCGTAAAATATATGCTAACAGCGACAGCAAAAATGTAAACGTGAAAAATGTCTTTTAAAGAGATGCATTTAAAAAGAAGACTTACCAGATAAAAACAAGAAGAGGTCGCTCAAAAACACAAAACATGTATCTGGCGTCATATTGCACAACCTGGCTGGATACAAAAATATGACATGATACATTAGGAAGTCTATTCAATGTATGCCTATGCCGTATAGTGGAGTTTTTGGTTAACTAACTTACAGTAGGTGAAGGGGTGGCCATATCTGGAACATGTCCATGACAGGAGACCCCATTTTAAATTTGATGTAGGATTTATTTTGGCAGTTTATTTTAACTAAACGTTTTTGTTTATAAATATTGCATTTTTACTAAAATACCAAGAAGCAAAAAAAGTAAAATAATAAAAAAAATATTATGAACATTTAAGATTGCTTTCGCTATGAAAAAATACAAAGTTAACTGGGGCAAAATTTATGATAGTTTCAACTTTAGCTTAGTGCTTGAGACATGACAATAGTTATTCAATAAGATTCAAATATCATTCATGAAAATGTAATATATTACGATTCCGGATAACAATGATGTAGTAGTTTTTGAATGTATCTTAATCTAGAAATATATAATATGACCACAAATGAAATTATACAATAAATCTGAAAATCTTTATTTAACAGTAGAAACTATAGATCCAATTTAATTTTGAGATTAAACAAAGCATTAAAAAAACGTTTGTTTTACTGTCGCAGATTTTGTAAATAGTTTTTATATTGTACTGATAAATTTTCTACAACCGAAATATTCGTTTTTAGGGTGCTAACAATTCTCAAATAGACATTTGCAGCTGTGTAACTGAATTCATATATGCAAGAGTAACAACATAATATTTATTACTTATCCATCATATGTAGTATAGGAGAAGTCTTGTAATCATTTTGAAAATCGAAAAAAAAAATTGACGGATTTACAGGTTTTAGACAGTAGAGATTACGAAAAACATATTTTTAGAAAAAAAAAACGCCGTCCGTCTGTCTGTGTGTCTGCATGTGTGTCTCTGTGTGTGTCACTGTGTGTGTGCCTGTAAACGCTCTATCTCACAAACAAATTGAGACAGAGACTTGAAATTCGGTATGTACATAATATGTAATAATGGAAAGAAGTTTATTAAATTTCAGTAACCTCGATAATCCGCAACAATTTTTTCGGACTCTCGAAATATTCGTTCTGATAAAAGGTATATAAAAGTTTTCGAAATGGTTTATTTTACGGAGGGATTATAAAATACAATAAAAAAAAAGATAAATTTTGCATAAAGAATTAAGGCGATCGGATAATATGTTGCCGAGATATTTGTAATTCTTTTTCCACACTCTTCGATTTTTAATGACCCTGTATTTCAATCAAATTTCAATTCAAAGATATATTTTAATTAGGAATGAGACTCTTAATCTGACGCAGTAAAACGTTAGTTAATATGATTATCAATTTTGAGTTACAAGGGTGTTTCTTTTACGCAATTCAGAAACAGAGCATTTAAAGCGAGGCTAACGAAAAAAAAGGCTACCGCGGTGCTTTACGCGTATCTTTTTTTACAGACCGCGGGAGTCACGTGATGCTTGAATGCACCAATGAAGGTGTACGAAAAGAGCATCACGTCACTCTAGCGGTCTGTAAAAAAAGATAAGTGGAATGCACCGCGGTAGCCTGTCTTTTTCGTTAGCCTCGATTTAAAGTTTATGACATCATCAAGCCACGATTTTATTCGAATTGCAATGCATTTTATAAATAATTTACGCATTTTTTATTTTCATATTTTATATTATGCATATCTATGATGGGTACGTATTACGGTGGCCCCCAATGACTAGTTTTAATTGTAATGGTAATGTTGCCAATTTATCATATATATCTCTACACTGTTAAAACATTTGCAGCAAAATCTCCGGTCATTCGACCGTTTTTATAGAAAATGGTTACATAAACGTAATATAACTCTATTCTGATCATAATATGGGCAATAATAAGGTCAAAATAGAGTTAAATTACGGTTATGTAACCAATTTCTATAAAAATGGTCGAATGACTGGACAGTTTGCTGCAAATTTTTAACAGTGTTAAACATGCAAATATTTACTTGAGAAAAAATAACTTCAGTTTAGTCAATGTTCCGCGTTGAGAAAACTAGTTAATAGATTGTATAAAAATACTCTGAAACATTTCTTAAATCAGTGGCAGAAAAAGTAAATGCTTCTTTAAATATTGTAAATATACAGATTTCTGCGCTTTCTAAAGATACAAGACACTCATCGAAATCATGGGTAACTAGGGAGATGTTATTGTACTATATTTGCTTTCGTCTTTATGTTATAATGTCCTAGATTCTATTACCTACGTTCTACTAAATGTAAATAGCATTTTCTTATTTTTGATCTTATATTTTATAAATACCACTTTACATAAATTAAATTTTACGTGTTATCATTGAAATTTAAAGGAAAGTGTTATTGAAATTCGTATCAAATATATAGAAATGTTATACTAAAAATATCAACGTTTGACACACAATAACATCGTGTAATAAACAGACGCACGTTTCATGAGTATCCTGGACTCATTTCCTCAGTGTAAATAAACTAAACCCTATTGTATCCCCCCAAAGACATGAAAATGAATCTAAAAACCCAAATGAAAAACAACAACACACCGAGAAACTCCTCCAATCTGATTAAGTCGGTTGGTTGGTTGTAGAGGATTCACTATGACAAAGTAACTCAACCCAGAAAGGTGAGATGTACGGTACACTTGAAAAATCATTAACCAGGGAGTTACCAAATTTATGAATATAAACTGCCTCAAAGAAGTCTAAATCTAATGGAGTGTTACATTTCTTAATAATAGTGGCTGAGTCGAAGTTAAAATTATGTCCCTCACTCCAACAGTGACAGGCAATAGAGGACTTTTGTAATTCTTTTTTCTTAATGTAATTTCTGTGTTCATTGAGTCTGAAACGGAGTTGTCGTTTAGTCTGTCCTATATTCTAAAGATACAAATACACTAAAGATTCTAAAGATACTAAACGACAACTCCGTTTCAGACTCAATGAACACAGAAATTACATTAAGAAAAAAGAATTACAAAAGTCCTCTATTGCCTGTCACTGTTGGAGTGAGGGACATAATTTTAACTTCGACTCAGCCACTATTATTAAGAAATGTAACACTCCATTAGATTTAGACTTCTTTGAGGCAGTTTATATTCATAAATTTGGTAACTCCCTGGTTAATGATTTTTCAAGTGTACCGTACATCTCACCTTTCTGGGTTGAGTTACTTTGTCATAGTGAATCCTCTACAACCAACCAACCGACTTAATCAGATTGGAGGAGTTTCTCGGTGTGTTGTTGTTTTTCATTTGGGTTTTTAGATTCATTTTCATGTCTTTGGGGGGATACAATAGGGTTTAGTTTATTTACACTGAGGAAATGAGTCCAGGATACTCATGAAACGTGCGTCTGTTTATTACACGATGTTATTGTGTGTCAAACGTTGATATTTTTAGTATATTTATCCACACAAGATTTTTTTTTTTTTTTCATTATATAGAAATGTTCTTCGCGACATTAAAAGAACATTGAATATTGTATTTTAAAAATTAATATTATATTCCAAATTATATATTATTGGATTGTTCGGAAAGTTGGCTGGTACCGGATAATTCTATCATTTGTTTATTAGACATTAATTCCGATAGCCAAAATCTAATAATCGATGGAATTTTCCGGTACGAATTGGTTTTCACAAACGGAAGGAACTTTCCGAAATCACATATTAAGATCATATCGAACAGAGGAAAGTATATTCATCTAGGTAAATTATATCCAATGGTTGGAGTATCATAGTTGAGATCTTTTCCAACAGAGCGAAAATTAGCGCTGCTATTCGCAGCCTTATCCAACAAATAAGAGTGAAATATGGCAGCCAGGATATCGCCGGGATAGCTCAGTATGGAGAGTGTTGGTATGGCAAACCAAAGTACCCAGGTTCGAGTCCTGGTCCCGGCATATTTTCGCTCTGTTGGGAAAGATATCAACTATGATACTCCAACCATTGGACATATATTAATATTCAGGTTTTTGAGAGTTCTACTAAATGTAAGCTATTCTGTCATGCAAATTTAAAGTTTGAGTCTAAGTATATTTCTTAAACTCGACATTTCATAATATCTATTGTAAGAGTAAAACGCACACAAAATTTTAAAACCAGTTCAAAATTGTATGACATTAATGATACTAGATTGCCGTTATACAGCGTGATTTGAAATGTTATTTTTCTTAAATACTTGTAGGATAATTGTATGCTTTATTCCATAAAATTCAGACTAATAACGTTTTACGGGGTTTTATTAAAAATAATTCATTTTCTGAAACACATCTGTGCGTTAAATGTTAAAATAAAAACATTTATATTTTTATAGTTTGTATGATGATTTATTCTTATAAAATATCTTAAGATAATATCTAAATGTTCCTTTTTTTTTTTTTTTTTTTTAACAATGAACTATCACATTTTAATCTTATTTTGAATTTTCTACATAAAACCTTTAATGTTAAAAAAATAAAATAATAAAAAAATGATTATATCGATACATACCATTAAGTAGGAATGAATTAGATATTATTCTTAGTATTATTTTAATGTTAGAAAATATATTAGTTTAAAATTTAAAAATGTTTTGATATATAAGAAAAAATTTACGATCACATACTACATTCTCAATTATGAACTGGAGGAGTAAAGATATTAAATTTACTATAAAAAAGTAAAAATAGTCCTATTAAATTAAAAGCTGTATTTCCACTATGATATGTTTTTGTTTTTATCTTAAAGATTATTACTTTTACGAACTTAATGTCAGCATTTTAATATAAGTGATACAAAAGTTTACCTGTAACACGCTAAACTAAACTATAAGTATAATGCGATCAATTTGTTTATTAATTATCGATGTTCAATAAGAAATACAAATAATTTTGACGTATTCATTATTTATTAATTTTTCGAAAGCCGTTTGAAAAAGACGCAATCATAAACTACTTTACCCTACGTACGTATCAAGCAGATAAAATTTATCATGTAAATTTTGTATCCAATATTACTGAAGCAATGCAAATTTAAATAATATTACACGGTAAAATTGGAAATGTAAAATCAAATAAAATATAAGATTCTAGCTAAAAAAAAACTAATAATATGAAATTGCTTCGGAGAAATTTTTTTATATTTATTGAAAATGATTCTTTAATAATAAAATCTAAATGCAAATTCGATCATCCCTTTATTTCTTTTCTTTTTAGAAATGTTTAAAATACGATTAAATTTTTTATAATTTTATTCCCAACATATATATTGTTATTATAGTTTTAATTTAAACATAAAATTCTAGTAACGAATGAAATTCTGCTAAATTTTATTTTGTAAATTAAAAAAAAGTATCATAAACGAAAACATATATATTCGAATGAAAACTTAATTCCTTTCTCAATTCCAAGTATTTAAATTTTAAAGCAATATTTTATTATGTAAAAATTAATAAATATTTAAGAGAACTACAAATATTTTTAGAACTTGTATTCGTAATGTATTTACAGTTGTGCAATCTACAGCTCATTAAAATCATTTTTAAAAGATTTTTTTCCTTAATTATATGTAATTGCTTATTCATTAATATATGTAATTTTTGTAAAAGTGAGTATATGTTGCATGAAATTACTCCTGTTTATTTTATTACCGTTTGATGTTTAATCTCTGCCATGCTTTTTGGAAAGTAGTACCATACAGCTTTATATAAAGTTCTGTTGGGTAGAAATAAACCAAAAAGCATAGCGCAATAGAAACACTATATATCTATATATACATAGAGAGAGACAGAGATTATTATTATATATATTGGAATATATGTAATAATAAAACATTTCGCCATTTTACCTTAAATTATTCCAAATTCTTACAAAATCTACCTTTTTCCTTGTCTTTTAATCATACCTTAAATATAATTTATTTATTAGTTCCATACTTTTATTCAACATATTATTTTAATTCTTATCCTAAAAACCTTAATCTGTTAAAAGCGACACTTCTTTGTAAAACCCCTTAATTTATTCCTTCATATTTTGAGACATTAAATGTCTATGTCTTTAGAATATGTCTTAATATTATTTTTATTTTTATTAAAATTATCACTCGATATCCCATGATTCATTGCAACTCCCGCGTCTAACTATTCACCTCAAAGTTATACCGAGTATAATAAAGAGTCCTACAGCCTTGTAAGCCGCTCATTGGTTAAATTATTCCTGAATTCGCGAAATATTCTTATGCCTCGCTGGGTTTAAAACGAGTCAAGCAGCCTTCGAGTTCAGATATTTTACGCTTTTTTGACTGGCTAAATAAACCCCGTCACTTGGAGGAGAATTGTGCTTAAACTGGTGTACCTCTAATAATATGTAACATCTTCATGTTTTTTTCCACGATATAATACAGCTCTATCTGAGTTCTAAAGTGAATGATTAGTGGAAATATGTGTTATTTTTGAAGTGTCAATAAATAAGTTGGTGAAAATGTAGCTTCCTTCATTTTGCTGGGAAAAATCCAGTGTATTCATAAACATCACCTTCCACCTTCATGACTTCGACTGCAAATTAAGTTAATCTATCCATGCATCGCTTGCCAGAATTAATGTTTCAGTGGTTGATCGGCATAAATTACTATGAAATAGAAAGCATTTCATATATGTATGCCTATAATGCTATGCATTTTTAAATTAAAAAAGGGATCACTATAACTACACGTTAAAAATTTACTACACTTCGTATTCTTAAATCTTGTTGTCCTCCTCCGCTATTTAAATTAAATTAATAGAATGATTTAGAGGAGAAATTGATAATTCCCACATCATACTAGCTTAATTTATAATGATGGTTTTTATTAGCACATGAAACCTGACAAAAATTTGTAATGGTCACATTATATTAGCATAATTTATAATGAAACATGTCGAGTTAAAACATAACACGTGACATGCATCAGTATACTACACGTTTTGTTATCACTTTTTTATAAATATTTATTATTATTATAAATATTTATATTATGCAATGATTTCATAGATAATAAAAGTATTTTTGAGCAGTGATCATTAGTAAGTGGTACAGATTAAGCGCTAAGTTGGAATCACGTACAAATTGTTCACATAAACATTCAAATCACATTGCTAGTTTATAACTCAATCTATGTTTTTTAAAAGTAACAAATTGCGGCAGTCGTCTACAAAACGAAAAGGTTAGAAAATCATTGAAAATGGCTTATAGTGGGAATTAATATACTTGGAGATAATTTCGCCACCAGCTCTTTACCTCCTTGTTGTAAATAACAGTTCTTAAAAAAGAAACTAGTTACTTATGCTAGATTCCTCTTTTAAACTTTATATATATATATATATATATTACCAATTTTTATTTGTTTTGAGAAAAGGTAATACACAGTTCATATTAAAACTCATTTGTAAAGTAAAAGATGAAACTCTCAAATTTGTGTGACTTGTTCCTCGTCAACGGAAAATTATATTTTTACACTGCAGACAAAATCGTGATATATTTCCCTATGATCATATAACAGTTTTCATGCGAAATGCGCAAAACAGTTTTAGATAGATCCACTTTTTTCTCTTATTCATTGGTATTTTAGAATTTTCTAAACATTTATTACCTTCTCGACAATAGCAATATCTTCGTCTTTGAGTTCCTAGAACTGTCCAATTTAATGAGGAGCAAATTCTAATAATTTTTTGAACTTGCCAAAGTGTTTTATCCATTCATTTATTATTGAATACGCTGAAAACCAGTTTTTATTGTTATACTTCAATCGTAGTTTTATTAATTTTTAAGTAAAAAATATACCGAGAAACAATTCTTTATGAATTTCTGGCATTGAAAACTTCTTTAATAAAACATTTTATCACAGTAAGGTACTCAATTATAAGGATATAAAGGTACTCAAACACACAAGGAATTAACTTCCTTTAGTAAACTTTAGAAAAATGTTTCCACATGACACATTAGAACATCAAGAACATTTAAACTTTGCCATTTAATGTTGTCGTATCTGTTTAAAAAAAGGAATTATTTATTTATCAAACGTTTAACAATAAAATTGTATGATAAAAAATGAAAAGTTAAAAGATAAAATTTAGAAGGAAATAAAATAAACAGAAGTAGTTAAAAGGAAATGTCCATATGTTTTCCTTAACGAGTACACATGATTTCCTTTGAAATATAGAATTTATTAAAATATCAATTTATTTAATATCAAAATGGTAATAATACAGGTAACGAAATCTTCCACTATTGTCCGTTTTTATTTATAAATGAAATTACAGCAAATTTATAAATTTGTTTGAATGTTTTCTAAAAAAAAAAAAAAAAAAAAAAAAAAAAAAAAAAACAGCCAAACGAAAAGAAAAATTTTGATTTATAAAAATCTGTGTAAATCAGCTTTTAAATATTGAACTCCAGTAATCGATTTCCTTTAACTATAGGGATATACTGCTTGGGTATTCATAAAAACGCTTTTAACAGTCAGTTTCTTCCTCACTATCTTCCTCACAAAAACTATACGACAATTTTTTTTAATATTTATATCCTTAAAAGTAACCCAATTCTGGCAAAAAATGTTAAATATATAAATTTACAACCGGAAGAAAAATTACACCTCTTGGAATAATCCTTCACTTTTTTTTCTATAAAACGTCACTTTAAAATTGACAGTGATGTAAAAAATTAAGACAATTCTGAAAGTCATTTTGTTAATTTGTTATTGTACGTTTGGTTATATGCCAAAAAGAAAAAAAGGTGAGATTTTGAATGAGAATAAAAATCAGGAATGTTGTAAAGTATATCGAAATGGAGTTTATATTTTATTTATTTTTTATTCCTGAAGGATGGCTTTCTGTGAAAATTAAAGCATTAAATTACGTTTTCTCACAGTTTTTTTTTTTAGATGGCTCTAATATATTATCCCGAACTAGAAAATAATACAGTAAATATATTATTATTTCAAATTTAAATTATTTTATATAGTAAATCATGTTGTTATGTTAATATTTTTATCTCACCTATTTTGGTATTTTTTAGTGTTTAATAGAAGAATATAATTTATTAATAACTAAAAAAGTCATATACGACGCGTGTGCAGAATATACACTATTTTACTAATAGTGTTGATAACAATTTATAACTTTTACACGAGGAAAAATACTATAAGCAATACCATTGTGACACAAAATAAAGAAAGTATTGAGTTTATTGGAAACTTTTAAGTAATTTTCATATATTATAGAAATAGTTATTTTATATTCCAAATATCTGGACAATTATAGCATTTTTACAGCTTAAATTTACTTTGAAATTCACTCGACAAATTGCTGTAAAAATGTAAAGAAAAAAAAATGCGATTTTTTATTTTTTTTTATTAAAAGAAAATCAGCATTTTTTGATTTAGAGAAAAAAAAAATATTGAATTTCCTTTTTGTAATTCTGAAATATTATAACATTGCATTAACACATAAATTTATTTTAGGAAATATAATTTTCTATTTAAATGAAATTATTTTAATTAAAAAGTAAAATGTAACATTAAATATTAAAAAAAACGATATTAGTAACATCGTGAAATTGAAAATTAATCTTAACATGCAAGTTAAATAACCCAATATTAGAATATGTATCTGTAACTTTTCTAGCATTGGAAGCGCATTATTTAAAATACGGTATTTCTTCTTATATCAACATACATAATTCTTATTACTTACCCATCATACGTAGTATAGGGTAAGTCTTGTTACTTACCCATCATACGTAGTATAGGGTAAGTCTTGCTACTTACCCATCATACGTATTATAGGGTAAGTTTTGTAATCGTTTTGAAAATCGAAAAAAAAATTGACGGATTTACACGTTTCAGACACTGGAGATGTAAGTTTCTTCTCATGTAAGTTTTTTTTAAAATTCTTATTATGAATGCTCAGAATTAATCTATTTATAGTGTTTCCTATATATCCATTATTTCTTGTGATATCACTTATTACTTACCCATCAAACGGTGTATAGGGTAAGTTTTGTAATCGTTTTGAAAATCGAAAAAAAAATTAACGGATTACACGTTTCAGACACTGGAGATGTAAGTTTCTTCTCATGTAAGTTTTTTTTAAATTCTTATTATGAATGCTCAGAATTAATCTATTTATAGTGTTTCCTATATATCCATTATTTCTTGTGATATCACTTATTACTTACCCATCAAACGGTGTATAGGGTAAGTTTTGTAATCGTTTTGAAAATCGAAAAAAAAATTAACGGATTTACACGTTTCAGACACTGGAGATGTAAGTTTCTTCTCATGTAAGTTTTTTTTAAATTCTTATTATGAATGCTCAGAATTAATCTATTTATAGTGTTTCCTATATATCCATTATTTCTTGTGATATCACTTATTACTTACCCATCAAACGGTGTATAGGGTAAGTTTTGTAATCGTTTTGAAAATCGAAAAAAAAATTAACGGATTTACACGTTTCAGACACTGGAGATGTAAGTTTCTTCTCATGTAAGTTTTTTTTAAATTCTTATTATGAATGCTCAGAATTAATCTATTTATAGTGTTTCCTATATATCCATTATTTCTTGTGATATCACTTATTACTTACCCATCAAACGGTGTATAGGGTAAGTTTTGTAATCGTTTTGAAAATCGAAAAAAAATTGACGGATTTACACGTTTCAGACACTGGAGATGTAAGTTTCTTCTCATGTAAGTTTTTTTTAAATTCTTATTATGAATGCTCAGAATTAATCTATTTATAGTGTTTCCTATATATCCATTATTTCTTGTGATATCACTTATTACTTACCAATCAAACGGTGTATAGGGTAAGTTTTGTAATCGTTTTGAAAATCGAAAAAAAAATTAACGGATTTACACGTTTCAGACACTGGAGATGTAAGTTTCTTCTCATGTAAGTTTTTTTTAAATTCTTATTATGAATGCTCAGAATTAATCTATTTATAGTGTTTCCTATATATCCATTATTTCTTGTGATATCACTTATTACTTACCCATCAAACGGTGTATAGGGTAAGTTTTGTAATCGTTTTGAAAATCGAAAAAAAAATTAACGGATTTACACGTTTCAGACACTGGAGATGTAAGTTTCTTCTCATGTAAGTTTTTTTTAAATTCTTATTATGAATGTTCAGAATTAATCTATTTATAGTGTTTCCTATATATCCATTATTTCTTGTGATATCACTTATTACTTACCCATCAAACGGTGTATAGGGTAAGTTTTGTAATCGTTTTGAAAATCGAAAAAAAAATTAACGGATTTACACGTTTCAGACACTGGAGATGTAAGTTTCTTCTCATGTAAGTTTTTTTTAAATTCTTATTATAAATGCTCAGAATTAATCTATTTATAGTGTTTCCTATATATCCATTATTTCTTGTGATATCACTTATTACTTACCCATCAAACGGTGTATAGGGTAAGTTTTGTAATCGTTTTGAAAATCGAAAAAAAAATTAACGGATTTACACGTTTCAGACACTGGAGATGTAAGTTTCTTCTCATGTAAGTTTTTTTTAAATTCTTATTATGAATGCTCAGAATTAATCTATTTATAGTGTTTCCTATATATCCATTATTTCTTGTGATATCACTTATTACTTACCCATCAAACGGTGTATAGGGTAAGTTTTGTAATCGTTTTGAAAATCGAAAAAAAAATTAACGGATTTACACGTTTCAGACACTGGAGATGTAAGTTTCTTCTCATGTAAGTTTTCTTTAAATTCTTATTATGAATGCTCAGAATTAATCTATTTATAGTGTTTCCTATATATCCATTATTTCTTGTGATATCACTTATTACTTACCCATCAAACGGTGTATAGGGTAAGTTTTGTAATCGTTTTGAAAATCGAAAAAAAAATTAACGGATTTACACGTTTCAGACACTGGAGATGTAAGTTTCTTCTCATGTAAGTTTTTTTTAATTCTTATTATGAATGCTCAGAATTAATCTATTTATAGTGTTTCCTATATATCCATTATTTCTTGTGATATCACTTATTACTTACCCATCAAACGGTGTATAGGGTAAGTTTTGTAATCGTTTTGAAAATCGAAAAAAAAATTAACGGATTTACACGTTTCAGACACTGGAGATGTAAGTTTCTTCTCATGTAAGTTTTTTTTAAATTCTTATTATGAATGCTCAGAATTAATTTATTTATAGTGTTTCCTATATATCCATTATTTCTTGTGATATCACTTATTACTTACCCATCAAACGGTGTATAGGGTAAGTTTTGTAATCGTTTTGAAAATCGAAAAAAAAATTGACGGATTTACACGTTTCAGACACTGGAGATTCCGAAAAACATATTTTTAGAAAAAAAAATTGCCGTCCGTCTGTGTGTCTGTAAACACTCTATCTACCGAAAAAATTGAGATGGAGACTTGAAATTTGGTATGTACCTAGTATGTAACAATGGGAAGAAGCCTATTGAATTTCAGTAACCTCGATTAAACGGAACTATTTTTTTCGGACTCTCGAAATATTCGTTCTGATAATAGGTATATAAAAATTTTCGGAATTGCTTATTTTAAGGAGCGAACATAAAAAACAATAAAAAAAAACAAATTTTGCATAAAGCATGAAGTCGATCGGATAATGAGTTGCTGAGATATTTGCAATCCTATTTCCACACTCTTTGATTTTTCATGACCCTGTATTTCAATCAAATTTCAATTCAAACATATATTTTAATTGGAAATGAGACGCTTAATCAGATGCAATAAACCGCTAGTTAATAAGATTATTGTTTTTGTTGTTATAAGGATGTTTCTTTTAAGCAATTCAGTAATCGAGCCTTTAAAGTTTATGACGTCATCAACCTACGATTTTATTCGAATTGCAATGTATTTTATAAGTAGTTTACACATTTTTTATTTCAATATTTTACATTATGCATATCCATGATGGGTAAGTATTACGGTGGCCCCCAACGACTAGTTTTTCTATAGCAATAGTGAACATCATACTAAAAATAGTAACATAACGAAGGAAAGGAGGTCTTCTGTGATAGGTGAATAATGTTGACTTGGAATCATTTATTGGCTTGAAACTGTTTTCTCGGATACATAAATCTCCTAATGAGTCAACAGAGAGACTTTGAGGTGCTAAAATGAGTCGGATTACTTTCAGAACAACTACGTCCTTAGAGAAGTTCAAAATGATATCGGGGGTTCTTCGATTTGATACCAATTTGATTTGAGTAACCAAAAGACACGACCAATATTTCAATATTTTACATTATGCATATCCATGATGGGTAAGTATTACGGTGGCCTCCAACGACTGGTTTTGCGTGCATTCGTAATTATATCTTCACTTCGTTCATAGCAGACGATATAATTTGTTTCACTGAAATAAGAACGATGATTTTTTACATTGTAAAACTAGTTATAGCACGAAATGAACAAAACTCATTTGTCACGTATAATGTACAATTTCCAACCTGTTTTTATTTGAATCTAAATATCTCGTTTATTCAATGAAAATATTATAAAGGAAACAATGGATTATTTTGTATAAATCAAAAGCATTGTAACTATATTTTCAATGATTTAAAAGAATGTAAAAATCTAATTTTTCTGAATTTCATGGAATGATTTTCAGGACGCTATTAACGAATTACTGAGTATGTTTTAATTCATAACTGGAGATAAAACACTATATTCTTGAATGGTTATATCGAGTTATTTGTTTTTTTTAAATATATCGAGATGAAAAGTTTTTTATTGATAATACATTGTATTTGTTACTGAATGTTTAATAAAAATCTAATTTGTCTGAATTTCATGGAATGGTTTTCAGAACGCTATTAACGAATTACTGAGTATGTTTTTATTCATAACTGGAGATAAAACATGTTATTCTTGAATGGTTCAATATGTTATTATATTCAGTTATTTGTTCTTTAAATATACCGAGAAGAAAAGTATTTTATCGATAACATATTGCATTTGTTACTGAATGTTTAATAAAAATATTTACCGTTAAGAGTCTGTCACTATTTAATGCAATTAAATTTATGTTCAATAATGTGATAATAGTCTATATATTATCTTAATATTTTACTCTAATAAGCAATGAATATATATTTTGATATGCCTGGAACTTTTTTGTAACTTAATCCAAATATTTTAGTTAAGGAATGTCATTTATTTTTATGAATTTTTGCAATTTACATTGTAACACTTTTTTTTATTTGAAAATTTATTTTTGTAAAATCTACTTCCTTAATTATAAATTTCATTTAAAATCACTTGCTAAACTTGCAGAATTACCTATTCATGACCACGCTCAGAGCTGCCTCCAATTTTTAAAATGTAAATTAATATGAATAATAAAATACCACCATAGTATATGTAGTTTTCATTTATATTTTTGAAATCTTTAATTAATGTAAATTGCTAGAAACTGTTAAATCTTTAAAAAACTATTAAGGAATAAAATGTTAAAGTACAATATTTAAATTTTTATTTATTACTTACTTTCTAATAAGAACAAGAAATTTGAATTGGAACTGATTTGTGTTTTGTGTACATATTTGTGTATAATTGCTGAATTGATCATGCGTAATCAGTAAAAAAGAAAAATAACTTTTATAGGGAAAATGATCAATTCCTTAGACACGCTGCTTTGTTACGTTGAGATACAATTGATTTATTATCGAATACAGGCCCTGTATTTTTATAATAATTGCTCGAAGTACTCAGATCCCGAGCCTACCATTTCTGTTGATCGATGCATTAAACTTGTGGAATTTAGCGTTTAAACTTTTTCGGTGACGTCCTCCGCGATTCTTTTCTCGTCATCTTTGGTGTAGGTTGTGGAAAAGTTAAAAGGGACCGCCTGGAATGCACGCGTGTTGCCTGCTCTGCAAATTCTGCAAGTATGTCACGCCAAGCCCCCACCGCCGACCTGAGCTACACTCTCAGAAAGAACTGCAAATTTATGAGCGTTTGCCCTTCAATTTTGACGGGCAATAGCCCTTTTTGATGAAAAACGGCCTGATCCAATAAACAAGTAATATAAAAACTTTTTTTTTAAAGTCAATTCCTACTTAGGTCAAATAGAAATTTTTTTCCAGCGATCTACACGCTTCACCACTGACGGTATTTATTCCTAAATTTATATCCTGCTAAATATCTTACATAAGAGAAATTTTTTAAATGTATTAAAAATTAAATAAAAAATAAATAGCTAAAATACCAAAAATTAATAGCTCGAAAAGTATTTCTCACTAAATTGTTAGACAAACTGCGTTAGAAAGGTAAAAAAATTGTATTTTTCTTGATATAAGTTTAAAATCTAATGAGTATGCCGTTTTTCAATTATTGAATTTCAAAAATTACCAAACTTCACAATAAAGTGCCATAGCGATGTTACAGTTAGCGATAATACAGTTTTTTCATATATTAATTAATTAATTAAATTTTATTATTTAATTTTAGTTTTATACTTCATTTCTGTTCAAAAGCATAGACTCACTCCACATTTATAGTCTCCTTCGCCCGCGAGCCGCCTGATCTTCGTCCGTGAACAGCCTCATTATCTTTTTACGTGTGAAGGTGAGACTATAAATATGGAGTGAGTCTATACTTTTGAACAGAAATGAAATATAAAATTAAAATTAATTAATTAAATTGAATTAATGAATTAATATTTGAAAAAACTGTATTAACATCAACTGTCATCCAGTACAAGTTTTAAAAAATTTATTTGAACTTGAATGGATGAATAGAAAATATTTTATTAACGATTGAAAATTCCAACAAGATATATATAGAGAGAGAGTGTGAGCTAATAGTAGGAATTTAATAAGCGGCCTTATCCCTTAGATTCTTAGAAAATTAAGAGCAATCCACATATTCTTACAGTTCTAGCCCATATGTTATCAAAAGTACGGTACGACCCCATACATTGTCCTCCGCTAGGGTGTAACCCTTCATTTTACTCGTGTTTCGAACATTTTAACGCGCCAAAACAGCGATTCTGTGATGATTATCTAACGTGCTACTTGCTACGGAACAGTAAACAAAGTGTTATTGTGTTTTAAAGTGCATTATATCCTGTGCATTATAATGCTATTTAATTACGGGGTGCACAAAATGATGGGCATGGATTTTTTTTTTTTTTTTACGGGGTATGACTGGAATCTTTGCTGCCGGCCTCTGCCCATAATTTTACTGCAGATTTTTTACAGTGTATATTGGAAGTACTCAGAGCCCCGAACCTACACTTCCCGCTGGTAGATATGCTTTTAACTTGTGTTATTTTGCATTTAAATTTTTACCATTTTTAATGTGAGATCCCCAAATTTTTCTACGTTTTCCACCATTATTTTAAAATTTAAATTTTTATGGAGTTCTATATTTCTTTATTGTATGTCATAGAAATATACATTAAGCAAATTTGTTTAGAAATAGTGATAGCAAATATATACAATTTTAGGGAATCTGCTAGCCCTTAGAAAAAATAGTTTGCAAACTTGAGTTTCAGCATGATTTTTTTTTGTCTTATCATTAAGTGCCACTTTTCTTGTTTAGTATCTATTGCAAACGAACAAACTGTATAAGGTAAGTGCCCATGTTCTTTATATGGCCATCCTCCTATTATACATTAGCTGTCAAAGAAATCGGCCAAAGAAATGGCCAAAGAAATGGCCATGAGCATAAATTGTTGGCGATTCCTAGTGTAACATGTGATCACTTGCCATTCAGTTAGATTGTGGAATTTGTCGCTAATTTCGTATTTTATGTTTTTGGTGTGATCGCTTCTCGTTTTTATCTGATAAGCCTGCTTTTTCATGCGCATTCTTAAAATATATATTTTTTAATGAATATCATCATTCTCTGTTCAGTTTTTAATGTTCTATCGATTGGTGCTATTAATGGTGTGTAATTTACGAGGTCTTCAAAATCAAATGGGTTCCGTGAAAGTTGACCTATTTCTGATAAGGCCATCCAGGTAGTATTATCAAGTGAACCATGCAAACGTAAGATAAATACATTTTTACTTGTTACAATTGCGATAGGTTTTTTTTTTTTTTTTTTTTTTTTTTTTTTTTTTTTTTAGATTCTGATAGGATTTTACTTTTTTTTTCAAAATAAAAACTTAAATTGTAATGTGAATTTTGTAAAAAAAAAAAAAAAAAAAAAAAAAAAAAAATGTGTTTCAAATCCACTTTTGAATAACAAATATAATTTTTGAGTATTATGTTCATTTATTTTACACCAAAGTATTTAATTTAGCAGGTTCATGTCGGGCAGAGTGGCCTACCATTTGGCTTAAGCTCCACTAGCCCTGCCGGGATTTAATTTAGCAGAACAGCACTTTTAAATTAATGAAAACTACGATTTGTGAAGCATGGAACAATATTGGCTATATCATGTGCACATGTTCCTAATATGGCCACATGGTGGACATTTAGAAATGATAAAACTATTTTCATGGGGAATGTAATATTTTTTTTATGAAAGCCCATTAACCTGAGAACATAAAAAATAAAATAAAACAGTTTTGATTTTTTCATAATGACGGCAGGGAAAATTCTTAAATTTAGCAGAGCCATATCACGGACACCCACCTTATATACACTGTAAAAAATGATCAATGTTTCTTATTTTATGAAAATATACTATAACCACGAACGAAAATATAATATAATCTTCTGAGTTATTCGAAATTCCGAAAAGCGTGTTCCATTGTCTTTTGAATCTCCAGAAACCCATACATTTCCAAAATTTAAAGAATTATCCATAAAAACAAAATTTCTCTAGCTGCCCGTATTTTTCAGAAACGTTTCCGATTAGTTTTTATAGTGTATTAAACAGTTTCCTCAGTCTGGAATACCTATTTATCGAATGTCATCCGTTCTCAAGTAAACATTTTCAGCTGCATAAATTAATTTATACATAAAAGAGTAAAGAAATAATCTTAATTCTAATGTTAATGTTAACGCTGTTAATTTTGCATGTTAGTCTGTTAAACATATTTGTTGAACATGAAAATGTTTACTTGAGAATGGATAGCATCATAAAACACTATTTTCCGGGCTTAGAAAACTGATTAATACACTGTAAAAGCTACTCGTAAATGTTTCGGAAAATTACGGACAGCTAGAAAAATTTTGTTTTTCTAAATGATTCTTTATAAATCTCAAAATGCGATTGATGTCTGAGGTTTATAAAGATAAAGAAACACTGTTCAGAATCATGTTTAACAATGATGAGTTTATATTATAAATTTATTCGTCATTATATTATATTTTCGTAGATTCAGAAACATTCGTCATTTTTTACAGTGTATATTATTCCATAAACATGTTTACTAAAGCTAAAAAGAATGGTGAATATTTAAAAAAGCATTTAGTAATAATATAAATTAATATTTGAAATTAAAATAGGAAACAAGATTTTCCTACTTTAAGTAACAAGATTTTAATAAATGTTTTGGAGAATGAAATATGAGTACATGTAGTGTCTTGTTTAAGTAAATTTTCAGAATCTAATAAAGAAGAAAAAATTTAAACTTAATATAAATTTTTCGCAAAAGAGATCACAAAAAGAAACTTTGACGAAAAATAGAAAATAAATGAAATCTTAAATTTCGAATAATTAATTTGCATATTTGTACAAGCTTTTCTGAAACGGAAGTACTTGACAGATGTTTAAATTTTCCTTTAAAAGAAACGTAAATATTTCCTTTAAATTATTAGATAAATTGAATATGGAGACTTTTAGAATGTTTTTTAGAGTTTATTTAGGTTTTTCTTATCGGATGAAATTTGTGATCACGATCAGGAAACTTCTTAGATTATAATAATTATCTAAAAAGGTGGATTAAACTTTGTGCCGTTATATTAAAAATAAATGTACAACGTGAAATAGCACAAATTAAAAATATATAAAATGACAAACAACTGTTTCAGAGCCTCTAAAGCTCCTTCATGGGTGCCATTTCAAAAGATTAACACCTATTTAAAATCCTAAGCCATGTCAATTTGCTTGCGTCTTACACACGCACAGTGATGAAATGATGGCGACCATGGTCGATGAATGGCGCCGCCATTTCATCCTGGCGCGTGCGAAAGACGAAAGCATGTTGATATGGCTTAGGATTTTAAATAGGTTTTAATCTTTTGAATTGGCACTGATGATGGAGATTTATGTGCTCCGAAACAGCTGTTTGCCAATTTATATATTTTTAATTTGTGCTATTCCACGTTGTACATTTATTTTTAACATAATAATTTGTGATTTTTGTTTTCAAATATTAATTTCAAATAAAATGTATTTTGAAATTTAAATTCCAAACAAATATGAATTTAATAAACACATTATGTGTCATTGCTCCCATTTTAGGAAAATTGCTTTAGGATTTTTTTTTCTAAAATGAATATTTTATATATTGTAAAAACGTTATTTGCGTTATGAATGTACTTCTGGATTTCTTTCGATGACTTCTGGATTTCTTTCACTTCACCTGAATTTTCCATTTTTTAAAACGTGTTAAAAAGGGCGAAATTTCGGTTTTTGGCCGCATACGAAAGAATTTTAAAAGGGATATCTATTCTAATAAAAGAAAAAATCGCTCTTTGTATGTGTCTGTCTCTCTGTCTGACTGTCGGTGATGGCTTGGAAAAACTATCGTACCTAGATGTCTGCAAATTTAGATGAGGATAATCCAAGACCTGTCCTGATGCACCTGAGTTTCAGAATTTTAATATTTTAATAATTTAAAAAAATATTAATTAAAAGCTCAGCAGTAACTTATTTCTTTCAGCACTGGCGCATGCCCTTAACGCTATTTATGGTAGCGAATGAGAATTAAGAACCACTTATATAAAGAATGAGTTTATTTCGCAATTTTATGTCTTCTTTTTATTTATTTAACCGAAACAAATAACGCATACAACCAATGAATTAACGTTATTTACTTTAGGAAGTAATTATAACAATATGTCTGAATCATAACGTTCTGTGATGAGGGAAATGTATGTAAAATGATATTAATATACAAAAATATTCTATAATTTAACTTACAAGCAAATTGCATATTCAGCATTCGTTATGTTACTGCAGCAGTTTATATCCTTTTAACAATTACCTATTATAATGTGGAATATTTGTAGAATTAATATGTATTCCATACCTTATACACATAGATACAAAATCTAAATGCCTTAACCATTTTGTATAAATATGTGAGTAAGAACGAAAAACACAAATTTTTCACAATCAGATTTCTTGTATTGTAAGAGTTTCAAATTGATATCGGTTTCTTGAGACTTCTCACAAAATCTACCAAAAATAAATTTTGCTTCACGATCGGAAATCATTTCCGAAGTTCAACAACATTTTCTTTTTCTAGAGTATCATTACAAAATTCAGATCTGTCGAAAGCAATTATTGGATAATGGATGGTATCCTGCACTTTATAATATATCTGATATGGCAGCACAAATGTAAAAACATCAGAGATCAATTACAGAATATCGCATTTGGATATTTTGATAATACTCTCTGAAATCAAAATTATTTTTAGAAAATTAATGGTATTAAGGATCTATTTATGATTTAATTCTGCGTTCCAAATAATTTCTTCTAGAAATAGTTTTGCGTTTTTAATTAAAGAAATTTTAAAATTTTGCAGTGAAAGATAAACTTTACAACCATGTCAAATCTGTTATTGAAATAATTAGGAACACATATTTTGTTTATGATAATTATAGATATATAAACTTAAAACTGAAATATTATTAAAAATTTCATTCATTTTCAAGATTGTTTAGAAGATATCGCAAATCAATAATTTAAAACAACAAAAAATAACTCCTAATGAATGGGTCGTTATATTTTAACTGCTTTAATTTGTGCTACCATTAATGTGAAATCTAGAAATTGGATGTGTTTCGTTTGAATTACATGAAAATAATTTTTAAGGGGAAAAAAAGAAATCAAATTTAAATTCTACATTTCGAAAATATTTTTTTTTAATTCAAGTTTCCCGAAATTACTTATTATAAGCATGAAATCATGTTTACAATGTAAATGAACTGGGAATTACGAAAATTACATTCTACAAGTTGCATGATATTGATTTGATTATAGTAGAATGTCTTTATATATAAATGACGACGTACGGCAAATAAAATTACACTGGTTGAGATGATTTTGGACATAAGATGGAGAGCTTGCCATTTTTGCAAAGCTAATGTTGTTTTACAAGTATAACTCGTATAAGAAATTTAATCAAGTCAAGTATAGTAAAGTTTTGAACTGCTATTTGCTATGATTGGGAGAGAAAATTTGTAATATAAACATATGGACCTTATATAATAGGGTGAGCAGAAAACATATTTTTTTTTCCTGTTAGATTTAGTATATCGCGAAAAACGTCCTTCCAGGGTAGCTTAGTAAAATTCAAAAACCAAAAAAATAAATATTTATGTCTGGCGGTAGCGCATCGGCCTCAAATTCGAAAAAAAATGTACTTTTTTGTTACATTTTCCTAGTAAGATGATTTTTTCGTTTGTTTTTTGATTCGATAAACAGCTAAAAAAGAGCGTCTGGGGTAGCTTAGCAAAATGAAAAACAAAATAAATAAAATTTTGCATCTGACGACAAAGCATCGGTCCTAAAGTTCGAGAAAATATACGTTTTTTATAATTTTTATAATAAATAGAAATAAATCCAATAATTTCTATAATAAGTAGATATAGTTTTTGTTTAGTACAAAAGAAAACTATAGGAATGATACACAAAGGAACAGAATAATACATTTTACAATTAATTTATTAATAGCGCATTACGTTTAAAAAAGAATCTTTAAAAAAATGACAAATTTCATTAAAACCAAAAATCATTTTTCTGATTATGTAAAAAATCAGTCTGTAATTGAATATAGTCCTTTGCTTGTCATTACTTTCTTTTGGTAGTTTGAAATAAGGTTTGTTTGAAAATCTAGACATTGGCGATCTTGAAATAAGCGTAGTTCTTATAAAAGCATCTCTGTAATTGGAGCCAACAATGTTTTGTGACGCCTTAGTTAAACACCTTGTATGAAAAAGTGTGCCACGCTCACGAACAGATAAATCTAAAGACACCTGCCTGATATTACATAAGGACTTATGTCCAGTAGGTACAGCTGATCGTTGATTAAAATTTACCTGTCAATTTATGGAATCTCACACTCAGCACTGTCAAAATTTACAACTTGGGTTTTATCACATTTATTGAGCTGTGTGCCAGTTGCATCACGAAATGATTTTGCCTCGTTCTTGATACCATCTAAAGTTTGGAACAAATGCCGGAATGGCAATTCATTGAAATGTAACAGACATACTTAGCACGGTAGTTGTCTTTTAACTTGTTCTTCAATTGTCTAACATCGGTGTAACACCTCTTTTCCATCCCGTGTTAGTGACGGTGTCATCACATCCAATTAAATCCAGTTCATGAAGTTCAAAATAAGAAAGACTGCTACTGGCAATGTTCTGAGCAGACCCAAAAGAGAGGGTGAAACATGCCCGATGTACACAGATCAGCAGTATATGCTGTACATAAGTTCTGCTGTAAAATCAGGCCGCTGTTTTGGAGATTTTTCTGTTCGTGAGACTGGCACCCCTTCTCACTCAAGGTGGTTAACAATGGCGAACATAGTTCTCTGATCGTATTTGAGTATTGAAAACGCAACAGACGAACAGAAGATCTTAGTTTATTTTCTCCTAATGTCATATATACATATATGGTATCATATAAAAAAAGTAAATACTTCAAAATTGGACCAGAAGATGTATTTAAAATAATAAAATCTTCAAAAATCCTACCCAAAAACTGGCTGAAAGTTATTGACCCAGTGATTAAGAGAAACGGATTTTTGCCCTTCCAGAAAATTTGCTTTTGAGTATGATAGTAGATAAAAGAGATCATATAAGCGAGTTAGGTTTCAGAATAATTATAAAGGCAAGGAAATTAGCTTCTAAAAGAAAGTCAATCAGGAATTTTCAACCACACAAAATCATTTTCCTATCTCGAGACTAGATGGAAATGAATCACTGGAACACTACTACACGTTCACCACCACATTTGCTGGGAAGAATCACCGATCAAGATATTTGGTCTAAAGGTCTAATCAGGAGGAACAGCGGCTGAGTGGAACTTTGACCAATTCAAATGTCACACCCAAGCAGCAGAACGCTGCTTGAAGCTGGTAACCAAGTGTCGCAAAACGTCATCGGGTCCAAATACTGGCATGGATTTAAAAGAACTACACTTATCTCAAGATCATCAATGCCTAGTTTTTCAAGAAAATCTTATTTCAAACTAGCAAAAGAAAGTAAAGACAAGTAAAGGGCTATGTTTCATTACAAACTGAAATTATATACAATCAGAAAAATAAATTTTTATTTCAATGGAAATTTGTCATTTTTTTAATGTAATACGATACTAATAATTGTAAAATGTATTTTTTTTCATTTATTTATAATTTCTATACTCTGTTCCTGTAAATCATTTCTATATCTACTTGTTATAGAAGTTATTGGATTAATTTCCATTTATTATAAAAATGATAAAAACGTATATATTTTCAAATTTTAGGGCCTATGGTTAGGTCACATGTTCGAGAAATTTAGATTAGTGGATCATTTTGGGTCCCCATGGGTCAGGCTCATGCTAACTTTACCTATAAACCGGTTCAAACGATTTTGACTAAATTTTGTATCCTACCATTTTCGAGCACGAGAAGACTATTGGACTGGGTCACATGTTCGAAAAATTTAGATTAGTGGTTTATTTTTGGGTCAACGTGGGTCAAGCTAATTTTATCTAAAAAAAAACGGCTCAGACTATTTTGACTGAAATTATATCCTACTGGTTTCGTGCACGAGAAGACAATTGGGCTTAGTCATATGTTCGAAAAAAAATATATTAGTGGGTCATTTTGTTCACGGGTCAATTGAACTCAAAGCTAATTTCGACCGAATATAGCTCGGACTTCTTTGCTCTTGTTTGTTATAATAACTCCATATTCCACTGTCAAAACTCCATGCTCTATCACAGCCCATTCATTTTCTTTTAAATAAATTTCGAAAATATTTCATATGGATAAATAATATTAAATATTTTCAGTTTTTTTATAATAATTTTAGTAAATATAAAAGTAAATTATCATATATATTATTTCTACTGTCAACATCCCTTTTTCTCAGAAAATACGAAACGCAGAACGACGAAGGAGATAGCATATGAAAGGATTTTGAACAGGCTTCTGACATAGCACACTTAACATTTCATTAAAACATGTTTTTGATTAAAAATTGCTGTTAAATAAAAATTAAATCGGCATTGTTTTTATAAAAGAAATGAAAGGTTTTACTCAAATTATTGTTGCCAGCAAAATAAAATACTGCATTATCAGATGACGTCATCCTATAATGCAATTGAAATACGATTGTTAATTTATTTCTTGCGCGTACTTTTGGAAAATATATCGAGCTTTTAATCGGGTTTTTATTTAATTTTTATGCGTGCGTCCCTTATTCTTTATTTGTTTAATTTGTTCAATCATGGCTGTGTGTATGCGTACTATATCGGAACACCAGTAGATTACGTAATTTAAGAATTATTTTTCATTTAGAAATACAGTTCATTAGCATTCACAAAGATTCTAAGCATTTATTTTTTAATATTTCATTAAGCTGTTAATAATCCAGCGAAGTCTGACGTCACTTAAATGGCTGCTGGACCACAAAGTTTAATTCCATGTTTAAGTTCCCATAGGCTTGCAAAGAATGATGTACCAAATATTAATTTATGTATTTAAGACATTTATGGAACAGTTTTGAAAAATCTGAGGAAATGCTTTGGTACTTCTCTATTATCCCGTCGACCACTTTTCATAACAAAAAACTATCGCCAAACTGTAACGCCAAATAAACGGGAGAACGTCGCCATTGGAATATCAAAATAATAAATAAATAAAATATACGAATTTAAGGACACAATTGTTATTTTAATTAATGAAATAACGGTGCTTTGGTACTTCTCTATTATCCCGTCGACCACTTTTCATAAAAAAAAAACTATCGCCAAATTGTAACGCCAAATAAACGGGAGAACGTTACCATTGGAATATCAAAATAATAAATAAAAAAAAATATACGAATTTAAGGACACAATTGTTATTTAAATTAAATGAAATAATGGTACTTCTCTATTATTCCGTCGACCACTTTACATAAAAAAAAAACTATTGCCAAACTGTAACGCCAAATAAACGGGAGAACGTTGCCATGGGAATATCAAAATAAATAAATAAGTAAAATATTAGAATTTAAGGACACAATTGTTATTTTAATTAAATACAATGTATATGTTTATGTGAACTAATAGTGTAATGCGATTGATAGTCCCATAGGAACAGAAAATTGCGTCCTTAATTTAGTAGAATAATGTTGCTACTTTTATTTGTAATTCTATCGTAATTCCTCGAATGTATATTTTATTAGTTTATTTCTCGCATCACTAGCATTCATTCTACAAAAATGGAGGTATTTGATGCAATTATTGATGGAAAAGCATTCATCTGAGACTGGATTTATTACAAAATTGTATATTTACTTGTTAAACAAAATTAAGCTTAATGTATTTCAAAATAGTCTCCTAAATTAAATTTAGTTTTCGAATAACATAAATAAATGGATATAATTGATGTAATGACGCATTCATTACACTGCATATTACAACGTTCATTATTGTTCCTCCAACGTTATTTGGATGTATTGTAGTTTCTTTTTAACAATTTTTATATTTCCCTATTCCATAAAAATAATTTTATTTGAAACTATGTGTTCAGAATTACCTGGTTAATCGGAATTTTAGCATAATTTCGGTTCTTTTTTAATTTTTTTTAAGTTTCAAATTTTTAAGATAGTTTTCTCAAAGTGCATTTGCATATTAAATGTAATCTGCTCTATTTAAGTTGTTAGCCCCAATAGCATTAAAGAAATAGTAATTTTAGAATAGTTTTCTTTCATCTTCATTATTCCGGACAGTGAAATCCATAAAATAACTAGTCTACGTTTGAGTGTCACCATTGATTTTCGGGAATCATTTTTTAATGGGTTTATTACACTATAAAACTTTGCTGCAAACTGTTCAGTCAGTCAATCAGTTGATATATATATCGGTTATTTGACCACGTTAAGAACAGTTCTCATTGATTAAAATTGGGCTAATTTACAGGCAATTAACCGTTTTCCGTAAAAACTGTCGAATGCCGGGATTTTTTACTGCAACATTTTTAAAGTATAGATGTTGAGATTACATCATACAAGCAAACAAATACAGGTTTATTCTTTGTTTTACTTGTATTGAAAGATGCCCCCAAATCATAGTCGAGTTTTTCTATTTATAAAAGAACACTGCATATGCATAGCATACGTTCACAAGTATTAAACCAAAAAGCCATATTAATAGATATTATTTACAAGCAAGATAAGGCACAGCAAATATTAAAGTATTCTTGATTTTTAAGACGTATTTTGCAAACTGATGACAAATAAAGCATGGATATCGGCTTCAGATGGCAGCTAAAGCGCCAAACCAAATACTTCAGAAATCATTGATTACTTTATTATTTAGGGTATATGCTATTTATAAATATTATTTTGTCCCATGTCTGAAAGAACTACCATTCTTTTTTTATAAAATATAAAATGTAATAAATTTAAATTATCATGCTTTAGTACTAAGTGGTTTATTGCTCGACAAAGAGCTAAATATAAATGTATTTTAGTACCTAACACAACTTCTAAAAATCCTCTTTAAACTATGCAGTTAAGAAAAAGCGTCAGTTGCGGTCCACGATGTTGTATTCCAGACTGTGCTAGGTGTATCCCTGAAAATTAGGTATTCTACCGGTAGCTACACAAACTTCACTTGCGCATAACCAATCGTATTGCATAGAACGAACTATAGTAATTTTGTTTTGTTTCAATTTATTATTCTGATACAATATGAACAGAAACACGATTTTTGTTTCAATTTACACGTTTAATATGGTTCATCATACTTTATTTGATTTTGCAATGTTATTAGTTTTTTTATTATTATTTAAGGAAATTTAAATTAAAAAAAATTATATAATTAGGATTTTGCAACCACTACAAGAAAGTTTTTTAATGTACCACTACAATGTTGTTTTTTAGGTTCTGAAAAAAACATTCAATGTTTAGCACTTATCTATATAAGTAATCTGTTATACATAAAAGTTTATGCATAATTTCAACAGAATCCATAAAACAATTATGCACTTTTTTGTAAATCCCAAAGTTGTTGTTTTTTTTATTAACTATTTATATCTGTATATTATAAAAATATTTATATAGATTTATATTTATCCAACATACAATTTTTCTCACACATATTTTTTTTATCATAAGAATAAAAATATTTTTCAATTTTTTTAACCTATTTTGATTAAATTCTCCCTTTTTCCATTTCTCTTCTTTCTTCTCTTATTAAAGTATTGCTTTATCGGAAGGAAAAGCGTACAACTGAATATCATATCAGCCGGGATGTCTGACTATGCATATAATTAGAAGCTTTACTTGCATAATTTTAATTCTCTTATAAATATTTATGATTTATGATATTTCTTCACACTTCAAATGCTGTATATATTTCATCGCAAGCATGAATATTTACTAAAAGTGTAAATGTAACCATAAAAGAGAAATAAAAGGAAAACCCTTTTTATATTATCATAATTGATTGAGGCATATTTAAATGTCAGATTGGAGGTTTTTATGTCTCGGTCTTTTAGAGACAAAAGTATTTTTGATTTTGTTTTGTATTATGATGTATTTACTAAAACTGAAAAATTTTCTTTTTTCAAAGTTATTTAAAAGAGAAAACTTCTTATTACTTCATTTGAATGAACAGTGACTTCATATACCACCCCGTAATAATTAATATAATTTTTACTGCCAATTGTCTTTAACAAATCCATGTTGACAGAAAGTAGAAACAATGCTTGGAGGACAAGAAAATTAACTTAAAATTGATCCTCGTCAAAATCTATAGTGGTGTTTTACCTTCGTTAATACCATGTTAGTATACACATGCTAATAACAGATCACGATATAATAGTGTTATGGGAAAGTTGCACATTTTCCACTACTGAATTGATGTCTTATGTTATTGAAAATTCTGGCGATTCAAACTTCTACACAGCCAGTTGCAAGGAGACATCTTAACATTTTGTTATACACCTGACATGTAACATTGTATGACATAGTCAAACCAGGTACCTTGTTTTCTCACTGATGGGTGCTGCCCTGTGGAAAGCTCCTGTTTTACGTGCATCCCTTAGCGTTCCCTAGCGGTGAACCATCGGCAGTTTAAGTGAGTTAATCTCTGTGTCCATGCAGTGCTATTGGAAACAATTTTATTTTAAAAAAATTTCAACGTTTTTTTTTTCGGCTTTTCAAATAAATTTAGCCAGACGGATGAATTTCAGTATGTAAACCGTTGTTTTATATAGCTTCCACACAATATTTTGCTGCCAAGTAGAAGTGTTTACGACTAGCTATCTAGTAGTCGATTGTTCAACTAACCTTAAACTATGCTAAACTTCAGAAGCATGAATTTATTAACCCCGGGTTTGCACTACAATTCCAAAGAAATATTTGGGATCTCGAAGCGGTCATCTCTGCCATTTCTAGCATTAAACGACAACATTAAATATTGTTAGAAAACCTGAGAAAAAATTACTGACCTTAATATATATATATATGTGTGTGTGTGTGTGTGTGTGTGTGTTATGTAAAAATTTTATTTTCCTTCGCATATCCTTCGCATATCCTTCGCATTTATTTCGTATTATTCCTAAGCAGAGAAGTGAAAACAACGAATAAGGACAGAGAATCAACAGAAAACAAAACATTTTATTGTGTTTCAAAAATTTTCCACTTCAGACACGAAGACACGTTGCATGCGGCAGATGGTGGATAGCACTGAATAATAAAATGTTTTACTTTCTGTTTCTTTTCTGTCCTTTATTGGTTGTTTTCACTTTTCTTCTTAGTTTCTCTAGTGCCGGTAATTTTCGTGTTACAGGTACCGTTTCAACGCTTTTTATGGTTTTTCACTATGAAGATCACATTCCAATAAAAAAATAGGTGTTGCCATTTGACATTTTCAAAATTTTGTCACTGTAACCTTAACTGTTAGAGTTTAACTGTTGTTTTTCATACGATTCTTGAGCGCATAACGCAAAATACTTAAAACCAAAATTTCAGTCAGTTTTTGTGAACGGTGTGACAGTTAAGGACTCATATATCGGGATAGTTTTTTTATAATCACCCTGTACATATATATTAAAGATAGATTTTAAGTTTACCACAATAAAACTTTTTCGTACTTTTTCTTAAGGCAGATTTTGCCCCAAACTGTGTCCTATTCAAGCTGTTCCTTCACACTGTTTGGCGATAAATACCAGGAAGACGCCAAGATACGCGGTGGTTCAAAGTACCATATAGCTCTATGCACGACTACCATATAGCTCTATACATCGGGCACAGCTTTCTGGGGCCCTAGTACCATATAGCTCTATAGCTCGGGCACAGCTTTCTGGGGCCCTCATACTACGAGAGCAATGAGCGGTCAGTTTTCAAAAGTGTGATTTACGACTTCCCGAACATAAACATTTGGAAGAAAATGATAAAGTTCTTCAAGGACAGAAGCGAGCTAGTAAGTGGAATTTTATTATCCTGGCTGGAGTCGAAACTATCTGAAGTTGCTGATATTTAATAAAAAAAATATATTTAATTTTAGCAAATTTAATAGAGAAGTATAGGTGAGGTCGTGCCCTCAGTGCCCTATATGACGGGCCGACCCTGAGTATAATGTATTATCAAGAAATTTCAACAGTCTCCTTTTATAATAAAATTCCGATTTTCACGAAAATATATAAAATAAAATAAAAAGTCATATATATCTTTTACTAATATTTATCTTTCTTTACACATTTGTTGACAATTCAATGCTTATAATTTTATAAGATTCTTTAAATATAAACTTGATTTGCTGTATTTATACTTTAAAAAGAAGTGGTGAAAATAAAATTACAGAGTAATTAAAATTCTTTCAATTCCGAAAAGACACATTTTAATGAAGTTAAATGTAAAGTGAAAATCACGCTATAACACACATTGGGAAAGCCTAATTTAGTATTTGAATTTTAAATTAGGAAATGTTTTTGCAGTGCCTTTCCAATTTAAATGTTGTCTGTACCGAAGTTGCCATTTGAAAAAAATCTTGTAATTCAGTACTAAAGAAGTTTGATGGGTATTTAAAATAATTTTCTATTCGTTCGGTCACCATTGGTTTTATTTTATTTTTTCGAATTAGAATATACAGAAAACAGAGGTATTAAGATCATCATAGTTTACTGTAAATATATTTATGTTATAAAAAAGTGATTATTTCAAATTTTAACATTAAAATATGGAGGAAGATAATTTATAATAGTATCGAAATAATATTCGTGTAGAAGCACTCTTTACTGTAAAAATTCAATATTGTAAGAACATTCTTTATTTACTGTGAGATTAGTGAAATATTTTAATTAAGAACAATGTTCCTTCATACATATAAATTGAAATTTCAAACGTTATACGTTAAATATTTTTTTCCCTTTAAAACAAGAAAATTGTTCTTGTGATGTCTCTTCTATAGGTGTGGGCGTTCTAAAGGAAACAGGCCGTTCTAATTACAACGAACACAAGTTTAATTCTTGACATAAAGTTGACATAAGAATGACGAAGACAGGTACATCACACTACATTAAATGAACATAAAAGATTATTCATATTTTTCAAGATTCATGACCGGTAACATTTACGGCCATTTTCATAACCAATTCTGGTTTCTCATATCACAAACGACGTTCTTCACCGCTGACGTTCTGAGTTCTACTGCAGCGCGCTTTCGTTTCTCCAGAAGGGGGCGCTACTAGAACAAGAAGAGGCATGCGCAATCCTCACACCGCCCCCTTTCGAGAATTTGATTTAGTCTTTTGAGACAAATCAATATCTGGTAAATATCTAAATAAACAAGTAAAACATATTAATACAAAAATTCAAACACTTAAAGAATATCAAAGAAAATAAACAAACAGAAAAACAGAATACACTATAACACTAATACTAATATTTTAAAGTCCTGGGATAAAGTTAAAGTTTTTAAAGTTAAAGTTCAGACTTGTAACACAGAAGAAATGTTCAAATTTTCAAATATTCAAAGAATGTTCAAAGTTTTTAAGTCTTTAAGTCCAATGTGAGGTATGTAGCCTACTTAGAGAGTCAGCATTCGCGTGGAGTTTCCCTCGTCGGTACGTTATTTGGGCTTGTAAGCGCTGAAGTGCAAGGGCCCATCCTTGAAGGCGCGCACTTTGAGGTGCACAGTCTGTGAGGAATTTTAAAGGATTATGGTCGCTCACCACAGTTACTTGCGAACCATAAATATAGTGTTCGAACTTTTCCAGGGCGAAGATAACAGCATAAGCTTCCTTTCCGATGGTAGCATAAACTTCTTGGCATTTGGAGAACTTTTTACTTGTAAAAGCAATGGGATGCTCTTGTTCATTTTCATCTTTTTGAGATAGACAAGCGCCTATCGCATTACGAAGAAGCATCTGCATGCATAACAAATGGTTTCTGAAAGTTCGGGGAATAACAGATGGGTGATTTACTGATCGCCTGTTTCAACTCAAAAAAGGCTTTGTCACAATCCTCAGACCAAGTAAATTCATTAGGGGCACGTTTCTTCGTAAGTTCAATCAATGGACGAGCTATGTCGGAGAATGAAGGAACATAGGATCGGTAGTAAGATAGAAGACCTAATATGCTTCTGACATCTTTCTTTGACTAGGGAACTTCTAAGTTTTGTATCGCTGATACTTTGTCGGGATCGGGTGCATGTATACCGGATCCTACCACATGACCTAGAAATTTTATTTTTTCTCGTTTTTGTCGTCTTTCTATACTAAATTTATTGTTCGTTCGGCGAAAGCCATCACGTGTATACTGTTTCTTTTTCACAGTTTCCTTTATTTTCACTTTATCATAATTTTTAGAAAGTTCAGTTTCATTTTTATTTTCGTCGATCGTCACTTCCTTGGTCGCTGTAAACTCATCAATCTTCTCATATCTCTTCTGGCGTTTTTCTAATATCATGTTGCCAGGATGATTTAACTTAGGGAATACATCGGGTTCTTTGTTTGCTATTTCATGTGATTTCACACAACCATTGACTATAATGTAGTCAGAATTTTCATCGTAAACAAGAGGTTGTTTCTCGCTGAACTCAATCGTGTTGGATTCGGAACTTCCATCAAGTGTTTCTGGCATTGTATTATTGAAAACAGAGTAAGATTCTTCTGTTGTCGTGACATCAACTTTTGAATATTTATTTTCAGAAATTATCTTTCGTCTTATATTTTCTTCCTTCATGTCTGCTGATGCAATCAAATATTTATCCGAAGCACTTGCATTCTTTTTAGCATAAATTGCGGTTTCGTATTCGGTTTCTTCATCAGGTGTGACTGCATAGTTTGAGGGTTCAAAAATTGAAATTACATTGTTAACTATGGGAGTATCTTTCATAATATTGTGTTCACTCTGTAAATAATTTTGGACTTTTAAATCTTTTGAATTATGTAAAATTTCTTCTGCTTGCCTAATTTGGGGATCTTCTTCCTTATAATGAATTTCCGTTTCAATTTGATCTCCACTCTCTATTACGATTAAATCGGAAACGGTACATATGTCATTTTCATTATTATTAGTTTCTTTCGTGATCGATTGTGCAATACTAGTACGCGGGTGAGGGTTATTTTTTGTATCATCAAATAATTTATCCAAGTGATATAAGAAATTTTCATGAACGAAAAGGCTATTAAATTCGTTTTTGTTAGCTGTCGGACACTGATTTAACGAAGGGTCGTTTTTCTGTTGCCATTTAAATTTCTCTGAATCATTTATAAAAGTATCAGGGTCGTCGCCAGGTGTATGGTCAATGTTCTCGTTTGCATTCGCATTTTCAACTGACACATGGTCTAAAATTGAAGCAGACAGATCTACAGTGTTGGTTTCTTTCGTATTGTCACTTATCGCGTCAACATTACAATTTAATGCCTTTTCAGTTTCATTATATTTATTCAAATCATTCAATTCATTATATGTATCAAGAGAAAGTAATAGATCATTAATTAAATTATCAACCACAGCACATGTTATCATAATATTAGGATATATCTTGGGGTGTAATTTATCAACTGCAATACTCAATGGGATATTTATTAAAGGAGCTTTCAATTGATGACCGAATGCAGATTGCAATATTATAGTGCCACAAGAATTTTTAAAGTACTCGGGTACACAATTAGTCTTTATTATAGAAATTTGAGTTCCACTATCTACTACGCCATGTAATATGTTATTACCACATTCGATATTTACTGTCGGTAATGTTTCAATTAATTTCGTTTCTTTTCGCGGTGTTCTCAAATTAAAAATCTCATCCGATTTGACTCTAGCAGTGAGTGCTTTTTCATTTAAATTCGAATTATCTTCCCTATCAAATTTATTGGCATTGCCAAATGAATAACTACATATTGTAACATTATGGTATCTGCCGCAATTAGTGCATTTTTTTATCTTTTATGGTACAATCTTTAGCGACGTGTTTACCTTTCTTTAAGCATAAAAAACAGCGTCCTTGTGCTTTTAATTTAGCTATTTTCTGATCAACGGGTAATTTATTGCACTCCTCAGTCGAATGACTAGTACAAGAACAAAATATACAAAAGGTTTCAGAGGTGGCTTTAATATGAGATATTTCAGAATTAATTCTATCACTAGCGAACATTTGTTTACGAAATGCAGGGGAATCATTATTATACGACTGCTTTAACCTTGGGTTATCTAAATTTCCAATTAAATAATTTTGTTTTTCTCTCGACTCTATTTCGGTACGAATAAATAATAACAAATCATCAATACTTGATTGCGTGTCACTGGAATTTTTTATACATTGCTTATTATATTCTAACGAAAGATTATATGGCAAGGATTTAAGAATTATTGGTGTCAACAGGTTATCAAATCCATTTGATTCAATGTCTAAAGACCTGAGACTCCTTATTTGCGATTGAATCGTATCAAATAATTTCCGTAGAGCGGTTACATCATTTGTTTTCAATACAGGTTTCAAAGATAAAAAAGTATTTATATGTGTCGTCACAATGAGATCCTTTCGGCCAAATTGTTGTTTCAGAATTTTGACAGCTTCCAAATAATTTTTATCTGATAACGCAAACCCGGAAATAGAATTATATGCACTACCACCTAAATAACTTTGTAAATAGCTCATTTTTTCGATATTTGACAGTGAATCATTATCATGGACTGCTATTTTGAATGAGTTCCAAAAGTTTTGAAACTTACTTATATCGCCGTAAAATTTCTCCATCGTTAATGTAGGGAGTTTAACAGATTGCGCAACTAATTCTGCGTGCTTATTATCGGCGTGAGATACGGGGAAAATTTGGCTTTTGCTATTATTTTTCAATTTTTTATTAATTCTAAATTTCCATAAAGTTATTTTTTCATGATATTCTATGGAGGCCTTCGCGTCTTTTTCGATTTCATCCTCATCATTAATTAGCGCTAAAATTTGTTCATCTTCTTGTTTAAGATCGATACCTTTTTGTTCGAGCTGAGCTAAATTTTCTTCTAATTCCACCAAATTCGGCGATTCTAAAACCCATGCATCTTCGATCTTTTTAATAATAGATGTAATAGATGCTTTTATTACCCCTCTAGTTTTTTTAAGTTTAGTCAGTTGATCGGCCATACTTAAATAATAAAATTTACCTTACCTCCGTATAGGTTATCCAAAATTTTTCTTCACTATAATCTTTCACTATAATATTTCACTATAATGTTTCACTATAATATTTCACTATAATATTTCACTATAATGTTTCACTCCGTAATCAAGTAATACAGCCTGTTTTTCATCCATTAATTCTGACACCAGTGTGATGTCTCTTCTATAGGTGTGGGCGTTCTAAAGGAAACAGGCCGTTCTAATTACAACGAACACAAGTTTAATTCTTGACATAAAGTTGACATAAGAATGACGAAGACAGGTACATCACACGACATTAAATGAACATAAAAGATTATTCATATTTTTCGAGATTCATGACCGGTAACATTTACGGCCATTTTCATAACCAATTCTGGTTTCTCATATCACAAACGACGTTCTTCGCCGCTGACGTTCTGAGTTCTACTGCCGCGCGCTTTCGTTTCTCCAGAAGGGGGCGCTACTAGAGCAAGAAGAGGCATGCGCAATCCTCACAGTTCTCAAAATTTAATCAAAAAGTACGCAACAATATAAATGAAATTGTACTCTTTTTTTCGTTTAGGACTCTTAGTATGTGTAGGTTTAATCATACTTTTCAATTTTTATGAATAATATTCTATTTTTTTATGGGATGTATTTTTATATTATTTACATTTTTTGTTGAAAATTATTGTAAGTATTTGAAAAGCAAATATACAACATAAAGTTCCACTGTTATTGTACGATTTTAAATAATAATTCTTTCCGCTAGATGGCAGCACTTTGAAAAAAAGGCTATTTAAAAGACTTTTCGAACTGATATTGTTACGTCAGACATTCAATAAATAAAAAACATTCTATAAAACTATAAACTATTCATAAAACTCTAATTCTTATTATGTTTTAAATATTCTGTTATTATTTTGCTGTAAGATGTGTTATTAATTCTCTTTCATTCTTTTTTTATTAGATTTTTTTGTCTGTCTGCGACCCTGCTTTTGTTTTCTGCGGGGCAGTGATGTAAAAAATTCTATGTGGATTCGGTGTTTTATTCTGAACTGTGAAGATTCTGTAATGATTCTGTGTTATTCTGAACGTAAATTCTGATTGTTTGTAAAGATTCAAAAATTCTCATTCGAAGTTACTTTCTACTTAATTAAAAATGTAAAAAGATTCAAGTCTCAAGTTATGAATGTGTACTGACTAATTTAATTTATTTTAATACACCACTCCTTCTACGAAAATGATGCAGGTTTTTAGAACAATTCTTCTGTTCTGAATGAGACGTGCGTGGACTTCAAATTTAAGTGCTGATCAAGTGAAATCATTTATAATTTTTCTGATTATTCAGTGATTCTTAAGCTCTACAAAGAATATTAGCTAATTAATTCTACGTAAATTCCATAATAGTTCATCATTTCTAATTTACTACGTGATGATTCATGATTAGATTCAGTGCAATTGGTACAAGAAATTTCATCCGGGAATTTGATCACCCGACTCAAATCAGAGGTACTGATTTATTTTATTCAGTAATAAAAACGCAAAAATATTCTTAATCTTTAATTCCGAAACTATACAGTTATAAATAGTGAAATGAAGTAAATACTATTTTTAAATACAATGTCACATAATTCTTTAATATAATTTTTTTATATTAAACATAACATAACAGCAATATTGCAATCTAATTTCGCAATATTTGTTTTACCATATGGTTATAATTTACTGAATGCATAAAAACTAATTTTTTAAATACAAATGTGCACGCAATTTATTATTTTTAAACATGAATACATTTGTTAACAGATATAAGTGGAAGGTTAAGCTGTGATAGGTAGTGCTTTATCTATATACAATAAATGAACTAGAAAATGTTGTATTTACATAAAAATATATCAAAAGCCAAAACAGATGTGCATCGATATAAAAAAAATATTAACAGTTAATTGTTAATTTATTAATAATATTAAAAAAATTACTTCATTTATTATTTTAAAAAGGTGTCATATAAATTATTGTAGGCATAGTACAGATTTAATTCGGAATAAAGAAAAACTCAATTAAAATATGGAATCTTAGTTAAAAACAAATAAACCAGAAAAATGCTTCAGCACTTAATAATTTTTTTTTACAGAAATAAATAAAGAAAAACTGTTTCTTTTTTCAAATAAAATGAAATAAGAACATGCTGCAACCAAATTTTTAAACAAAGAAACATAATTTACATATTCTTCTCTCTTAACGTATCTTGTTTATTATAATCTTGTTAAATAAAACATTATTTTTTATAGATAATAAATAAATAGTAATATTAACATAATATTTAGTTAAATGGCCTGAAAGTATTCACATTTTAATTTATTAACTAATTATGAATGTCTGCAATTAATAATCAAATGGAAAAGAGTATATTCTTGTAATTAAGGATAGCTCAAAATAATGAAGCTAAGATACTCTGAAATACAACTTTTAGAAAATATGATGAAATGTTTTTTTTTTTTTAACAACTTAAGATTTTTATACCTCCTTTCAAAGTATAATATACGCAAAATTAAGAATATTTGTATTACTTAACCATCATATGTAGTATAGAGTAAATCTTGTAATCTTTTTAAAAATCGAAAAAATATTTTTTGACGGATTTACACGTTTCAGACACTGAAGATTCCAAAAAACATATTTTTAGGAAAAAAAAACTTTACCGTCCATCTGTCTGTGTGTCTGTGTGTACGGGTGTTTGTAAACGCTCTATCTCCCAAACAAATTGAGAGAGAGACTTGAAATTTGGTACGCACTTTGTATGTAATAATGGAAAGAAGCTTGTTGAATTTCAGTAACCTCAATTATCAGGAACTATTTTTTTCGGACTCTCGAAATATTTGTTCTGATAAAAGGTATATAAAATTTTTCGAAATTGTTTATTTTAAAGAGTGAATATAAAAGACAATAAAAATACATAAATTTTGCATAACGAATGAAGTTGATCGGATAATGAGTTGGCGAGATATTTGTAATCCTATTTACCACACTCTGCGATTTTTCATAACCCTGTATTTCATTCAAATTTCAATTCAAAGATATATTTTAATTGGAAATGAGACGCTTAATCCGAAGCAGTAAACCGTTAGTTAATATGATTATCAATTTCGGAGTTATAGAGCATTTAAAGTTTATAACGTCATCAAGCCACGATTGTATTCGAATTGCAATGCATTTCATAAATAGTTTACGCATGTTTTATTTTCATATTTTATATTATGCATTTCCATGATGGGTAAGTATTACGGTGGCCCCCAACGAGTAGTTTTTAATTACTTGTAATTACAAACATGTCTTATATACTGCGGTTTAATAATTTCAAACACACATAAACATTTTTTTTTTTCAAATAAGACATGAAATTTGCTCAGATCATTATTAACTTTAAAAAAGGCACGGCTTGTAGCAACAAAAATAAGACAGCAGAATACAGTTTGCGCCAATGCATTTCAAAGCCTAAATTTCCCTTTAATTGATATTATGGTTTAATGCACTGTTTTGTAATAGTGTAAAAGTAAGAAACATCAAAATGATAAAAAAGTGTAATTTAATTGTACTTAATATAATTTGGACTGTTTGTCTATACTAATATTATAAAAAAAGTAAAGTTTATTTTTATTTATTTTTTATTCTGCAGGATGCAATCTCTGTCAAAAGTAATGGTGGCAAATTGACGAGTTATAATACCTATATAATATATATGACGGATATAATGTAACATAGGTTGTAATTTATGTCGGTGCCACTTCAGGAGGGTGAAGCAGCGAAAAACGTTCTAAAATGGCAATTTTTGTGATACTGAAGGGGCTATAAATTTGAAATTTGGTATGATAGTTACTTATAACATGTAAATGCTCTCTAAGAACAGTTTCTAAAATATTCGAAATTTAAAAGGGTGAAATGAATGAAAAAAATATATATATAAATTACATTTTCAATGGAATTTCTGGATCTACCGAACTGATTTCAAAAGTGATGTTATCGAATTGATGGTGACAATCCTTGCTCTAACATAGTTTACATTTGATGTTGATATCAAAATCCCAGGAGGGTTGCAGTAGCAAAAAAACCTTCTAAAATTGCGATTTTTGTGCTACTGAAAAAGTTAGAAATTTGAAATTTGGCAAGAAAGTCACTTATAAGATGGAAATGCTCTCTAAGAACAGCTTCTACAAAAATCAAATCTAAAAGGTCGATGTGAGGGAAACGTGTTTTTAAAACATTCTAAATTACGTGTTTTATGCAATTGTTAAGGACAGAAACTTGAAATTTCACGTAGCTGCTACTTTTTAAGACGCAAATGCACACACAGAACAGTTTTCTTTAATAGAAATTTAAAATGGTGAAGAAGAAAAAAAGTTTTAAATTACAATTTTTGTAAAACTGAAAGAACTAGAAACTTGAAACTTGACATGGCGATTAATTTATAATTACGAATGTTCGCTAACAATGGTTTGTAACGAAATTCGCAATTTAAAAGTTTGAAATGAGCGGAAAGCCTTCTAAAAACGTTCTAAATTAAGATTTTATTGGAATTGATAGGAATAGGAAACAGAAACTCGACATGGCTGTTACTTTTCAGACAAAAATAATCGCACAGAACATTTTTTTTTTCATATTGAAATTTAAAAGTGTTAAAGCGCGGAAAACATTCTATCAACTTTCTAAATTACGATTTATATGGAACTGTTAAAGTTAGAAATTTGAAGTTTGGCATAGCTGTTAATGTGGAGAAGTAAATGCTTTCTCAGTACAGTTTTCTAATAATGAGAAATTTAAAACTGTGCAGGAGCATAAACAATTCTAAAAATGAGAACTTCAAATGGGTGCAGAAGAAAAAAGTTCTAAAATTGTGATTTATATGACACAGTTGGTATTGGAGCTTGGTATTTAGCATGGTGGTTATTTTTAAAATGCAAATGTTTGCTAAAGGTTTCTAAAAAAATCGAAATTTACAAGGGCGACATGAACGTAAAATGTTTTAAATTATGATTTAATAGGATTTAATTACGTTAGAAACTTTAAATTTAGTAAAGTGATAATTTTTCAGATGCAGACGCTCGGAATAAATGGTTTATTAAAAATTTGAAATTTAAATGTGAAAATGAGCTTAAATGATTTTAAATTATGCTTTATTCAGAATTTTTAGAGATAGAAACTTAAAATATGACATGTGTGTTATTTTTAGATGTAAATATTCCCACAGAACAGTTTTTATAAAAGTCAAAATTTAAAAAAGGTGCACAAGCATAAAAACGTTCTAAAATTGCGATTTCGGTGATGCTGCTGATCTAGAAACTTGAATTTTGGCATGGTGACTATTTCAATATTTCAATGCTCGCTAAGAACGATTTCTGAAAAAATTCGAAGTTTAAAAAGGGAAAATGACAGTGAAATATTCTAAAAATCTTCTAAACTATGATTTATCTGAAATTGTTTAGGATAGAAACATGAAATTTTACATGTGTGTTAGGTAGGAGACATAAATTCATCCACAAAACAGTTTTTAAAAAAAATTGAAATTTTAATACGTGCAGGAACAAAAAAGTTTGAAAATTGCGAATTCTGTCATATAGTTGTTATAGCAGGGTGCTTAACTAGAAGTAACTGGAATTTCGCATGGAGCTGAATTTTAAAATGCAAGTACTCGCTTAGTACGTTTTCAAATGAAAAATGAAATGATTAGAAAACCTTCAAATGTATTCTAAATTACCATCTATTTGGAATTAATTTTAGCTCTTATCATTCATTTATGTCTCATGTTCGCTTAATACTGCATAAGCATGAAGTTTACCCAAAATGTAGCGTAATTAGTAATTTAAAAAATATCCGTAGCAGTATAATTTTCTCTACTAAAAATAGACCCACGAATGGCATTTGGTATATTTTAACAATTATAGCAGCAAAACCGCGGGTATTACTAGCAGTAATATAAAAATTCGGACAGCATACTCCTTATGCTAACTTTTGATAATATTTTTCTTTAATGTAATGTCTAGTCATAGTATAAAAATAATAAGCAACAATTTTAACATAAATGCTGGACGATTACACCATGAAAATTTATTACATCAATGACGTGAGTATAAAATATCACAATTTACTAAATGATGTATAAAACTATCATAAAGTTAAAAGTATACAAACATTAAAATCAAATTAAAAACATCAATGTTTCAGCCATCTTCTATGGCCTTCCTTGAAGGCCATAGAAGATGGCTGAAACGCTTATTTACGATGATTAACGTTGAAACGTTACAACTTTATCTTTATTATACACCTTTTTTATAATCATTAAACACGATGAAATGCGGTATTTCATTTATGGGGCAACACTGATTTGGGGAAAATCTTTCATTTCATTTATGGAAATAATGCTGATTCAATATTTAAATAGTTCCAATTTTTAATACAAAAACATGTTTTAACGAAATGTAAATGTACTATGTCAGAAATAGGTTCAAAATTCTTTCCAATGGTACCTCATTTATCGTTCTGCGTTTTGTATCTGCTTAGAAACAAGGTTGTTGAAAACAGAAATAATATATATTATACAAGAATATTAAGAACTAATTCTGTTACAACGACATAAAAAGCAGGAAATTTCAGGAGAAAACTAATTGCAGATTTACATGTAATATATCTTCTGTGTATTCAATATATTTCCCAATGATGTGCTCTTCATCAATTAATTTTACAATGGTTGAAGTGTTTGCTTTTCCTATTACAAAACTCTATAATGATTACGCTATTTCAGATTGTTCGAATATATGTAAGTCACTTAGTCATGGGAATTAAATTTTGTAATGACGTATGTTTTATAATTTCGGCAATGACTTCCATTATTTTCAAGTGTAAAATTAACAAAATAATTCAAATCCTAACCTTAAAATTTTATTGCATGGTAGAAGATAGAATATTGTTGTATATCGCCACATCAAGTCTCCAATAAACAAATATTATTCTAGAACTAGTCGGATGTGCCAATCCCAAAACTTTCTTCTATCTCAATCATGTTAATACTTCTAATTTCGTCCTCACATGGCCAATAAAATCAATATTTTTCGTAATTCTGTTGTACGTCAGCTGCTTGCGAATCATCAGGTTACCGGGATGCAATCAACTGATGTATACTAAACTACGAAAAGTTCTTTTGGCCTGTACCGACCGGAGCACATAGCCTCCTTGGTTTTACGATTTTAGCTAATTTTACTGGAAAATACGAAGCTGAAATGCGTGGAACCCAATTAAAGAAGATTCATTCCCAGTTCTCGTCAACATTGAATTTGAATGAGAATATCGCCAAATTAGTCTTCAATAGCCAAGTTGGCTTCATGTGGGGCAACCTATTTTTGACGCCAAATCTGGCGTTATTTCGTCAATTGCCACCAAGCTTGGCGAGAATTTGACGTTGGCGAATATAAATATGTAGTGTTAAGCATTTAAGAATAGGAACAATGGTTACAACAATGAAAGAAAATTTGCTGAAACACTGTTAACTAAAACTCATAAATTAAACCCGTATATGGATGAATTCTGCTGTCTTGTTTGATAATGTCAACCACCCTAAAATTTCAAACCGCTATATCTCCGCCATTTTTTAATATAGAGACAAAACAAAAACTGCTCCGGATTCTCCGGATCACGGCCGAACATTTAACGGAAAAAACTTTTAGGAGTTCTAATTTTTTATACATCTTTTTGAATTTGAAATCTTTAAATGGCTATCACAGCGCCCCCTTCCGGCGGAATATCCCCACATTCTAGTAGGACCTGCTGGCTACAGCCAAAAACATATTACAAAATTTTGGTTTAATTATCTGCATAACATCATACACTTTTCGATGATACAATAGTGAAAATCGAACAAAAATCGCGATGGCAGCGCCCCCTTTCGTCGAAATATCCCCGAATTCAACCTGGACCTGCAGGCTATGGTCAAAAACATAGAAAAAAATTGGTTCAATTATCTGCATAACTTCATACACTTTTCGATGATACAATAGTGAAAATGGAACAAAAATATCGATCACAGCGCCCCCTTTCGTCAAAATATTCCCAAGTTCTGATAGAATCTGCTTGCCATAGCCAAAAACATAGAAAAAAAATTTTGATTCAATTTGAAGCATAACTTCATACACTTTTAGATGGTACAATAGTGAAAATGGAACAAAAATATCGATCACAGCGCCCCCTTTCGTCGAAATATCCCCAAATTCTGATAGAATCTGCTTGCCATAGCCAAAAACATAGAAAAAAAATTAGGTTCAATTTGAAACATAACTTCATACACTTTTAGATGATACAATGAAGACACACAGACGGACAGACGGACGGACGGACAGACGGACAGACAGACATTTCGTAAAAACGTCTTTTTCGGAATCTCTGACACCGAAAACGTGTAAATCCGTCGAAAACCGGAAGTCGAAAAAAATTTCGATTACAATACTTTCTTCTATTATTGATAGAAGAAAGTAAAAAATGAAGATAATTCATTTCCTTCATAAACAAATAGCCTTATTCTCTAGATAAATGTCCCTAGACACTGAACTTGTACTTTGGCTTGTACTAAATTTGTTTTTAAGCTTGAATGATTATCATCATACCATTCTAAGTGAAGATTAATTTCTTAGTCTAGTTCTGTGTTTTTTATACGATAAAAATAGAAATAAGATCAATTTTATCGAGCTTTTATGATTTAAATTCTTATGCGGTTAGTGTATGTTAGACAAAATAAAGTTCACATTATGTTGCTGTTTTAAGTTGAATCAAATAATTCAAAGGCAAAAAACAGGAATTTTAGATTTATGACAATTGTAATTGAATAATTGCAAATTTAATATACTATTTAATGACTTAAACATTAAAAGCTTAAAATCGTGTTTGACCCTCAGTTTATCTAGTAATAAATTTATATATTTAATTATAAAAGCATGAATCATTTTAAATAATATTATTAATTTGTTAACAAAATTTGAATATATAGTTTTAAAATTAAAACCTGTAGATTTATCAAAAATTACATCGGAATATACTTAAGAAACACTTGTTTTAATACTGAAGAAGTACAGATAATTGTTCCAAGATAAATTGAAAATATATTTTTTATCTTCATAACTTAAATTTCTACGAAAATTGTTATTATGTGTAAGATAATTACTTTAAAATATTTCCCAGAATGCCATAGATAAAAGAAGAAAATGCTTATGATATTCCTAAAAAATATAACATTAAATTTATGGTGATTATTTATGCTCTTAAGAAATAATACTTTTCTTTAAAATTATAATTATTTATTATATAGATTAAAAACATGAAGATCGCAAATCACAGTATTAATGACTAAATAATCACTGGAATAAAGCGTTCCCTAAATTATATAGATACGTAGTTTATTTTTTTTTTTTTCAACATCCGATGGAATATTAAAAATGCAAAAATTAAGAACAAAATTAATGCCTTACCAAAAGTTATGTACAAACTCTTTTTCAAAATCGTCTTGAAAATTAAGGCCTTTTTGATGGATGAAGTTTCTGATCCCTTCTTCGAAGACATTGCTGCCAGTAATGTGAGATGAGTCTGAACGGTGGCCTGAATCTCATCATTCGTCTGGAAGCTTTTCCCTTCTAGCCAGCTCTTCAATTCACGGAAGAGATAGAAATCACTCGTCGCTATGTCAGGGCTACACGGTGGGTTATCAAACACGTCCCATTTAAACTGCTCTAGCAGCTTTTTGTTAACAGCAGCAGTTTCACTCAGACAGTTTTCCCCATACACTTGGATCATTCTTCGATGATTTTCTGCTCAAAGAAAGTAAATAATACTAAGTACCTCGTACTTGGCGGAAGTTCCAATCGCATTCGCCATCTTTACATGACTATACAAGTGTGTTTTTCAGTGATCTGCTTGCAACCTCCACATGATTTTTTGTTGTTAGAGATCCCTGCAACGCTGCAGATGAAAGTTACTGATGTATTTTTAAATCAAAATAAGTGACCACATGATATTGTCAATTTCTAAAACTTTTTTTTTTCTTGTAACGATGAAATTTCCGGCAAAACAGTGTCATTTTGTGTTTTTCTGGAAGAAGCCAATGCGGTTCACAATTTTAAAAAAATGTGCACATTTTTATTTTTAAACTTTATATGGACAATACATTTGAACATTAACAAGAAATGAATATTGTCAACTTTTTCAATGTTTTTCTTAAAAGTTGACTTTTTTGTGTTTTAATATTTCATTTCTCTTATAATATTAAAAAACTTATCAAACGCTACACACAGCTTTTTTTTTATGTGTGTGTTGCAGATCTTTTTTTACGGACTAAGAAGTTCTAAACTGCTGAAAATATAGTAACACTAATAATTCATTTCGCATTCTTCCATTATTAATATTTTTCAGCATTCATATTATTTCTATTTAAAAAGTATATATGTTTGTGCATTTTGAGTATTTTACATGTATATAGCACATTTTGGTGGATTTTTCTTTCTTTTTTTTCCCTGTAGACGATTTTATTAATATGATTTTTTTTTCTTTTTCTTTTGGACAAGTCAAAATTTTGCCTTGATGATTCAAAGTTTTACGTTTTGTTCTCCATGTTTTTGTAAATGACGGGATCATGTTGTATGTCGAATTCGTGCCAAAAGTGACGATTTTTATCTCTATTTGTTCTTTCTATTTTTATTTTGTCAGAGTTCATCCCCAGTCCAGGCCAGCACCAGTATTCATAGACAGAAGTTAGATTCTGGTTTATTTATTTAAAGTATTTATGTATTCATGAGGAATTTCCTGCCAGGCATGGACAGGGTTGTCCACATGTCAATGGCCGAGTGACACTGGGGTTAATAAAAAGAAAAAAAAGGCCTGCCGCTTAACCTGTACATAGTTCGTTATGCACACCATCCGCCTTGCTCCACGGGACACTTCTTCTTCTATTTATTAATTATTTTTTTTTATAAAAGTGAATACCCTTGCATAATACTAGAATAAATTGAAAAATGTTTCAGAAAATTAAAACTTAAGATTTATTATGGAATATCTATGATTACATTAAAATCTTTTAAAAGAAATGCAAAAGGAGTTGTAAACGAAACAACGAATTAGATCCCTAAATGTAAGCAATTATTGTAATAATTGTATTGGTTATTTCATATTATTAAAATAATTGTAAATATTAGAAAACTTAAATTTTGACCAGTGTTAAAGTTTATTAATGCATTATCTTTCAAACTTCAAAATTATTAATTTAATTTTCTAAATAAAACTCTATGTACTCTCAGTAGTTAAGGGTTGTATATTATAAGAGTAAGTCTGGGATTGTTGCCATACTTAAGCCACCCCTCCATTTTTCTTTTTCATAGCAATGTTTTTGTAGTGAACATGTTACCTATCTGCTCCAAATTTCATGTAAAGCATCATAAAAATTATTACTTTACTATAAATACAGTATAAAATAGTGTTTTTATCAAAAAACTCAATCAATGATTTTGGCCATAAATCCCGGACATTAGGGTTAGACATCCCACTTGATAGGGATAGATGTTCCATACGTAAAAGTATAGGAAGCATAAACACAAGGTAAACACATTGATAAATTTCGTTACTACCGAGGTGCAATAAACCAAATCACAGTTTTAAAACATTAAAACTATTAGATGTTAAGATACATGAGCTTTCGGCTAAACATTAGCCTTCCTCAGATGAAACACCAGCAGTCGAGAAGACTCGGCTCTGAATGGCGCGCTTTTGGACAGGCTGGGAATGGGCGAAAACCAAACAGCTATGAAACGAAGGGAGCGACGGAAGTCGGGATGATACCCTTACAAACTGGGGGGGGGGGTCAGCAGAAACCGAAAACCCCAGTTATACCTAGTACATTATACCAAATACGAGGGATCTGATAAGATAATACATCATTACATGTATTATCACCTCTTTTCAAAATCTCTAGGGACTCTCTGATTATGCAACTATTATACTGTGAACTTCGTGAAATGGTTTTAGCTTTAGTGAAAAATAAGTCAATGTCTTTAGCTTGATTTAATCTGGATAAAGCAGTGGATAATTTTCCTTTATTCATGTCAGTTGTATGTTCCTTAATCCTTTCCTTTAATTTGCGAGTTGTCATGCCTATATATGAATACATTTTAGAACTGCCATTAACTTTAAAAGGAATAAGATATATGCCAGATTTATCTCGGTTATCAATAGGGTCAATCATTCTATGTACCAGATATTTTAGCTTTGTTGGGGGCTTAGCGATAAGAGTTACATAGTTATAGTTAAAAAAGATATGCAATCTTCAAAATTCTACAGTATTGATTATATCCCGCATCTGTTTGAGCGGATTAAATACGCTTTAAAGAAATATAATGTAACTCTTATCGCTAAGCCCCCAACAAAGCTAAAATATTTGGTACATAGAATGATTGACCTTATTGATAACCGAGATAAATCTGGCATATATATTATTCCTTTTAAAGTTAATGGCAGTTCTAAAATGTATTCATATATAGGCATGAAAACTCGCAAATTAAAGGAAAGGATTAAGGAACATACAGCTGACATGAATAAAGGAAAATTATCCACTGCTTTATCCAGATTAAATCAAGCTAGAGACAGTGATGTATTTTTCAGTAAAGCTAAAATAATTTAACGAAGTTCACAGTATAATAGTTGCATAATCAGAGAGTCCCTAGATATTTTGAAAAGAGGTGATAATACATGTAATGATGTATTATCTTATCAGATCCCTCGTATTTGGTATAATGTACTACGTATAACTGGGGTTTTCGGTTTCTGCTGACCCCCCCCCCCCAGTTTGTAATGGTATCATCCCGACTTCCGTCGCTCCCTTCGTTTCATAGCTGTTTTGTTTTCGCCCATTCCCAGCCTGTCCAAAAGCGCGCCATCCAGAGCCGCGTCTTCTCGACTGCTGGTGTTTCATCTGAGGAAGGCTGATGTTTAGCCGAAAGCTCATGTATCTTAACATCTAATAGTTTTAATGTTTTAAAACTGTGATTTGGTTTATTGCACCACGGTAGTAACGAAATTTATCAATGTGTTTACATTGTGTTTATAAAATTTGTTAAGGTGAATTTTGACGTTCGTGTTATATAGATTTTTCTATATATTTTTATTTTATAGGAATCATAGTTAATTAACATTTGTAATTTGAAGTATGGATTTGAATTTTATTTAATATACATATCTTGTATTACACTCCCACATCAAAGGATATCTGCTATTCACAATTCTTCTAATAAATGGGTATACAAGATTTGAAGCTAATCGAATAATTCTATTTAAGTCTAAACTTGTTTAATCTAAACTAATAGAAATTACCCTCCTCTCCCCCTACTTATATTCGATGTGCAAACTCTAAAAAAATTATTCAAGAAGCAAACTTTCTCACAAAAAATCTCAAGCAAAATTCTTAAATTAAATGCGTTAGATTTTTTTGTTTTATAATGAGGAACTTCAAAATATATTATATATTCTACAGAAAGTTAAACTTATTCATTTTCAATAAGAGCAGGTGGGGAAAAAATTGATCATCAATAAAATTACTATTATTTAAATAAATAAAGAATCATAACAAATCATTATACCTCTACTATGATGACCAGGTATAGTCTTTCCGAATTTTGTGAAAGAAGGATGTACTTAAGGGATTTTAGATTTCTATTTCAAATTATATTCTGATATAAAGAGAGGGAACGTTCGCAATGTTAGAATTAAAATTTTCTGATCAGCGCTATAAATACCAAACACGTAAATATTTTTCACTTAAAAATGTGAGGGAATTGAAATCTTTTGAACCAACAATCTGAAATAAACAAATGAATTTTAAATCCTTGTTTAATGGAGAACTTATCACTACTAACACCACCGTCTGATTTGTTAGATAATAATCCCCCGGAAGGACCATGGTAGACCAAAAAAAATAAACTTTTTTTACCCTTTTTTTTTCAAAAGAAAGAAAGGAGTATTTTTTTTACAATCCTGAAGATTTAAAAAATAAATTCACACAACAAAATTATTCGATAATTATAAATGGGCTGTCTTATTCCTCATCATGATTGAGGCATATATTCCCGATGCAGGTAGGGTATGTATCCTTTTAATTCGGGGTGGATGCCCCAGCCAGTAGCTGTGAAGTAGGAACAAATATGGCTGCAATCCATAAGTAACTCATTACCCGATACCTGTTTCAACAACATTTACTAAATATATCACGAAAAATCTCTAGTGAGTATATCATATTTCATTTTTTACTTTTCTCTATCTTTCAAGAACATAAAACAAAAGCCCAACTGAAAATCTTTGATGAATATAACATTTATTTGAAGAACTAAGTCGCTGTAACTTCTTGTACTACGTTGTTTTATAACAATTGAGAGCAGAAGAACGTCACTAAATCTGCCACACATTGAATAGCTGAAATACAGTAACTAGAGCAACTAATCCGATGTGGCCTCTACCCTGGAATTACCGAATTTGAAGTTCATTACAAATCATGAGGGGAAACATTTTAAGTAAATGATTGACGAAATAAATATGCGGATTTTGAAGTACTGTTGGGTTAACATACGAGACTGAAACGTAGCATAGTAAAAATTTTAACAGTAAAATACTATGCGTGTAAAATTGTTAAGTGTTTCATAGTTTAATGAGATTGCGTAATAAGATGGAGTTTTGTGTTTCTTCTTTAAATCAAGCGAAATACTTTTTCACACACGCGACAGAAAATCTATGGTTTATCCATGTATATATGTATATGCAAACATAATTCAGTTCTCAATTTCATGTATTTCATTTATCGAAGATATCTGTTATAAAACTGATATTTATGAAATCATGGAAAATTTCCTGGAATTTGCGGACATTTTTCCGTTAAAATACGGAAATAGTACAGGCGTCCCGATAGCCAGCATAATTTCTGTTTTTTTTTCAGTAATTTATTTACAGTTTATAGTCTTTGTTTGGTCGGTCCGTCTATCGTTCCGCATATAACAGCGAAAAAACTACCCAACCAAATTTTTGGAAATTTAATATATATATAATCGTTCCAGAATTTTGTCGAGTGATTTCAAAATTTATGAAAATCGAATCAAAACTTGAAAAGATATTAATAAAAGTTTTTTTTTCCATTCTATTAAATCATATCGTACGTAATCGATATAATAAAAGCACAAGTCATGTGACTGAAGAAAATACATTTTGGCTGAACATTTCTTTTTTAATATGCCAGGCGGCCATTTTCATTCAAAAATATTTTTTCGAATGAAATTGAATAAAAGTTACATTTTCAGAAAGTTCGTTAAAAAAAATTGTTTTTTTGAGCGATGACTTACATTAAAAATTGTATAGGTTCTGAGATAACTTCAATGGAAATTAGGTTTACACCCCAATATTTACCCCAATATCCATAAAAGTAAATAAACACAAGTGATTGGTTCATCGTGAATCATTGAAATATTAAACCATGGAGGTAATCATTCGCAAAGCAAGATCTCCATGGTGAATTTTACAGCGCTATTTGGTGTCGCAAAAAATCGCATCTGTAAACGTGGCATACGTAATAAGAGAAAATAAATGCATGCTCATTTTGCTCATAAAGGATGATATAATTCATTTCACTGAAATAATAATGATTTTTTTTTACATTATAAAACTAGTTATAATAAGAACGCAACTCATTTGTCTCGTTTAACGTACAATTTCCAACTTGTTTAAATTTTATTTTAAGCCAGTATTTTAAAAAAATTCCGGTGAAGGAATAAGTAATTACAATAATTAATTGCCCCATTCTTATTTTCTTTTCGCGATTATTAGATATTTAAAATTAAATTCATGTTTAGAAAAATATATATTCTGGGAAAAAGTCATTTTTCGTGATATTCTCTCAGATATTTATATGTGATCATTGAGAAATAAATGTTCTTTTAATGTGCGAAGGCAACATCGAATTCAAGTGGAAAATTGCCATTTTTCCCACTATCTAAAGGAGCTTGCAATATTTAATGAAGAGAAAATATTTAATTATATTCAGTACTGTTTGTTAGGACAGAACGTAAATATTTAAAGAAAGTTACTTTATTAAGGACTCTTAAATAATCAAAATGTATGATTTCGCATGTATAATTTCCAAAGAGCGAACACACTCTAATTTTTTTATTATAACGACACATGCGAATTAAAATAACTGATTGTCCCGTTGTTATTTACACATTTTTTTTCTCTTCGCAGTTATTGGATGTTTGAAATTAAATTCCTATTTCGAAAAAGATATATTCTGAAAAACAAATAATTTTCCATGATAGTCTCCCAGATATTTATATTTGATAGTTGAGGAACAATTTCTCTTTCAAAATTCATTGGCAATATCGAATTCAAGCGTACTATTAAATATTTTCCCACACTCTCTGCAAGCGCTTGAAACAAGAATTTAAATTAATATTTAATTATATTCAGCACTGTTTGTTAGGACACGATATAAATATTTAAAGGGAAGTTACTTTATGAAAGATTCATAAATAATCAAAATGTATACTTACACCAGTATAATATCAGAGAGCGAACAAACTGTAAATTTTTAATAATAGCGACACGGGAGAATTGTTATCGCTCTTTCAATAACTTTTACTGCAGTATATGAGCGAATGGTTGTGTTATTATCATGTAGGGAATTCAACAAATATTTCATTAATTATGTATTCATTATTTCGTAAAATTATTAATTTATCTATAAATAATTCTTTTCAAACACGGACTATTTTTAAATGACCGATATTAACCAAATATCATGTTTCAGAGATACATTCATTGAATGCATCTTCAATAACATATACAATTATTACCTTTCATAGCATTTCCTTTAATGTTTGAGAATGAGTATTACATAAATACGAGAAAACTATAATAGGATTCCAAAATTAATATTGCACTCTTCTTAAATTTTAATAGAAAAATTATAGAACAATGAAGTGTAAAAAATTATACTTGAAATTTTAGTAAGTTATAATATATCTTATCACTCCTGATATTAGCAGATATATAAAAAAGAAAGAATTTTTTGTTATAGGCTATCATATTATAAACAAGTGGGTAAGTGTGACAGAAGAGCGCATATTGGGTTTCGTTTAATATTCCTTTCGAAACACTTTACCCTTTCTTTAATAAATCCATGGTCATGTTTTTTATAAAATAAGAATTTACTGGTCTATTTTTTCGTGTTTTTTTTTTTTTGAATATCTGAACCGGTCCGATTGCGGACGAAGCCCGCTATTATACTGTGTCATAATAATATCTGACATGTGGATTAAATGCGATATTTAAAAAAAAGTAGTTTCCACCCCTATCTTTATTAACAATCCATATTCGCATTATTAATTACATTGTTGTCTATTAGCGTCTTATTTCTTTTTGATACTAGGGGTCTCTGTCCCCTATGAGAGTCGCTCGCCAACCCCCGTTCTGGCACCACAAACACTGAAAACACACTAATTTGATTAACACTAAAATGATTATGGAAGATGGAATTATAATTAAGTGACCAGTGGCGATCTGCTATAACGAGTTTCCATTCATTTTACTTTCACTGAAGGCCGAATCAACTGCTCTCGAAAGAAATAACAACTGTTTTCGTGATTGATTAAATAATATCAATTAATAATTTGAATATCAACTTGTGTAAAATGGCTAAGTAAACAATGTCGCTGCATCGGGGAATTTTATAATGATGTTTTAAAAAATTGGGTATTTATGTGTTATCCCGTTGACCATTATCCAAAAAAGAAAAAAAAAACTGCCGCCAAAATATAGGAAAAAAATGCGTTACCGTGGCATCAGATTCAATTGACATCAGATGTGTTACAAAGGTTTGTTATGCCATCGAGAGGTTTTTGTTCGACATTTATCTGTATTTTTAATGATTTATTAGTTATTTCATTAACTTAAAATATAAAAACTACCTTAAACGGCGCGCCATGATATTGAAAGAAAAAAAAGCGTTGAAAAAATATTGCTATACATAGTTACGCACAACAGATCCGTTTCAACTGACGTCTTAAACACTAATATTCTGTCGAAATAAATTAATATCTCGCATAAATATATTTTTGTATTGAAACTGGAATATTGTTATTGCTTTGGAAATATTGTTATTTGAGCATTTTAAATATGACGTAAGTTTCCCTATTTAATGTTTTGAAGAAGTAATAATTTAATTATTTCTCTTTTTAATATTGTTGCGCAAGTATATTTTTTATTATATAATTTTCTACAATTGCTCTTTTAACAAGTGATCATTTATTTATATTTTTAAATTTTTATTTCTGTTTTTGATATTCATGTGTAAATACATTTTTTAATTGAAAGGGAATATTATTATGCGTGTTATTTTACAAATTGACTAGGATGTTAAGGTTTTTATTAATATCTTGCGTTGATGAAGATATTTTCAAAATTTTATGATTTTCAGCGTCACAATAGTTATTCAGCTGTAAGTACACAACATTTTAAGTCTATAACTTATACAGTTTCTGGAAGCGGCTCTGTGACTGACAGACAGAGAAGCGGGACGAATAGGGTTTCGTGATATGAACGAAACCCTAAAAAATATATAACAATGGCAAAGAAATATTTATTTCTCCCTTTCAATATGTTATAACATAATACATGCATGTATTAATGTATTTTTATTTTGAAGAAAACGCAATAAAAAACTTATAATTTATGTTATACATGGATGTTCGTGTTATATATTCATGAATAATAATACTTCGCGCTCTAACGTTTCACATTGAAGAAATACCCTTAAAGCTGCGTCGTCGAAACAAGATGCGAGAGACAACGACCAATATGGTCGAATAATAACGGGTATAAATCCTAAAGAAAATTACTCCGTCTCAATAAAGGTGGTGTAGCTTTGGGACGTTCTATTCCAGAAGTACCTTCATTGAATGCGTTTCACATGAGCAAATTAGTCATTGAGATTTATGATATTTACTGGAATATCTCAGTACAATTATTATGTAATTAAAAATAATTGTAGAATAAATTATTAATGACTATATTCCGTATATAAAAAAATAAGCACAAAGTTTCAGAATATTATTAGTTTTAAAATTTAGAGTGTTCATCTATTGGATAAAGAAGTTATTCGTTTGTATGATGTCACAGAAATCTAAATGAATATAAAACACACATTTACAAAAGAATCATACAAAATTTCAAATGAAAGGATATATGAAAATTAAGTGAGTTTATTTATACCAAAACAGTTTTATAAAATAAACAACGAGGTTCTCTTTGTTTTGAAAATGTATTGCTTGACCGATTGTTTATAAAAAATGTTCAAGTAGATTTAATAATTGTAGAAAATGCACTCAAAAATATTAGTCGCTCATTTTCTGATTCGACCCTCTCAAGAAAGATGAGAAGAGGTACTTTTAAGTTTAAACTCAACTGCACGTAATGGTTTAAAAAATTATATGTTATTTCCAGTTTGTTTCAATCTTGACAGAAAAATTAAGTATAAAATTAAAAATTGGTTTTTTTAAACCCTTTTTTATAAGCATAGTTTACCTTGAACATCACGCCTCATTTACTGGCTGAAATTTATGTTTTTAATTCCGTTACAGTACATGAATTTGGCTTTGGTACGGAGCTCGATGACGGAAAATTCATTTTTTTTCTTACGCTTAGTAGCAAGGCGAGCTAGTGAATGTTTTTAATTATATTTTTTTCTTATTTTTCTTCTTTAAGTTGTGGCAATAAAAAAGAAAGAATGAAACATAATTTAAAATACATTTTTAGAATTTCTAAATTTACTTCTCAACGTAAAACCACTATTTAATTACTATAAAACTATTCGATGATTAAAGCTAATTATATTTTTAAAATATATTACAGTCTTTATTTTTTATTTGTATTTTCTGCTTTTTAGTGTTAAAAATATTTCGTTGTAGTAGTTTTCCAGCCGAATGTTTTATTTATTTATTTTAATTTTTTATGGTGAGATCGGTTTGACGCATAATTAAATTCATTGTTGTTGTAACTCGCATATAATTGTAACGACACTGAATATTTGACGATTTATCACCTTTTGTTATTGTTCTTGTTGGCGTGACAGAGAAAGTGCCATGGCACTTTTCTGAAAGGAGGGGTGCCAAGCCTCAAGAGTGGTTGGACTTCTACAGCTGTTCTACTAATTTTGAACCAATTCCAGATGAGAGACCTGCATCTGGATTAGCACACCCAAAGGTAACGCTTATTCTAAATTTGGAGGACATTGGAGCCACGAACAGATTTTACATGCACCAGCTCCCATTAACGTACACGGTCCCACAGCAGCAGCAGCCGAGAGAGGTAGTCAGCCTCCCAAGCACTGACCACGGTCGATGCAACCGCGATCAATGTTTCGATCACCTGTTCCCATCTATCGAAAAACACCTTAAAATGAATTCATTACTTAAAATTAATGTCTAATAATATTAAATTATAGTATTGCATTCCGAAACAGACCAGTGAACATAATATTTATAATTCTAACATATCAAGAAGTGGATAAAAAATACATTAAAAAATGCCATCTTTACATACAAAAAACAAGTTGAGTTAAATTAAAGTGTGTAAAAATGATAATAGAGCTACAAGGTAAACAAATTATGTTACGTTATGTTTTGACAGCATACTTTAAATTACAAATAAATATAAAAATTTCGAACTATACCATTTATACTATAGAACGATGAAAATTAATATATGAGTTTTAGACTATTCCGTTTTATTTTTCTATATATTTTGCACACTAATTTCATATTTCCAATTTTAATATATATATCAAAGGTAATTTATTCCATTCATTTGAAATGCATTTTTATTTCTGATTAAAAATAATATTTTTAGAACCAAGTACGATTTTTTATCAACACAATTACTTCTTTTTCTCGTTTCCAATATAAGTATAATTGCATATAACTTTTTTTAAAATTACACCGAAAGCAGTGAAAATGGCCCTTTGAAGTTTGACTAGACGTAAACGAATTTATTGTTTTGGAATGGAAGTTATGATGTGAGTGCCCATCTTATAATTGTCGAATTTAACCAACTGACCGCCGAGCAAAAAAGCAAAAAAGCAAATTTGTAATCTTGTTTTCTCTCTAATTATTTTAAAATTCTGAAAAACATATGAATTTTCAAACTTGATGTAAAAAACTTTATTACGTATATGAGTATAACTCTTGAGAGCATTACTAATTACTCAATGTTTTAAAACAGCGTTATATTTGTAGATATATATTAATTTAAACAGTGCTTCTATTGCAGTGAAACCTACAGCAAAGTAAACGGCATTGAGAAGGTTAAGAAACAAACGCAAGAAATACACATGGTGCAATAGAATAACGCAATAAATGACTTGATATACAAATTTAAGGCAACATAGGCTTAGGTTGAAAAACAATTACAAAATAAAAGAGCGTATATGAGTATAACTCTTGAGAGCATTACTAATTACTCAATGTTTTAAAACTGCGTTATATTTGTAGAAATATATTAATTTAAATAGTGCTTCTATTGCAGTGAAACCTACAGCAAAGTAAACGGCATTGAGAAGGTTAAGAAACAAACGCAAGAAATACACATGGTGCAATAGAATAAAGCAATAAATGACCTGATATACAAATTTAAGGCAACATAGGCTTAGGTTGAAAAACAATTACAAAATAAAAGAGCGTATATGAGTATAACTCTTAAGAGCATTACTAATTACTCAATGTTTTAAAACTGCGTTATATTTGTAGATATATATTAATTTAAACAGTGCTTCTATTGCAGTGAAACCTACAGCAAAGTAAACTACATTGAGAAGGTTAAGAAACAAACGCAAGAAAGACACATTGTGCAACCGAATAACGCAATAAATGACCTGATATACAAGTTTAAGGCAACATATGCTTAAGTTAAAAAACACTGGTAGAAAAAAAGTAATCAACATATTTGTGTATTAAAGAAATGATTAACAATATGAAAACGATAGACTCAACATTCAATCTAGTTTGTTTTCTTAAGCAAAACCATCAATTTTTGATATGTATAAATAATTATCATACTAGCATATGGTGCAAAGGAAGAACGTAATAAATATCCTGATATAAGAATTCAAGAAAACATAGGCTTAAACCAATGCAACAACAAAAAATTGTTAATAAATGTGTATCGTGAAGAAAGACTTAACAATGTCAAAAGGATACAAACATCTTTCAATACAGTTTGTTCGGAAAAGTAAAACAATCAAATTGTTATATGTACATATAAGTGATACTGTCACATGGTGCAAAAGAAGAACACAATAAATATCCTGATATACAAATTGAAGACAACATATATTTAGTTAAAAAACAATACAATAAAAAATATCAATTAATTTACGTATTAAAAAAAAGCATTAACAATGTCAAAAGGATAAAATAAGATTTCCGTGTAGTTTGTTTGGTTAACGAAAACCATCAATTGATGATATGTACAACGGATTATCATACTGACACGTTGTGCAAAAGACGAACGCAATAAATGCAAAAACAATACAACAATATATAATTAATAAATTTGTGTATTGAAAAAAAAAACATTAACAATGTAAAAAGTTTAGAATCAGCTTTCAATGTAGTTTGTTTGGTTAAGTAAAACCTTCAAATGTTAAGATATATAAAAGGCTATCATTATGGCTCATGATTCAAAAGAAAATGATAAATGTCCTGATATACAAATTCAAGACAACATATGTTTAGATTGAAAAACAACATAACAAGTAGAAACATCAATCAATTTGTGTATTGAAGAAGCATAAGCAATGTGAAAAGGATGGAATAGAATCATTAATATCGCATTTGTGTCAGTTCAATGTCCGAAGCAGGTGATAAAGAAAGCTTTCAATGTAGTTTGGTTTTCTTTTTTTTTTTTTTTTTTTTTTTTTTTTGGTTAAGCAAAACCATCAAATGGAGCTAACTATGTATAAATGATTATGCTACAGAAAATAATTGTAAATGATTTACACATTCCAATGTTGATTTCATAATATAAAACAGTGGTCGAAATTTAAATAAAAGTGTGTATTTACTAAACAAATTGATGCATGTAACAAGGGAACTATTTTTATTTAGACCCTTCATTTATCTTAGTTTCTAAATTAAACTAAATTTATACATTACCAATTGTTGTTACATTACCAATTTTAATTATTTTATTTTTGTATTAGCTGACGCTTTACTAACGAGATTACGACTTCGAATTAATCAGTTTTTAAAAAATTGGTAAATAGAATTAGCTGAACAATGAAATTATACAAATTAGGAAGCATCTTTTTGTAGGCATATAATTTAAAAAAAAAATTCAAATGCATTATTTTGAAAAAATAAACACATACTTAAATGTATGTGTTTAATTTACCATTGGAAATTAATGTTTACACTTTTCTAGTTTTAAACACTGATTCATAGAGAAATAACTTTTTTACGTTCGTAGAACACTTAAAAACGTATATTTGATTATATGAAAAATAGTTAAAGTACTTAATTAGTAATAATATTTTGCGAGTTTTCTGAAATACATAAAAGAATATTTTTAATATATGCAATATTCTATAATTTTTTTAACATCACATCATTAGATTTGATTAATATGTAGGACATTTACGTCATTGAATAATATATATGCTTCCTTTTAAATTCATCTTAGATATTTGTAACGAAATACAGAAGGAAAAATTCAATCGTTCATGCTAATTTTGAAAACCAAATCTAATTTGTTATTGACAATTAATTTTGATTAATGAACTTGTGACGAACTGTCTATTCTGGCTATAAATGTACTCTAGTGTTTGACTCGTGTGTGCGGACGTGATGTTTTGTACACTAACTAATGTCCTTAACTGCATTAAGATTTCTATATCCATTTAAATTCCCCAATGCCTAAAAGATCTCAATGGATTTCTAATGTCGTTTAGCAATTACGAACTTCTTTGCTGTAAAATATTAAGCATTTGCTTTGTCGGGCAGCAACGAGCTTCGCTAGTATTTAAAGGAGGCATAATTTATTGCGGATGGTTTCCGTTTAAATCTTTATACATAAGAGTACGAAATACACTAAGATATATTTTCATTTCTGGATGAATAAGCAATTATAGTCAAACTTCAAACGACATTGAATAAATCGAGTGGAATATATCCGCTGGTGAAAATAAAAATATTTTCTTAATTCAATAAAAAAAATTTTTTTTAAACTCACTGGTCCTTGAATGAGTTAGACATCGTTTTTAACAACATATTTAGGAGAGTAATTATAGAGCAATGAGTGATCTCAAAGCCACTGGGCTCGTTCAGTGTGTTAATCGGCACAGCAATCCCGTTCCCGCTGGTTGATTTCTTTTACTTGTTGAGTTTTAGTTATTTTTTTCCAGTGAAATCTTTCAAGATTGGGTATATATGTTTCCCAACAGACTTTTTTTCAAGAGCTGTGCAGCTTGCTCTGCGAGAAACGGTGGTCTAGCAACTCAGCATAAAGTTTGACGCAGACATCTTCTTACTCATTTTGTTTATTGAATGGAGAGTTTTTAATGAAAGATTTATTAACCTGTCTCGTGATTGGAGAATTGGTTTGAAATTCATATGTTATTTGAAAATCACATCCATCGCTGCAATATCCTTCTTACATTGGTTAATAAATATTTAAGTTCGTAATTGTTTAACAACTTGAGTATTTATTTACGTTATCTCAAGAAATATCAGCCGTTATAAAAATAATTTTCAGTCTAGGATTTTTTATTTATAATTTTTTTTCATAAAATAACCAAATGAAACAATTTAAAATTTTGTTGATACTGTTACTAAAAGAAAAGAAATAGTTTGTTTAATGAGATTCAGCTACTCACCAGTATATGGTAAATATTAATTAAATGAGGTAATAGCTAACTATATATTAAACTATCTATTTATCTGTATATCAAATTTTTTTCAGCTCTGCATCTACATTTAAATAACACTTTTTTTCTTAGAAATAAATATAAAAATTAAAAAATCTATAATGAAAATTAAATTTCGAAAGCACACATTCCAAAAAAATGTCTACAATTTTCAACAAATGAATATTAAGAATGTAACCTGAAATAGCTTTTATAAAGTAACATGTTTCCATTTGTTTTTAATTTTGTAAATATTTAAAATTTATACGAAACTTCAACTGTCCTGTCAAAAATGTGGTTCTAGATATTAGATTTCATAAATTATATTATTAGAACTTATTTTTGAAAGACATGCTTAAGAAAGTTTTCAAAGACATAAAAATATTATCAAACTCCGTTTAGTTCGAAAATCCGATTTAATCAAATTGTAATAAATAAAGAAATAAATATTTTGTCCAAAGTTCAAATTATACCATTTAAATGTTAATTCATTTAAAAAAGTACTTTTTTCTGTTCATTTTTATTTATCTTCCCTGCATAGTCAGAAAGAAGATCAGGAAGAAAAAAAACAAAACAATTACATGCCATGCTTGTCCGTTTGAGAAATGTGTTTCTCAAAAGACCTCCTGGAAATATGCAGGAAATATAATCCTTGAGCATATCCAATCACAGTTGAAAAGATATTCATGTACTTATTTTAAGTTAGATATTTATTATTTTTTTTACTATTGATACGCGCATTTATTTAATAATACAGAAAAAGTTCGTAACTTGAAATACCATAAAGTATAGAATGTAATACTGTTTCTAAATTTTAACGCAATAAATCTCATTTATATTTAAATTCTTCTACATACAATAAATTAGCAATTTAAACCTTATCGAATATATAAATATGTTCCAGAAAAATTAATTAAAACTTATGGTAGGATTCTATCTGACCAATGAGTTTGTATGACACTTTATCAAAACAAAATCCTATATTTAATAACGAAAAAATTATTATTAAAGTTTGGTATAATAAAGCGAATAAATAAATAGCATTTACATTCGAAATATTGATACTCAAATTCAATGAACATTTTATAAAACGAAATCAACGAAAAATATATCCAGCTTTTACACTTTTATTTTTCCACACTAAAAGTAATCTATATCGTTCTAGATATGCTGCAGCGGTATTATACGTAGAAACTATTTATTATTTAAGCACGTTTAGTTTATTACAGAAATGTAACACCTTTTAAAAATAGTTTTATATGTATTCAAAAACATAAAAATACATCTCTCAAAAGGGAACTAAAAAGCAATTATTTTGAAAAACATGTTTTCAAAAATCGTAAAGATATGTAATCGGAATTCTATGTAAAACTAGATTTTAAAGAACATTCAAACATGCTCAATCAACACACTGGTATATCTATTTTCCAATTTTATAAAGCATATTTTTTGTTTTTGAATAATGTTTCAGAGAAATAAAAACAATGGAAACAAACGGGTGTTTCTCAGAAAATCTATTAAAATGATGAAGGATTTGTCAAAGGTGTTCCAAAATGATTTTCAAATAAAGCGTTTTTCGAAATATAACGATATTCCTATTTATGAAATGTTAAATATTGAAATAATTTATATCCAGGAGAACGTAAACAAAACAGATAATCTTTAGTAAATTTCATTTCATAAAAAAAGTTTTAAATTACAATCCATGAAATATATAAAAAAAATGTAAGAACAAAATAAAAATTACATATTTTTATTAATGGGAAATTAATTTTGTACATGTATTCGAGTATTGAGGATTGTGATTTTGTTAAGTTACTTGAATATTTTCTAAACATTTAAAAAAATAAACATTATTCCCTTAATATATTTCATTTTTAAACTTTTCATTATATCCATGACAATCCTTGTTTGAGTTTCTTTTTATGCAAATATATCAAATATGTTTCTGCCAATAACTTGTAATCCATTAAACATTTGTAATGAGAAAAATAGTTGGTGAAATAAGACAGTAAAGTGTCTTATTTTTTCTGCAGGTAAAGAGTAAAGTTACGGCAACAATTTAGGATGTAATTTATTAGCAACTCCTTGCTTAATATAAAGGAGAAAGTGCTTACACCAGCAACAGTAAAAGGGTATTTCTAAACTTTCTATTTTCTTACTCCTGTTAATCATCCCGGTCACACCTGAGGAATAGGGTCGCTAATTAATTTTCTTAGAAAATAAAAGTGTTGACTTCATTCATTATCTGTTGCGAAAAGAAAGTTACATTCTTTAAAGGAAATGCATGTTAAATATAAGCTGCTGTAGACGTTGTACAGTTTTTTTTTTTTTTTTTTGTGTGCACATTTACCATAAAGTATGTGCTTTATACTTTTTTATTAAATGCGTTTCCACGCACCTTAAATTTCCATACATTTTATATATCTTAAATATACCTGAAATATACTTTTGAACTGAAGGTGACATATATCATGACGTCTACTGGTAAGGAAAACGTTGTTAGTGAAATTTGGAAATACAAGAAACCCGCCAATCATCCTGGTAAAATTGATAGTTATATAAAATAAAATTAACATTTACATGTTGACGAATATGATAAATGCAGAAGAAAACATAGCACAGCCTCATATTAAATGGAACTCTAAATTGCGCGAGGCAGATTGGTTAACATGCCCATTTTTACAAAATAAACTAATATAATTAAAATTACTTAGAAATGCCGTTTTATTTAACTAATCACTTTTGGTTGTAATTAATGGTTTTAAAGATAAACAAATGTTTATTTTGTTAATTTTTTGTGTTATTTTTATGTTATTTTTATTGCTTATTTGTTTATTTTATTGTTTATTTGTTTGCAATGTAAACTTCAATCAGTGTCTGAACATCTACCCTTGGTCTATTCATCATTTTGCAAAAGAGTGAGTTTAACATGTTCATAGTTTAAGCTCTCTGAATTGAAACCACCAACAAAACCACCAATAAAACATTTTTTTTTATTTTTTTGCTTCTTGAGCCCCATTTTTAACATGCCCTTTAGAATACAATAGTGTAAGCTATAATTTCAACTCCAATGATAAACATTTTGTAAATAGTGAGTGGCATTTTTGTCGCATAATTGTCGAGATTATTCATTGTTCCCACCGCCTTTAGTCGTGCAACAGGCGGAGCCGCGGATACTTGAAGATTGCCAGAAAACGTAGAAGCCTTTATAAAGAAAGAAGTTCTCGCCATAAAATTTATAAGAGAAATTGTATAAGAAAACACGTAAACAAATTTATGAGGATTGTTTAAATATTTTTTTCACTTTTATTAAAATTATTTTTTTTAATTAAAATTTTTATAATTTTTCTATTTTCGTACTTTTCTTCATATAGTTTTTCACTACGCAACTGGAGCCATTAGTTCACATGGCTAGCATGTATAATTTTTTTTATACCGCTAACCAGGCCCCTACCTGCCCGGCATGAATGCCTAGCTTGACGGGTTAGTACCTGGGTGCGGGGCGGAAATCGCTTGATCACAGCATACCTGACCATTGATTTGTTCACATCGCTTCTGTGCTTGTTCTTTTGTGATTTGCTACCGTTATCTTTGTTTGCCGGTTCAAGGTTTCTGTTTGACTTTGTTGAATTGACAGATTTAATAGGTCTCGTAATTTAGGACCTTGATCAGGTGACGAGACCCTCACCTGACTAGGCACCCCCAGAGGTATAAGTCACAGGTAACTTGGAGGGCTTTGCACCCACGACGGATTTTACATGCACCAGGTGCCATTAGCGTACATAGATTTACATATTTACCATGTCTGTTGGCTTGTCACTTTCATGGTGGGTTGTCGCTGTAGTGTTTATCGCCTCTTTTATGGGTTATTTCACTTCTTGTTGTATTTGTCTCTGTCAAGGTTTTTTGGCGTTTTTATAGTCTCACCCCTGTTGTGGGTTGTTTTTTGTCTATCATCCATTGGGTTTTTGTCTCTTTCATGATATATTGTTAACTCTAGCTTGTGATAGAGCTGGTTTTCCCATTTTGAATCGTGTTCTTCTTTCGAGAGTTTCACTGGTTATTATGTCACTATCGTGGGTTTTGTCACGTTGTAACTTTTGTTACTGGTGGTTGTCACATTGTAACTTTTGTTACTGGTGGTTGTCACATTGTAACTTTTGTTACTGGTGGTTGTCACATTGTAACTTTTGTTACTGGTAGTTGTCACATTACAGTATGTAATCTTGCCCCACAACTGGGAAGTCTATGGACAGCCATACATTGTTCGGCATGTTTAGGAGGTTCGTAGCGTTTAACACATGGATGACAACGGAAGCTTTGAGTTTATTCATTGCTGTCTAATCTTTTGGCGGTAACATCTGCTTACACAATTGTGAAAGAAAAATCCCAACGAGATATGAAGAAAATGACGTAAAAATTTTGCTAAGATTCAGTATTTGAAATTTATTTTCGGTCTAATCGTGATTTGAACAATGTGCGACTTGCTAATTAGCTAACCATGAACATTTTATCTAATTTCTTTTATCTATAAAAACACTATTTTCAGGAAATTCATAGAATATAGATCATCATCTGTCCATGTATGTCATCATAATTGTGGAAAAATGCTCACTTTCCCAATTATGTTTAATATATTATTAAATTTATACCAGCGACATTGTGCTAGCATCACAGATAAAATTGATTTTGTATTTCTAATAACATTTACATTTTTATGGATATGATAAATGCAGAAAAAAACATAGCACAGCCTCATATTAAATGAAACTCTAAATTGCTTTAGGCAGATTGGTTAACATAATTGATTTTGTATTGCTAATAAGTTCATTAAAAAAGTAAAGATAAATAACCCCATCTACTCAAACATACACCCTTACATGATCTGACACACGCACACTCACAAAAATATAATCTACAAATAAAATATATTTTACATTTCTTCTAAGAAAATTTACTCTTAGTTTAAAACTGAATATTATTGTACTATATACTTCCTTATTATTACGCATATTTGTCTGAAATATAAATTTTTTATACTCGTTCCGTTCAATCCCTGAAAATTATTTTGTTCTAATGCCGTTTTGTATGACAAAATTGTTTTTTCAAACCATATAAATGAAGTTACAAGATAAATGTAATAATCAGCCTTTAAACATGTCCTTGATTGTGTTTTATTTTCCATTAATTAATTAAATACTACTCTTGGATGCCTTCAGTAAGTGTTTTCTCTAACATTATTTATGGAGAAAATTGCACAATCATATATATGTACGTAGTAACCAAATTATGTAAGAGTTCATATATGCATAATTAATATTAGGTTAAAACTGAAATATTAAGAAGCCTTATATTTTGATTACTGTTTAAACGTTGGAAACAAAAGCAATTATAGTAAGTCGGTTTAGACTGTTTCTGTAAACTTAATACAAGATATTAAATCGCAAGAGACAAGTTAAATCCTGCTTAAAATTTTAAGCACTGTGTTATGAATGTGTTTTATAGTCACTGATTTCTGTATTTTGATTATTCTAAATAACATTTAATTGCATAATATTGTCTTATTAAAATGTAATGAGCCCTTTTAACATATAACCATCTTTTTAGAAATTTAATGATAATTCGTCGTAAACTTGAATTTCATTTATATGATCTAGAGATGTATGTATTTCAGTTTAAATTTTACGTAGGTGAAAAGGAAATGAAAATTTAAATGCTCTTAACTTCTTGAAAACGTAATTTTGAATTTCAGTTATCAACTTAAATTTAATTAAAAGCAAAATAGAAAACATTGCGCAGTAAAAAAATAATACTTGTTTTCTATGTATGAATATCTAAAAAAGAACAAACTATAATATTTCATAAGAATATATTTTACACTCAGCAGATCCCATTGCACTGCAATATTTTATATTTTAATTTAATTTGAATATTTTGACAAAAGCTTTTTTGAAGAATTTATGTTCCGCAAAACACAAATCTTAAATTAAAATAGCTTCTTAAATTTCACATAAAAAGTTTAAATTAAAAAAAATATATTTCATATTATAATGTTTGTCTGTTCAAATCTCCACCTTATGATTGCATGTCTATCGTTCAAATATTTATTTAATGCCTTTTATTTATTTTAAAGAAATTTTACAGAGTAATAAAGCTTTAAATGATAATTATTTTAATTATATTTTTAAAAAATTCTATGAAAAAGAAAGAATGAAACGTTGATACAAGCAGTTATGGTATTTTATTTTGTAAAATAAAAGCAACTAAATTTTTCTATATATCACATTTTTTCGAGAGATGAACAACTATTTCAGAAACAAGTTCAGTAAAAATTTACCCAAAACTTGCCAAAATAATAAGGAGACAAAAAAATGAGAGAATCACAAATTGTATACAACTCTAAGTAATAAAAAAAAGTTAGATATCATGCTTTTATAATCGAACAAGAAGTGTCTTACTCATTTTTAATTTTTAATTTATATATTTATTTATTTAAATATGAAATATTATATATTTCAATGTTCAGAATTATAAGGACATTGCTTATAAGCACGAATTGGTATTTTTTTTAATAAGAAATATATTCACATTTATTTTGGAGAGACTCATATACACAATCCAATATGCTTGTAACAATTTTCGATAATTATGATATGAATCTGTTTTCAAATGGATTTTAAATATCTTCTTCAATGTCAGTAATGTGTGAATGTTGCTTGCCATCTACAGACAAAAAGTTACCATTGAACTCCATTCATTTTTTATAATGCTCATATACTGCGATTGAGATGGTTAATCATATAAGAAATTACTGATATCATTAAATTCCCTTTTTCGTAGCTTTTGCAGTACAACACAGTACATTACATTATTAAAAATGAATGTTTACACTACTAAAAGAAACCCTATACCAAACATTGTAAATACAAGTAACAGTTTGAAGATAATTTTCATATAAATAATAACATGATTGAGCTAACTTGAACAGACACTGGACCCCAAACAATGACTGATCATTCATTATTTTTACTTCTGAGTGAAATGTTTCTCTCATCTACAAATCATGCCAGTATTAGCATATAACTTCAGACTGATGAAAGTTGATTCATTCTTGATGTAACTAAAGTTGTACATTAATACTGGTACTATTTGTTGCGGAATAGAAACGTCGCACGGTGGAAGATTTATCGATGCTAGCTGGGCAAAATTGTTTTCCAATTTATTTCTCTTGAACTCTATTTTTTATTTAAATAAATGATATATTAAACTCATTCAAACAACATTTATTACGTTTTAAATCAAAGTTTCTTCGGAGATGGTTATTTTGAATTGGAAAATGATTCATTTGAGACATTAAAACTCAAATATGAATCATGCCAGTATTAGCATATAACTTCAGATTGATGAAAGTTGATTCATTCTTGATGTAACTAAAGTTGTACATTAATACTGGTACTATTTGTTGCGGAATAGAAACGTCGCACGGTGGAAGATTTATCGATGCTAGCTGGGCAAAATTGTTTTCCAATTTATTTCTCTTGAACTCTATTTTTTATTTAAATAAATGATATATTAAACTCATTCAAACAACATTTATTACGTTTTAAATCAAAGTTTCTTCGGAGATGGTTATTTTGAATTGGAAAATGATTAATTTGAGACATTAAAACTGAAATATGTATTTGATACATTTTATCTATCATTCATTTAGGTAAAACACATTTAAAGCGTCAAGACAGTTAATAAATTAGTTAATCTAATTACTTAATAGGTACGTATTGATAATCTTAATGATAATTTGTTAACAGAATGGGACTAAAAGTGATAAAATTATTTTTCTATTATAATACTACAAATCATTAAAAAAAATATTTTTTCTAATAATCTATTAGAAATTCAGATACAAGACAAACATTCGACAGCTTAAATGAAAATTGCTTAGAAATTAAATTCAACACTTCATCATCTGAAAGTTCTTCATTCTGGATCTCAGAATATAGAGCCTTTTCTTCTACCTTGAAAAAATAATAACGTAATGACTGTCTTTAGAAAAAAAGAGTTGTTTTTATTTTTATTTTGTAATTTTATTAGTTAGGAAAGTATTTGAAATCAACAATATTATATAAAAGAATTTCCTGGTTAGATGATTTTCTCAAGAACTTTCTTGTATAATTAAGTCAACAGGCACAGAAATGTTTATTCGTTACCTCAGCAGTTTATATATATATATATATATGAATGTATGTAATTGTATACTTATCTCTACATAACAGAACATTATGTAAATAGTGGGAGTCATAAGACCACAATGGAGAAAGTTCTAAATTATGTTCCAAAAGATAATTTCGAGAATTTACTGGGCCAATTTCAATACCACTCGAAATTTGCTGGTATGTATTATATTTTATATGAATCTGTCATGAGATCGACATACATTTGACAACTTTCGGTCAAATTGGGCCATACGTTCACTGTAAAAAATGACCAATGTTTCTTATTTTATGGAAATAAACGAACGAAAATATAATATAATCATCTGAGTTATCCGAAATTCCGAATAGCGTGTTCCATTGTCTTTTGAATCCCCAGAAACCAATACATTTCCAAAATTTAAAGAATTATTTATAAAAACAAAGTATTTTTCGCTGTCCGTATTTTTCAGAAACGTTTCCGAAGGGTTTTTATAGTGTATTAATTAGTGTCCTCAGCCAGGAATACCTGTTTTTCGAATGTCATCCATTCTCAATTAAGTGTTTTCAGCCGCATAAGTTAATTTATACGTGAAAGAATAAAGAAATAATCTTAATTTTAATGTTATTGTTAATGTTGTTAATTTTGCATGTTTGTCTGTTAAACATATGTTTTGAGCATGAAAATGTTTACTTGAGAATTGATAGCATTCGACAAACAGGTATTCCAGGCTGAGGACACTAATTAATACACTACAAAAACACGGAAACTTTTCTGAAAAATACGGGCAGTGAAAAATACTTTGTTTTTATAAATAATTCTTTAAATTTTAGAAATGTATTGGTTTCTGGGAATTCAAAAGACAATGGAACACGCTATTCGGAATTTCGGATAACTCAGAAGATTATATTATATTTTCGTTCGTGGATATAGTATATTTTCATAAATTAAGAAACATTGGTCATTTTTTACAGTGTTTAAACTTTTGCGCTTGCAACACTTCATATGTTCTTCATTGTAATTTTTATGCATAAACAAAACCTTTTCAACCGAATTCACCTTTTCGGAGCTTGTTGCTGCTGTATAATGGTTCAAAAGTTTATTTGTGTGATTGATTTAAATCCTGGTGACTTTGATAAACAAAAATGGTACTTAAACTAAAATTTCAAAAAATATTAATTTAGACTTAATAAGGTAAAAACAATTATAAAACCTAGAGATGCAGATAAATGCAGACAAACTAAAAATTATCGAAAAGGTAATAATCTAAACTATTTAATGGTATCCAAAATTAGCTTTTTCTTGCTTTTTAATATAACTTTTTCTATTTTAAAAATGACAATTTTTTAAAGAAAAATAGTTTTTGCGACATTAAATATGAATTAACAATTGATCTGTTGAAAATTTAGGCACATAAATCCGATAAAACAAAGCCCATATTTAGTTCGTAAGCGTCCATAATATAGCACTATTTTGTATTCTACTTGAAATAAGAGATTAAACAACTATACCCAAAAAACGTGATTCATTCATAAAATAGGAAACACCATTTTTAGACTACTCTATGGACCATACAATTATATTTATATCAAAACCATTCGCAGGGTAAAACACACCAACTATTAAGCAATATCAGGTAAAAAATAAATTATGCTGGGAAAGTTTTTTTTTAAATTGACTTTTGGCCAGCTAGAATCAGTAAATCTCCCACCGTACGTCGCTTTGAGCAGTCAAAAATAATTATGATAAGTTCTTGTTTGGAGGTGGTGTTGTGTCACTTTAAGATAAGTAACCAATTAATACCTTTCAAAAGCAAATAATACAAAAGAGTACACCAGCATTTTAGTCCTAAAATGAGGAAATTTTTAATTTTCTGAAAAAAAATATGTGTGCGTGTGTGTTTGTGTGTGTGTGGGCGTGCGTGTGTTTTTTTCGACAGGAATAAAAAAATAAAAATTTTTTAATCACAAATTTTATTAACTATTCTTAGAAAATTTTACGATGTGAAGAATGATTTCACTACGAAATGACCTGTTTAAATACTATAATAAAATATAGCTGATATATAATATAAAATATATAAAATATATAAAATATAGCTAATACACTATATTAATAATATAGCTGAATTAAATACGATATATTGCCCTTTTAAATTTTTAAGATATCTGTTATTATTTTTCATTATTATTTAAATATATTCGTGCCGAAATGAAATTTTACTTCGTGACTTATAAATGTTTTTGTAAATCAACTTTTTAAAAGTAAATAATATATATATATATATATATATATATATATATATATATATATATATATATATATATATATATATATATATATATATATATATATATATATATATATATATATATATATATATATATATATATATATATATATATATATATATATATATATATATATATATATATATATATATATATATATATATATATATATATATATATATATATATATATATATATATATATATATATATATATATATATATATATATATATATATATATATATATATATATATATATATATATATATATATATATTACTAAGTTACTTGTATAAAAAAAATGTAGTGACGTTTAAAATGAAAGAGACACATTACACTGTAACATTTAGTATATTTATATCCTTAACTGCATGCTGCAAAAAAATTAGATGCATAAATTTAGAAGTTGAAAAAATATAGCACCACGGAGAATAAATCCCCATTGTTTTTCTACGAAACATCACTTTAAAATTGACAGAGACATGGAAAATAAAGGAATTCAGAGTGACACATTGGAAAAATAATGTGAAAGAAAAAATAGGTGTATAAATTTCAGTAAATGGAGTAAATTTGAGCATTTGTTATTGCAGATTTGGTTAGATGCCAAGGAAAAAAAAACATAAGATTTAGAACAAGAAAAAAATCGTAAGATCTAGAACAAGGAAAAAAAATAAAGGTTGTTAAATAAATCGAGATGGGACCGTATTTTAGATTTTTTGTGTCTAAAGTCAGAGGTCCTATGAAAAATAAAGCATTAAAATACTTTTACATACAAAACATTCTTTTTCCTAGGTTTAAATGACTGAAATAGAATATCGCGTACATGGACACTTCATAAAAATACTGTTTGTGGTATAAAAATACATAATGAAACGTATATTCAAATGAATTTTTCCTGTACTTGATTGAGTCTTTTTCATTTCCAATATGCTTACGACTTCCAATGCTAACAATAAAATCTATATGATTATTATTTTATACTTAAAAAATATTTTTTTACATATTGTAGAAAAATAGCTATAAATTCGAAATTGTTAAAAAGTTATAGTAATATTTAAAATTAAATAAATTTTAAAAGCTTTATTGCAGAATGTTGCAGTAAAAATATATACATTGCAAAGTTATCTGTAAGAAATATAACTATATTTTTGTTTTTTCTAGAAAATAATAACTCTTTTTTAATTTATAAAAAGTATAAAAAATTTTGTATAGAACGTTCGCATTAATTTTACTGACTTCAAATATTGAATTTAAAAGACGAAATATGTTTGAACGAGCAGGAAAGACCGAGCTAAGCTCGGTCAAAATTAGATTTGAGTTCAAATATCATGACCCCTGAACAAAATGACCCACTAATTGAATTTTCTCAAACATGTGACCTAGCCTAATAGTCTTCTCGTTCCCTAAATTTCCCTAAACGTGTAGGATGCTAAATTTATTTCAAATCCTCTGAACCGTTTTTAAGATAAAATACCTTGACCCATAATGACCCATGATCAAAATGACCCACTAATTGAATTTTCTCGAACATGTGACCTATCCAAACAGTCGTCTCGCGTCCAAAAACCATAGATGCAAAATTTAGTGTAAATAGTGTGAGCCGTTTTTAAGATAAAATAGCTTGACCCATAATGACCCATGACCAAAATGACCCACTAATTGAATTTTCTTGAACATGTGACCTAGCCCAACAGTCTTCGCCTGCCCGAAAACCATAGGATGCAAAATTTAGTGTAGATAGTCTGAGCCATTTTCAAGATAAAATAGCTTGATCCATAATGACTCATGACCAAAATGATCCACTAATTGAATTTTCTTTCACCTAGCCCAACTGTCTTCTCGTGCCCAAAAACCATACGATGCAAAATTTTGTGTAAATAGTCTGAGCCGCTTTTTAGATAAATTAGCTTGACCCACAATGACCCAGAAATGACCCACTAATCGAATTTTCTTGGACATGTGACCTAGCCCAATGATTTTCTCGTACCCGAAACTCGTAGGATACAAAATTTTATCAAAATCGTTAGAGCCGTTATTTAGATAAAATTAATTTGACCCACGTTGACCCAAAAATGCCCCACTAATCAAAAGTTCTCGAACATGTGACCCAGCCCAATAGTCTTTTCGTGCCCGAAAATTGTCGGATACAAAATTTCGTCAAAATCGTGTGAACCGTTTTTCAGATACAATTAGCTTGACCATGACCCAAAATGACCCACTAATCGAATTTTCTTGAACATGTGATCTAGCCCAATAGTTTTCTGGTGCCCTAAAAACGGTAGGATACAAAATTTAGTAAAAATCATTAGAGCCGTTTTTAAGATAAAATTTGCATATATATATATATATATATATATATATATATATATATATATAACCACACACAAGATTTGCTCGTAATAGAGTATATGATGAAACATAGGATGTGATATCAGAAATAATAAAACATTCCTATTAACTATATTTAATTTAAGATTATACGTATAAGTGAACTAAATAAAATATTTTATATATAAATGTAAAAACAAAAACAGGAATAACAAGAAAGAAAAAGCATGCGTCAAGCATAGATTATGTAACACTTTCCAACGCTTCCAAAATAATTTTACAAATCATACCGTTTAATAAGCTAAAAGATAACATCTAAGTAAACAATTTGGAAAACGCATAACATATTTAAAAACATAATTTCAGGAATTTCCAACATATACAATATTCGGAAAAATATCCGAATACTTTTATTCAGCCCTGTATAGGATTTGTAGATTTGTATATATACTACATAGATCGCTAAATTTTAGTTCAGTTAGGAAACGCGTAGCACAGTTTAAAATTCTCCGTCTGGAGTTTCTGTCAATAAACGGAAATGTGTCCGCGAACTTTTGTGCTTCCCTGTATAGGATCTACAGAATTTATACGCGCCACGTAATAGGCAAAAAGCAAGTTAAAATTAAAATCGCGTTCAGTAACTTAAAACGCACTTTCAGGAATTATTTGCTATACACACAATATTCTGTAGTAAGCCTCTTGTAATGCACCTTAGTGATATATATAAATTTCAATGCGATTAAAATAGTGAAATATTATTTAAATAAACCGCAGACGATTTTTCTCCATAGACGTAATGTGACGGAATTCTTTTGACTGTCCCTGTAAAGTAAATATAAGTGCTATGCACACCCAATTTCATATTAAGCCTCTTGTAATGCACCTTAGTGATATATATAAATTTCAATGCGTTTAAAATTGTGAAACATTATTTAAATAAACCGCAAATGATTTTTCCCCATAGACCGCAATGTAACGGAATTCTTTTGAGTGTCCCTGTAAAAAAATATAAGTGCTACACACTTACGTTAAAATAGGGAACATGCTATAGATAACGACAATAACATATAAAAATTGCAGAACAATCCGAGCATATTTACGGGAGTTAGAGCATGGACAGACGGCCAAACGGCAGACGGCAGACGGCCATACGGCCAGGAAAAACAAAGTCACAAAATTTTTTCAATTAGGTTGGAAAGTGTTAAAAATGGGAGTATGTTAAACAAAAATCGTAAATAAAAATTTTGAAACGTGCAACAAAAACATTCATGCTATTGGATTGTTATTAATTTCTGTAGAATTTAGAACTTATAAATATTGCATTAGGATAAAGATTTCTTTGCACCATAAAATAAAACATACCGCACAACTCCGCATAGATTCTTCAGTTGGTAATAAATATGATTGTAAATTAGCTAAGTATGATGTATTATAAATATATTCACACATATGGTCTGTAAGGCAATGGAATGCGCCAAAAAAAGGCATTTATGAAAGTAGATGTAAAACGTGGACTTTTTAGAATAAAATAAAACATAATTAAATTTCAATTTAAATATAATTTGGATTATTTAAATTATTTTAAATAATAATTAAATTTGATAATAATTTATAATGCGTAGTAAAACGAATTAATCGAATAAATTAGTAAAACGAATAAATTCGGTATGCTTAATGAAAATTAATATTTTTATTATTTAAAATATGTACCGTTATCTGTTTTACTGTAAATAATTTTAAATGATTTTTTTTTAAATAACAGTATTTCTTCCTTTAACAAAGTTATGTTTTAACACTTCCAACATAGTTGAAAAGTGTTTTTGAATTCAGCTTGTCTGTCCGTCTGTCTGTGCTCTAGCTCGCGTAAATATACTTGGAAAGCCATGCAATTGATATATGATATTGAGGTTTACAATGACATATTTAGTATTGAAAATGAAGTATGTGACACTTTTACTTCGTTTTCATGGGTATTCAAAAGAATTCTGTTATATTATGGTCTACGAGGAAAAATCCTTTTCTAGTGTATTTCAATGATGTTGCATTATTTCAAATATATTAAAATTGATATACATCACTAAATTGCAGTACAAGATGCTTACTGTCGAAAATGGTACGTATAGTACTTATAGTTAGTTTACAGGGGTGTTCAAAGGAAATCCGTTATATTATGGTCTATGGGGAAAAATTGTTTGCTGGGCATTTTAATCATTTAACACTTTTACAAACATATTGAAAATGATATCAATGAATATTGTAGAATATGGAGTATAAAGCATCTATCATTCATTTACAGAGCCACAATAAATTATTTGGTTTCACAATGGTGAAAAACTTTTTGCAGACTATTTTATATAGGTTACACTATTTCAAATTATAATGAAATTTATATACATTGCGTGATGTTTGCTACAATATACTTGCTGATATGATGTGCATAAAATTTATTGTACATTTAACAAAAGATTTCGGATAGAGTACTGTATCCAAAGTACTGTCTATAAGCAATAATTGCTGGAAGTGCGCTATTAGTTAAGTATCCGTTTTTAAATTTAACATTTTTTTTCATTCTATGTGGTGTGTATAAATGCTACTGATCATATACAGGGTTAAACAAAATGATTCGTAAGCATTAGTGTGCATCAGCGTAAATTGCTTAAAATGATTTTTAAACGAGTTATGCATTTTGATCGTGAACTACATTTAGTTTACTAAGAGATATTTGTAGAATATAAAAAAATCATATACAGGTCCACGCAAAGAACTGGATACATTACCACCTATGTATGATAATTTGTGGAAGTGTGATTTCAGTAATTCCCAGCATGTTTTTGCTTGAATGAAACTTTAGCTTAATATGCGGAGTTTATAAAAAACTTAAGGTAGTATACAAAGCTATTCAAATATGTTTCCGTTTATTGGCAGAAACTGCTGGAAGTAAATTTTCAGCTGTATTACGTATTTTCTTAGTAAACTAAATTATAGCATACTAATATAGAGTACATAAAACCCTATAGAACTTATACACGTCTGCACAAAAGAATCGGAATATTTTTCTTGCTGTGGAAGGCAATTTCGGAAGTATGGTTTTCAAGTGAATTACCGTAAATTTGGGCTACTTTGACATACCGGGAAAACTTTGTCACCGCGTTGGTAGACAGATTTTTTTTAATATGTTTATTCCTGTGATTAATTCTCGCTTTTCTTACAGGTCTTAGGCAGTAAATGAAAAATGAGGTCCTACGAAAAAACACCAGGGGCCCGGCATTATCGCAATTACACTGAATAGAATGTGGCAAACGGAGAGGCAGCTGTCAATAATGACATGAATAAAATACTAACTGCCGCAACATTTTAAATACCATGTACTACTCTTGTCAATAAGAGTCTTGAAAGACACACCAAGTCCCACCGTCCGGCAAACCTTACTCATGAAGAAAAGCAGTTGGTTTTCCAGACTTTGGCAGTCGTGGCTGATCCATTATAGCTTGTTTGCATCGTTTTGTTCTTTTCTATTTCACAATGTTTGTTTAGGTGATAAAAGGAGGTTTATTTATTTAGTTATATTTGTCTTAATAATTACTGGTTTACGTAAAAAAAAATAACACATTGGAAAATCATATTTTTCGCAATAAATCGTAAAATAGAATAGTTCAAATATCCCTATGTGGTCTGAGAGGTGTACTGTTTTTTTACGTCGATATCTCAGGTAACTTTGTCATAAATCAGCTATTTAAAGCATATTTGAAGTTAGGTGACAAATTTACTCCCGGGGTTAATGTGTCACACCATTTTTTTTTACAATACTTCTCGTATACAATTGAATCCGCTTTGATGTTGAAGGGAATCGTTAGGTCGATACGCCTGTGTTTGTTTTAGACACGAATTCGAACAAAAAAAATTATATACAAAAATATGTCTGAATAGTGACAACGTAATCATGGTTTTGTTAGGTATTTTCTAAAATGTATTCATAGGTATCGTATTTATTTTATTAAACAGCGATGTTTTGTTAAATTATTCTAAAATGTTGGAAAGTGTTTTCTAAACTATGCTTGGCGGATGATTTTCCTTTCTTGTTTTTCTCTTAATTCAATTTCTTTAATATCTCATTTATTCAATGTAAAAAATAAAACAATAGACTATGAATCCTTTGGTATAAGCCAAACAAATCTTAACAATAATATTTAATGATATAAGGAAAAAATATATTAAATTTGCAGATTACCATGAAACTTTTTTCCGGAAACTCTTATCGAATTGCCCAGTAACTTTTCATTCAATGTTCAAAATAAAAAGAAAACTTATTGAACGGTTCAATAAATCATTATATTCAGTTTTCTTCCTTTGAATATAACGGTAGGATAATTATTTAATTACAAATATTTTGTATGTCTGACTAAACAATTGATAAAATAATATTTAACGTTAATCGTCTAACATCATATAAAGCAAACAAAATTATATTTCTTAGACACTTCAAATAATTAAATAAGCATTAAATATCCATTTTTCCACTTTTTGGACATTTTTTTAATGTTTACCAAATATTTAAAAAGTTAACAATTAGATTGTTAATCAGAAGGAACCATTCAAAATGACTCCAATCATAATGGAATCAACCAATGTTCATTTCTCAATAAAATTTTTCATAAACAAGTTTCTGTAGGGAAGTCCTATACAAATTTAAAAAAAATTATATAACGCTTTTGATAATTAATGATAATATTCTGGTAATTTATTGCCTTCTAATTTCACAAATATTGTAAACAAGATAAATCGTATTTCATTTTTTAAACACCATGCATAATGAATTTCTTGGCATTTTCTCTCCAAATTTATAATTCACCTTCAAAGAATATTTATTTAAAACTCATACATGCATTCCTTAAATGTCTGTTTTAGTTTTTGTCCTAAATTACTGTAAATATTTATCTTCTTCTATTTATTTATTCTAGAGAAATCTTAACATGAAAAGGTATGTTCCACATTAGCATCCTTAAAATATATCGTAATGTTTATATGCACCATGTAGGGAAAAGATTCTCTACATAACTTTACATAACTTTAAAAACAACTTTTAATACATCTATACAACCAGCGTTCAGAAAAGAAGCGCATTTCTACTTTAAAAGGCCAGCGAACGAAATCACCAGTGACTACTCTGAGTTAGTGAGGTTGTCTAATCAGCAAGCGTCTCAATTCCTCCACTCTTACGTGGTGTTCATGGGACCAACGAAAGGAAGATGATTTTTCTCCCCACTTTTCTTCAACCGGATTGGCAACAAGGTTCGTAGCTTCAAATTTGCAAGCAAGGTTACGGCCAGGGAGATAGAGAGAAGGAGAACAATGATAATGTTTCTACTTACGGAACTAAAAGCGGTACCTTGTATGGCGGCGTTACTGTTTTTTTGGGCCTTTGGGGAGTGTAGCGCCCTCTATTTCCGGTCAACTCTTTACCATGCTCGAAACCAAAATGCAGGAAGCGCAGATGACAATTTGTCATGTTTGACAGGTCACATGACCGGCCTTTGGGAGCACCAGCACCACGAACTGGGTACTAATTACCGGTCCATGTTCTGATCTTGAAAGTCTATCTTCACTGTTCTTCTTCTTATTTCTATCTCCATGGTTACGGCTAAGCAACATTCGTGTTTTCGAGATGCTTACCAAACCCGGTCTGTTTGGTATTGACTTAAAAAGTTTATCTGCTGGTGAATTCTTTAAAAATCAAGAAGTAATATAAAAAGGATGATGCCTCATCTGATTGCTAAATTTTCCTGAACTGTTAAATTACACAAACCAACTTTTCTGCAGTGTTCTCTAGTATGATGAAAGTTTATGCTTTTCTCTTTTCTTTCACGTGTATTCTGAGTAAAGACAGAAAACGCTTCTCATTTATCCAGCTTGATGACAGGATAAATTTTTAAAGATAACTGTGTGTGATCTTCTTTCGCATGATGAACATATACATTGTAGCTCTTTGGTAAATTCCACAATTATTTGGTGTGTAACAAGTGCTTTGAGATGAGTCATTGCAACACAAGTATTCTCTTCAGCCTTCCGACATCATAGTTTTGTGATCTGTAACAAAAATACACTAAGAGGTGTATAGTCCTATTTCAGTGGTATAAATAAAATATGTTAGTGCGAAAATAAGTTAACTCAGTGCAAAGATGTTTTAGGATATTCAAAGAGAAAATGAAAGTTCATTCATCTTAGGCGAAGAAAATAATGGTGCAATTTTTTTCACCACGTGATAAATAATTAGGCCTATAAATTTGAGAAGTGCTACGTTAGCCACAAATAAAATCATGATTAAACAACAGCGGCCATACAACGATTTCTATATACATATGTGTCTATAAATAATCGAGAATTAATTAATTGTTGTTATGTATTTAATAATTTTTCTGCATATAAATTTTTCCTTGCATTTTATTTCTTCCTAATAAATAATCAAGTAAAAGTACATGTTTAATAACGGTTCAGTGTTATCATTTCAGTGTTTACCAATTTATTCATTTTGTAAATTAATTTGAGTTTATGCAGATTTATTTTTATTATTCAACGCTAATGCCACTATTTATATCTTTAAAATGTTTATTGTATGAAACTTCTTTACATTAATTCAAAACACAACGCTTATAAAATCTGACCATTAATTACCAACTATACTTTCTTATTTCAAATTCTGAAAATTAACATTATAGTGTTAATTGATGGTAAGTTTCATTAATAACAATATAAGTTTACATTCCTAGACACCACATCGAATTTAATACATATACAAGAAATGTATATATATATATATATATATATATATATATATATATATATATATATATATATTATATATATAAATATTTTGCAAATTTATCTAAAGCATTAAAACTTACAAAATAAAAACAAAATGTAAACAGTCAATGAATTTAAATCATGTGTCTAAGGATTTAAATTTATCTCACAAAAGATTTTGCCTAAAAGTATTCGGAAATTCATCTTTGTGTTTGTTGATGCATCTTCCGTTTCATTGAAATTATCAAATGTACAGAGGGAAACCTTATCTTGTAAATGAAGGCTATACAATATATTTACATATCATTAATTTTTAATGTTTCACGATATTATAAAGTAAATATTCGGTAAGTAATACAATTTTATAAGTTTTTTTTTTCTAAAATTCTATTAAAGTGTCATTAATTTCTTCGGTCCCTGGGTCCCCATAAGGAGACCCCTGTTCTTTTCCTTATAAAAATTAAAATATCAGGTTTTCTTTTTACATTTTCACATCACTTCTTAATAGTTGAATGTTTTTTTTGCGTTCAAAGCAAACGAATAAATGGCAGAATCGAAGCTTATCCCCTCATAAAATAAATGTTATTTTCATCTGAGTTTGCAAAATGCCTTCAAGACAGTGTGGCCAAGAAAGTGAGAAAATTTGTATAAGTATTTAACTTAAATATTTCTAAAAAGAAATAAATAAATAAATAAAATAAAAATAAATGAGGATTTGTAGATTATTTACTTGTTTGAAACTCTTAAATTTGTAATTTCCTTAATTTAAGCTAATGGTTATTAAATTTATATTTTAAGGTGGTTTGTAGTTTTTTATCCATATTTTTAAACCTAAATTACTAGGTGCCTAAAGAATCAATTTCAGAAAATATATTTTTTCTGTCATTTACGATGTCATTTCATTTCGGAAAAAACCAATGAATAAGTATTTTTATTATTATTTTAGCTTCGGATATGAAGAAGTTAAGCACAGGGTAATATTTTAAATTCTCAATTCTGACTTGCTTCTGAATATGCAATATAAAGCATCATAAGATGCTTTAAAAAAATAAATGACAAAATTCAATGAAAAATAAATAAGTAGACAAATAAATTACTATCACAAACAAATGTCGGTCTTCCTGTCGGGTTGTTAGTTTTCTTTAAATATAATTCGCGAACTACTCAACTACCGCAACACTCTAATGCAGATATTTGTAAATTTTATAGTCGGTTCAAGTAAATACTTTCTTTTTGACCTGCACGCGCACGCATCATTACATAATAGAATTAATACCCGGACTGCAGATGTTTTGAGATTTTACATTTTCCATTGATAAGTTTTTATACTACAACGGTTTGTGGGGAATGACTTGTACAGTACATTATGGGTGTGGGAAAAAATCGAAATAATTATTTCCGATTCATTGGATAAATGGCAGAATCCGATGGTATTTGTAAGAAAGGTAAAAAAAAAATTTTTTTGGAAATTAGATAGTAACTTCCGATCTCGCATACCGCCGAAAATTTCCCAATATTAATTAATTTCAAGTTTATTTCGTATTCAAAAGAAAAATAATTCCAGTAATATTTTCCTACGCTATAGCGTGGAAACGTTCCCTATGGTATAGACAAAGATGGCAAAGAAAAGTATTTTTGACATCGGATTATATCCTGAGATTTTGCATATACCTTAAACTTAGTTTCAAATATGGCCATGGTTTTTGTACTATTCTTCAAAAAAACCCTCTAATATCTATTATTACATTCTTCTATTTTTACAAGAAGAAAGTATTAGATTCATGAAAAATTTCGACTTCCGATGTTCGACGGATTTGAACACGAGTTGACATTTTTTGTTAGAAATATTTGTCTGTGGGTGTGTTTTCGTTTACTCTTTCTGTCTCTGTGTCTGTGTGTCACAAAAGATTGTGGGCACTGTATCTCAATCACTAATGCTCGGAATTTAATAAAACATTAAATTCCGTGAGACCTTCATATAAATTCGTGCTGATTAGTTTTTTGTGTAAATAGCCCAACAGGAGGTGTGCTGCATACTGTGCTATATTGTTCACGATCTACGCAATAGCTTTATTTCAACAGCTAATGCACGGATTTTCATCAAGCTTCAGACTGTCTTATACGTTTAGATAAGATGTTTTTGATTAGGCTTTGGTGTAAATAGCCCAAATGGTGGCGCTGTTATGCTTATTTTTTCAGTATTTACACGGTTTTAGCGATAGTCATATCTCGAGATTTCATCAAACTTATATCAGGGTTCGTACGGTTCCTGGAATTTTGCCACCAAGAAATTCTTCGGTACCAGTACTTTCTTACAGAAAATATCTCCTTAAAAGAAGAAGAAGTTTCACGAGTTTAACATATATTTCTTTTTCTATAAAGGAAATACTGGTGAAACTCCTGGAAAATTCTGTGATCCGTACAAGCCCTGTTATATTCTGTAAGAGCCTGACATAGGTTGGTGTTCATTAGTTTTTCCTTTAATTCATATAACAGGTGGCGCTTCTATGATACATTTTACTAATCTAAAACGCATAATTAAAAATAGAAATTACGGTTTTTGAAGTATTAACAAGTATGAGAAAGAAGAAAGTTTTGGGATTGACACATCCGACTAGAATGTACATTTTGTACCACTTTCAAAAATGAACTCTAATATATATTATTCATTTGGATCTCTGTTATGATGTTTGAAGTATTAAGAAGGTCTTGGAGTTATTATAGTATATATAAACTTCCGTGATGATTCAATATTTACTTTTATATAGCTTTCAACGAATTACTTGGATACGGTAGTTCATCGTTTACTCAAACACTACCGAAAATATGCGAGTCCAACGCTTGTATCGAGCTAGAAAAAAAAGCTCCCGATGCACTGATACGAATACTTACTCGATGTCAAATTGCATTCAGCATGGTGCCCTTCCTGAATATAAACGAGTTTTCAATAGAAAACTTGAAGTTTTGGGTGATGGTAATAATACCTATAATGGCTAAACAAATGACGTGATTCGATAAATTTAAGTCTATGTTGGACACTCAATGCAATGAGACATCTGTGTGCTCTGTTTCATAGAGGCCGCCACCTGATTAAGCACGTAGATAGATCAAATACGAAATCTATATCCTTTTGATGACTAATTGTACATCAGCTCATGAGATGTGATACACTGCGACAGGTACCCTTTGAAACAATCGGATGTACAACCCCTGGAGTAGGTCTATATAAATTAAGAAATATAAAAAAATATTCTAGGTATTTATCTTGTAAACAAAACAGACAATTTTCCAAATGGATTTTCTCATCGTAAGCTCGGCATTATATCATATTACAGGTGGCTTATAAATGTCAATGTACTCCTTCGATTTTATTTGAGTGCAGCAAGTCTCTCATATAAGCTCAAAGTCGTAGTTAATTATATCACTAAATCTTACATGACAGTCTGATTCGAAATTAATGTACACAAGAATTCTACGGGTGGCATCTTCGTGTTCAGGGAGCCACTGAAACTTTTCGTTATCTGCTTGAAAACCTGAAACAGGTTGTAGATCTACTGAGCAAATGAAATGTGTCTTTTACCAACAATGACAATTTATCGACGACTCTGATTTTGGACAAGATGATACATATAAGAGATTTTGGTCTGAGAACAGTTTTAAAACCAACAGGATGAGTTTTGAAAGTGAAAACTATCAGAAACTTCATTACTCCAACACTCAACCGCAAGGTTTGTTATTATATTGAATTCAGTGATTGGAATTCATCTATATTATCCCCATCATTTCTATGTTTAAACATTGCTAATGATGATATAAAATCTTTCATAAAAAGTGGTGACGTACCGAAATTGCATGTAACAAAGTTCAACTACCGCAGTCACTTGCGTAATGCTAGTTTCAGAAGCATCATAAATCACGTTTGCGTACAAGAATAAAAGGATGGTTTTACTAGAAAAACGTTACATTCAACATCAATTATAAATGAGTTTTTACTAAAAACACATTATAAAGTAGTGTATGTTAATAGGATAAAATAGCAAGACTGGTGGCTTGAAATGAGATTTTTTTTTTTTTTATTACGGAAAAATATCTACAGGAACTAATAATAAATGTACTACATATTATATATTGTAGATATCACAATGTCCAAGTGTTTATGGCTGGTTGGATAGGGAGGGTTGAACTTGAAGTGCAGCAACGTCTCTATAGTGAGTTCTGGATTGTTTTGATAATACTAAAATTATTCATTATTTTTGAAATTTCATACGAAGTACGTTTTTTCTATGCTGTAAACAAATAAATCTATACAGATACAGAAATGTAATCCATTTCATTAAAAAAAAAATACAGTTGAAATGTAGTTTTCATTTATAAATTTTAAGCTATATGCGCTATCGGAAGATGTTTTCTTATTTTAAGATTTTTTTTAATCACATAGAGAACGTTAAAAAGCTGTAACTTTTAAATATATTACTGGAAGTATTACGTTCTTCTATATTAACAAGAAGAATATTGGATTCATGAAAAAATTCGACTTCCTGTTTTCGACAAATTTATACGTTTTAGAAGGATTTATCGATAGCTAGATTTATCGATAACAAGATTATCCGATAGCTATATCTCAAGAACTAATGAATTTCATCAAATTTCAGATTCCGTTAGACGTTGACATATGCTGTTGTTTATTATGTTTTGGCGTCATGTCCAATGCTGCATTTTTAAAGATTTACACAATTACAGCAATCATCATATCTCAAGAATTAATGCGCGGAATTTAATAAATCTTTACATTCCGTTAAACCTTGATATAAGTTGGTTCTGATTCGTTTATGATGTAAATCGCCCAGCAAGTTGCACTGCTGTGCTGTATTTTTCACGAATTCTGAATATCTCTATCTCAAGAGCCAATGCATGGCTTTTCATCAAACTTCAGTTTCGGTAAGACGTTGCTAAAATAATTGTTAATTAGGTTTTGGTTTAAATAGCCCAACAGGTGGCGCTGTTATGTAACATTTTTCAGGATATGCACGATTTTAGCGACATTCATATCTCAAGAATCAATACAAGGAAATTCATCAAACTCCATATTTTGTTAGAAATTGTCATAAGTAGGTGCTGAATATGTTATGATCTAAATCATACAACGGGTGGCGAGGCTATGCTGAATTTTTAGATTTTAATATGTACACTTTAAAAAATTACGTTTTTTTAAGTATTTACATCTACGAGATAGAGGAAAATTTTACGATGGGCACATCCGACTAGATTTTTCTTTTTGATACGAAGACAAAACCTTGAAATTCGTCAATTTTCAGGAACTTTCGGGGATATTCGCGATCTGAAGATATAGAGTGGCCACGATAAAAAAGGCCCGGTATACAGACGTACAAATACTTAATAATTTTTATTTAAAAGTAGTAAATACTGAATGTTATGAATAACAACATACGGAACATTCAATAGTTCACAGGATGAGTTGTTATTCACACTATTCTGTATTTACTACTTGTAAATAAAAATTAACAAGTATTTCCACTTCTGTACACAAGGCCTTTTTTACCTTGGCCACTCTGTATTATCCGATTTCATTTTGTTTCACCTTTTTTGGCTATGCCATAGTTACTCTTTCAGGCAATATCGATTCTGACTTAGATATTTCGTATTTTTCACACCACCCTATTGCATATGTCGCAATTATATATATAAAAAAAAGTTTTATCATTTTTATACTGACATTCTACTTTTTTTTAGTAAGTCTTGTTGCGTTCGAGATGTCTTATTTGTTGACTTTAAATTAGTGTCCGAAATATAACTTGCGTAGCTCTCTAATGCAGATATTTGTAAATTTTATATTTAGTTCTGCTTATTTCTTTCTTTTACCCCTACACGCTTCATAACAGAATATGATTAATACACAGCGTACAGGTGTAACGAGATTTTATATTGGTCATTCATTGTTTTTTTATTCTATAACTGTTTGTAGTCAAATTGACACATAAAATAAGCTTTTACCATTTTTAGGGTTTCGCACTTAAAAAGTAAAACGAAACCATTATAAAATCACTCGAATTTGTGCCTGTTCGTCTGTCAGAACCGTGTTTCTCGAAAACTATGGAATATCGCAAGTTCGAACTAGGCAGAGTTATAAAGGCTATTTACCCGCATAATTATAGGCATTTACCAATATTTCTAGGAAAAATGTAGGGAGGTTAATTAAGGTACTTAAAAATCAATGTATATCGTGTGAGGTGTTGTTCGAAAGATCGTAACACATAACTGAAAAAATGTTTTTTAATTTGTAGCTCTTGTATATTCCGAAATAACGTCGAAAATGTACCGCAAAAGTAATATTCACCCCTATTTCCAAATTTAATTAAAATAAAGTTATAAAAAATTGTAAAAGTAGTCGGATTATATTTAAACCTTGTAGGATAACTATAGCGAACATCGTATGGTACACAGTTTTTCAAAACATCGTATTTTTCCGTTGCACACAAAAATTGCTTTGAGGCGCTGAGCGGGAGTGCTGAGGGGAACTTGAAGTACTTATCGATGTGTTATTAGCCAAGGATTGAAAAATAACGATTTTCGAAAACATTTGTAGGTAATTAGCCGAGGTAATAATCAAATACCTATCTCGACAAACACTGCACGGACCAAGGCGACGTTCCAACTTTGTGAACCCTCTTCGAAGTGAGCTTAGCGTAATGCCACGTTTAAGCAATTTATATGCTCTTTATTTAATGTAAGGGGAATCACAGTGATAAATAAAGAAAATTTTGTATTCTATTTTTTAAAAAAATCATAGGATATTTCCAAGTTTTATTAATCTTTTAGCAATAATTTTTCATAATATTGTAATTAGGAAACAATAAATTTATTGTACGGAACCATTTGTAATCGAGTCAACCTCTCGCTATTTCAACTATTATTTTGACATTTCCCACTATTATGTTTTGTCTTAAAAAGAGCTATAAATAAATCTGAAATTGGAAAATTAACTACTGTAGTTAGAAGTATAAAAATACTTTTAAAAGTTTAACATACTTAAATCAGCATTATTTTTAATTTGCCAAAAGTGCCGATTGTGTGATTTAAAAATTTGAAAATTAATGTTTAAAAGTGCAATTTTTAAATTTGGATGTGATCTTTAACTTTAACACTGACAATACAAAATGTTGAAACAATTTACAAGCGTCATTTATAAACAAATTGATTTGAAAAAAAAAATAATTCCTTTCTTTTTTTCACTTACCTTACAAAATCTAAATTTTATTCAAAAATCCTTGCGCAATTTTGACGATTGTTGATTAAAAGTAAGTGGTATAAATAACATATCACAGTCCTGCAAAGGCTGTAAAATTGAGTTTTATGTGTTTTGTTTTTAAAATCATATTGCAATTATATTTTGTTATCCCATAAAAAAACTTATTTTGATGTTCTTATAATTAAGCTTTGCCAATTGACATTCCTCAGAATCAAAAGGTTATTTTCTTTCTAAGAACATTTTATAATAAAAAAAATATTATAAAACAACATTGCAGAAGAACGTGTATATTCAATAAAATAAAGTAAAATATATTTTCTAAAATAATTTTCATTCTCAACATCTAATTTCTGGAGATCAAAAAGAACTAAATAAAATTATAGCGAAATCTCAAGAAATATTCATATTCTATTTACATAAAACTTAAAATTAAAAATTTACTTTCCTATAAAAGACAAACTTAAACATCTGCCAAGTACTTAACGTCTGAGAAAAGTTTGCTGAAACATGCAAATTATTCATTTTGTAATTTAATATTTCATTTATTTTGTATTTTACGTCAAACTTTCTCTTCCAATACTGTTTTGCGAAACGTTTGTTTTAAAGGTTAGGGTTTTCCCTTCATTAAATTCTAAAATAATTCAGAAACAAAGCGCAATTTTTCAAAATGTTTATTGAAGTATTGTTTTCCAGTAAAATTTCTCTTTCCCATTTGAGTTTTAAACATTACTTTATGTTTTCACAAAGTATTTTGTTTTATATTTACCAAGGATTTCAAAATAATTTAAAAGCATGTTAACGGGGAAAAATTACTTTTCACTGAATACGAAATTAGGATTGTGACAGTAAACGACAAGACAACAGGGTGTCCATAATTAAACGACCCTACTTTAAAGTTGTCTACAGACGAAACTATTGGTCAGAAAGTTGTGAAATATTGTGAAGGACGTAATAAAGGAATGGGAATTTGTTTAAGCGAAAAAAATAGTTCAAAATTTCGCCGCCAGAGGACGTCTTTTTAAAAATAAATTACACATTTAGCATACATTTACGATAGGTTACAAATTTTATTACAACAAAACATGTTGAACAAAACTTTTTAGCGACATGTTCTTAGCATTTCCCAAAACACACTGCGGTCAACTGTGGAACATGCAATCTTACGATTCAAGATGGTAGCTGAAAATGATGGCTGTCATGTGGAACATGTTTTGTTGCAATAAATTATGTAAACCTTAGTAAATGTATGTTAAATTCATTAAAAACGCCATATCGTGGTGAAATTTTGAACATTTTTTTCGCTTAAACAAATTTACATTCCTTTATTATGTCATTCACAAAATTTCACAACTTTCTGATCAATAGTTTCTTCTGTAGACAACTTTAAAGTAGGGTCGTTTAATTATGGATACCCTGTGTATTGTAATCCGGTTGGTTGGTTAATTTATGACGGCCGATTATCTACTATTGAGATATAGGTCATAAGTGGGAGTGCCCTCCGTGAGGGTCTTTCTAAGGGATCCTAACCCGAATTTACTGCAAGTTTCGAAGGAAACCGCGGAAAACTCCGAACGGTTAGTTCGACGAGAGAGACAGGGGTTTGAACCCAGCACCTCCCATCCACCAGCTTTAAAACCAGAACCTCTCAGCCACTGGTGGGGCCTACTGTAATCTGGAATAGGTTTCAGCTTATTCAGTGGAAAATATCTTGTATTCCACCCTATATAAAATCGGTGTCTTTGTGTAGGATTATTTTTACTGTAAAAGGCTTTTTCATTTTTACTGATAATGCGTGATATATTTCTGCACTGATAAAACATAGATAAATAAATTTCACTCTGGAACCTCGGTTCGCAATCTAATTCAATTTTTATTCAGTGAAAATACATTTTGATATTCCACTCAAACTAAAGTGGCTGCCATCTATTCTTTTCATTATGAAATATTGTCTTTCTTTCTGTACTAAAACTGATTTATGTATTTCTGTTGTTAAAACGCCTGAACACGACTTGACTGCCTTTAGAAAATGTCTGTCTGCGACTCTGTCTGTCTGTATGTGACAAACATTTTGTGGGCGCTCTATCTCAAGAACGATTTTTCAATGCACTAAATTTATTAAAACTTTATATTCAGTTAGTCCCTCATATAAATTGGTGCTGATTAGTTTTTGGTGAAAATCGCCCGGCAGGTGGTGCTGCTATGCTGCAATTTTGCAATTTACGCAATAGCTCTATCTCAAGGAGTAAAAAACTTATTTTCATCATATTCAGTTATATCTTGACATAAATAGACGCTGAATACGGTTTGGTGTAGACATCCAAACAGGTGGCTCTGCTATGCTACTTCTTTCATGATTTACCTTGATAGCTGTATCTCAAGAACTAATGCACGGAATTTCATCAAACTTCATATTCAGTTAGACCTTGACATAAATAGACGCTGACTATGTTTTGGTGTAGATATCCCAACAGGTGGTGCTGCTATGCTACCTTTTAAATTATTTTCATGATAGCTGTATCTCAAGAACTAAGGCACGTAATATAATCAAACTTCAGATTCTCTTAGATCTTGACATAAATAGATGCTGCTTACGTTTTGGTGTAAATATCCCAACAGATGGCGCTGCTATGCTACTTTTCTCATCATTATCACGATAACTATATCTTCAGAACTACAGATGCACGGATTTTTATCAAACTTCAGATTCAGTTAGACGTTGACATAAGTTGTTGTTGATTAGGTTTTGGTCTAAATCGTCCAATAGGTGGAGCTGTTATACTGCATTTTGCAGGATTTATAACGATTTTATCACTATTCCTATCTCAAGACTTAATGCACGGAATTTAATAAAACTTTAGATTCAGTTAGACCTTGATATAAATTGGTGCTGATTCGTTTTTAGTGTATACGAAACCTGTGTGAGATAGAAGAAAGTTTTGGGATTGGCACATGCGACTAGTTCTTATTTTTGTTGATTAGTTAAATTTAAAATTTATATTTTCGACTTTCAGATTCTTTTCCTTAACATTTTATAAAGGTTTATCTAATATATAAAATAAAAGTTTGTCTGTCTGCACTTCTATACAAATCAACAGTTCTGAAAACAGAATTGTGAAATGTTACGTACAGGTATATTAAAACACGGCCGAGGTAACTAAAGTAATCGGAATCATACTAATGTATAGTTAATTTTTAATTAATAAAATAATAAAAATCTAACAACCGAATTTAAGCATTTTTTGTTATAGCAGATGCCAACAATTAAAAATCCACATTAAATTTCTTTCTACAATAATAAATTATCTATTGAGAGGTTTTCACGTAAAGGTTTTCCCGTGAAAAAGGAAAATGAAATAAAAAGTTTCAACAATTGAAATAAAAAGTAATATGACTTCATATTAGTAATATAACGGAAATTTTCAAACATTTCTCAATAATGCAAGGAGTATGAGCATATTTAAGTGTAGAAAGCAGATTCATATGACGTAATTAGAGAATTAAAAATATAGTTATTATGACGTCATATTGAAATTTTAACATTGGGAGTATAAATATGTGGAACTGAGAAAGCAAGTAAATATGAAGTCAGCAGCTGAATATAACATCATATGGGTTTGAGGAATGTATGAATCATGATAAAAACCCGATTATGGAAATATTGACATATTGTAACATTTTGAAGTTTTCTGTACAACATGTTTAATTTTGAAATTGATTTTTCTACAAAAAGATTGCTGAATTAATAGATTGTAAAGTACTTCATCATTTGTATTTATAATTTAAAAGTCGAGGGCGCTTTAAATATGGATACAAAACAGTAACATATCGAGTTAAACATACAAACTTTGATAAAATTGTCACTTAAAGAACTAGTTCTGAAAAATAATTATTGAAATAAAAACGCGTTCTAATTAGATTGAACAAAATGCATTATGCAAATAAATTTCTATTAAATTATTTATAGGTTATACTGTGCAAATTTCGAAAAAATAATTTAAATATGTAATTATTATTTGAAATAAATATGCGTTGTAATTTATAAAGAATGTAACAGAAAATGATTCCTGGAAGCTTCAAATATTCGTGTCTAAAAGATCTCTTCATTCTACCATCTAGTTTTTGAAGATGTATGCTTAAAAAACTACACTCAATGCATATGCAACAATGAATAATGTATTTAACATTAGGTCTAAGTTTTATACGTACATAATTCCTAAACTTCTTCACCAAACGATTTCATATTTTGCCTTTTAAGGTAAAGTGTACGCAAATGTCTAAATATGATGTGAAAATTAATTTTTCGTATTGAAAACTTTAAAATTTCGTGCAATTTGTGTATGGAGATGGTACCATAAGCTTATTGTTTAACATAAATTGAAATTCGTATTTTTTTATGTTGTAATTTTTAGTTGAATGATTATTTATTTATATATATTTTTTGTTTTTGAGATAATATATTGATTAAAATATGTGGAATATGCTATTTTTCATTAGCCAACTGTGCATTAGTTTATCCCATAAAGAGGTTCATTTCAACCAACTATCTGGCATTGGAAATGATTTCTTAAACTTGGATGAGAAGTAAAAACCCTACATAACCTTTTTACTTACCCATCATACGTAGTATAGGGTAAGTCTTGTAATCGTTTTGAAAATCGAAAACAAATTTTTTTGTCGGATTTACACGTTGCAGACACTGGAGATTTCGAAAAACACATTTTTAGAAAAAAAATGGCGTCCGTCTGTCTGTGTGTGTGTGTCTGTAAACGCTCTATCTCCCGAACAAATTCAGATAGAGACTTGAAATTTGGCATGTACTTAGTATGTAATCATGGGAAGAAACTTATTGAATTTCAGTAACCTCGATTAACCGGAACTATTTTTTCAGACTCTCTAAATATTTGCTCTGGTAAAGGTATATAAAAAATTTCAAAATTGTTTATTTAAAGGAGTGAATATGAAAGTCTATAAAAAAACATATATTTTGCATAAATAATGAAGTTAATCGGATAATTAGTTCTTGAGATATTTGTAATCATATTTCCCACACTCTTCGATTTCTCATGACCCTGTATTTCACTCAAATTTCAATTCAAAGATATATTTTAATTGGAAATGAGACGCTTAATACGACGCAGTAAACCGTTAGTTAATATGATTATCAATTTTGGAGTTATCAGGATGTTTATTTTACGCAATTTAGTAATAGAACATTTAAAGTTTACAACGTCATCAAGCCAGGATTTTATTCGAATTGCAATGCATTTTATAAATAGTTTACACATGTTTTATTTTCATATTTTATATTATGCATATCCATGATGGGTAAGTATTAAGGTGGCCCATAATGACTAGTTTTTTATAAATCCACAAGTAATCATTATAGAAGAGACTGTGGTAGTAGTACTTAGGATGTCAATTTCAAGAGTACATGCAAAATATTATTGTTATCTGTTTTGCTTTTAACGCACTTCAAGCATTTTACACCCTCCGATTTTTATGAGTGTGCAGCATTTTGCAATTAATTGTTAAATAAAAGTGACACACATCTATACCATATGTTATAATCATTCTACTGATGGTTTTTTTTTTTGTCTGAACGGGAGATGAAATAATTAATACCCACAACGATAATTATTGAGATAATGAAAATATTTTTGTCCAATAAAAATCTTACCATATAAAATTTTCAATGACCACGCTGTTTGCAATCTCGAATAAAAAAAAAACTAATTAGTCCAATATTTTAAGAATGTACTGCTACATAGTTTGAATATACATGTTTTCTCCAAAAAAATATTTCAGTTTTTAGCTTACAAATGAATATTTGATTTAGCATATAACGTCAAAGCATATAACGTTTTTCTAATGTTAAAGGTAAGTTAATACTTTCAATGAATCCGGTCTATTTATTTTATTTATTTTTTAATATATCCTACATTTTATTTAAACACATTTTTACAACAAATAAAATTGTATTATATTGATTCACAGACATTATACTATACTGAAAGCAAGTATGTAATTACAGTATATTTAATTAAATTATATTTTTATATTTTTTGAAAAATTAAAAAGGAATAAATTTTATTTATTCTAACAAAAACAGTTTTCCAAATATTCGATTTTTTTTTTTAAATTTAAAATTATGAATATTTTGCAAGAATATAAAAAAACACTTACTCAAATTAAATTACAATGTACTCATATGATTTTATTGCGAATGCATTTAAATGACACGTATAATTTTCTATAGGTTGAATCATTTAATATCATTTGAATATATTTGGAATAGGTTGACCCCATAAAAGGTAAAATATAATAATTTTTAATTTTTAATTTTTATAATTCTGTGGTTAATATCCAAAGCGCCATTAATTGTTTTATAAATAATATTTTAATAAAACGAAACACTGATGCTAAGTTAGAAATTCTTAAAAATATTTATGAATATTAAATACAGAAAAAATATTCAAGTAACGTTCATGCTTTACAATAAATTTTGAATATGTTGGAACAGTTATTAACATGTGAATAAGTACTACTGTAAGAAAAATAATGAAAACAGTTATCATTTATATCCAATGGTTGTAGCATCATAGTTGAGATTTTCTTTTCCAACAGAGCGAAAATATGCCAGTTCCAGGACGCAAACCTGGGCACTTTTGCTTGCTGTGCCAACAATCTTCCTACCGAGCTATCCCAACGACATCCTGGCTCGCATATTTTACTTTTATTTGTTGGACAAGGCTGCAAACTGTAGCGCTAATTTCATTCATCCGAGTTATAACTATAGCATTTTACATGATGAATCTTTCAATAGCACGGAAACTCTTGTATACCATGTAATTATGTCATAATGAACAGAGGAAAGTATATTGAACTAGGTAAATTATATCCAATGGATGGGGTAGTTCAATGTAATTTCCTCTGTTCATTAAGACGTAATTACATGGTATACAAGAGTTCCCGTGCTATTTCAGAAACATCATGTAAAATGCTATAGTTATAGGTCTGATGAATGAAATTAGCGCTGCAGTTTGCATCCTTGTCCAACAAATAAGAGTAAAATATGCCAGCGAGGATGTCAGTGGGATAGCTAAGTAGGAAGAGCGTTGTCACGGCAAGCCAAAGTAAGCAGGTTCGAGTCCTGGTCCCAGCATATTTTCGCTCTGTTGGAAAAAATCTCATATATGATACTCCAACCATTGGATGTAACTTACATAGTTGAATATACTTTTCTCTGTTCATTAGATTATCATTCATTTCTAATATATTTCATGAGTGTTTATGTACAGTATATTTCATTTCGTGTGTTAGTTTCGTAATATAGTAAATTTTCCCTTTTCTTTTACATTCAACGAAAAGTCTAACCTCTCTTCCATCTGCATAAAGAGTTCGCAGTCAACCATTAGTCACGTTTAGGAACGCTTTTTGTAATGATTATCTTACATTTTCTAACCCATTTTATTGTGTAGTACAAATAATGTAAGACATGCATTGTATTTTTTTAAATTAATAAAATCTTTGATGAGATTTTTACGTCTAAGGAAAAAACATCCATCACTATAATATTAATATGATGAAAATGATCAATAAATTTCAAATATTTCACTCATCTTATATAAATAATTTGTAGGGAAATTTTTTAAAGTCATATAACATAGTTTTGCGTAACAGCTTAAGCCAGCGCTCAGTTAAAACTTCATACAAAAATAACATTATTTTTAAATGCTTGCACATCCAGTTCATGAATTATTGTAGACATGCACTTTATGTATTTTTTCAGTGAATGAAAATACTGGAATTGATCACTTACTAGTGTTTGTTTGAATAGCTACATGGTTTACTATGTGATATTTTAATTATTGTGCGTGCAAAAAAGAGTTTTTCAAGATTTTATTTATCATAGGAATTTTTATATATTACAATAAGTATTTCGTAACGTAATATAAAAATAATAATTATAATTATAATAATAAAAACATGCTAAAATTATAATCATATCTATTTTAAGATAAATTACCTTTAAACAGCTGTAGTTTATAGTTTTTAATTGTAAGTATGAAAGTACTTTAGTAACCATTTTTAGCACTTTCCAACCTAGTTGAAAAGTGCTTATGACTTCGGTTTGTCTGGCCGTCTGCCGTCTGTCCGTGCTCTAAATCCCGTAAATATGCTCGGATTGCTCTGCAATTTTTATATGTTATTGTCGTTATCTATAGCATGTTCCCTATTTCAACGGAAGTGTGTAGCACTTATAGTTTTTTTACAGGGACACTCAAAAGAATTCCGTTACATTGCGGTCTATGGGGAAAAATCATTTGCGGTTTATTTAAATAATGTTTCACTATTTTAAACGCATTGTAATTTATATATATTACTAAGGTGCATTAGAAGAAGCTTAATATGGAACAGGGTGTGCATAGCACTTATAGTTACTTTACAGGGACAGTAAAAATAATTCCGTTACATTACGTCTATGGAGAAAAATCGTCTGCGGTTTATTTAAATAATGTTTCACTATTTTAAACGCATTGTAATTTATATATATTACTAAGGTGCATTAGAAGAAGCTTAATATGGAACAGGGTGTGCATAGCACTTATAGTTACTTTACAGGGACAGTAAAAATAATTCCGTTACATTACGTCTATGGAGAAAAATCGTCTGCGGTTTATTTAAATAATGTTTCACTATTTTAAACGCATTGAAATTTATATAGATCACTAAGGTGCATTACAAGAGACTTACTACGGAATATTGTGTGTATAGCAGTCATCGTTCATTTACAGGGACACGCAAAATAATTCTCTACTGTCTGTTAACAATAATTCCTGGAAGTGCGTTTTAAGTTATTGAACGCGACTTTAATTTTAACTGGCTTTTTGTCTATTACGTGGTGTGTATAAATTCTGTAGATCCTATACAGGGCAGCACAAAAGTTCGCGAACACATTTCTGTTTATTGACAAACTCCAGACGGAGAATTTTAAACTGTGCTACGCGTTTCCTAACTGAACTAAAATTATCATCCTATGTAGTATATATACAAATCTATAGATCCTATACAGGGATGAATAAAAGTATTCGGATATTTTTCCGAATATTGTATATGTTGGAAATTCCTGAAATTATGTTTTTAAATATGTTATGCGTTTTCTAAATTGTTTACTTAGATGTTAGCTTTTAGCTTATTAAACGGTATGATTTGTAAAATTATTTTGGAAGCGTTGGAAAGTGCTATATAATCTATGCTTGACGCATGATTTTTCGTTCTTGTTTAAACATACAATGGATACACATTCGTATAATATTATAATCTCTCTCTCTCTCTCTCTCTATATATATATATATGATATATATATGAAACAAATTTTTAAAAAAAAATTCGCCGTTGCCATCATTAAAACTATAATTCTGTGTAAATCCCATTATTTTAAATTATTTTCTCGTTCCAGTATTTCGATTGTCAAATTTCCATCGTGCCAAAATACTTATTCTAAATTCATTCTCTTAAAAAAATGGATCATCGCGATGATCCATTAAAATTACGCACTTTTATTTCATTAAGTAAAATGCATCCTAGAATTTAATTCTTAAAAAAAAAACCAATCTCCCAGCTAAAAATATTTTACTCCTTGAAATAACAACCTATGTATTTTTATTTATTTTATTTTATTTCCCTATGTTTTCTGACAAAATAATATTACTTCTCAAATTATGAAAGTTACTTTAGTCTCAATGTAAAAATTTATCTTGGCATCTTGCCAGGCTCGATAAAACCTATGTATTTATTTTCCTTTTCTTTTCTTATTATTTATTCGAAGGAATTAGATTTTCGAGAATATTCTGGATGCATTTGTTTGCCGCGCTTTTTCCAGCTTACGGTAAAGTCGCCTCGATATAAGAGCGCCGAAGAAATTAATCCAAACGCGCTGATTGGTCGAGAGACTTTTTAGTGAACATGTATTCTGGAGCGTTCAGGAAATGATATACGGCGTTTTTCCCACGAAAAAGTGAGGTTGTTCCTGGATCCGGTGGTGCATGCAAAACCCCGGCGCGTCTTTCACGATGATGGAACATTCCCTTGGCTGCCGATAGATTCGAAAGAATACCTGCCTATGCGAACCAAAATGTCTTCTTAATTAATAAATTAAATCATCAAGTTTCTTCACGGTAGTAAAATCAGCACGTATGGATTGAACATCATAAAGCGTAAAGCCTAGCCAGTTTGTTTTAGATTTACGAATAAAAGTGAAATGGAATGGACTGTCTCTTTTTTGCATTCTATACGTACACTACGAAGTGAGCTCTCGGCGCCCGTCTGCAAAAATCCTTCGGTAAAAACCCTTGCCTTGAGTATGATTCTACAAAAATTGTAGTGATACACATTAAATCGTGACATTATTAAATTTAGTCGACGAGGATGGCGAGATACTTTTAAAATCGACCAGGATGGCCAAATATTTTTAAAGCCTACACTGTAAAAAATATTTGGAACGTTTAGTATTCTAACAGGAATGTTTCTGATACCATCGGATATCTGAGAGCTGTTTTCACTTTCTGAAACCATCAGAAACCTTTCCGTATGTTTAGGATTAGGTGATTGAAACCGACCCTCTTCTATAGCAAACCAGTTTGTCCGCATTTCAAGTATTTCTCTTCTCAACTATTTCAAACAGTGTACGCCGTTAACGGCAAAAATAAAGCAGCACGTCGTTGGATGTGGAATATAATGTTAGTTATTCGAACGGTCCAAAAAGAGAATTTAAAAAAAGGAATATTTGAAAAGGTAAGAATTTCTGCTGTTTTTACTCTAATAATATTTTTTATAATGATTCTGTTTTATATTCATTATTATCTCATACATGGCGTGATATTTTTCAGTTTATATCAATATTTTTAACAAATGTCTTAACCCTAACTTTTAGGACTATTTACATGAGCATTTAGATACTTTGAGTTGGAAGGATAATTATTAAAATATACTCTAAAATATAAAAATACAAATCCTTTGTCTCTCATTTTAAGTTTTTTTAATGTTGCTTCGATAAATATGATTTATAAATAGCATTTAGTAGCAATTTTATCTCTTAAAGAATAATATCGGCCGGCTGTATTGTGTGTTTGTTTATATATATTTTTTAACGATGTTTCAGAACTCTAACTTTTATAATACTATATATTGAAAATTGACTTGTCTGACTTTAAAAATATCGTTTTAAAATAAACAAACTATATTTATTTATTTTATTCTAATTCTGAAAAAAAAAATCCTAGGTGTTTTTATTAATCTCAGGGTTATGTCCAGATTTTTCTCACAGGGTCCTGTTATTGTGAAATTGTGCAGTTTTTTTAATATTTTTAAAAATTCCGGTCGTAATTTTCGGAATTTGAAATTATCGTTATATCAGGTTCCTTTGTATCTATCCTTTACACATAAAAAAGCTATGCACTTTGATAAGTTCAATTGTTTTGTGATAGGTCAGATTTTATTTTTAAATCATTAAATTTGTGAAAAGTTCAGTTTTTGAGGTGGTAAAGTCCTGTTTTTAAGACAAAGAATTTTGTGACGGATACTGTTTTGGAACGAAAAATTTTGTGAAGGCCCCAGTTTTAAGATGAGAATTTTTGTGAAATTGTCTTGTTTTAATATGAAAAATTACCTTTTAAGGACCGAAAAAATTAACAGATAAACAGATCTCTGAAGCTGCATTGCTTTTGGAAAGCTCATACATAAGTTTTAATCATTTTATGTTGCTGGGAGTTAGATTATTTGAAATGTATCTAAAATATAGTAGTATAGCTTTAGTTTGTCTATTTCATGTTAATGAAAAGTTTTGAAAGTTTTCTTTCTAAGTATATATGCTATTTTTTAAAAAATTTTTAAAATAAATACTTGATTTGTGAAGCTGTATGAATCCCATATTTTTTTCATGATATGTTGTTAAAAAAACAAGGTAAATATCTCAATTCCCCAATATTCACTTCGTGAATATTCTTAAATATTAGGGTTAAAACACATTTGATAAAATTTTGATATAAACTGAAAAATATCACGCAATATACCGAATAATTTCGCCTAGAAAAAAGAATCATTATAAAAAATAAGTTTGATTAGAATATTTAAAAGAACAGAAATTCTTATCTTTTCAAGTATTCTTTTAAAATTCAGATAATATATAATAAAAAAAGATAAAAATATATTCAGAAACACTTCAGATATATTCAGAAAGGTTTTAGATACATTCAGAAAACTTTCCGATATATTATGAAAGATTTGCGATATATTCAGAAACTTTTTCGATCCGTAATGAAAGATTTCCGATATATTCAGAAAGGTTTCAGATATGTTCAGGAAGGTTTCGGATATACTCAGGAAAGTTTCATTACGAATCGGAAAGGTTCCGTGTTTTAGCCGAAACATTTTTCTGATCGAATTAGAAACCTTTCTGTTAGTATCGTGCAGCACAGGTCTCCGTTACCTTCAGAAACGTTTCTGAAAATTTTTTACAGTGTAGTGGATATGCCAGATGCAAGTGCTTTTGTTCAACCGGTTTTGTTCGATGCTTTTGGTGCTGGTGTATGGACTTCAACTATTATGACAGTGTGGAAATTCAGATCGAAATATGTTTATGTCACCGATTTGGAGTGTGTAAACATCGGAGCAAATTAGATGGAACTTTGATGATTTAATATGACATGGACAAGCAGCCAAGTAAAACTACAGTGTCTTCTAGTTGTAAGTTATGTTTTTATGATTGAAATTTTTATTTTGTGAGTTTATGCTATTTGAATATTTTTATGTGTTGTTATTTTATTGTTAATTCTATTGTTATTTAAATGTTATTAAGATCGGGGCTTTGTAAAGAAAATAGAGTTCCTTCTTATATTCATATTGATAAAAGTAATAGAAATATGGATGAAATTAAGATTATTGCATTTGACCCTGATTCGGGAATGGGGATTCAGCAGTGGCTAGAATATTTCAGCAAAATTTGTAGAAGAGAAAATAAGAATGAGGGATGGAAATTTAATCATATATCTCAATATCTTAAAGGGGAAGCTCTTAAAGTGTATGTTAATGATTGTTTAAATTGTGATTATTATGAACAAATTGTAAATATTTTAATAGAGACGTTTATTGACTTAAAATGCCCAAAATTCTCTGATTTTACTACACTTAGAATGGATAAATTGAGTGATTTAGAAGATTATTTTAGAAAAAAGGTAGAGATAGGTAGGCAGTTAAAATTATGTGAAACTATTTTGTTACAAGGATTGACTGATGGATTACGACCAGAATATCAAAATTCCATCAATGTAAATCATCCTGAAAATACCACTGACTGGTATAAGATTGTGAAACAATTTATAGAAGTTTGTTGATATTATTTATTATTTGAAGAGATTTATTAATGTTATTATTTATTAAGAGAATATATTAGAAAAATGTTGAGAGATATTATAAGTAAGAAAAAATAGAATTCTTTTTAAAAAATGTTGACAAATTGATTAAAACTGCTTACAGTGAATTGTAGTTATAGAATGTTAGAGTTTTGGTACCAAGGCTGTGATATACCAAAGTAGTGCGTATACCATGAAGTGCAATATGGACATTTATTTATTTTATTCTTTTAAAAGTTACTGATTGTGACAAAAGATAGCTATCGCATGAAATAAATTAGCTCTGATCTTTAGTGTGACAACAAAAAGAGTGGCACCACAGATTAGAGTGGGGTCAATCCCAAACCACAATGGATACAAGACAGAAAGTTAGAGAAAACTGTTTGAGACTGTTGTTGACTGCTGTTGTTGTTCAAACAGTGACTGTTTAAGATTACTGAAACTTCAGTATGTTATAATAATAATAGTATTCTTCAGTATCAATGCAATTAAGTTTTTCAATTAGTATTCTTAGTATTAGTATTCCGTTTTTCAATGTAATTAATTTCCAGCCTTATTATTTATATATTGAATTCTTTATATATTATGTTATTAATATTATTTATTATGTTAGTTATTTCTTTGTTTATCTTGATGTATTCTCATTTATTTACACTTGCAAAAAGTAAGTGTTGTTGAAAAATTTATGTATCTTAGGTTATGCTTTACTCTAGAAATTTTTTTCTAATTTTTATTCTTCCAAAATTTTTTAAGGCAATTGCTTTGTTCCTGATTCTTGGTGATTTAAAAATTTAAAATTTTTATAATTTTTATAATTTAGGAAAATTCTCAATATATATTTTTTATTTTTTTTTTGTCACTTATTTGAACTACTGTTAGGGAACTGCTGTTCAGATAAGCTTGTTTTTTTTTTTTTTTTTTTTTTTGGGGGGGGGGGATATGAAACAAAAAAAAAAAAAATTCGCCGTTGGCCTCATTAAAACTATAATTCTGTGTAAATCCCATTATTTTAAATTATTTTCTCGTTCCAGTATTTCGATTGTCAAAATTCCATCGTGCTAAAATACTTATTCTAAATTCATTCTCTTAAAAAAATGGCTCATCGCGATATTCTATTAAAATTACGCACTTTTATTTCATTAAGTAAAATGCATCCTAGAATTTAATTTAAAAAAAAACCAATCTCCCAGCTAAAAATATTTTACTCCTTGAAATAACAACCTATGTATTTTTATTTATTTTATTTTATTTCCCTATGTTTTCTGACAAAATAATATTACTTCTCAAATTATGAAAGTTACTTTAGTCTCAATGTAAAAATTTATCTTGGCATCTTGCCAGGCTCGATAAAACCTATGTATTTCTTTTCCTTTTCTTTTCTTATTATTTATTCGAAGGAATTAGATTTTCGAGAATATTCTGGAAGCATTTGTTTGCCGCGCTTTTTCCAGCTTACTGTAAAATCGCTCGATATAAGAGCGCCGAAGAAATTAATCCAAACGCGCTGATTGGTCGAGAGACTTTTTAGTGAACATGTATTCTGGAGCATTCAGGAAATGATATACGGCGTTTTTCCCGCGAAAAAGTGAGATTTTTCCTGGATCCGGTGGTGCATACAAAACCCCGCGCGTCTTTCACGATGATGGAACATTCCCTTGGCTGCCGATAGATTCGAAAAAATACCTGCCTATACGAACCAAAATGTCTTCTTAATTAATAAATTAAATCATCAAGTTTCTTCACGGTAGTAAAATCAGCACGTATGGATTGAACATCATAAAGAGTAAACCCTAGCCAGTTTGTTTTTGATTTACGAATAAAAGTGAAATGGAATGGACTGTCTCTTTTTTGCATTCTATACGTACACTACGAAGTGAGCTCTCGGCGCCCGTCTGCAAAAATCCTTCGGTGAAAACCCTTGCCTTGAGTATGATTCTACAAAAATTGTGGTGATACACATTAAATCGTGACATACACACACACACACACACACATATATATATATATATACGAGCAGGGAAGACCGAGCTATGCTCGGTTAAAATTGAATTTGAGTTCAAATATCATGCCCCATGACCAAAATGACCCACTAATTGAATTTTCTTGAACATGTGACTTAGCCCAGCAGTCTTCTCGTGCTCGAAAACCATTGGATGCAAAATGTATTGTATATTGAGCCGCTTTTTAGATCTTGACCCACAATGACCCAGAAATGACCCACTAATCGAATTTTCTCAAACATGTGACCTAGTCCAATGATTTTCGCGTGCCCGAAACTCGTAGGATACAAAATTTAATCAAAATCGTTAGAGCCGTTTTTTAGATAAAATTAATTTGACCCGCGTTGACCCAAAAATGACCCACTAATTGAAAGTTCTCGAGCATGTGACCCAGCCCAATAGTCTTCTCGTGCCCGAAAATAGACGGATACAAAATTTCGTCAAAATCGTTTGAACCGTTTTTAGATACAATTAGCTTGACCATGACCCAGAATGACCCAAAATGACCCACTAATTGAATTTTCTCGAACATGAGACCTAGCCCAACTGTCTTCTCGTGTCCGAAAACCATTGGATGCAAAATTTAGTGTAAATTGAGCCGCTTTTTAGATCTTGACCCACAATGACCCAGAAATGACCCACTAATCGAATTTTCTCAGACATGTGACCTAGCCCAATGATTTTATCGTGCTCGAAACTCGTAGGACACAAAATTTAATCAAAATCGTTAGAGCCGTTTTTTAGATAAAATTAATTTGACCCGCGTTGACCCAAAAATGACCCACTAATCGAAAGTTCTCGAACGTGTGACCCAACCCAATAGTCTTCTCGTGCCCGAAAATGGTCGGAGACAAAATTTCGCCAAAATCGTTTGAACCGTTTTTTAGATACAATTAGCTAGACCATGACTCAAAATGACCCAAAATGACCCACTAATCGAATTTTCTCGAACATGTGACCTAGCCCAATGGTGTTCTGGTGGCCCAAAACGGTAGGATACGAAATTTCGCCAAAATCGTTAGAGCCGTTTTTAAGATAAATTTTGCATAAATATATATATATATATAACCACACACAACATTTGCTCGTATTAGAATATATGATATATACAAACACACACACATATAATTATATATATATATATATATATATATATATATATATATATAAGTGTGTGTCCTTGTATTTCACTTTGCAGCCACAAGTACCCAGCGCAGACCAGTGGTGTTTGTGTGTGATAGTAGCCCGAGTCTCCCATCGTGCACGATGGAGGTTGAATGTTGGTAGTTGCGGGGGTGTGATAGATATGGTGGTTGAAAGCGGTCGAGCTACGGCATTTTCATAAATTCGACCAAAGAGTTTAAAAAAATATTTAGAATCTTCTTCAACGGGCTTCATTTTATCCAACTTAACATGAATTAATTAAGATATAGATAACTAAGAAAGATGATTTCGCGCCCCTAGCGGTAAAAATTGAAACTAACCGACAATGCAGATCGTATGTAGTATGTCTGCGATAGAATGTCGTAGGCAGTGGTGAAAGAATGCAGATGATTTGTTCGGAATAAGGTTTGTTTAGAACAGAATGCGCCCCGAAAATGACTATTTTTGTTGAAAACACAAAAGAAAGTTGCTGATTTTCGGTCAACTCTGGACGGATCAGCTAGTTATAATATAAAAGAAAGATCAACTTTCTCACCACCCTGAACTGATATATCCGTTCACTATGCTGCAGGTTTCACTACAATGAAAGAATTATTTAAATTAATATAATTCTACAGATATATTGCAGTTTTAAAACATTAAGTAGGGATTAATATTACCAAGCATTCTATTCATATACGTAATTTTGTTTTTATATCATGTTTGAAATATCATATTTTTTTAGCATTTAAAAAAATCTACAGAGGAAACAATATTAAAATTTTGCCCTTTTGCTTGGGGGTCAGAGGGTTAATAAATTTTTGTTTTATAAAACACCTTAAAATAATATATTTCATTAAAATATATATCTAAAAAAAAGAAATACTTAAGGAAACAACTTTATTTGAATAAAACATGACATACAAAGTATTTTAAATCATTCTGAATATCTTCTGAAATGCTACCGAAGTACATGCAGAAATTGTAGCTACAGAAATAAAGATTGCTTGTAAATTTTCTCCATAAATTTTCATCTGGCGAACAACGAGAAAAAATAAATAAAATTTAAAAACAATGGACTTGAAAAGACATTTACATAAATTTCAATAGGTTTTGAAACATTTATAAATTGTATCAGTTTTGGGGTTTGTGCCAAATGAAACAAAAGTATACAGTATTGATACGAAAAAAAGAGTAAGATAAATATATTTAAGTATCCGAATCTTTCGAATGTTTCTTTTGTATTACATGTTAAAATGATAAATTTAAAGGTTAAACAAAAAAAAAAAAAGAAAAATATTTTCTACTAGGTTAAAACATTTGAATATTGTCAATGAAACAAAAAAATAAATCGTCGAAATTAAAAACTACAGGTTATCACTTATTTGCAAAATTAATTTTTTTTGTTGTTCTTGCAAATATATCCTTGAAGGAATTCACAAAAGTGTAGACAAAAATTTCATAGAATTACTTATCCGTTACTATGCAAAATTGGCCGTTATTGCAATAACAGTATAGTCAACGAAAATACCAAAATATGCTTTAGTGACCAACGGTATAACAATAATAAAATTTGATCGAATACGATCTTAAATTTTAAATGGACAAGAATAATAAATTTTTAATAGCAACATATATTAATTTTATTGTTATGTAATACCAGAATTCTTCTATTAAATAAGTCGAATGCTACTGCTAGGAAATACCCTTATTCCAAACCCGTTATATATATAACAAAACGGAAATTTCGTTCCGTTCCTTTATAACTCGAGTTCCGCTGAAGGGAGTTTGATGGAACTTTCACTGTTCTATAGATAATTTTTCAGGGGAGGTTTTAGTATATAACATATTGTTCAACGTACATAAGTTATAGAATTATGATAGAAAGTTCTGTTATTTTGGCCGAAAAGGTTGTCATTGCTAATTTTTTGGCGACCATTAATTATTGTTGCAGAAAGAATTGAAAACGCTATACATCTCGAAAAATAAATGAAAAAAACTGTGCTAATTTTATTAAAAAAAGAAAAAAAAAGAAAGAAAAAGAAAGAAAAAAAGAAGAAAAGCAGTTTTGAGGAGAGATAATATTATAAAACGAAAATATTTAATTTAAACATGATTGGGAATATTCGTAATGCTTAAAAAATTATTCAATGGGCGAGATTGCTATTGAAAAAAAATATTTGGCTATTTATCTTTTGTATTTGGCGATTTTGATTTTACTTTTGACCCCAAATAATTTTATTTTTAGCCAAAAGGTGTTTTTTTGTGTATACATTTGAATAGGTATGGGAAAACACACACACACGCATATATACACATATACATATATATACATACATATATATATGCATACATATATATATACACTTATATGTATGTATAGGTATAAACTTATATACATATGTATATACATATATATTTATATATATGTATATATATCACTGGCGCCTGGCTAACCAAAAAGTACCTTTTTTCATTCAAATGTAAACTATATTAATAGCAATATACTTCTATGTACTTCTACCTTATATATATGAAATTTCGTTCCGGCTGCTTATAACTCGAATTCTGCTGAATGGATTTTCGTAGAAATTAAACTGTAAGATAGATAATTTTTTAGGGAAGGTTTTATTGTATAACATATCGTTCTGCGTAGCTTAGTTATAGAATTATTATGGGAAGTTCCATAATCAGATCAATCCGATTATGAAAGATTAGCCGTTTTAATAGATTCTGTCGAATGGATTTCGATGAAGCCTATACCATTAGTTAGATAATTTTGTAGGGAAAGTTTTATCATATAACATATCATTCTACGTTGCATAGTTCTAGAATTATAGAGGGGGAAATTCGAAAATCGGGTGACCTTTTTTTATCAAATATTAGCCTTTTTGATATTTGATTCCGACTATGAAAGATTAGCCTTCTGAAAAAATTCTACTGGGCGGATTTTGATGATAATTGTATTGTTAGTTAGATGCTATTTCAGGACTGGTTTTAGTGTACTACATATTGTTCTACGTTGCTTAGTCAAACAGTTATGTGTGAAGGTTTTATAGTCAGATAAACCCGATTCCGAAAGATTAGACTTTTTGAAAGTTTTCCTGGGCGTATTTTTTGTGACTTGCATTGGTAAGAAGATAATTTTTAAGGCTGGTTTTAGTATATTTCATATCGTTCTATGTTAGTTTTAGAACTATGTGGAAAAGTTCTATAATCAGATGAACCCGATTATCAAAGATTAGCCTTTATAAAAACTTCTACTGGATGACTTTTGTTAGTTAATTTGTTTGCATTGTTAGTTCGATAATTTTTAGTGATTGTATTAATATATTGCATACAGTTTTAACGTTCTTTAGCAAACCCACACGAAAAATTACCAAATAAAATAGTTGGACCTTAACAGCTAAAATTTTGACTGCACATTAGAAAATATAATAGCGCGATGGCGTCATTTTTCAGTACTGTGGAAGGATATTCCAGGAAAATATACAGATTGCTTTCAACTACACGGTCAAGTTATATATCGTTTGATTTAAGGTTCATTTGTAGAAACCGACCAGCGCAGCGGGAGTAGCTTGCTAGTATATATATATATTGCATTACATGGTAATTGGTCTTGATAATTTTTTTTCTAAATCATTAATTTAAATAATGTATATTCCTCGAAACTTTGAGCCATTATGTTGTAGGAAATACCACAACGTAATTAATATACAGCGTGTCCCAGGATTATTGGGACAAACTTTCAGCGGAAGTAGGGGACATCACAAGGATTCAGATTTGCATAGCAACCCATGGTCGGAAACGTCATTGGAAAGTAGTATGACAGGTACAAGAAATGGAGAGACACAAGACTGAGATCATCTGTAATAATTTATTGGTCAAAGATATGGTAGATGATATGTGAAAATATCACAAAAGATGTTCAAAGTTTCCACCATTGCTAGAGATACACGCATTACACCGTCGGACCATGGATTGGCGGACTCGATGAATAACACCAGGATTTTGTTGGATATCCGAAACAGCAGAGACGTGTCTTGCAACCAGATCCATATCGGAATACACAAGCGTTGCGTACAAAGCACTTTTCAGTACACTCCAAAGAATGAAATCTATGCGGCTTAAATCAGGAGAGAGTGGTTTTCTAGGGAAGTGGTCCACCACGGCCTATCCATCGGTGACCAAACACCTGATTCATATATTCACCAATATATCTGTCATAATAGGGAGGTGCCCATCATGTTGAATCCACATAGGGCGTCTGGCATGTTGTGGCATAGTGTCTTGTAAGTTTGGTAGCATCTCTTGCAAAACGATGCGATAATCTGCAGATGTTAGAGGTGTGGCAAAAAGTAAGGTTTCCTCCAATGCTCTTGTGAACAACACCACCTAATGGCGAACGAAGCCGTTTCCGACCATGGGTTGTTATGCAAATCTGAATCCTTGTGATGTCCCCTACCTCCCCTTAAAGTTTGCCTAATAATCCTGGGACACCCAGTATATCTATTTTGTCAAAGGTATAATGAAATATTACTAAAATCATTTTTGTATTATTTGTAAGGCATTAAATCGTATTGACTGAAAAAAACAACATAAATCCAAAGGTTTAAATATTTTTTTTCTTTGAAAATAAATAAATTATAACTAAGAAACATATTTAAAGATTTAAAACATAAAAAGTACAAAAAAGCTCTTAAAATATCCAGCATTTGTGTGTAGCGAAGTTATTATCGATTCCTGAAAAATCTTAAATCTTCACAAAATGTAGTTTTTAAAATCCCTGAATCAATTAAAATTAAGTTAAATGTGAAATGTGTCATTATGTTATTTACTTCAGTAAGTATCAGATACGATATGAAAAAAGTGCAATATTTTTTGCGAATTTTATTTCAAAAGATATAAAACATATTCTTTTGGAAATTTTTCGGGTTATTTATCTATACTCCAGTTCCACACAAAATGCTGTCCACAAATATAAGCAAACCTAGTAGGATCGACTGTCGGAAAGAGTCTATGTGATTCTATATTTAATACTTAAAAAATTTCCCATAGAAAATTTCATACGCCTTGCAAATTTCAAATTTTAATTGCTTAAAATGCGTATAGCCAACATAGTGAAAACTCAGGCATACTCATACTCAGCACATACTCAGTCAAAGCATAAGCTATTCCATATTAAGCTTTTTCCAATGCACCTTAGTGATATATATAAATTTCAATGCGTTTAAAATAGTGAAACATTATTTAAATAAACCGCAAATGATTTTCCCCCATAGACCGCAATGTAACGGAATTCTTTTGAGTGTCCCTGTAAAAAAACTATAAATGCTACACACTTGCGTTGAAATAGGGAACATGCTATAGATAACAACAATAACATATAAAAATTGCAGAGCAATCCGAGCATATTTACGGGAGTTAGAGCACTGCCAGACGGCCAGACGGCAGACAAACCGAAGTCATAAGCACTTTTCAACTAGGTTGGAAAGTGCTAAAAAGGTAGAATTTCAATAATGTACTGTTGCATCCTAGAATGTTCTAACAGAAAAAGTGGATAGGATGTGCTATCTTTGGTGGGCATCTTGAACGAACACGAATTCTACTTTTTTTTTTTTTTTTTTTTTTTTTTTGCTCTGTTCCATCCTAACAGGAATTTGAAATCTTTAACCATTTGCTTTTGAAACGCAAATGGTATTTGAGAGCGTTTTTGTCAATGAGACGCATCTCGGCCAAACACAAGATGTGAAAATTGTAAACAAATGAGAATTTCAATTTATACAGGCCAAATAGTGGCAATACTAATAGATTTAGCGGCGGCACTGCTGTATATGTTAAAGCGGAATTCAACGTTACCCTCATTAACGCACCCCAACTATATTACGTTGCAACCAAACCCTAAGTTTTTCTCTTACAACGTATTCCGAAATTACTCATCTCAACCATGTATCTCTCTCGTAGGATAGCAAATGGAAAAGACCTGCTAGATAAAGGTTTATTTATTGCGAATCACAAATAATTTCTAAAATTTAATCCTTACGGGTGACTCAAATGTTTGTCATCCATCCTGTAAAAGCCTATGCACAAATTGTATTCACAAATATATTCGTACGTGTGTAGATCAAAACTACGCGTGTTATATTTTCTAGATAGCTAGAAGAGAAGCCAATTTTTAGTTTTAAAATGGACGGGTTGTGAGTTCCTCGTGCCCAAAGCGCATATAGCGAACATATAGCAAAAACATATAGCAAAATATCTTTCCGTTACTTAGTTCCGACGAGAAGTTTGATTTCCCCAGATCTCGCGTCGAAATGCACTATTTTCTAGTATTCTGCTCCTACCCCGCGACAAGTTTTGAATCCTCGGTTCATTCAGAACAGCTTTGGCGGTTTGGCGCTATTCTGAATTCTGAGAAGCCGTGTTGTTGTTTATTAATGTATTCAGTGTGCGCATGAACATCATGCGTGTGCCTATTAAAGAAGATATATTAAAGATTAATAAATAACTATGGATTTTTTCCACTTAGTTAGTGAATATGCAACTATCATTAGATAAGTGTTTCTTAAACAAGATTTCATATGTTTTATACTTCCAGTTAAAAGATTTGAAATTGGAGGATGTTACATGTTACTCTGTGTTCGAATCTCAATTTTTATGTACACAATATCTCAACAGAAAATGAATTGTCAGGAGTCAGAACAGCGCCAAACCGTCAAAGCTGTTCTGAATGGACCGAGGATTCAAAACTCGCTACGCCGTGATATGCACGGACTCATATTGTATTTGTTTCGCGATTCTCTTTGCTATCAGAAACCACTCGACATCAGTTAATCTGAAATGTTTATTAATGCATTGTACTGTGATTTATTAACTTATTTATTAACTTATTTATTTACTAATTTCTTCACTCAATTATTAGTAGTTGCTTTTTAATATGAAACGTTTAAACAAATCTAGTACGGAATCAATATGCAATTGTGTAGATAATTTTTTCATCCGATCTGTGGACTGGTCTTGATGATAATAAAATGTTTTTTGCTGCAATTTTCTGACTTTTCCTGAATTCGGGAAATACACCGTGGATTTTGATTCCATGTGTTTCCCGTAAAGCCACTCAATTGGTATTTTACTAATGCCTTTTTTTAAGAAAAATTCAATGTTTTACGTTAAAATTATATATTTTTTAAGATTTCGAAGGCACCACTTTCTTAAATACTGCAATTTGAAATAAACATGTCTTATATATTAACGTACTTATCTGATTTTTTGGCAGTACGAAGATATTGTGTTGCATAATGACTGAAGTCTAGCATAATGACTGAAATATTGCATTATAGCTAGATATTACGAAACACATCACTATTTTAAATAGGATGCGGATGGCATTTTAAAAACAAGTGGGTAAGTGTGATCCAAGTTCGCACAAAGGGTTTCGTTTAATATTCCTTTCAAAACACTTTATCCTTTCTTTAAAAAATCCAAATAAATTTCATTTTCTAAAAAAAAAAAAAAAAAAAAAAAAAAACTGTCTATTTTTCTCGGTTTTTTGAATATCTGAACCGGCCCGATAGCGGGTGAAGCCCACTATTATATTCTGTCATAATAATATCTGTCATGTGGACTAAATGCGATATTTAAAAAAAAAAATTCAAAATTAAACATGTTGTACACCTTCAAAATGTTAAAAAAATGCGAATATTTACATAATCGGGTTTTTATCATGATTCAATACGTTCCTCAAACTCATATATTTACTATTCTCTATTACTCATATTCATACTCGCTTTGTATTATACTGAAACATTTGAAAAATCCGTTAAACTTGCGATATGACGTCAGATTTTCTTTTTAATTCTCTAATGACGTGTAATTAATCTGCTTTGTGTACATGCACACATACTCATACTCCTTGTATTATTGAGAAATCTTTCTGATTTATTACCACTATGACGTCAATCTTTTTTATTTCATATTAATCTTTTTTTTCAATTGGTGAAACTTGTTATTTCATTTTCATTTTTCATGTGGAAATCGTCTGATAGAAAATTAATTAATGTAGAAAGAATTTCATCGTGGATTTTTAATTTTTGGCATCTGCTATAAGGGGAAATGTTCAAATTTAATAAGAAAAGGCTGTTAGAATTTTGGTTTTTTATCTCTATTTATTAAAATAACACGAATTTTTCAAATTTTCATATTTTCAGCTCTTCGTAGCTGATATTCTGATTTATACACAAAGTTTCAACTCTGTAAGTTACACAGTTTTCGAGAATGGCTCTGTGACAGACAGACAACGGAGCGGGAGCAATAGGGTTTCGTGAGATGAACGAAACCCTAAAAATGTCATATGTTAAAATAATTGCGTATAACATATTTATAAACGGTCTTACATATTTCTTTAGTTTCTTGAAGGGCATCACTATTACTTAATGTGACTAATAACTGTTCTTAAAAGATAATTTCTATAAATTCTATAACATATGTTGAATATCATCAAATAAGAAGGAAATGCTTTAATAATAATTGTAAATTAACTATCCAATATCTTGAGAATGTTAAATCCCTTAAGTTCAATATTTCCACTGGGAAAAGTTTGGCACTCTTTCCTGGGATAAACACGGTGTAATTTAGATAATAATTAAATAATTCTAAATCATCTAACAAACAAAGGATATTTTCTGTAACTAAACAAATTACAATTGTAATGAGATAAAAATGATTTGTTTATGAATATATAATGAATGTTTACAGTACTAAATGAATCGAATTTTACGTTTATTAAAAAGGAGAATTGTATAATTACTTTTATTTCATTTAATATGCAGTTAATTAGAAAGTAAACTGTGATAGAGAATTAATAGAAAAACTATATAATAATACAAGCAAATTTCTTAAAATATTTCGTTTCGCTTTAAAATTGTCTTTATTCATTTTTGTTAGGAAACAAATTAATTATGCACTTGTAAGACTTTAATTATTGATTAGTTTTGAGAATTTTCAATACAAAATACATGTTTCCTATGTTATTATATTTAGTGAAATATGTTGGTAAACTTCTCAATCATGCATATGACACTTAAAATTTGTGAGAGTCATTCCTTTGTAATGTATTCATAGCCCATGATTATGCAAGTATTCATTAGGTCTTATTCAAGTATCATTTATTAACGATCTAATCCACTTCCGTAAATAATCGAAAATTGCATTTGAAAGCCACAGGAACACGTCAGTTGAATCTTCAGTGTAAAACATTTCTAAATACAGATTTTGCGGAAACTAATAATACGACATTTAATTAGAAATCATTAACAGAAATGTCATCAAGCGAAAAATATAGGTTATATAGCCAACGTTCAAAATTAGAAATGCAAAAAATGAAATTTGAAACAAAAAAGAAAATAAATACAATTAAAAAAATAAGAAATGTTACAGCTTATTACGAAGAAAGTAAGATTTATGCTAAATAGAAAACGGAACTAAAACTTAATACACATACTAGTAAATTAGTTCATTCTCTAAATTAAATTGTAATTATTACTTAAAGTGATAAAAAGTAACACAAAAGGTTTGAAAATACCATTTAATAGAGATTAACACATGTTAACACATGTGCTTATGATATTAAATCATCTGCAATGTTATTATTTATTTTTAAACACTGCTATGCTACTTGATTTTTGTTATAACTTCTCACAAAGAAAGTTATATTTTTCGGATAAAACGATTGATTATAAAGTATGTGTAGTTTATTTATGTGTAGAAAATGCCTACTTTTATTAACGTACCTATGAAATATTATTTAATAGATTATTTATTTTTATGGGCTGATGTAATTTTCTTGGCAAAACAAGAAGTACTTTGCATCGTTTGAAAATTGCGTACTCAAAATCACGCTACATTGTATATATTTGAGAAATTAAGCAGTGGAAGAGATGAGAACACCTAAACGAACGGAAACCTATTAACAAATTGTTACTTATTAAAATTACGAAAGATGAATTTTTCCCTGTTTTTTATGAGAATTCTTGATGTTGGTGGTGTGGCAATGCGTGTTGCGATTACGTGTATTAGTAATTAGAGATGGTTTGTAAATCATATATATTTATACGCCTGGGAAGAAACAATTGGTAGTATAAACCCCCGAGAAATGTTGGGCAAAATACATATTTTTTTCAGTTCAAAAGTTCTCTGATGCTGATGCTACGTTTATATATTTTTCCTATAGTCACTGATATTTTCATAAAATTCCATATCGACATGTAACATTGTGCTTTTTACTTATTAACGAAATGACGCAACATTCCGTTATTTTCGTTGGTAATTGCATGTATTAAATACAATAAATTTCACTATTGTAAATTTTGAATATTTGCACCCTCTAATAAAAATAATCATTTGACTTTCACAGTTCAGGTTTCGTGTTGGTATGTGGTAACACAAAAAATGTTACGTTGAATAATGTTACTCGAGGATGCTGCTTTACCTAAAAAAATTAGTATGTTAGTTGTGAAAAATAAACATCTCCTATATAATTATTTGCTCAACTTAAAAAAAATAACAATAATAATACAATTAAAATGCATTTCAGTTGGATTTTTATGTTAGAAAAACTTTTTTCGTAATTTCTCAGAAATATAACAATGTACTTTTCGTCAATATTATTTTTAACTTTTTTGTTTTATAGAAGATTCGGTACGGTGCAAATCAAATCCCAGTTACGGCGCACTTGTCTTTCAGTAGGATCCTAAGCATTAAATAAAATATGAAGAAATAAAAACTTTCTTTTACTTAAGTAAGGTATCACACAAAATATACATATAAAACAAATTTATCTCGAATGGAACTGAAACATGTCAGTGGTTATTTGTTTTATATGCATATTTTGTGTGACACTTTACTTAAATAACAGAAAGTTTGTATGTGTTTGTATGTTTATGAAAAGTTGAAGTTCTCATTTAAATTTTAGGATTTAAAAAACATGTTTAGCTAATGTTACATTAATTACTAGAAGGAATGTGTTAAATAAAAGGGTAAAAAATGTTATTTAAAAACCCTGTAAATGTTTCGGCTGCACCGAATCTATTTATGTGTAAAATGTTGATATTCTCATTCGTCTAAAACAATGGCTTCGATGAAACCGAAACATGTTGACAGCTTGTATATAAATGTTATTATTGTTTATTTACTGCTTTATTTAACACCTTTTAGCAATTAAGGGAGTATATTATGTTTGTGTGCCTGGATTTGTTACATATTCATTATGTAACATATTGAAGCTTCGGTTAACTGCTGAACCTTTCTAATTTTCTAATTATTAATAATCTCATTTTTAGACAATATTTAATGATTAGCAGTGCTTGACAAATGCGGTCGCCAGGTCGCCGCTGGCTACCAAATGTTTTGACCTGGGGTCCGAGTTTTTTTATCTTTTGTGGGGAAGAGGGTTCAATAAAACAGAAACATAGTATCAATCCAGCCTTTGTGGCATCTAAAGTTGAATCCAACGCAAAAGCAATTCCATTTGAAGTAAATACATAAAACTAAATTATGTAGTATTTTAAACTATGTATTTATTAATTTTAAACTACGCTTGTTATTTTTTCTCAGTTAATTCATAAAAAACTTTTGGGCTTTTTAAAAATCAACTATTATACTATTACAAAAAGAGTTGAATGTGCCAAACCTAAAATTCATGCATGTTAATCATGCAAACATGTGACATCATGCAATTCTCATGCATGTTAATATTTAAAAAAAAAAATAATAATAATTATGCACTTTAGAATCCGGAAATGCAGCACAGCAGTGCCACCTGTTATATGATTTGCACAAAAACCTAATCAATATCAACTTATGTCAATGTCTAACCGAATCTGATGTTTCATGAATATCCTTGCATTAGTTCTTGAGATAGAGCTATTGCGGTGATAGTGAAAACAGCAGCATAGCAGCGCCGTTTATTAGGCGATGGGACAAAAAAAAAAAAAAAAAAAAAAAAAAAAAACAGCAACAATTTATATCAACAATTAACTAAATCTAAAATTTGGTAGCATAAAACGATTTTTTTTCTTTTTTTAAAAAATAAATTATTTATTCAGAAACTGCTGATACCAAGCGGTACCGCTAGGTTCTTGCACTACCATTTCTGCAAGTCACACTTATTTTTCCAAATTTTGGTTTTACAGTAGCAATTTTTTTTTTATTAAGAACAGATTGTATTTTTATTCCTCCATAAAATTGTTTTTATTAAAAATTCAAATTAAATTACATATTTATATGAAAATCAACAAAACAACCCACACAAAGTACTACATTATATTTTGCGCATTCTGTATGTAGACGGCGTTTGTAAAATGGAGCAGCATAGTAACGTCTTTGTTATGTGTGTCCTACTAGAAGGTTCATTATGTGAAATCTTAACTAATCAGATACTTTGGAAAAAAGTATTCAAAAATCATATAGGACTCAAGTATATTGCGAATTACATTAAAAACAAAAGAACGAATTTTTGACTCTAGTAAAAGTCCCACATGAGGTTGGAACTCCTCCCAAAGATTTGGAAGATTCGAATATCTTCTGAGGTATGTTTCGGATATGACTGTATGAAACTCTAGTTGAATCATAGAGGAGTTGGACTTCCTGCGGAGTATCCAAGCGTTGTGGACCATCACATCTATCAACCACGTATAAATAGATCACCACCATTTTTTTCCTCTAATGACGATTCCGTAGAATTAGAAATTTCCATCCATTCGAAGTGTATTCCCCATTTTACCCATAAACGATTTTACTCCCCAATAGGTATTGGACGCGGCATTTGAATTTCTTTCTTGTCTCTATTTATAATAAGAACATTTGTAATACGGGTCAATCCATGGCAATTAGAAGCGACTGTAACTACAGTATTATCATCCCAACGGACGATAGAAGCATTTTCTTTCAGGCAAGAATGTATTTCAACGCATCCTCTTTTCCATTTCTTTGGAAAAAAAAACAGAGGACAGACAAACGGAATTCTATTCTCATGTATGGTGCCAGCTGCACCATATCCTCGCTTCTTGCAGATTCATTCGGGAAATATGTTGACGACATACAAACAGAATGACAGGCTTTTGATATTGTCACGAAAATTGTCCAGCCAAAAAAAGGTTCTGCAGCATTACCAAATTTTTCTCCATATTGTGAGTTACCTTCAGCCGAATTTTTCCTTGATAAACATCGAAATTGATGAGATAACCTATAAAGTGTGTTCAGGCACCACACTTTATAATCGAAACGTATCGGTTTTTCATTTACAAACTGATTGAAGCTATGACGGCCGAAATATTTGATCATCGATTCGTCATAGTTTATCCACTGCTTATGTCTGAAATGTGAAGGAAACTCTGTTTAGTTTGTCAATCAGTGTATGTAGTTTGTACAATTTATTCTTCTTATCAATTTTATTGTCATCAGCCACATGTATCAACTTCATCATTTAAATGAATCGGTTCCGTCGCATAGCATTGTATACAATTCTATTCCTGAAATCTGAACTATTTTCCCAAAATAGTCTTTTCCCAGGTACAACAGTGTATCCGCTGAGAATTAGAATTCCAATAAAAACTTTTATTTCTTCAGGACTCACGTGAGGATCATCATTATCTGTATATAAAGAATGCTTCGTGATTTCTGATGTTGAAATTGAAATTATAGTTACAGAACGTGACTGAAATAAACAAACACATAGTTCCAATATTACTTTTAAAAAACTGTCAAAAAGCCGTACGGTTCCACAACATTTCAAAAAGAAAATTTGCTCATATTATATGAGAGATTGTTTTTTAAATGTGGCCTATAGGAAGGGCTTATATTCAAGCATAGATAATAATTCACATTTAATTAACTCATTTAAAAAAATATAGGTACATTTATAATAGGGTCATCACTTTTGCCGACAGCCATTTTTTCGCTTCTTTTGAACACGCAAAATTGAGACTAACAGCACAGAAAGCGCAGTTATTGCTTAAGCAGTTATTGCAGAAGCTCCTTAATTTACCTTTTTAAGCAATCTAGAAGCACCATTTGTTATCAGAAGACCATAATAATGTGTTTTTTAAACTGAAAAGAGGTATTTTGAAAGTAGTGATGGCTGGTACCAAACGATGCCACTAGGGTAATAAGGGTTAATTCCGTACACTAGTTCTTGATATATGACTATCGCTAAAATCATGTAAATTGTGAAAAATGCAGCATAGCACCGCCACCTCTTGCAAGATTTACACGAACACCTAATAAGCAACAAATTATTTCAACGTCTAACAGAATCTGAAGTTCGATGAAAATCCTTGCATTAGTTCTTGCGATATAGCTATCGTGAACATCGTGAATAATGCCGCATAGCAGCGTCACTTGTCAGGCGATATATACCAAAAAATAATCAGCGGAAATTTATATCAAGGTTTAATTCTATCGAAAGATTTATTAAATTCCTTGCATTAGTTCTTGAGATAGAGCGCCCATAAAATATTTGTCACATACAGATACACAGATAGACCGATATTTTCTAAAAAATGTCAATAATGTGTGTTCAATCTCTTCTATGCTCTAATTTAATTAAATATGAATACGTTTTAAAAAAGCATATTAATTTTGCATCCATGCAATTCTAAAACACTTCTGAAGTACATATTTTCTTAAAGTTATTAATCATCAATTTTATCTTTTCATTCAGTATCCGCTTCAACATCCAGCTTCGCATTACTCATCTAATATATCAACTTTAAACACGCCGCAGAGCTTTATCAATCATACCACTCGACAGTTTAATATCACACGTATAAGCCAGTAACCTACTTTTTCACGCCAGACATATTTTGAAGTACTGCATCTATATTTGAGAAAGTAAAATTCCTTTTTTTTCCGAAATAACAAAGTTAAATATAATAATTTCCATAAACATTCATTTTTCTTTAACCGCAACTAATGACACGTTAATATATTTCAACCATGTTAAGTTTGATAATTTTGAAACAATATTTCATATTTTACGATATACATTTAAAGTGCGTGTTTCTAGTTACTAATCGTAATTGACATTGAGTAACTGGTGTTTTGAACTGCGAGGGCATTTGCTTAACAATATTTCTCATGCGGTATTAGTTTAACACTTCCGAAAAGTAAAACAAATGACTTTAAAAGAATGTTTCCAATCGTTAAAGCAAATAAAGGATAAGAATAGTTTTAAAATGAGTATTTGTTTAAAAGTGTAATATGGCATTAACTTTTACACTTAAAGGGTATGTGGGATATATTTTTTTAATCAAATGCTGTCGTAGAATCAAATTACAAAAAAAAAATATGTAATATTTAACTTTCGCACAAGTGTTTTATTCTGAACAATACAGTAGACGTCATCTGAAGTTTCAAAATTATCTTGTAAATCATTCACAAGAAATAATTTTAAAAATATGTACTTAATAATTTTTTTAAAGCTTGTGAGTCTTATTTATTAGTCCCAAATATTTTTCATTATCTGAAATAGCCTTAAAACTTTATTTATTATGGAAAGTGGGAAATTTGAATAATGAATTTATCTATATGCTTAATTTTTCACATTATTATTATTATTGTTACTTTATATAGCGACATCTACGCTGGACATCTACGTGACATCTACGCTGGATCACAATTTTATATAAATTGATAGCCTTTTAAAACTTAAATAATTTAACAAATTTTCCAAAAATGTATATATATTAATTAATTAATATCTTTTTAAAAAGTAAATAAGAATATAAATAAAAAATCACATAATTATTTTTTATATCTGTTCTATCTAACAAATCCACTGCTCCTATATCTAGGACAAAACATATTCTATGTTTAAAAAAATTACTTTTAATGACGAAAAATAATTTTTTCCATATGCAGAATTACACATTATTTTAAATACGCATTTTTAGATGTATATATGATGATCGTTTAAATGCTGTTTGACTTACGTCTATGTAATATTATTATATAAGGGATGGAAAAACGCATTATGGAAAATAAGTTAAAATATAATTATTTTTTATTCAGAATTACACATTCAACAAGATATAATTTACGATAGATAATTTATGTCATTTGATTGAAGTCTATCTAGTATTAATATATAAATGCCACAAAATACATTATGCTTAGATTTCAAAATTATAATTGACGGATAAACATTTTTATGCCGTTAATAATCTACAAGTGTTGTGAACGATGGAAAGAACACTTAGAACATGTTAAAAACCAAACCCCAATTAACTGTAGCACCTCAAGTGATGAACGCAGCTGCGAACCAAAGTGAACAAAAGCAGATGGACCTTATGTTGAAACTAATCAACTAAGAAATATTCCAGACTCCCTCTTTCAACCTTCAATCTGATATCGCGCGGGTGAACTCAATAACAAACTTTCTCACTATCTAAAATGTAACAGTACAGTAAAGACGCCCATGTAAATATGATGTAAATATCTCAAATATACTGTAAAATTGAAGCATTTTTAAGCAGTCTCCAAACGCGATAGAAATGCATATATGAAGCCAAGAATTTCAATAATAATATTATATTCAAACCAAATGCATATCTACTTACTTCATGCCAATCTGTTATTTTCTACTAATATTGTTTCTTAATACAAAACAGCGATACGTCAATGATTCGAAAGGATAAATATCAGTATAATACTGTGGATTACTCTCAGCGCAAAAGGCAAATTTCAGGTAAGCTGAACTAATCATTTTTACAATTATCAAAAGATGAAAATGTAAATTAAAATATGAAGACTGATATAACAATTTATAAAGATAGAAAGTTTATTATGCTACCGAAGGTTCTCTAACAATAATTCCCCACACAAAATTGTACATTATACGACAATGTACCATATATAATTTATGTTATTTTATTCAAAACAATATACTATTGATATATCTAGGCCAAAAATATACATTATGGTTAGATTTCAAAATTATTGTTTTCCACTCTGAATTACACAATTCATGATACACAATATACAACACACAATTGGTACACCCCGCGCAAAATTACAGTACACATAAAATTAATACTTTGTTAAAGTTCTAATAATCCAACTAATTTTCAAAATTGGTAGACATTTTAATTGATCTAATTGTTGAAATTTACACATCAAAAGTCAATACTTTCAATAACCTTGTGGAAAACATATTCTAAAATATTAGACTTCTTGATACAAAAAATAGCTTAACATTGCAACTAAAAGATGTTAAATGGTTTTAAACATATAATTCCAAAATTTACACCAGTTAGTAAAGTTAACATCACACAAAAACTAGTTAAGTAATATAAGGTATACGATGCAATAGAGAAAAAAATGTTTTAGTTAAAATAGTTGTATAATAAACAGTAAAATTAAATAATTTTAGTAGTTTTTTCATAGTTATATTTAACTTTAAAAGTATATAAAACTTGTTTATCCAATTTGTTATTTATAGCAAAAAATGTAATTTTCTATATTAGCCAGAGATATTGAAATTTTAATCAGAAAAATGAAGTAACAGATATATCTTCTGGAAATAAATTTAAATTTACACGCATAAAATATTTATTTATAAAAGCACCTATCATTATACCATTTCTTTAAATTGTTCTACGAATACCAGTGAAATGTTAATATATATCTCCTAATACGTCTCCAAATATACAATAGCAACACAATATACCATCCGTTAATTTACGGTACCATAAATTACTTACCAAATTCGATTAAACTCAAATTCAACATTCAGGATTTGTAAACTGTGTTTATTATTAAAAACGAAAAAACTAATATTTACTTGAAAAAAATTATACATTTACATACAGCATAATTAATAAAATGGGATACTGGAATTATGTAACAGTAATTAATTATTCCTGAAATCAAAACCCAGTTGTTAACATATCGTAAAACTTTTTCGAATGACTGAAACTAGAAAACATATTTATTTTTATTATGAAAGAATTGAAACAATTTTCTTTTTATTGAACCGTAATAAAGAAACTTAAAAAATACTTGTAAAAATGAGTTTCTCGAAATAGAAAAAAAATTCGTAATTCATAGTTTGAAAAAGTAACATTTTTTTCCCTTCGTTCATTATGTTGTTTTTACGTGTATCTGATACGTTCCACATAAACTAACTGTACCAATGTCTTAAGAGGAAAAAAGAAATAAACATGATTATAAGAAGACAATTCTTAACTTCTTGTACGAGACTTGGGAATTAACGTTTCCTTCATTTCCTATAGTTTGTTAAGATGACTTTTACAGATGTTAGTGTAATTTGATTATACCAACGCCATGTTTTGGCTTTAAAAATAATTGATGTGTGCTTTTTGTAATGGAGAATTTTTTATGTTGATTGCACATTTGCGAGTTTTATCATTTAGGTAAAACTAAAGGATAATTTTTTATATATTTACGAAAGTAATCATTAAGTATTAGCAAATTTTTATGTGATTATTATTATATATATTTCTTACATGTTTCAGTTCTTAGTTAGTTATTTTTGGGGAAGACGTTATTAATTCGATCAAACTTACACTGTAAAAAATGACCAATATTTCTTATTTTATGAAAATATACTATAACCACGAACGAAAATATAATATAATCATCTGAGTTATCCGAAATTCCAAATAGCGTGCTCCATTGTCTTTTGAATCCCCAGAAACCAATACATTTCCAAAATTTTAAGAATTATTTATAAAAACAAATTATTTTTCGCTGCCCGAATTTTTCAGAAACGTTTCCGAAGGGTTTTTATAGTGTATTAATCAGTGCCCTCAGCCTGGAATACCTGTTTTTTGAATACTATCCATTCTCAAGTAAACATTTTCATGCTCAAAAAATATGTTTAACAGACAAACATGCAAAATTAACAGCGTGAACATTAACTTTAAAATTAAGATTATTTCTGTACTCTTTCATGTAAATATTATCTTATGCGGCTGAAGACGTTTACTTGAGAATGGATGACATTCAAAAAACAGGTATTCCAGACTGAGGACACTAATTAATACCCTATAAAAACCTTCAGAAACGTTTCTGCAAAATACGGGCAGTGAAAAATACTTTGTTTTTATAAATAATTCTTTAAATTTTGGAAATGTATTGGTTTCTGGGGATTCAAAAGACAATGGAACACCCTATTCGGAATGTCGGATAACTCAGAAGGTTATATTATATTTTCGTTCGTGGTTATAGTCTATTTTCCTAAATTAAGAAACATTGGTCATTTTTTACAGTGTAGATCACTTCAAAGTCAATATTTAAATCTAGAGTCGATAGAATGTCAAAAAAAAAATCAAAATCTATTTAAACTGTATAGTGTAATGTAACAGCTTCTTTTAGATTAAACAAATTTCAATAAATAAATTTGTAACTAACAGATCGTGTAAAGCATCCTATACGTATGCAGTTTAGACAACAAAAATAAAACAACCAGTTTCAACCAGTTACAACTGAGCGTTTCAAAAAATCCACTGGTGTTTGTGTGTGGTAGTAGCCTCAAGTCTCTGATCCTGCAGTATGGTGGTTGCATGTCAGTAGCCGTGGGGGTGTGGGAGATATGGTGGTTGAAATTTGCCGACATAGGACATATTTATATTTCTACCAAAGTGTTCTAAAAAATGTTTGGAATCTTCTTCAACGGGAATTGGTTCATTCAACTTAACATGAACTAATTAAGATATAGATAAATAATTACGATTTTTGCATGCCCTTAGCGGTGGAATTTGAAAATAAACGATATTGCAGCGCGCGCGTAGCAGGCCTGCTGTACAATGCCGTAGGCAGCGGTGATGAGTGGTGGTGTTTCGTTCGGAAGTTTGTTTAGAACGAAGAAGTTTGAAAGAAGTTTGTTTGGAACAGAATGCGCGCCGAAAATGACTATTTTTATCAAATCCGCAGAAGAAAATTACTGATTTTTGGACAACGCCGTTCGGATCAGCTATTATTATTATATCCAAAGTATGAAATTTACATACAAAATTCTAATTCAGTCTTATTTGCTCATATGAACATCATGTCTAAAAATAAATTTTAATTTTCTGCCCAAGTATATTTTGCATATGACTGAATTGTCTATATATATATTTTGTAATTACATTTAAAGAATTATTATCGTTTAGTAGAACCATAAGCTTATATAAAAAATTCCTATTTCGATCAATCGTTTAAATTTTGTATTTAAGGCTGTTCTCAAACCTAAACTGCCTGCTTTTTTAACACATTTTCGTCCTGAAATACATAAAATTGTCAAGTACTTTTATGTAAGAATTGCATAATAGACCAGTTTTTTTTCATTTTTTGGTAAAGGTTAAAACACAGAAAATTTTCAGAAAACACTGTTGCAGTTGACGTTTTAAACAAGGTATGTGACAGAACTCAAGAACTCAAGATATATTTAATTTATCGGAGATCCAGTGATAAGACACAAAACTTTAATATAATTCATAACTCAATAACCTTTTTTCAATCAAGATAGGTATTTTTTAAAGATTTGAGCTTTCATGTATATTTTAAAAATCAAAATCCTATTTTCATCCAATTAAATCCTATAAATATAATAATTTAAAAAAATAAATCATATTAAGGTACTAATGGGACGTTAATATTTTAACTATGTAACTATTAAATTTCGAAGGCTAATTCTTTTTGAAAGAAATATAGTTACAATGCCTGGTTGTAGTTTGTACCTGCGAATTATATTTGTAAAAATTGCATTGGGCAAACAGAGTTTTAAAAAAGGGATTTATCAATATATGTAGCAATGTTTCATATTCAATAATGATTCCATACCTTAAATAAATAAAGGAAATTATATAAAAAAAGGACGTTAAAATTTACATAAAATGCGTCTTTCTTTTAACAAAATTTATATGTGCAACTATTGTTTTACTAATAAAAAAAGGTTCAACAAATGCTTCACTAATTACGTATTAATTTTTAATTAGAAATACTTAAAACATTATCCTAATTTTTAGAAGGAATAAAATGTAATATTCATTAGTAATGCTGGTGTAGGGTTTACATGATTTATTTTAAAATCCGCTTTTATTTAATAATTATTAATTAAAGAATAAAAGAATAATAATATTCAATTCATATTTTATAAAAAAAGTTTTAAAGCACATATTTTCTTTATGTTATTAATCATAATTTTTATATTTTCAGTCAGTGTGCGCTTCAACATTCAGTTTCTCATCAATCATCAAATATATCAGTTTTAAATTCGCAACATAGCTTTATCAATCATACCACTCGTCAATTTATTATATATTTAAGTCAACAACCCTCTTTTTGAAGGCAGAAAAAAATTCAAAGTACTGCTTCTGCATCTATATTTTGGAAAGTGAAATTCAATTTAAATACAAAAATTTCCTTAAAGAGAATTTTCTTTAACCGCAACAAATGGTGCTTTAATATTCTAACCACGTAACATTATTAATTTTAATACATTAATTCTTTTTTAACGAGATATAGTTAAAGTAATTTTTTGAGTTTCAAATGGTAGTTTGTATCTATAAAAGTGACATTCAGTAACCAGTGTTTTAACTGCGAAGACATTTGTTAAAAATATGTAATAGAAAATAACGTTTTAATAGTTATGATAAGTGTTAGAAACTATTTTAAGAAAATAGTTTCAATTGGAATGCCGATGAATCAAATAAATCAGAATACTTTCATCTTTCGGCAAAATTTTAATAACGTGTTTATTGTATTAATAGTATAAAAAATCACAACGAAGCATAATTATTATGCATGTTCTTTGAAAAAATATAAATCACTTATTTTGTTAAGTTATTAATCCTGATTCAAACATTTTCAGTCAGTATGGGCTTCAAGATTCAGCTTTGCATTAATCGTCAAATATGCTAATTTAAATACGCTATGTGTAATTATGAATTATACCAACCTGCACAATAATATGCCTCCTATATCAATAACCTACTTTTTAACACCAGACTTTTTTTTTTAATTGTCTCTGCTTCATCATGTAAAATTGAGTTTTAAACAAAATAAGTAGGATAAATATAACAATTGTTTTAAAGATCCATTGTCTTTAACCGTAACTAATAGCACGTTAATAATTCAATTGTATACCTCTCTAACTTTTAAACAATATATATATTTTTAAATGTATTCTTACAGTGCTTGCAGTCTTCTTTGTTGTTTTTAAGCATATATTGTATTTCTGTAAGGGATATTAAAAAAGTTGTCTGTATTTTATTATCAATAATGGTTTCAAATTAAATACAATTAACAGATGTCTGTTTTACTGTTTACTATGTTTTAGTATGTACTCTGCTTATAATTATTTATTATTCACAATAATTTTCATAAAGTTTACGATAGTTATTCCAAGTTCTTTTTCAAACTATTAAAATTTATATCTGCTTCCAAGCCGCTATTTTCTTCTAATAATTCATCATTTTTATATTTTCAGACATTGTAAACTTGAATATTCAGCTTTCTATTAATAATTTAGAATATCATTTTTAAATATGTCACGAGCTATTATTAATTACACCATTTGACTGTTTAATATATCCCCTATGTAAATAACTTTTTTCTTTTCAATGTAGACTTTTTGCATTGTTCTGTGGTGTAAAAAGCAAAAAATTATGGGTGGAAATGAGACAGTTGATTGAAAAAGTTACGTGAGTAAAATGTGTTCCCTTTACATAATACAAATATTTAATGTATGATTTTATGGTACCAATAAAGTTGCTCAAATTGACGGAAGTTTGTCTGTACATCGAAAAGACAGCAGTGACAGAATGTGCACAGTGTCAGAATCGTACAAGTGTACATTTTTGGAGGAGGCATCTGCCTGAAAAATTGCGAATGCTTTTTTTTTTTTTTTCAAATCTCAATGTACCAGTATGCTAACGCAAAAAAAAAAAAAAAAAAAAAAAAAAAAAAAAAAAAAAAAAGAGGAAGAAGAAGAAGAACATGTAGAAGGTGGGTTACAACTCTACACTGTTAAAAATTTGCAGCAAAATGTCCGGTCATTTGACTGTTTTTGTAGAAAACGGTTACATAACCGTAATTTAAATATATTCTGACCGTATTATTGCTCATTTTATGGTCATAATATAGTTAAATTACGGTTATGTAACCGTTTTCTACAAAAACGGTGACTGGACAGTTTGCTGCAAATTTTTAACAGTGTACAGGACTGGGAAGAGGAGCTTCAAAAAACAGTTTAAAACCACTTTACTCTGAAAAATAAATATAATGTTGTTGATCCAACAACGTGTGTTCACGCATAACATGTTGAAAGAATTTAGAGTTATTCTAAGTGACGCTATAAAAAACAATATGGAACAGCTTGCACTGCAAAAAAAAAATGTTCAAAAATTACAGTACATATACTGCCAACTTTGTGACCAGAATATATACCGTAATTTAACTGAAAGATATATGTACCGTAAAATATTTAAATTATATGTACCGGCTGTACCCCCCCCTCTCCTCAGTCCTGCACGCATTACGTAACAAAAGCAACAGCATCACTTCAGGGGTTGCCGTACACCGAGGCGGGGCTACCAGATTTTTCTTTACTGAAAAATAATTATTTTACTGCACAAATAGCATTTTTTTACTGAAAAACAATCATTTTACAGTATAAATACCGTTTATAATTGTAATGGCATATATACGGTTTTTTACGCTACTTTAGAGTACGGTACTCATACCGTAAAGAGTGAAAACGGTACAAGTGCCGTTAATTTACGGTACATTTACTGAAATTTTACGACATTTTTTTACAGTGTGTCATCACCTAGAATCATACCTTATAGAACTTATATAAGGAAAACACCTAGGGAAAAATGTTTTTGGTGAATTATTGAAAGCAATTTCGGAAATATGGCTTTTAATATAAAGCGTAACATTAAAATGTTCTTATACTTGTGAAGCATTGCAAAATAATGTTATGAAAACTAAGCTTGAATTTGTTATGAAACATTGTAATATTAGTCTTCTTGATATAAAATATTATATTATGTAATGCAATAGTATTTATTTCATATCTATATTAACTTACTCGATACTTTTGCGCTTTACAAACTTGGCTAGAATTTGACGATTTTTTTTTATTTTTTATTTTTTATTTTTTTTTTTGCAATTTAGCGTAATCAATTGATTTTTAGGGCCGCTATAACAAAGAAGTTCCATAAGTTGTCGTTTACTTGTTTTATAATATGAAGTTCTTTAACTAAAGCTGTGTAAATTTATTTTATTGGATATCATAAAAATCTGATCTGAGAATATGAGCGTAGCTTTCAAAAGGATTTTTATAATTGATAGATTATGCAAATAAATTTAAAATTGTCACAACAATGTATAATAAAATATTAAATTATTATGGTAAAATTGTTACTGTAAAATATCAGTTGATTATTAACTTTTTAAAGATCCGGACTGCTGTTTTTATCACAAATAATTTACATTTCACAGATGAAATACCTCTCAATTTTCAATTTCAGTAAAATATAATTTTATTCGTGACTGTTAAATATGTTTAATTTCTATACATGGAGATAAAACGAATCAAAGTTAGAGATTTATTTTAAAAAATATGCATTTTTACTTACCCATCATACGTAGTATAGGGTAAGTCTTGTAATCGTTTTAAAAATCGAAAAATTTTTTTTGACGGATTTACACGTTTCAGACACTGGAGATTCCGAAAAACATATTTTTAGAAAAAAAAAATTTGCCGTCCGTCTGTGTGTCTGTGTGTGTGTCTGTGTGTGTGTCTGTGTGTGTGTCTGTGTGTCTGTAAACGCTCTATCTCCCGAAAAAATTGAGATAGAGACTTGCAATTTGGTATGTACTTAGTATGTAATAATGGGAAGAAGCCTATTTCATTTCAATAACCTCGATTAACCGGAACAATTTTTTTCGGACTCTCGAAATATTCGTTCTGATGAAAGGTACATAAAAATTTTCGAAATTGTTCATTTTAAGAAATGAATATAAAAGACAATAAAAAAACATAAATTTTGAATAAAGCATGAAGTCGATCGGATAATTAGTTGCCGAGATATTTGGAATCCTATTTTCCACACTCTTCGATTTTTCATGACCCTGTATTTCATCCAAATTTCACTTCAAAGATATATTTTAATTGGAAATTTGACGCTTAATCAGATGCAATAAACCGCTAGTTAATAGGATTATTATTTTTGGAGTTATAAGGAAAAACCTCTTTCAAGCAATTCAGTAATCGAGCCTTTAAAGTTTGTGACGTCATCAAGCCACGATTTTATTTGAATTGCAATGCATTTTATAAGTAGTTTACACATTTTTATTTTAATATTTTACATTATGCATATCCATGATGGGTAAGTATTACGGTGGCCCCCAACGACTAGTTTTACATATATATTAATATTCCATATATAGAACACTTTACAAAATTGTCTCTTCACTACTTTTTAGCACTTTCCAACCTAGTTGAAAAGTGCTTATGACTTCGGTTTGTCTGGCCGTATGGCCGTCTGCCGTCTGCCGTCTGGCCGTCTGGCCGTGCTCTAACTCCCGTAAATATACTCGGATTGCTCTGCAATTTTTATATGTTATTGTCGTTATCTATAGCATGTTCCCTATTTCAACGGAAGTGTGTAGCACTTATAGTTTTATTACAGGGACACTCAAAATAATTCCGTTACATTGCGGTCTATGGGGAAAAATCATTTGTGGTTTATTTAAATAATGTTTCACTATGTTAAACGCATTGAAATTTATATATATCACTAAGGTGCATTAGAAGAAGCTTAATATGGAATAGGGTGTGCATAGCACTTATAGTTACTTTACAGGGACAGTCAAAAGAATTCCGTTACATGACGTCTATGGAGAAAAATCGTCTGCGGTTTATTTAAATAATGTTTCACTATTTTAAACGCATTGAAATTTATATATATATATCTAAGGTGCATTACAAGAGGCTTACTAAAGAATAGTGTGTGTATAGCAGTCATCGTTCATTTACAGGGACACACAAAAGAATTCTCTACTGTCTGTTAACACTAATTCCTGGAAGTGTGTTTTAAGTTACTAAACGCGATTTAAATTTTAACTCGCTTTTTGTCTATTACGTGGTGTGTATAAATTCTGTAGATCCTATACAGGGCAGCACAAAAGTTCGCGAACACATTTCCGTTTATTGACAGAAACTCCAGAAAGATAATTTTAAACTGTGCTACGCGTTTCCTAACTAAACTAAAATTTAGCATCCTAGCATATACAAATCTATAGATCATATACAGGGCTGAATAAAAGTATCAGGATATTTTTCCGAATATTGTATCTGTTGGAAATTCCTGAAATTATGTTTTTAAATATGTTATGCGTTTTCCAAATTGTTTACTTAGATGTTATCTTTTAGCTTATTAAACGGTATGTTTTATAAAATTATTTTCGAAGCGTTGGAAAGTGCCACATAATCTATGCTTGACGCATGATTTTTCGTTCTTGTTAAATTTATATTCGTTTGACATTTAAATACGCAAAAGCATTAATTTATTAATAACGTGAAGTCTATGATTTTTAAATGTTGTAGCAATGGTATAATGAATTAATTTAAATTGCATTTCATAAATAAAAAAAATCCCTGACGGCTCGGCCTACAGGCACAGGTAGATTTCGAAGACGCAGAACGGCAGAACGTGGGGCGCCTGTTTGTCGGGAATTGCGGATGAAATGACCTTTTTGCGATGATGCTGCAGTTCGAACCGCCTACTTTGAAACCAAGCTTGTTTGCAGGCGGAGCCAGCAAGGATTTTTTTATTTATTTATTTATTTATTTTTTTTTTTTTTTGCTATAAGAGTTGGTCCCATAAAAAACATGTCAATATAAAAATTTTAGATAATATTAAGGGGATTTATAATAAATTTAAGCGGTTTGAAATCTTGGGAATTGACGAAGTTATGCATTTTTTTCTTCTAAAACCCCCCTTCCCCCCTTAAGGCAATTTTTAATTATATCAAAAATCTGTCATACATAAATTTTCGGCCCTTCTCCTAGAAGTAATAATAACTTCAAACGGATTCGATGCGTATCATAATTAAGAAATTATGGGGTTTTTTCTGTTTCTACAAAAAGTCCCCCCCATCCCCCCATTGGTTCGATTTTGCCCCTTAACGAACTTGACCGACATTTTATGCCCCTTGATTTTATGTATCAGTTTCGAAAAGATGTGGGAGTTGGAACCGCCTACTTCGAAAAATAACTTGTTTGCAGGCGGAGCCGGCAGGGATTTTTTTTTTTTTAATTTTTTTTTTTTTTTTTTTTTTTTTTTTTTTTTTTTTTTTTTTTTGCTATAACGGTTAGTCCTATAAAAAACTTGTCAATATAAAAGTTTTAGATAATATTAAGAATATTTATAATAAATTTAAGCGGATTTGAAATCTTGGGAATTGACGAAGTTATGAATTTTTTTCTTCTAAAACCCCCTTTCCCTCCCCCCCCTTAAGGCAATTTTTAATTATATCAAAAATCTATCATACATAAGTTTTTGGCCCTGTTCCTAGAAGTAATAACAACTTTAAACGGATTCGATACGTATCATAATTAAGAAATTATGGGTTTTTTCTGTTTTCACAAAAAGCCCCCCCATTTCCCCCCCCCTTGGTTCGATTTTGTCCATTAACGAACTTGACCGAGATTTTATGCCCCTTGATTTTATGTATTAGTTTGGAAGAGATTTATGTAGAATTTTTCCAGTTATCGTGGTCAGAAAAAAGTGACATAGATAGATAGATAGATAGATAGATAGATAGATAGATAGATAGATAGATAGATAGATAGATAGATAAACTTTTGAACTGGGGGTGTTTTTGGAATCTGGGAGTCATGATCGGCGTAGATCTGCAAAAATTTTTCAAAATTTCCAACTTAGGTGAGAATGTAATAGCTAGTATTTCTTACGAAATCTACCTAAAAAACCATAAATTGTTCTATTTCTGAAGTGCAGGAAGCAGTCAAAAACGGCCAACATTCATGCATGAGTACTCTGATAAGAATAAATAAAAAATAAGTGATTTAAAAAATACTTTTAATACAAGCCTTACATATTTATTTTTGAATGTACTTGCTCTTATTTTGCCGAAATCGAAAACTATCCAAAAATTTCCGCTACTTTCTTTTTTTCACTATATTTTGCGGAATACATTTTACAAATTCTCTGTAAGCATATAACTGCATAATCCTCTGCCACCCTTTTCGTTTTCGTTGTAACTTTTTCCAAGTAATGACAATTTATGTAAGACTATTTGAAAATCTCTTAAATGACAAATACATTTCTAAAGAAAATATTTTACATTTAACAAAATTACCCTGACATTTGTTTTAGAGAAAAAATTCTTACTGAAAAAAAAACTCTTATCAGTACTCTGATATGAATAAATAAATATTAACTGTTTTAAAATTCATTAAACCGTTAGTAGGCACGAAATCATCTTACTTAGTTATCTATATCTTAATTTGTACATGTTAACTTGAATTAACCAATGTCCACTGAAGAAGATCCCAAACATTTTTTTTTTAGAAATCTTTGGTTTAAATATGAAAATACCCTACAGCGACAGATTTAAACCTTCATATCTTCCACACCCCTACAGCTATCGACATGTAACCACCATAGTGCACGATGGGAGACTCCAGGCTACTACCACACACAAACACCAGTGATCTATGCTCGAAAAATGTAGCCGAAAAGTGAAATACAGGGACACACAATCTGTTTGAAAATGTCCTCGGTCGACCACTTTCAACCACAATATCTCCCAAAGCTACTGACATGCAACCTCTATAGTGCAAGATGGGAGACTCGAAGCTACTACCACACATAAACACAATTGGTTTGCGCTGGGTAGTTGTGGCAGCAAAGTAATCTCTCTATCTCTCTCTCTCTATATATATATATATATATATATATATACGAGGGGCAGTCGGAAAGTAAGTTTCCCCTGGCGACTGTAGACAGTGTTGTGCATGAAACACATAAAATGTAATGAGACTTTAAAGATAAAATATAACTTTATTTTTCTACATAAGTACCAAGTACATTGAGACATTTGTCATGCCGATTTACAATCTTCAAAAAGCCCTCCAGGAAAAAAATCAGGGCTTTGCATACGAATAAAGCGTTGAACGGCTATGGGCGAAAGACGACACAGCAGGTGAATGCGAACGTGGAAGACACCGATGGCAATGGGTAGAAGTCGACCGCGATCAAGCAGATGGCGCAGTTGCAGTGTCTGCGCAGATGACGCTGTTGCAGTGCTTGCTCAGATGACGCTGTTGACTGCAACAGCGCCATCTGCTTGATCGCGATCGACCTCTACCTAATGGTATCGGTGCCTTGCACGTTCGCGTTCACCTACTGTGTTGTCTTTCGCCCATAGTCGCTCAACGCTTCGTCCGTATGAAAAGCCCTGATTTTTTTCTGGAGGGCTTTTTGAAGCTTATAAAACGGTATGACAAATGTCTCAATGTACTTGGTACTTATGTAGAAAAATAAAGTTATGTTTTTTCTTTAATGTCTCATTACATTTTTTGTCTTTCATACACACCTCTGTGCACAGTCGCCAGGGGAAACATATTTTCCGACGGCCCCTCGTATATAATTATATATATATATATATAAATCAGAACGTTTATTTATGGAGTCTTCATATATGAAATATTATAACACTATTTATCCTTATGGACTTAATAGTGAATTATTTAACAGACCAGTTAAAGTTTTTTCAACAAATAATACTACAGATTATTCTCCTATTTATCCTACTATAAATCATAATTTAAATCATAAAACAACACGTAACAAGTGAGGAAAGTGCACTGCTACAGTAGTTATTTCCAAAAAAAAAAATTATTGTTAAACAAATCAATACTCTTCATCATAACTATATTAAGAATTACAACTGGTATTTAATACGAAAATACATTTTTGCTATTAAAAAGAAACTGATAGTACAATATTTATATGTATTTCTTAGTAAATCTTACTCAAATCATTTCTCTGATATTTTTTATGATCTAATTATGACAAGAGCTAATCTTTTTAACATTAATTTAAATAAAAAACAAAAAATTCAAAACACTAATACTCAAATGATTATAACTTTTTCAAATCAAATCTTTAATAAAATTAATATTAATTCTATAATTAATGATAAAAACTGTTATTTTCCTATAAAAAATCTTCAACTTTCAAAAACATTTAAATATCCTAATACAATCGGAAGAAAGATTTTTAACTATAATGCATTTTTAAAAAATACATCTGATGCTAGTACTTTTCAGTGTAAATGCAATGACCCCACTCTAAAAAAATTCATTAATAATGATCATGGGCATATAATCACTGGGTAATCTTAATATTGTTAATGATTATAAACTACAAAAACTAATGGGTTATGGCACTAAATATAGACTTCCTTCTAAATTTAATGTAAATTCTATTATAAAACAATTTATATATGATATAGACATTTTTATTTATAAAATTTCAATTTCATATAGTAAACCTATTGAATATTTTAATCAACGGAAAATACTAGTTATTGAAAAATTTAGTTCGTCTTTAAAACATAATATATCTCATATGGTTAAAATTAACATAAAACATTTGTTCCAGCAAATTACTAAATTACAAAAAAACTATGTAATAACATATATTGACAAATCTCCTAATAATTATGCAATCATATGTAAATCTTATTATCACCAACTACTTACATCCTGTATTTCTACTAACAATTCTTTTAAAAAATCTAATGAAAATGTAATTGTCAATAATCGTAAAATTCACAGTTATTATAAATTATTAAATATAACTTCTACTAACTTTAATTATCCTTATTTAGTTCTTATACCCAAATTTCATAAAAATTCAATTAAATTTAGGACTGTAACAATATGATGCAATACATATAATAATATAGCCAATTAACATCTATTAAAAATTCTCAATCAAATTTATACACTGACAACATCCACTGAAAATACACATTGTATAAAAAATAGCTATCAACTCGTCAATATTTTGAATAATCTTAAATGTGTTAACAATATAATGACATATGATTTCAAAGATCTATTTAATAATATAGATTTAGTAGATCTACATAATATTATAAATGCATTATTTTATAAGTATCATCATTCACTTAATTTACCAATTCATATAGATACAGCTTATTTTAAAACTTTAACAAATTTCATTATATATAATAATTATATAATGCATGATAACACGTTATATTTACAGAAAGTCGGTATACCAAAATGTGGATGTACATCTAGTATGCTTTCAGATTTATACCTGTATCATTATGAACGTAATTTTATTAATAGTAATATACATTTATATCGTTATATTGATGACATAATTTTAATTCCCACTGATCACACTAATATTTCTAAATTTCCAGTTGATTATCCTACTAATTTAGAATTAACGGAAAACCGCCTTTCTAACAATACTATTAACTTTTTAGATCTTAAAATTACACTTAAAGAAAACAAAACAATAATTGATCTATTTGATAAACGTAAAGAATTTAAATTTAAAGTTAATACATTTACTAATTTTAAATCATGTCTTCATAATTCTGTATATCGTAATATACTCATTAATCATATTTATGGAATAAAAAACTTATGTTCCTCTCAACTAATTAACAACAATATTAAAAAACATATCTATGAAGCATTACAACATGGTTTTCCAAAAAAATTCATATATTCCTTAATATACAGTTAGTTCTTATTTGATCTTTACAACCAAATTAACACATGTGTTTAAAAAATGTATAAAAAAAATCATATAATCTTATATATATAAAAAAATTATTAATATAGGACGGTTGGGTGGGTAGACGTTGGATTGAGGAGGTGTGTGGCGGAGTTGTATGGAAAAAATACGCTTGGTTAATTTATATTATTGATATATAAAAAAAGGGAGGGGCATTTTGATTTACATATTTGTTTGATAATCGTTTTATAATGGACTGCGATGTGATATTTCTATATGTTTTTGAATTTAGTTAGATTTACTTTTTCATTATTTAATTAATTTAAATGAATTTATATTCATTAATATTAAGAATGTATTTGATATAATGATTTGGATTAATACCTATGGTGGACAATATCATATTTACTTCTAATATAATGTTTACTTTTATACAGTGTTATTATAATATGTTTTAATTTTATTAAGTGTTTATATTTTATTTAATTTGGTATGAAGGAACATTATTTGTGACTAATTCATTTCAATATTTAATCAACATTAAATTTAAATTCTTTGTATCCTAGTTCAAATATTTAGTATTTTATTTTAATTTAATTTAATTGATGTTGCATTTTTGGTACAGTTATTTAATCGTTTTTGTCATTTAATGGTACATATATTTTTATGTTGCTTTAATTATTAATTTTTCCATCTTACTACTTATTTATAGCATAGAATTAATCATTTATACATCCATTACTTCTATGTAATTCAATATTCTATTTATTAATTAATTTCATTTATTTATTATTTAACTAATGGCTATCATTAAGATAGTAATTTGGTTTAATTATTAAACAATAATTTATATCCATTACTTTATATTCAGATTTTATTCACTTTTACCAATAGATGGTAGCACTATTTTAAGTTGCTTTAATAATTAATTTTTCCATCTTTATACTTATTTATAACATAGAATTATTCATTAATACATCCATTACTTTAATGTATTTCGATATTCTATTTATTAATTTCTTTTATTTATTATTTAACTAATTGGTATTATTTAAGATAGTAATTTGGTTTAATTATTAAACATTTATATCCATCCAACGCTTTCGATTCAGATTATATTCATTTTTCCCAATAGATGACAGCACTTATGTTCCTGTTTACTTTGCAATCCATAATATTCTAACATTATTTCTGGCATCATTATAAAGCAATTTATATTTCTAAAATTGGCATCATGTAATGATTTTTTTTTTTTCCAATTCATTCCCAAGTCATGGTTGAGTTTCATTCAGGTTCTTGGGGTGTAAATTTATATTTCTAAAATTGGCAACATGTAATGATTTTTTTTTTTTTTTTTTTTTTTTGCAATTCATTCCCAAGTCATGGTTGAGTTTCATGCTGGTTCTTGAGGTGAACGGTATCAATTTTAATCTTTTTTAATCTTTATGGATTTTATACTTACTGACTCTATAAATTGTTTTCTTTGTAAATTATATGTAAGGCTTCTCTCCTTTTTAATATTGTATTTCATTTTTCATTTTATCACTGGTTTGCTTCAATGTTTATGAGATGTAGTCCCAAAATCATATTTTTTAGCAATGTATGGCTAATATGATGATGAAACATCTCATTTGATTTTATTTGTGGTATTTAGGCATTTGGGACTTGATAATTCTGTCTAAATTCCACAAATTTCATTTCATTTCATTCATTTAATTCCATTTTTATTTAATTTCTTATTCTTTTAATATGTTTTTGTTTCCATATTAAGTGTGTTGGGGAATCTTTCACTGTCAACTAATTATTTCATACTTAATTATTATTTCATTGTTTAAGTTGGTGTTATGATAATGTTTAATTTATGGTTATATATATATGTGTGTGTGTGTGTGTGTGTGTGTGTGTGTGTGTGTGTGTGTGTGTGTGTGTTTGTGTGTGTGTTTGTGTGTAATTGGGAATGTATGAGTTTATGAACGACATTTTAAAAAAAGATGTGATCTACAGGAACCTTTGTATCAAACAGTTTTTATCAGAAATATTAAAAAATAAAGAAATATAATAACCCAATCACACCAATTAATCATATTTAATATTAGTCAGACATGCATCTCATACAATTTTCAACAAGTGTCTATAGACTGTCTATAGCGGTTTCTGAGTTTCATGGTCTGATAAAGAAAGTGTCACCCTAAAATAAGATGAAAAATATTTTATTTACAGATGCTATAGCTAGAATACCAGTAATTATACTGAAATTCCATCAGGAACTTAAGATATTTTCATCCAAATAACATCCTTTCGCTCATCAATTGAAAACACCTCAAAGATATGTTTTGGATGGAAATCAATCTTATGTGAGGATTTGCGATCATTGGTCATTGGATTTCCATTTGATGCCGATAAAATACCTTTCAATGGTCTATCAAGTTTAGGGAATATAATTAATGATATATTTAAAGAGAAAAATAAACACGAAATAGAGCATTAACACACGTTTCTGTTTTACTAAGTTAAGAAAATTTGTTTGTGTATTTGGATGAATGATTATCAAAAACTTCTAGAAGGAGAATTTTGGTTTATATAATTGTATGTTTTTGTACAAAGATGTAGAAAATTACATATGTTTCGCTTCAATGAATCTCCATACGAGATAATAGAATTTATATTTCAGTTGTCGTTTTAGCGATAATACAATGGATTAAAAATATTTTAAAATATGATTTTTTTTTTTTTTTACTTTTTTTAAAAATAACAACAGATTACATCAGCTAGTTTCAATCGTACATTAAAAATAAATCATAATAATTGAATTTTCTTCATTTCTAACATTTCAGTCTTTTACAATACATATAGCATTAAAGGAAAAAATAAAACATATATATTTTTTTAGCATACTAGCATACGGAACTTAAATAAATATAAGGTAGAGGTAAAAATACAAATGTCGATAATTTCAGTTATTGGAAAATAAATAAAGGTTCATTCATGTATTTAAAAACTTTGAAAACTCTAAATATATGAAATGAGGAATACTTTGTTTTTCTTTAATTTTAAATCAAAAGAACACTAGCTTATCTTGTCAGGAACGCCCTAAAGGAAATAAAATCATCTTGGAAGGATATTTTTGCCAAAGTAAACTAAATCTTCTATCTTAGTGTATGAAAACTACATTGTTTATGTTTGTTTTTATCTGTCCAATTTCTTTTTCCCATTAATATCTGAAATTCCTCACGTAAACAAAATATGTCAAATACTTACGAAACACAAAGACGTAAGCATGTTTATAGGAAAATACGTTAGTAACACCTTGTATGAGAATTGGGAACAAATATTCTCTCCTTGTTTTGATTTGATCAAATGGCTATTTTGGATATTAGTGTGATTTTGTAAGAGGAACCAAATATTCTAGCTTTGCAAACAAAAGAAAAATGTGTATTTTTTGGTATTGAAGGATTCTTGTTTGTTTAATTTGGTGTACTTACTTTACTTTTACAAGTTTTATAAATTAGGAAATAAAAACTACATTTTTATTGATCGCGTATTTTATACAATCATTTATTTTATTGTTTTTTTTATTATGCTTTGTTATGTTTCTAAACTTTATGAAAAAAATTATAGATATACATCTATTTTTTCATTAAATACTAAATCCTTTCTATGTTTAGTGTAAAATTTTTGATTTAATTAATTCTATGAGTAAAATAAAAAACAATTTTGTAAAACCGATTAGTATAAATTAGTAGTGATTTCAATTAAAAAATTTAGAGTGAATAACTTTACAATTCCGACATGACGTATTAATTGCCCGCTAACTGTAAGATATACAGATGGACCTGCAAAGTGGATGTTAATTTTACTAAGTTTTATCTAGTGCGCTGAAGTGTTAAAGCTAGACCAACATCCTAAAAGACCCGACCATTCACCGATTTACTGCGTACTGATTTTGGAAGGGGGCGTTTGGCGTCTCGTGGTCAGCACTAGAACAACAAACTGCAGTTTATAGAACACGTGAATGATACAGTTATATGATTTTTTTTCTGGTTGTATATCTTTACAAATATGAGGTGCTGCGTGCCTTTCTGCAGTATTGACAGTCGAGCAGACTATTTCGACCCAGATGATAATAAAATGTCGATGCATTATTTTCCGAAAGATGAATTTCCCTTGTACTATTTTATTTAAGTTTTTTGAATGTTAATTATGCATTTAATCTAATAAGATGGCTCATAATTTTTCTATGAAAGGAACAGAAACTTATAGAATAATAAAATATATGTTCTAAACATTATGGCTATTAAATAAAACTACTTCTTTTTTTTCATCACAAGCACTCTGTACCTAGACCCACATGTGCGCCTAGCGCAATACATTTGTAAAATCATAAATCTTTAAAACATTCTAATTAATAATTTATACAATCAATCTTTTCTTTTATCCATTACTATAGCCAAGGGATGTGCATAGGAAATTATCCTGATTTTGTATTTTTTTTTTTGCTTTTGTATTTCAGGAATTTTTTTATTAATTTTCAGTGACGTTTATAATAATTCACCCATGTGAAACATAATCTTTTGAATTAAAAACTTTTTTTGCGATGGCGTTTTAAATTAATCTTTTTGCAACTTGAATCATTCAAAGATAATCGATATTTTATGTTTTAATGAGTAAATTTCGAATTTTCTCTGCATTTTCAATTTTATTTTGTACAATTGAAACTTTTGAAAACCAGTGATAGAAAACAAAAAAATTTAGAATAGCTTTAATATCACAATATAACTTGCATAATATTGCGTTAATTTCCTTTTATATATCTATTAATAAAGAATTCTAATAAGTAACTCATATCCAGTGCCATTAGTTTTTGGATACAATACGCAATTGCATATACTATTAAAAAAAGACTTAAATAAAGGGAATATATTGAAACGTCTTAATAGATGGGGGGGGGGGGGAGAGTTGCTAAAAATGATATAATTGATCTTTAAATAAGGGAAATTTTGGATTAACATATCATTGTTAGTTAAGTTAAAAATGAATTTTAGAAATTGCAACTGGGCCATAGGCACACCTGTTAAAAAGTTTTGCCCCTCCCTAGATTTTATTTTGCCGGTGCTCATATTTTTTAGTATTTATTTACGACGGAGAAACGGGAATGTTTTTATGAATGGAAAGTCGGCGAATGGTCAAGTCTTTGGGATCGTATGTTGCTCTAAGTTAAAGTAATATCAAGTAAGACACCTATGTCTGCTAATTGTCAACCAATTCGAAATTTTACTAAAAACAGAAATTAACATTACTTTAATCTGAAACAACTCTCTATATAAATGCCAGGATGTGCTCTTTAAGTACCGAATGTAAAATGCGAGCAATGAAAAAATTATTTTCATCATATTAATTTTTAATAATTTTACAGTAACATATTCCTATAGTACTACATTGAAATGAAAGAATTGCGATTTTTAATTATTGTACCTTAGTTAAACAAATCACACTTACTTTAAAATATATAAAAATACTGAAACCCCTGATAAACGGACACCTATGGGAACAAAACTAAATGTCTGAAAAAGTCAGGTGATTGCAAGAAATGGGTAGTTAGTTATAACGAGAGGTTAATTTCAGCTGGAAAATTTCAATTTGGCCGCAAGAGAGGGGCAACCGTACATAAGGGTGTCCTTTTAGAGAGGTTTGACTGTATAATGTATCTAAAGGCAAAACTTTATTTTTAAGAAACATTAATTTTTTTCAAAAGTCAATAGTACTCACACATGGTCCACAATAATCACACTGACACTTTGGATTTTTTTCTTTTTCAAATTTTGGCATTATCTTTTGAAAATGTTTTTTTGGTTTTTATCAATGCATCTCTTACAGATGTGCTACAAACGGACAAGAATGACTCGGTAACTTATTTAACAATCCTTTTAACTGCTTGTGTGTGACATAGGGGAAAAATTTAAGTCCATACGTTGATTCTCATGATCAGATTATTTTGCTTGATTTATTTACTGCTTTAGTTTGTCACCAGCAATCTACATCAGCAAAGGAATGCTGTTACGTTAACATCATGCCATTGAATTATATCAATACAATCCTCGGTATCAAAGTTTAAAATGGAATTATTTTTTTTTCTGACGCCAACTTTATTTCCAGCCCCTGCTTTTACAGTCCGCCATAATCCAAATTCTCTTACATGACTTCTATCGATTGATATTATACAAATGAGGACATATTCATGTGCAGCAAAGTATGCATTTCTTTTGACTGATTGGATCAATTACACTTTTAAGAGTCTAATTGAGGTAACGTAAATAGCCTACAAGTTTCACAAGTGCTTCGATCCATAGATACAAGATGCTTTAAACTTTATGTTAAACCAAACAGTTGCATACACTTTCAAAATGTACTCAGTCAGTATTTGGAGATTTTGTGATGGATATTCTGTTCTCACATACAAGCGAAATATTCTTTTTGCTAAGGTAAGCCATCGTGCATGACAATGTTTTTCTGGTTTCTTCAAAGACAATTCAGAAGAGCAACTTCCAACGGAGATTGGACATTTCTAAAAAATATCTTTGTCCATACTTAAATTATCCTTAATTTTTAGCAAAGGAATTTTATTTTCAATAGGTGAATACTCAATCACTAGAAATTCATAGCACTTTTTCTAGTTGTTTCTTTAATTTTCCCCCAAAATTATTTGGATCTTAATTTCCCCATCTACGAAACAAAGTAGATTACGTACGGGCAGTTCATTTACATGACATAGACAAATCAAGCACTGCAGTGGCTTTCATAACTTATCGAATAAAGTAATCGTCCCATTATTCCATCCAGTGTTCGGGTAGACTTCTTCATATAAAATTGCAGGAATGTTTTAGTATTTATTGTGGCCATTGAAAAATGTCATTATGCTGTCTTTAATACCTTTTTCAGAGCCAGAAATCGGTTTTACGTGTCCTAAAAACTGTGATGCAGGCTCTGGTGATATATGTTCTAACAAGTGATATATGTTCTTCGATAACAGTTCTTTTGTAATACTTAGTTTATTTATCCTCTTGCACAATAGTCTTGTCTTTTCTTACATAAAAGCAATTACTTTCTGTAACTAGTTTTACAGTTTCTTCTACAAATCTACTTCGGTTCTCTATTCGTTCTCATCTAATTTTGATTCTGTCAATTAGTATACTTCTTTCTTCATCACTAAACACACCGATATCCTGCAGAGCGGCGCTTGCAATTGTTGCAGAATTTTTGTCTCATACTCAAATTCAAACGCATGTAGAAGCCACAGATCGCAATTTCTTGTGCATTTGAATATGATTTCGATTACTGCAGGTTTCAGAGACTCTTAACGTAGAGGAAAAGCAATGTGTAAATGCATTTTTTTTTTTTTTTTTTACTACAAGTGTATTCAGTACTCAGTTGTAAATTTCAACGTAATTGCGAAATTTGTGAATTGTGAAAATTTTAATAAAAACCCTTCTTGCGGCATCTCTAAACATAATCAAATTACGCTGATATGTAATTTCTATATTTATTTTGATCAAAGATAACTTATCAAAACTATAAGCTATTGAGAAAAAATTAAACATAATTGCAAAATTTGTCAAAATTTTAATAAAAACTTAAAGATTGCATTTCTTGCGTCAATTAATCCAATTACGCCGATATTTATTTTCGTCTTTTTTTGACCAAAACCAACTTTTGAAAACTATAGCACATTGAAATAAAAAAAAAAGAAAATTTTAACATGATGTCGAAAATTGTCAAAATTTTAATAAAAACCTACAGATTATCCTTCTTGCGGCACCTCTAAACATAATCAAATTACTAAAATATTTAATTCCCGTCTTTATTTTGATCAAATACAACTTTTAAAAACTATAGCATATTTAAATAAAAAAAATAAATATTCCACCATAATACACATACAGTACATTTCTTTTTGTGCGTTTTTAATAAAAAAAACTCATTCTTAATCTCGTATATTTCGACAATTTACTAGGTCATATTTGTTTTATTGGATTTGAAGTTTTCATTTTGTAAGAAGAGACAATCATTTACCGAACTATGTATTTTATTGAATTTTAAACTTATTCAAAAGGAGTTTATTGTCGCTATGAAAAAAATATTCATACATCAGACATGTCTTCAAATTAATAAACTTATTATATCGTGGTAATTTAAATTTATTGTATTACTAGATATAATATCAAATTGTTCGGCAATTGCAAATTTAAAAATAAGGTATTAAATGCAACATGCATCTATAAATGCCACCGTTAATTTATAACTAGTCTTTAAATACGAGTTTTAAATATTTTTAGCTTTTCAGATGGAATAAATTTAAAACAGGCATTCTTCTCTTTTTATAAATATTTCTTCCCTTTATGTAGTTGGTCAGGTGCATAAAAATTAAGAAATCATTAGGTGATAAGTGGCTCAAGAGATTTCGCAGAATGATTACTGCAGAAGTAGAAGATTTGTACAACTTTTAAATCGACGTTGCTTTAGCTGCTTCTTTAATTGTTCTGGTACCGTTAGTTTATTAGCATTTTAGAACAATCAACGATTTTTGGAAATGGAGGATAACTAACTTTTATAGGATACTAAACTTTTTGACGAATTTTCTACCTGTGAGTCGAGGTAATACTCCTACACTTTCGTTCAGCATGGTATTATCAAGAGCTAAATGTCGCGCACGACGTCTGTTATTCCAGTCTACGATTTGAAGTTTGTTGTGATTTTTCTTCCATGTTTCATTCCTTGACTGCGTTTCAATAAATCTAGGATACATTTGTATCTAAATTGCACTTTGGTTTTGCAATGTCGCGTCAATCAGCGTTAGCAATATAATTTTTGAATCATTCTCAAACGATGAAGTATTGCTGCAGTTTAACTAACGAAGTGATATATTTCAACACTTTGAGTGAACCCTCTACACAAATGATTATTACTGGAATTGGATTGATCTACATACGTTGGAAGGAAATGAAACATTGCCGTATCAATTTCAGCCAATATAATCTAAACAACCTGGTATTACATGTTTGTTTATTTATACTTTGACTGTGGCAGAGCTTGCAATAAGTGTAAAATGGAATTTCATAAACATTTCTTGCACGAGAGGTTCACCAAATGTTAAACTTTTCCACGAACTTTCAGTGAGTTTTGGCTATTTTGTACTCGAAATGTTCAATCCTAGATATATTGGATTACTTACATCTTATTGGATTACTTACACTTACATCTAAATATGTGACAATCAGTTGCTGAAAAGTTTCACTGAACAATTATGTAACCGATCTATGCTGCACTAGGAAAACCGATTTTTTAAAACAATAAACGCAAATAAACCGAAGCACGCGATAGGTAGGACAAACAGTTTCAAACCACAAATACCTCATGTATTGCCATTATTCTGAATAACCATAATATGTACCATAATATACGATTCCAGGATAATAAAATTTTCATTTAATTTTTTTAAAATAAAATTCATTCTATTTGACGGCTTATTTTAGTGTTATGTAATCGCGTTCCTTTTGAATAATTTACATTCCGAGTGTTTTAAAGAATTACAAATAATACGAAGAAATATTAATTAGAATAATACTTAAAATATAACAATAATGCAGGAATAAATTTTCATTTAATATGGCTTATCTACTTTATTAAGTAAATCATATCGGCCGTATTTTTTCTCCCTGTTATGTTATTTGACGTAACAAATTACGAAGATTTTTAGATAGATAGAATTAAAGCATAGAGGAAAGTTGCCAAAAATCAATCCTCAAAAAAAAAATTAAATAAAAATTAAGTAAATATAACTGAAAATGTCCAAAATCGTTTAAGGAGCTCTGCTCCTTAGAAAATGTTAGTAATGCTAGTAATGTTAAGTTCATTGCCCTTAACTCCGAGTAACAATAGTAAACCAAAATTCGATTTATAATGAAGAGTTCCTACGCCCGGACATTTTGATAAATTTACAATTTATACACTACACAATAAAAATAAAACCATGAACTAAACGATTTCCGTTGATTATATTTCATTAGAACAAGAAAATGTCCCGTTTCATTAGCCCATTTTCCCAAATAATACTGAAAATTCCTTAATGTAAGCGCAAATTTTACGTATATCTTGTTTCCTTCAAAACAAGAAAACTTCGCGAACAAAAGCTCAACATTTTCGGGAATTCTCCATTCAAAGGAAAGAAATTTCTTCAAATAGCAGAAAGATGTTTTGCTGTCACCGTGTAGATAACGTTCGCACTGAAATGAACTTTCTTTGAAATTTAGTTGATTATTCTGCTGCTTTTGAAGTTACTGTTTTCCCAATCGTCCCTGAAAATCAGAGCTACGAAAAGTCACAGACAGAATATTACGATTTTCCCAGTTTTATTAATCTTTTTTACTATTTAATATTTGTGGACTATTTGATTGTAAGATTTGAGGAGACCAATTTAAAAATTTTGTGACATTGACTAATTTCACTAGTATCAGAAACCCGTTGGCTATTCCTGGCGAAACGATAAATTGGTAAAACAATGTACAATGGGAAAAAGAGAGAACTAACCCCATATTTTAATTTCCAATTTGCCAAAGAAAAAAAACATAAATAGTCATTACAATGCAAATATGTCTTTTTTTATATATATTTAAAAAATAAGCTTAGGGGGTCGTCTTCTTCTCACCGTCGTGAATTGATATATCCGTTCACTATGCTGCAGGTTTCACTGATAGAAGCATTGTTTAAATTAATATGATGCAATTTTAAAATATCGAGTAATGATTAATACTGTCAAGGAATATACTCATATACGTAATTAAGTTTTTTATGCCAAGTTTGAAAATTCATCTTTGTTTGGCATTTTTTAAAATATAACAGAAAAAACATTGTAAATTGGCTCATTTGCTCGTAGTTCAGAGGGTTAATACTGAAATTTTACAAAACTTTGAAAGTTTCAATACGAATAACTAATTTTGACATTATATTGAATATTTCGACAAATTATATCTAAGTATACCAAACGGAATGTCAATCAATCAAGTAGATTAGGAGTTATGGAGGTTTAAATGTTGGTACTCCTAAAGATAAATACATTTGTAACAGTAGCAAAACAGATTGAAATGCTGTTAATTATTTTAGCATAACTCAAAAACTGCCTGGCAGAATAAGCTTTAATTTGTCATTAGTATATTTGAAGCTAGTATTATATATTTCTGTTAAAATATTCATAAGTTACGATTCCTATTTTTTTCGAAAATTAATTGCAATTATATATATATATATATATACATATATACATATATATATGCATATATATATATATATGCATATATATATATATATATATATATATATGCATATATATATATATATGCATATATATATATATATATATATACATATATATATATATATATATATATATATATATATATATATATATATGTGTGTGTGTGTGTGTGTGTGTGTGTGTGTGTATTCTAAATACATTTTAATGCTAACGGAAATCAATTTTTAGAAGCTTGAAATATGCGAGTCCAAAAACACAAAAGTAGTTCTTGAGTTACGCTGAAAATTTTATGCTCATTTCAATCTGTTTTGCAGTCATAAAAAAAAAAAAAAAAAAAAAAAAAAAAAAAAAAAAAAAAAATTCAAATTAGGAGTTTCAACTTAACCAAAAGGCTTCCTGTTTTGTATCCCAAGCTATGATTTGCCGAAAATGTCAAATATGATGTCAAAACTATTTGTTCGCATTGAAAATTCCGAATTTTGTACAATCTATTATGAAGACGACCTGCTAGTTATTTTTGTTTAACATACGTTGAAAGAAGACCCAATTTCTATTCCACAGGCTTTTTTGTTTGTTTTGGGGAAAATCTAGTGATTCAAATGTATGAAATGTTGTATTTTTTGACCGACTGCATCTTGAGACTCCTCAATTTGAATAAAAGCAATAACAAGCTTCTCCAGAAACACATTTAAGTACACTAAAGCAAACATTGCATTTTTATCTGACTGTGAACGTTTGATTAGGAAATACAAAAACGTTTTATAAGCGGTCCACAAGGTAGCAGCCATAATCCGCAAACGATGTATTTTGGCGTGTGGGCAAATTTAGGTCATTTTACTCTAATTATTTTTATGTTTGAAAATCGGCGAGTATATCTCACGTCAAATAACGTCAGGACTCAAAAAATGGCATTTTTGAGTAAATACCTATGTAGACTGGTAATGTTTGAATCTTTAATCATGCAGATGGACTTCTGTAGTTCCAAACCTTGTCACTACACTGTAAAAAATGACCAATGTTTCTTATTTTATGAAAATATGCTATAACCACGAACGAAAATATAATATAATCTTCTGAGTTATCCGAAATTTCAAATAGCATTTTACATTGTCTTTTGAATCCCCAGAAACGAATACATTTTCAAAATTTAAAGAATAATTTATAAAAACAAATTATTTTTTGCTGCCCGAATTTTTCAGAAACGTTTCCGAAGGGTTTTTAAAGTGTATTAATTAGTGTCCTTAGGCTGGAATACCTGTTTTTCGAATGTTATCCATTCTCAAGTACACGTTTTCAGCCGCATAAGTTAATTTATACATGAAAGAGTAAAGAGCTTTATGTATTTTAATGTTATTGTTAACGCTGTTAATTTTGCATGTTTGTCTGTTAAACATTTTTTTTGAGCATGAAAATGTTTACTTCAGAATTGATAGCATTCTAAAAACAGGTATTCCGGGCTGAGGACACTAATTAATACACTATAAAATCCCTTCGGAAACGTTTCTGAAAAAATCGAGCAGCTAAAAATAATTTACTTTTATAAATTATTCTTTAAATTTTGAAAATGTATTCGTTTATGGGGATTCAAAAGACAATGTAACATGCTATTTGAAATTTCGGATAACTCAGAAGATTGTATTATATTTTCGTTCGTGGTTATAGCATATTTTCATAAAATAAGAAACATTGGTCATTTTTTACAGTGTAGACAAGAGTGACACAACTCAAAGTACTCCTTTGTAATCCATCCCCTCTCATCTACATCCATCCTAGTGATCCAAAATGTGTTCAAAATACTTTTACAGAATTCCTAGAGTGTATAAGTACCTTTGCAGCATTGGACAATCCCCTTAAAATGGCTCCTTAGGATGGACTCCTTAAGGATTCAAAGTTTTCCTTATTCGCTCTTTTCTCATACTGAGAAATTAGGATTTTTGAATTGTGATGTTGTTGTAGCTGACGTGCGATATATCTAACAAACATAAATCATCAAAACTAAATTGTATTATCGGTTTTCAGGACTAAGTAGCTCGCGATAATATTTAAATATTTGTATTTTGCTAATTCTGTAAATCTGTTAAGAATTATCTAATCATTTATTAAGACAATATGTTTATATTTCAGGTTAGCATATATCTGTTTTTAGAAGATGGAGAAGGAAGCAACTTGAATAAATTAATTATAATCATTCCAAAATTTTTCTTGATCTAAAATAATTTATTAAAACTTAACTAAATGAATGTAAAAGCACGTCCAAAAGAAAATGTTGTATAGTAATAAAAAAGTGATTTCTTTTTTTTTTAACGCTGTTTGATAGAAGAATGTAATAAGAGAAATTTTGTTAAAAAAATGAAATTTCTACTAAATACATTTTTAAATACATATAAAAAAATATGAAAAAAGCATGTGACTATTTTCGTTAAAAAAATTTCCATTCATTTTTTTATAATAATGGCATATTTTTTGTATTCTGTAACATTTGTTACATGGATAAAAGTCAAGTCATGAATTTAAATTAATCATCCTTTTTATTTTAAATATTCTTTATTAAATATCCTGAAGAGAATTTAATAATAAAAAGGAAAATTACTTTTGTCCGTGGAAATTTCTTTTTCTTATTTTTTCAAATAAGTTTTATCAAAAGATTTCGTTTTTGATTTTTATTCAAAAAAACTCACTTTTTTACGAAATGGAAAAAATAAATTCTTTGTAAAAAATTGAAATAAATGAATTTCATCATGAAAAAAAAAAAAAAAAAGAATCATCTTTATACTCTGCTTTTTCAATTTATTAAAATAACTTTCATGTGATATGAATGTAAAATTTTATCAATTGTTCCCTTTTATTTTAATGATGCTTTTCTTATTATATTCGCTATGTTATAGAGATACAAGAGATTGAATAATCTTTTTTTTTTTATGCTCATGTATGACCGAGCTTATCGAACAGTCTATACAACAGCACATAGAATAAGGATTCTCCAAAATAACAACATCTTTCGAAGATTTTTTACAAAGGGGATCTGGATGGAAAATCAGAAAAATTCATCATTTAAAACTCAAGATTGCTAAATATCACCCTTTCGCTGCAAGTTCATCCATACCATTATCTAAAAAAGTGGATGATAAAAAAGCAGTGCTTAACATAAAAAACGAAGACAATAAATGTTTGGTGTGGTGCCTTTTGGCATCTTAATCTATATATATAAAAGAAAGTCCTTTCTGGCTAGATGATCAACGCACAGCCAAAACTGCTGAACCTACAAAGACGAAACTTGCAGGAAAAATACTTCTCAGTATGTAGAGGTGCACTAAGACGGGATTTTCAAAAAGTCCACCCCTAAGGGGCGTAAAAAGGGGAACAAACTTTTAAAAAATTCCTTAAAAATCGGGTATTATAGTTACGAGACAAATGATAACATATTTTAATGTATTTTTGTAAACTGAATCGAATGGTACCAATTAAATACTCATAAGTCAAATAGGTCGTGAGATATTGCACATTTTTCTAATTTGCCGAAGTCTTTGACGTCAAAATCTAAAAATTCTAACAATACAAGTGATGATTTCTAAAAATACGTCCGTTACTATAGCAATGGAAGAAATTCAAATTAAATATTTTTGTTTATTTTTGCAGATAGAAACATTAACTGCTCAATTGTGAATTGAATATTATTCTTACGGATATTTATGTAATTGTGCATTATTATTATATTCAGGATTTAAAATAAAATGTTATTGCTAAAATAAAGGGTACATCTCAATTATACCGTCGGCCACTTTAAAAAAAAAAAAAAAAAAAAAAAAAAAATCCTCGCCAAACATGAACTCCAAATAAACAAATAAATGGAAGAATGTTGCCATTGGACCATCAAAATAAATAAATAAAATAAAATAAATTCGGAAAAGTCCCACTGACCAAAGTGTCCAGTAAGTTTTAACACAAAAAAATTATAATATATTAATGGAAATAGAAAAAAAATCTTGGATATTTATTTATTTACATTATTTTTCTTAATTATCCTTCTCGGCTGGTGAATAAACGTCAGTTGAAATTGATCTATTGCACTTAACTATGAAATGCAACATTTTTACAATGCATTTTCTCTTTTAATGTCATGGAACAGCCGTTTAAGGAAGCAATTTTTATTTTAATTAACGAAATAACTAAAATATAAGAAAAACAAAATGAAAAATACAGGTAAATGTCGAATTAAAAACCGCTTCATGACATAACAAACACGTTTAATACTTCTGACGTCAAGTGAATGGGACTGCATTTTTGACGTTAAATCTTATAGTTTGGCGATAGGTTTTTTTATGAAAAGTGGTCGACCGGATAATGGAGAAGTACCAAATAAAGTGTCGAAGGGTTGATTAGTATTATGTATTACTTCTTTATTTGTTTTCAGTCTTCAGCCATGTTTCTCTTTTTCTTTGGGTAGTTATTCATACGATTTAGGGCTAATTTTCAGCAATCGGATACGTCGCCAATTGGCGTATTAGCCACAATGTTGAAAGCATCATTTATATTTGAAGCGAAATCTTCATGATGAATCCTGTTACAGAAAATCATATCATAATCTACTATAAGTATAAACCGCATATTCACATTTTAATCAGGTAATGTTTTTTGAAAGGTTTTAGCGTATAACTATTCTACATTGCTTTGTTATAGAGCTAAAGAGGAAATCTCTAAAATTATGTGAACCCGATTATTAAAGATTACTTAAAAAAAATTCTACTGAACAAATTTTAATGGAAGTGATTTTTCAGGCATGGTTAATGACCCTATAACATATCATTCTATGTTGCTTAGTGATAGAAGTAATGGGAAAGTGATTGGGAAAGGTGAATGCAATTATGAAAGATATATCTACTATGTATTTAAAATGCAAATTCATATTTCATTCCGACCGTTTATAATTTGAGTTCTGCTGTACGGATTTTAGTGGGATTTACACTGTTAGTTAGGTAATTTTGTGAGGATGGTTGGTACTTCTCTGGAGCAAAGTTTTCGCCTGCGTGATGTTTTCTGAAGCGAAAGCTTGACAACAAATCCGATTACACAAATCATATCACAATCATCTATAATATTTATAAAACGCAAATTCTTATTCCATTCTGATCGGTTGAAACTCAGGTTCTACCGAACATATTTTTATATGATTTCACTGTTAGTTAGGTAATCTGTTTTAGAAAGGTTATAAAATAAAGTACATTGTACTACATTGTTTATTTATAGAGCCATGGAAGGAAGTTATAGATAAATTAGGTGAACCCGATTATGAAAGATTACCTTTTTTAAGTTCTACTGAACGGATTTTGATGGGAGTTTCGCAGTGTGATAATATTTCAGGATTTGATGTTCTACATTGTTTAGTTATGGAGCTATGGGAGAAAGTTGTCAATGGTGTAGTCATAATAAAACAGTGCATATACTCTACAGACAGAGGATATATACTAGAGAGTATATATTATAGCTACGGACGGTGTGCAGAATTTCGTCTTAAAAATTCCAGAAGGCTGACGGCGTATACCAGCATATACTTTCTACAAAATCCCTGTGAGTTCTATCAACAGGTGAAGATGATTATGAAAGATACATTTATCTGTCTACTGTATATGTATAATGCAAAGGGAATTTCGATCATGCCGCTTATACCTTGAATTCTGCTGAATGGATTTTGCTGGAACTTGCACAGTTAGTTAGGTAAATTTTGAGGGGAAGTTTTAGTGTATAACATATCGTTCTATGTTGCTTAGTTAACGAATTAGGGGGGTGGGGGGCATTTCTGTAATCAGTTGAGCCCAGTTATGAAACATTAGATTTTTTTAAAGATTCTGCTGAATGGATTTCTAAGGAACTTGCATTGTTAATTTTCCAGGGATAGTTTTAGTATATTGCATATCGATATATCGTTCTTTAGAAAATCCCAGAAATGTCCCATTTCGTTTGATTAAAGTTTTTTTGGAGAAATCCACCAGCGTAGCGAGCAAAGCCTGCTAGGCAATAATAATGGTTAATTTTATCTGTATATAAAATTCTATATTATGTAAAAGAAAGTCTGGACTTGGGATATCATCAACTAACAGTCCAAACTACTGAAGCTACAAACACGAAAATTGCGAGGAAAATATTTCTTAGGATGTAGATGCGCAATAAGAAAGTTGTCCTAAAATTCCATCCCTAAAGGGATTAAAATAGGAACAAACAATAACAAAATTTCTTAAAAATCGGGTTTTATATTTATTTGTCAAATGATAACATATTTCAATGTATTTTTGCATGCTGAATCGAATGGTACCAAATAAAAATATTCTCTCCAACAGTTCTTTTGATATTGCACATTTTTGAATTTGGCGTTGCCTTTAGCGACAAAACCTTAGAATTTATTGCATTGATCGCCAAGTGAAATTTTCTAAAATGCATTCATCATTGTTAAAGATCAAACAATATTTGGCGATTTATAAGATTTTGGATAAGAAAAAAAATTACCTGATATTTTGATTAGATGAAATCTCAATAATTCCAGTTTTCGGGCTCTTCGTTTTAACTTTTTTGTTTGCTTCGGGAATTTGGAATTGGATATTATTCGGTATTTTTATGTTAGCTGGGTGCCAGCGATCGCCAAAATTTTTTAAATCTCGCCAATCCTTTTTTTTTGCTAATCTTTTAACGTTAGCTAATAACAACTAGCCATTATTTTAACATTGCGATGTAATATCTTAAAAAACTTATTTAAAATAACTAAAATATAATCATACTAAAATACATAAACACAAACATATCAATACAAATAAAATGTCACGCAAAATGTTCCAATTCAAATGATGCCAATTGAAACAAGATTTGGTGAGTTTTTACTGGCGTCCAACAATATAAAAGCACCTATTATTCTTACGGATATTTATGTAATTGTGATTTTTAAATAAAATATGCTTGCTGAAGTAAAGTTTCTAGGGTCTGTACGGTTTTGATATTGCACATTTTCTATAATTTGGTGATGCCTTTAGCGCCAACTCATCAATATTTTTAACATTACAAGTTATAATTTCTAAAAATGCATCCATTACTATATCTTCTTTACTACCGCCACTGCAACATATCCAGGGAGTCTCATCCTGCCACTTCAAGGCACGACATGAGGTGCAGGGTAACTGAGATCCGAGATCAACAGCCTTATTCCTGAAATAATAAATATGAGGATCATAATTAAAGCCAGACAAATACTTAGTAGTATAAGGCAATAATTTGATATGCGATCTCTTTTCATATTTTCCTGTAGCTGTCTGACCAAAAGCGTACATTGTTGGACGAATGCAATTTACCGGTATATTTAGTTTGATTCAAAATTCGTTTGGAGAAACCGACCAGCGTAGCGGGCGAAGCTTGCTAGTATAGTATCAAACAAAGTCGCTTTTTCTGTCCCTATATCCCTATGTACGCTTAAATCTTTAAAACTACGCAACGGATTTTGATGCGGTTTTTTTTAATAGATAGAGTGATTCAAGAGGAAGGTTTATATGTATAATAACATCCATTAAATAGTGGAGAAATACTGTTATTTTTGAGGTTTAAGTCGCTTTTTCTGTCCCTATATCCTTATGTACGCTTAAATCTTTAAAACTACGCAACGGATTTTGATGCTGTTTTTTTTTATAGATAGAGTGATTCAAGAGGAAGGTTTATATGTATAATAACATCCATTAAATAGTGGAGAAATACTGTTATTTTTGAGGTTTTTAATGTGATGTCGTAAATAATTTCATTTTTTCCGCTTATACATTGCAAACGCAGGCTGAACCCTACAGGATTTATCAAAATAATGTACTAATTATTGTACACATTAAAAAGGTCTACAGAAAACACAAAGAGATGAAGGTTTTCAAGGTTAACCCGAAGCAAAGCGAGGGAGGGCCGCTAGTTTAAACTAAACTTAGATTTTACAAAAAAAACCTGAGCGAGTCAACCATTATCGGTCTTATGAACATGATATTAAATTAGGTCAAGTGGAATTCCCTGTTTCTATTCATAAGATACCTGTTATTGAGAAGCTTAATGTTTCACGCATTAATGTGTTTGGAAATGAAGATGAAGAAGTATATCCCCTTTATTTTTCCCCTAGAGAAGATTCTAATTTGATCAATTTGTTATTGGTTGGTGATGGTGAAGAGCAACACTATTTTCTTATACACAGCTTTTCAAGGCTTTTGGGTGATCTTACCAAGCATAGAGACGCCACCTATTACTGTTATCGACGTTTACGTCAATTTTCAAGATGTTCAACAGTTGCTATTTGAGTGAAAACGAAAAATGCATTATTCCAAATTTATTTATATATAAGCGTTTGGTTGCATGATTTATGCTTTTGCGTGTATGTGTAATGTGGTTTTAAATACTGAATTTCCAAAGACCCAAACAGATATACCATGACCTGAATGAGTTTTACATACAAAATGATGACAGTCTCCCATTGTTTAATCAAATCTCACATGGAGTTTTGTACAACCTAAATGAACTTACATATACATGATACTTACATATACATTCTGGAATTTAAGTGAAAACGTGTCGGAAATTTTAAGTATCAAAATTTAAATCTGTATTAACATACCATAAGCCGTAACTACACTCTGTGACAAAATGATAAGGCCACTCAGAATTTCACCTTTTTCAACAAGGAAAATATTAGTTTGAATTTAAAATTAGTTACATAAAAAGAAATAACTCTGTAATGTTTATTTAGCTCAGGGAAAAAAAGTTTGACTAATTTTTGTTTCATGCCAAACGATTTTACACAAACCCGCTGTTTTATAAATGTAAGACCATTCTTATATTATTAATAAAGCATACGATTTTATTTTGAACTAAATAGTTTAACTGTAACTTAAACAATCTGTAAAATTCAAAAATAAAATGCAGAAATTCTGTATTGTATCTGATTCTTTGAATTTATTAGTAAAATGCCTCGTCGGAGTGAGCCGTCTGAAATAGAAGTTGGAAGAGTGTGATTCTACAAAGGAAAAAGAAAGTCCGAACGTGAAATAAGTAATATTCTTAATTGTTCTAAAACTGTAATTCATAATGTTTTAAGTAAAAAAGTATTGTATGGAACGGTTAAACGATCTAGTCATAAAAAGAAGTTACCAGATCGTGATAATAGGCGAATTGCCAAATTGGCACCGAAAAAATACCAGTCGACTCGTAAAATAGCGCAAAAAAATAACTTAAATGGTATTACAGGCAACCGTGTGACGAAGTTTGAAATCTACTGCTGGTGTTATTCGCCGCAAATTAAAAAGTAAACCACTACTACTGAAATGGCACAAAGAAGCTCGTCTGAAGTGAGTAAAGAATGTCATGTCCTGGAACTCTGCAAGGAGAAATATATTGTTTTCAGATGAGAAAAAATTCCATCTTGATGGTCCAGACGGCAATAATTACTACTGTCATGATTTAAGGCAAAGATCTCGGGCGTTCTTCAGTAGGCAGACGGGAGGCGGTTCCGTTATGGTGTGGCGCTGATTTTCATATGCAGGAAAATGCGATCTCCAAAGAGTTGAAGGGAAAATGAACTCGGACAGTTACCAATTGATGCTATTTCGAAGTCTGATACTCTTCGGATAACTTTTAGGAGGTACAAAATGGAAGTTTCAACAAGATAATGCTCCCAGTCATTCATCCAAATCAACAAAAGAGTGGCTTAAAAGAGAAAAGATTGCTTGGTCAAGTAAAACTTCAACCGGCCGCAGATCCCTATTATGTAATCCAAGCGCGGGAAAATGTTTTTCATTTCTCTTTAGCAATGCATATTACATAATTGCTCTCGAGTAATTTTGCGAACGTCACAATGTTTAATCAAATTTCTTGTAAGATGCTACAACGTTACAGAATATTAAGAAATAAACTTGAAATTATATTAAAAAAACAATAAGTAAAACATTGTTAATTTGGCAAAACTTGGAGAGATAATCAAATGCAAATTTTAAAATAATAAAATTAAATTTATTTGACTGAATTCAATGGGCAAAAAATCGTTAACTGGCTTCCCTATTTTATCAATACCCACTCCTCTCATCAGATATAGATTTTGTAGCACTCAAGTAATCGGATATTTGAAGCATTCGGCAATCAGCATTTCCCGAACATGCCAGTTAATTCAGAATTCACAATCTTTCCCCCTTTTTCCATCAACATATTTATAATTTTGATTAGTTCGCTTAGAAAAAGTTAGTTTTTTTTACCTTTTTTAATTATATACTATTCTAAACTATGTAACTAATAATTCTGAACTATGTTTATTATTATTTTTTTCTAGCTTAATTCATAAAAAAACTTTTGTGCATCTTAAAAAATCAAATACGGGAGGAGGAGGGGATAAAAAAAATTACTGGCGGCTAGAATTTATAACTGGCTACCAGATTTTTTTTTCAAATTTGAAAATCCCTGGTTACACACCTTGTACAGGTTTAAATGAGAATTAACAGCTTTCGTAAAACCTATATTCCGGGTTGAGAAAACTGATTAACACTTTATGTCCCACAGCATAGAAATTTTTATCTCCTTTGAATCCTGACCAAATGCCCGATATTTCATTCACCAAAGAAAAGGTAGCGGCACGCTTTAGCTATTCAAATGCATGTGCTATGGTTCATTCCTTTGCTGTAGTATCTGTCCGAAGAAAAAGCTATTGTTTTACCTTTTGTTATCCAATTCCCCCTTATCCCTAATAACAATAAATCCCATAGCCTATTGTTGAACGGCCCCTGTTTCCATTGTGTCCCTATTTACTTTTCGTTAAGCGGAATAAGCAGTCACGCCCAATCCATGTTTGACGCTTGCACTTAAAAAAAGAGAGGTGAGAAATGGATAAGACTGTCTGCCGAGCGTTATGGGATCCTAGCACCTCGGGCGGTTTCGGCCGGTTTGGGAACGAAAGAGGTAATGCACTATAAGAATTACACGGAAACATTTCCGAAAATCAGTCGCAGCAAAAGAACTTTTTTATAAATAATTTTTCCAATTTCCTATAATAAGTATATTGTTGTAGAGTAAAAAACATTTATATTTTTTACAGTTTAAACCATGTTTTTTCGCCAGTAAGAAAACTGAATTTTGGCACTTGTTTTTTAGACAAAAATGTTTTGCCTAGTGCTATCATCTATTACACTTAGCCAAATCGTTCATGAATCAGCCTTATAGTTAATCGAAGAAGAGGTTTTAAATACATTTTCGTAATTTTTTGAATGAAATATATCTATATTATAAAGGACAAACGTGTCCGCGCGTAAAACTGACGTCATTTTGCAAATGAAAACACTTGACGATGAAATTTCAGTTTTGCAATTTTTGCTACTGCATTTTTTTCTAAACATCGCATATTTAAAATTTTTACACCGTTATATAGGAAAAATAAATCTACATTCAAATGCAATATGTTTGAAAATTGTGCTGCAATTTACACATTTCTTATGGCATTTAAATTAAATTTCAAGCACGATTTTTAATATATATATATCGCTTGCAAATGATTACGAAATATTAATTTGTTTTCACTTTAAACAATATAAAAAGTTCAGCATTTGTTTCCTGATAATATTCAATAATGAAATTAAAACTTCATTAAGCAATAAATAATATATTTTAAATTTAAAAAAAAATATTTAAAAGAAATGTAATTGAAATAAGCGCAAAAAACCGCTGAAATGATCAGAATAAGGAAAACAAAACTTCAGTACATAACGGAATTTTTAGCGATTTCTTCAGCTATTAACTCCTAGCACGAGGCAAATACGAAATTACCGCTTTTAAGGGGTGTCAGGACTCTTAAAATTGGAAAAAATGAAAAAAATGAACATTTTTAACATTTAATATCTTCAAATATATATGATTTAAAAACACAATTTTTATTGGGATGAAAAGATATAAGCGTGTTCTTTCATTTCACATATTTATAAAGTTAGAAGATGCAGAATTAATATTTATAGGTGGCTTCCAACTGACAGACATTTGTCGAGCAGAAAATTGACATGACATCTTACGTGCACGATTACAAAATAATTTTTGCATCTAGAATAAAAATTTTGGAGCCTAATTATACTTCATATTGTAATAAATACACTGAACCTAAATAAATTTGTATTTAAAGCATTTTTATATTTTTAATGCAAAATTGTATTGAGCTAATGCAATTTTTTTAAATTTTCAACATTATAACCACTTAACAAAAAAAAAAATTAATAATAAAAATGAAATTTTAGGTTCAGTTTATGTAGACTAACATGCCACATATTTTTGGAAAATTTCAGGAAAAAATATTAATAAGTTTTTGAGATATCATACGCGTTATGTCCAAAAATATCATTTTGAGAAAAATGACTACAAAGTTTTCGGAAACGCCGCTTCAGCTTTGAGTGGGTATAATTCTAAAAGCCATAACGTCTGTTCTTATGGGAATTCCAAGAAAACATTTACACTAAAACGTTCAGAAAAAATAGAAATGTAATATATAAAAAAATTAAAAATTCGAAAATTTTGAAGGTTTAAGAGTCCTGAGACCCCTTAATGAATTAAAAAAAAAATTGAATATATAATTGACATATTTCATATAAAAATGATGTTTGGTGTTGTTAAGGGGCAATAATAATTATATTAATTAAAAAAAATATTAGAGTTTTCTATTAAAAAATAAAAATTGGTTTTCACATACATTCTCTATCCTGAGTTACACGGGTTAGATACGCTTAAAACACTGCTTCACGGAATATCACCAGAAATATTATCTTTATTTTCACATCTTTCATTATTATGGTTTATAAATCATTACTATCGCATAAAACTATGCAATTTAAAATGCTCGTTTTTCTCTAATAATAAATGGTTACACTTTAAATTTCGAAAGACATTTACATATTTAACACACAAAACATTACATGTAAACTCCGACTCCCAAATGCGTAATTATAATAAATTTTAATAGCATTTAAAATACAATACTTATTTTGAACTTGGTATATATGCAAAAACGATATTAAAAAAATTTAAATTTTACAATATACTAAAGTACAACTCATGTATTTTTCAAGTTTTTTTTTTTTATTCTTTAAATAATATGTTTGTTTTCCAAATGCTACTTTACATTTTGTATAATGTTTATAATCGATCAATTTTTCGAAAAAAAAATTCTGTTTTAAAACAACGGAATAATATTACTTATTTTGCAAGTTATGATTCTCTTAAAATTGGTGAGCTTTGTTTTTTGTGGTGATAATCTATGTTTTATCACTGTAAATAATAAACTCTATTAGTCATATTTCATTCTGCTAAAGGCATTTTTATATCGAGAAAGTAATTGCGTTTGCATGTTCTTTCGATCAACCCAATTTTTGTTGTATTTTTTGAGTAGGTGTTATATTAAGAACACAAATATATCATTGTAAATTAGGTAATTTGTATTATTTAAATAAAACAGATAATTAGGGTAAAATATTGTAACGATGCACAAGCTAAAAATGATTTACAGTTTCACGCAGATGAACATTAATATATATCACATATATTATATAATATATTTTTACTTTTATTTCTTGGTGATATTGATATGAAAACATTTTCCTTATATCACATAAAGAAAGTTCTTGGATAAACATTTGAATCAAAGCAAATCTCATTACCTTAGAAATAAATTAGAAGTTTTTGAATTCCACTTTCCGGAACTACTGAAAGATTAACTTAAAAAGAAAAATGAACTTTTATTCTAAGTACAGACATCATTTGCCTAAAAACTGGTAAGTCATTCTCTTGTTCTTTCTGTTCCAAAGATTCTGTGGTCATCGACAAAAGAAAGGGGGGGGGTCTCACTAAATGAAAAAAATAAATATACACGTGTCAATGTCGTCCATTGCTGACCACTGACCTCTACGCTCCCGACAGAAGACATAAAACATATAAGGAAGTGCCTTACTGCAAGAACTTTTCGGTTTGTGTCACCTATGTTACGAGTTTGGTCCTTATGGGCATCAAAATAAACTTTTGATATATATATATATATATATATATATATATATATATATATATATATATATATAACGAGCATGAACTACTGTAAAAAAGTGGTAATTGTATTGATTGTACAATGTAATAGCGAATTATTTTTACCTTATTATTGTTGATCTTTAATGATAATTTAACTATTTTCTGCCAAAGGTGAAGTCAATTTTGTTGTTTTGATTAAGCTTTACAATTACCCAATTTTCATACAATAAAAAAAAAATTGAAGTCTTTGTGGGAACAACCTCAATTTCATATGAATATTACATCATTTTACTATAAATATATAATAATAATAATAATTTAAGGATCATCCTTATAAATTCAATTAATATTAATAATATTTGCATTAATAATATTTGCATTTATATGTTTGATAAGAAACTGGAAAATTGGACGATTCTTACGTTTTTATTAAATATTTAATGACCTTGGGGGTAGTATTTAATATTAATATTATTAAAAGATATTTTATATTCAGAATGAGGATGTGACAAAAAAACTTTCTCACACCATTCCATTTTGATTTAACGGACACTTTTTTAATTTTTTTCTCTCCAAAATGGGAAAAGGTACAACTTTCACGTTTTTACTAAATGTTTAATGACCTTGTGGCAGTACTAAATATTAATATTTTTTTATTCATCATGAGAATGTGACAGAGCAACTTTCCGACTCCTAAACATTTCGATTTGATGGAAAAATATTTCGAGCCGCCCTACTTTATATAATCCTATTCTGTCATATAGCTAGAAATACCCACCACAAATAAAATAGAATATGATAATATATTATTGTCTTTTACTTTTCATATGTCAGTTATTTCTTTTCAAAGCCTATTAGTATGCTCGTCTATGCTTGTTATAGATTTTTGAAATGATTATAGGAAATACCAGCTAGTCGATTTTACAACTTAGTTTTACACCTGAAACTAAGACTGATATCGAAGGTTAAAGCATGTATATATTTGAACATTGGAAATGATACGTGATAACAATTTAAAATAATGTAGGAGAGTTTATCTTCAAAGTATTTTAGATGGAGCCAATAAAATTATATTCAAAGGTGAATCAAAATGTTTATCAGATGAAAATCGTAAGATTGATAAATCGTTTTTGTGATAGAGAATTATGTCAATGCAAACCATTTCACATTATGCATCTCCTATCATCACTCCTGCGATTGAAGATTCACCAGTTTCTTCGAACTGTTTTATTATGTTTCTTTCATAGATAATAGATAAAAATGGTACTGCAAAGAAGATAAAAATAAAGTAATAGATGCAATTTCAAAAGTGTGATTACAATTGAAGTGATGATATCGACAGAAAATGAGGGAGACATGTCAAAAGTAAGGAAATTAAATTCCCTAATCTATACTAATATTATATAGGAGTAAAGATTCGTTGTTTGTTTGTTTGTAGGGGGTAATCTCTGGAACTACCGAACCGATTTCAAAAGTGATGGTAGCAAATTGATGGTGACAACCCCTGCTCCAACTTAGGCTATATTTTATGTTGGTGCCACTACCCCAGGGGGGTGCAGGAGCGAAAACTTTCTAAAATTGCTATGTTTTCTATACTGAAGCAGCTAGAAATTTGAAATTTGGCGTTGTAGTTACTTATAAGATGTAAATGCTCTCTGAGAACAAAATAAAAAAAAAATTCGAAATTTAAAAGTGTGAAATGAGCAAAAAACGTTCTAAAAACATTCTAAAGTACAATTTCTATGGAATCTCTAGAACTACCGAACCGATTTCAAAAGGGATGGTGGCAAATTTATAGTGACAACCCCTGCTCCAACATAGGCTATATTGTATGTCGGTGTCACTAAACCCAGGGGGGTGCAGGAGAGAAAAACATTCTAAAATTGAGATCTTTTTTATACTGAAGGAGCTAGAAATTTGAAATTTGACGTTGTAGTTACTTATAACATGTAAATGCTCTCTAAGAACAAAATAAAAAAAAATCGCAATTTAAAAGGGTGAAATGAGCGAAAAGCGTTCTAAAAACATTCTAAATTACAATTTCTATGGAATCTCTGGAACTACCGAACCGATTTCAAAAGTGATGGTGGCAAATGGATGGTGACAACCCCTGCTCCAGCATAGGATATATTTTATGTCGGTGTCACTATCCTCAGGAGGGTGCAGGAGTGAAAAACGTTCTAAAATTGCGATTTTGTTTATACTGAAGGAGCTAGAAATTTGAAATTTGGCGTTGTAGTTACTTATAAGATGTAAATGCTGTCTAAGAACAACAAAAAAAAAAATTCGAAATTTAAAACGGTGAAATGAGCGAAAAGCGTTCTCAAAACATTCTAAATTACAATTTCTATGGAATCTCTAGAACTACCGAACCGATTTGAAATTTGGCGTTGTAGTTACTTATAAGATGTAAATGCTCTCTAAGAACAAAAAAAAAAATCGAAAATTAAAAGGGTGAAATGAGCGAAAAGCGTTCTAAAAACATTCTAAATTACAATTTCTATGGAATCTCTGGAACTACCGAACCGATTTTAAAAATGATGGTGGCAAATTGATGGTGACAACCCCTGCTCCAACAGCCTCTTTAATAAAAATCTATGCGTTTCTGACGACTGGGTTTTTCGCTAATTGTTGCCACAGATTGATCTCGGAAAATGAAACATTTGAAGTTACTGAAAAAAAAATAGTAGCTCGAAAAGTATTTGTCAGAAAATTGTTAGGCAAACTGCGTTTGAAAGGTAAAAAAATTCTATTTTACTTGATACAAATTTCAAATCTAATGATGATGCCATTTTTCAAATATTGAATTTGAAAAATTACCAAATTTCACAATGGAGTACCATAGCGAAACCTTCATGCGTAAAAAGATAATTATAAGGGCGACGTGTCCTGGCGTGTATATTGGCTATAGCACGAGTCACAAATTATATAGTAGCCTTATTATTCTGTTAAACTATAAAAGTGAATTATGAAATGTCATATTTTGTTGGATTAAAAGTTTGTTATAAGAAATTGACCAGCGTAGCGGGCGTAGCTTGCTAGTAATTGTAATAAAGGGAAAGAAACACAAACGTACTTAAATCAAATAAAAAGAACGGAAGAAAGACAAATGAAATCATGATGCTATAAGAGAAAAATGAGATATAAGTATGAAAACTTACAAGACGAAATTTGATATATTGAGGTTTGCACATTCACAGAAATTACTACACAAATAGCATGTGAGATAGCGGTGGACTAGAAATACCTTCTTTGCATGGTAGTCCTGAAGAATTATTCACAGATTGCATTGCAAATTCGGATATGGGTAAAAATTGATCCAATTGTCTATGACGCACCCATATTCCAAGATATTAGAAAAATAAGTTTTTTTTTTTATTTGACGTTAAACAGGAGTTAGAAAGTCTACCCACTATAAATACGTTTCTCTCATAAACGAATCAGATGTAGATGAAGGAGAGCTAACAATATAATGTTTGAGAGTTCCAATTATTGATAAAAAAGGTGATTTTGTTTATAAAACATTGTGAACACTATGCCTTTATTTTCCTAAAAAATATTAAAAATAAGGGAAGCTACTTTTATTTTTCCTAGCTGAATAATACTAATGAACGATGGATTAACTCAAACATTCAAGATCCTTGAAACCTTTTCTTGTTTTTATCTGTTTCTGGACGATATTGAATACTTACTTCTAAAAAAGTCACGAAAATATAGTTTAAATGTTGCAGATAATTTGCACTTTACTATTGAACCATAAAGATGTCTCAAAATTAAGGCAAAGTGAAAAAAAAATATCAATAATACAGCTGAAACATTAGATACGGGGCAATGGCGGGATAAATGAATCAAAAACAAAAATTACAGTATTTTTTTTTTATTTGGAATTAGAATCAAGTGATTGAAAGTGACTATGAAAAGTTTAGAATTTTGTATCATAATAGCAGCGATTTATACAACCTGACTAATAATTTTCACTTTGGAAATTATAATAAAATGTCAAATATCTGTTACATAGTCATAAAATAATTCCAATACAATAATAAAATAGAGTGTTTCTGTAGACAGTATGTAGAAGCAATAAAATATTATGTTTGTTTATTTTATTTTATTTTAAACAGATGACTGGATAGAGGAAACTTTTTTCTAAATTTGTCAGGTGCAGTTAATATTTAAATGTTTTTTATGCCATTTTAAAAATTTAAAACAAACGACAAAATTTATCGGCTGCACATGCAAATTCTAGAGTTCGACTTATAACTAAGAAAGCTTCTCTTGAGCCTTGCTCTAAAGGTGATAATTTAAGTATTCCTTCAACCATAGCATCTCCATTTTCTATGTTAATATACTTTATACCATCTCTAATTTCATTACGTCTTCATTTACATAGTGTTATCGAATTCAATCCAACAATTTTGTCATTCATCAACTGAAGTTTGATGGCTATCTGACTTATTGCCTTTTTCAACACAATGCTTAAAAATTCCTGTTTTCTTGTATCAATTATAAACGCAGGCATAGAAAACTTGATATGACGGACGTACATGCTATCATATGTATCTCAACAATGAAATGACTATTTTGTATGACAATTTCTGATGCTGATACTGTTTTTTCCTCAATGGATGGAACAAATTTGGCCTAATATGGGATCGATACAACATACATTGCCCTTGTCCATGTCCAATGCCTGCTAAATTGAAGTTTTATTGGGAGTCAGGTAACAAAACACAATGTTAGTGACCATAGTTAATTATAGTGTGACGCACAATTGTCTACAATAAACTCATTTTTACTTTAGAATTTAATTCTTTATTCCATTTTAGGAAATGTGTGTTACTGACCAGCTATTCATCAAAACATTTTTTGAATTTTGAATGTTACAGAAAGCTATTTATGCTAGCCAAATATATTTAAATTCGCTAAAATTGTATTTCTTTTAACTTTCCGTCATAATCATTGTTAAAAGTATTTATGCCAGTACATTTTCTTTCTACACAATTGATAATTAATCGTTATTAAACGATCTGATGTTTGTATAGAAAAGTGCATGATCCCGCCATTGTGTGATCATGCATAGCTCTAAAATAGAGGCCAGTCTCGTCTTTATTAAAAAAAATTGCGGCAATAAATCTTTTAAGCTTTCAGGATTAAAGATCTGATTTATCTTCTTTTCCAAGGAATAAAAATTTGCGTCTTGATTTTTTTCTATATACTTTTTATAGACAATATAATTCTCTTTTTTTTGCTAACTACTTAATCAAACCTTTGTATCTAAAAATTTTCTCGCTTTTAATATTTTGGCAAAATCATCAGATTCTTTTCATGTCATTTTTCATTACAGACGCATCTATATTTTGATATGGATAATCCATTTCAAGAGAGTCTCTTTAAATTCATCTGGTTTCTTTATTTCGTTTTCGTTTTTGCTACATATTTCCAATACTGCAAGAAACCACTATATTTTGATCACGATATTTCAGAGTCGTTCTCAAACATAAAACAGATTCTCCTTGAAGACAGAGCAGTCGTAAAGAATCATGTTCTTAATTACATTCTGTTTTTAACTAAACTGAGGAGTTTCGTACTTTGTGACATATTATTTACAACATCAGGTGCGAAAACAACATCAGATTTAAAATACAGTAAATAAATTTAGATTTAAGTTTTCACTTACCAAACTGCAATTTTCAACCAAGGTTTAAAAGAAACGTTGTACCGTTAAATCTCCATCATAAAAACAAAGCATTGTTGTTTCTGAACAGTACATTAAACAGATACCTAAATCCCGATTTTCCCATTTCAATTTCTATTCCCTATTTGTAAATTCAAATCCCCAATTTTAAACTGAATTTCAAAGATATTTTCATACATTTTCTATTTCGTCCCGCTCTTACGAAAGTTAGAAGTCACGTTTCTGTCTTTAATTTCTCCTTTTCAATCTATCTGTAAATTCCAATCTCCCATTTTAAGTTGAATTTCAAAAATTCTTTCTTCAATGACACAGCTGATCCCTCCCTGAAGAACGTTAGGTTTCTGAGTCACTTCTCATATCTTATTCAGTATTTGTGCTTGGTATTTGTAAATCACATACGTTCTCTTTATTTTCCCTAAACAGGCTTTCGTTTTAGCCAGCCACCTTCGCATGTCAAAAATGAAAGTTTCACGGTAAAACCTTTATTTATCTTTCCTTTACATTATTTCAGAAAGCATCAGGATTATTTTTACTTACCCATCATACGTAGTATAGGGTAAATCTTATAATCATTTTATAAAATCGAAAAAAAAATTGAAGGATTTACACGTTTCCGACACTGTAGATAAACATACGTTTAGAAAAAAAAATTGCCTTCCGTCTGTGTGCCTTTATGTCTATGTGTCTGTAAACGCTCTATCTTCCAAACAAATTGAGATAGAGACTTGGAATTCGGTATGTACTTAGTATGTAATAATGCGGAGAAGCCTATTGAATTTCAGTAACCTCGAATATACGGATCTATTTTTTTCGGATTCTCGAAACATTCGTTCTGATAAAAGATATATAAAAATTTTCGAAATTGTTTATTTTAAGGAGTGCATATAAAAGACAATAAAAAAACAAACTTTGCATAAAGAATGAACTTCATCGAATAATTAGTTACCGACATATTTGTAATCATATTTTTCACATTCTTCGATTTTTCATGACCCTGTATTTCATCCAAATTTCAATTCAAAGATATAGTTTAATTGGAAATTAGAGGCTCATATGACGCAGTAAACCGTTAGTTAATATTATTATCAATTTTGGAGTTAAAAGGATGTTTCTTTTATGCAATTCAGTAATAGGGCATTTAAAGTTTAAGACGTCATGACGATTTTATTCGAATTGCAATGCATTTTATAAGTGATTTACACATGTTTTATTTTCATATTTGATATTATGCATATCCATGATGGGTCACTATTACGGTAGCTTCCAACGACAAGTTATTCGGTAGTGGAAAAATTATTTTAAATTATTTAAAGATTATTTGTATTTGTTTGTGTAATTTCATTTTTTATAACCTATTCACTCTTATAACGCGGCATCACTGCACACTCTGATAACTGCATGCCTGTATTTAATAAATAAAAACAGCAGTAAATTTAAAAGGTATTTTCAAATTTTTATGAAAATTGTCATGAATTTATACCCTTTTCAAATTAAAAACAAACTAGAACGTATAATTTGCTATTTAAAAATGTGTTACAAATTCCATTGAAAATAATAAATGTTTATTACGGGTTAGGTTACTCATTAATGTACTAATAGAAAGAGCAAAAATAAACTGCATTACACTTTTTACTTGTTTAAGGAATTTAACTGAATTAACAGGAATAATTAATCAGGGCACACTGTAGCTTAGGCAATTTTCCTTTGCATCAATAGATTATAATTAAGATTTTTGAGTACAAAAAATGACATTAAAAATATTAATTTTAAATCTAAAACCTACTACATTCGTAATTTCCAGCGTGCATAAAGTATGTCCATTTTAAAGAAAATCTGAAATATTCTATATATTTTTACAAAATATATAGAATATTTAGACAATTTTAGCGCATATTAAATATCAACTATCCAACTGTATTAAAAGAGAAAAATAATTAAATAATTTAATAAAAAATTATCAATTAAAATAATAATAATAACAATAATAATAAAAGTTTAATAAAATATATAAATGCTTTTAACAAATATACAAAGGAAAATAAAAATTACTTACAAATTTATGTATTTTTGAAGTTGTTAATACTATAAATAGAAATATCCCTTCATATAGTTAAAAAGGAAATAAATTTTCTTTTATTATATTTCTTTTCTCTTACTTTATTTTTTTATGACTCTACGATTCTTCTTTCTAATATTTGTATTTGCTAAATTACTAATTTTATCATTTGTTTCTTTAACATTTTATTATTTTCTATGCCCTTTTTTCTTTACTTTGTGCCTTATCTTGAACTAACTTCGAAGGTTTGCTCTTTTTTCTTCGCCTCACCTTTCCTTTTAGTGGAATCCTCTTGTCAGTTCCCGGCTTTTGCGTTTGCCCTATGACTTTGCCTTACGTGGTTGTAACCACGCGTTAGTTCTACAACTGATGAAGGATCACTTCTATATGAGACGAAACGGCCTTATTGCGTCTATTGCATTCTTTTTACACGCTTTTTAACACTATCCCACCTAGTTGAAAAGTGTTTATGACTTCGGTTTGTCTGGCAGTGTAACCGCCCATCCGTGCTCTAACTCACGTAAATAAATTCAGACTGCCCTGATATTTTTGTATGTTATTCTCGTTTACTATAGCATGATCCCTATTCAAAATGAAGTATGTAGCGCTTATACTTTTTTTACAGGGACGATCAAAACAATTTCGTAACATTACAGTAAATGAGAAAAAAAAATCTCAAGTGCATTTTGATGACGTTACGCTATTTGAAACTTGATGGAATTGATATACAATTATGAATCGCACTAAAACATGCTTTTGGTAGAAAAAGTTCTAGTTTGAAAAAAATTCTCAAGTGCATTTTGATGACGTTACGCTATTTGAAACATGATGAAATAAATATACAATTATGAATCGCACTAAAACATGCTTTTGGTAGAAGATGTTCTAATTTGAAACATGATGAAATTCATATACAATTACGAATCGCACTAAAACATGCTTTTGATAGAATTTGGGGTGAAATGCATGTCACACAAACGTATTCCGTTGCACATTGTTTTACGGGGAAAAATCGTTTGGAGTGTAATTTAAAGATGTTTCACTATTTCAAGCATAACGAAATTTATATTCTGATGTTTTACTATAATTTGCGCACTTAAAAGTATGGTGTGCATTCAGTTTATCGTTCATTTACAGGGGCTGTTACGGCCAGCTCCATCTGTTTCACTTCGCAGTGACTCTTGATTCTGAACTGAAACTTTTCTTGTTTTTATTGAACTGAACTGAACTCAGAAACTTTAGAATGTTTTGTTTTTGCTTTTTGTGTGAAATAAGACGGGAATATGTAGCAATGCCGTTCTGCTTGTAAGAAAGCGAAATATGTTTAAAAGAGTAAATATGTGAGATGATAATTGTTTTTTTTAATATAAGTTCGCGCGTGTAAATATTCTGCAGTTTGTGTTGTCAAAATTGTGTCATTAAAATATGAAAATTATCTTCATTGCATTTGCTGTCATTCCAGCGGAGATCCTCACTTTATTTTAATTTAAGTTTTTCCACATATTTCTGGCGCCCCCGGGTGGGCGATTTTCGTCGGATTGTCACAAAGGCATGGAGATAAATTGAAATAATAAAAATTGAAGGTAAGAGTGAAATTTCCATTTTGAAGATTGAATAATTATTATTTGCTAGAATATAAATATATTGCGTAACTTAGATAGTAAAAATGGAAGTCTTGAAAAGAAATAAAACGACTCAACGATCAGCTTTTACTAAAGCGTATAATAAATTAGAAAGTGTATTAAATGATACAAATGCAGAACACGATGAAATCGAAATTAATTTTTATTTATTCAAGCAGAAAGCTGACGCGTTAGAGATAACTCATAAGAATTATTTAGATGGTTTGTCAGATGACACCGAATTTGAAGCAGAATTTAATTATGTTGAAGAATATAGAGAAAAGGCTCTAAGAATCCAAATAAAAGCGCACCGTGTTTTGGATAACTTTAAGACAAAATTGAATCAAGATTTAAATCGAAATGAAAATAATTCGACTAGTAACCTGCAAATAGAAAATGATAAAGTAAAAGCTTTATGTCAATGACTCCCTGAAGTTGAATTGTATAAGTTTGGGGGAGATTTAAAAGATTGGCTTACATTTTGGAACCAATTCAAAAACATACATGAAAATGCAAGTTTAAGCAACGTGGATAAATTCCATTATTTAATTCAGTCGATGAAAATTAAATCGGAATCCAGGGAATTAATAGAATCTTTCCCAGTAACAAATGAGAACTATTCTTTGGCGATTGAGAGTTTATCGGAAAGATATGGCAGAACGGATCTGTTAATCGATTTTTATGTACGAGAATTATTGAAACTTGTATTGAATAATGCGACTAAAAAGAAAGCTGATTCTCTGAGTAGTTTATATAATAAACTTTCGACACAAATAAGGGCTTTGGGTTCCTTAGGTGTTACCACTGAAATGTGTGGAGTCATTCTGTATCCTTTAGTTGAAAGCGCATTGCCTGTTAATATTTTACGTTCATTCGAAAGACAGAGAAAAATTATAGAAAATGAGCAAAAATTATCGGGCCTCGACGCCATAATTTTATTTCTTAAAAATGAAGTACAATCAGAAGAAAAAATAAAATTGAGTAGATCGGATATTTGTAACTATGTACCTGAACGAAAAGAATTGGCATCATGCCAGAATTCAAGATGCAGTAATTTTTCTGCTGCAGAGTTGATTTCTCATAATTATAATGATGTCTCGTGTGCATTTTGTTTAAGAGATCATGAATCGCATTTTTGCAAAAAGGCATTTTTTATGCCTATGTCTGAAAAACTTTCAATCATTAAAAGAAAAGGACTGTGCCGTGTTTGTTTAGCTAAAGGCCACATGGCTGTTTCGTGTACTAAATCAAATATTAGATGTCAGAGTTGTTCGAAAAGACATGTAAAATTTATGTGTCCTAATTTAGAATGTAATAAATCTAAAGAGGCATCAAAATCAAGTAATGATGATGGGAAAGAAAAAAGTGTTGATACGCTTTTTACAAATAAACATAATATGAATAAGAAATTATCTTCTACCAATGAAGTTATGTTACAAACACTAGTCGTAAAGATAAAGGGAAGAAATTCAAGCCGTAACGCAAGAATAATTATAGATGCAGGGTCCCAAAAGTCTTATATCTTAAAATCCACTGCTGAGGAACTGGGTTTTGATTTTCAAAGAGAGGAAGAGTTTTGCCATTCATTATTTGGCGGTAGAAAAACAAAAATGTATAAGCATAATTGTTATAAAATTTATTTAAGTAGCCTTGATGGTAATTATATTTGTAATTTGGATGCTTTAGATCAAGATGTCATATGTAATGATATTTCTGCGATTAAATATGGTTATTGGATACGCGAGTTAAAAGATAAAGGAATCCACCTGAGTGATACACGAGAAACAGGGCCTATTGAGGTACTTTTAGGAGCAGACGTTGCTGGTAAGCTATTTACAGGAAAACGAGAACAGCTAAAATCCGGTTTGGTGGCCATGGAAACAAAATTAGGTTGGACTTTGATAGGCAAGATCCCTCAATTTAATCGTCAGAATGATGTGAATATGACCGTAGTCAGCATGCTATCCAAAGAAGATGTACCTGTTTCAGTATTGTGGGATTTAGAAGTTCTTGGTATTCGGGATTCTATTGAACAAAATAGTAAAGAAGACTCAGAAAGGGCTGTCATGATACATTTTGAAGACACAGTTCAACAAAAAGATGATGGAAGATACGAAGTCCATTTGCCCTGGAAGAAGGATCATTCTTTCCTTCCTAGTAATTATGATCTTGCTTTAAGAAGACTTGATTCTACTACAAAGAAATTAGAGAAAACTGGGTATCGAGAGAAATATCATCATGTTTTTGAAGAATGGCTTCATGAAGGAGTAATTGAAGAAATTCCTGAAAATGAGATATCCTCATCTGTTCCTCATTATCTCCCTCATCGTCCCATCATAAAAGAAACGTCTTCACTGTCTTCTATGAAAATAAGGCCGGTCTTTGATGCTTCGGCTAAGATAACTAATTGCCCCTCATTGAATGATTGTTTAGAGACTGGAATTAATTTTATTGAAACTATTCCTTTGATATTAGTCAGATTTCGTCTTTATGAAATTGGTGTTATTTCGGATATAAGAAGAGCTTTTTTGCAGATCTCTTTACACGAGAATGACAGAATATTTTTACGATTTCTTTGGTATGATGACAATGGCTCTATAAGGATTTTCCGCCATACTCGTTGTGTTTTTGGGGTTACAAGTAGCCCGTTTTTTCTTATGGCAGTTATTCATCACCATTTGTCACAAGAATTATTGAAAGGAGAATACTCCAAAGAATTACTTGTTAAATTGCGTGACAGTTTTTACGTAGACAATTGCGTTACAAGTGTTCACAATACTTTAGAGTTAGATAATTTTGTAGAAACATCTACAGAAGTAATGAAAAGAGCAAAATTTGATCTTAGAGGTTGGGAAAGTACTACATACAATAGCGACGATACTTTTCCTCCAGCAGATTCCAAAACATCAGGATTGGGATTAATATGGGATAAGAATTCCGATACTCTCGAAATCGATTCTGAACTTTTGAATCTTGACGAATCAGAAAAATTAACTAAGCGAAAAATTTTGTCCCTTATCAGCAGAGTCTTCGATCCTATAGGTTTTGTGTCTCCTGCGTTAATACAACCTAAACTCTTGCTTCAAGCTATTTGGAAAACAAAGGAATCATGGGACGCAGAAGTAAACGAAGACATTAAAAGGAAATTTCTTAAATGGTTTAAAGATTTACATCTCTTGAAGTCTGTAAAAATTCCAAGATAGAGCGGTGTCACAGAATCATCCCATTTAAGCTTGCACACTTTTGTTGATGCAAGTCAACATGCTTATTCCGCCTGTATTTTTCTAAGAAGCGAGTCCTCTGATGGTACGGTGAATGTCAATTTACTGCAAGCCAAATCACGGTTAACACCATTAAAAAAGGTAACGACTCCAAGGTTGGAGTTAATGGCAGCTACTATTGGAGCAAGATTATTTAAATTTATAAGAGGTGCTCTAGAAGTCGAAAGCGTTGATACCTACTTTTGGATTGATTCTTCAACAGTTCTCAGTTGGATTAAACGACAAGAACAATGGTCAGTGTTCGTCTCTAATCGAGTGAAAGAAATAAGACAACTCACAGAGCCTGAAAATTGGTTTCATATTCCTGGTGAACTGAATCCAGCTGATCTTCCATGCAGAGGATGTGGAGTTAAGCAACTTTTGAAGTCCGAATGGTGGCTTGGACCTACATGGTTAAAGAATTCAAAAGAACAATGGCCCAAATCAATTGTCAATGTTAATGAAAAGGAAGTTGAACAAGAAAAACGAAAAACAGTTGTTTCAGCTGGCAATGTAGAATTTAAGACGATTGTTTCTGAATTATCAAAAAGAATATCGAAATTTTCCAAAATAGTGAGAGTGCTAGCTTGGATTATGCGATTTCACCCCAAAGCTCGTGATTTGAGAAAACATCCACTCCTTTCAGAAGAAGAAATATTGAGTGCACAGAAAGTACTTTTCCGTGCTGTGCAGACAGAATGCTTTTCTCATGAAAATGGTAGACAATCTCTTGTCAATTTCCAAGCTTTTAAAGATGATGATGGACTATTGCGATTGAAATCAAGACTTACTAATGAAGATGAAACATATGATTTTATTTCTCCAGTGATTCTTCCTTCGAAACACCCAGTAGTGAGAAGGCTTATTGAACAAGAGCATATTCTGAACAAGCATGTTGGAACATCTACTCTTCTGACTATTTTGCGAGAAAGATTTTGGATTTTAAAAGGTAAAAGAACCATACGAAGTATAATCAACGAATGTGTTATCTGCAAGAAACAAAAGGTGAAACACATTGAAGTGCCATTTCCCCCTCTCCTTGCAGATCGAACTAGAGTTGCAGCTGTTTTTCAAGTCTCAGGAGTTGATTTGGCTGGTCCATTACTGACAAAATCTGGAGAAAAGGTATGGATAGTCTTGTTTTCTTGTGCAGTATTCCGAGCGGTGCACCTGGAATTAATTCCATCTCTTAGTACTAATACCTTGATTCAGGCTATACGACGATTTATAGCAAGAAGAGGTCGGATATCTGTGTTGTATTCTGATAATGGAACAAATTTTACAGGCTTAAATACAGCATTGAAAAAACTGGACTGGGAAAAGATTCAACGAACATTTGAAGTTAATGAAATTCGTTGGAAGTTTAACCCACCCTCCGCCCCTTGGTGGGGAGGGTTTTGGGAAAGGCTCATTGGAATTCTTAAGGATCTGCTCAGAAAAAACTTAGGACGTTCGTCTTTGACTTATGAACAATTGTTTACTCTTGTTTGCGAATGTGAATCAGTAATGAACAACAGACCTCTAACTTACGTATCAGAAGAAGCTGACTTTAGAGCTCTAACCCCAGCATCATTTCTACAAGAACTTCGTACGAGTGAAGTTCCTGATTTAGACCAAATTGAAAAGACTAATATTGTGAAAAGGTGGCAATACGTTCAAAGAGTGAGAGAGAATCTAAAGAATAGATTCAAAAAGGAATACTTAGGCTTTTTACGATCTTAGATTCCTAAAAAACATGACAAGATTAAAGTTGGTGATATTGTTATAATTGGTACCAAAGAAAAAAGAATAAATTGGCCTCTAGGAAAAGTCATCCAGTTGTTTCCAGGAAAAGATGGTATAGTACGCTTAGCAAAGTTACGCACTAAGTTTGGCGAGATTCTCCGTCCTGCACAAAGACTATATCCATTGGAAGTAAATTTCGATTCAGATGACTTTTCTCAGGAAAATATCGAGTCTCCTCACCATAATGAAACTACAGATAAAGATTCTCCCGATTCTGGTGAAGTTAAAGAGAATTCTCCTAGAGTATCTAGATTTGGACGAGTGGTTCGACCCCCAGAACGTTTAGACCTCATGAACCTGTCCTCGACTGTGGTTGAGTTTCAACAAGGGGAAGCTCAACGGGGGGAGTATGTTACGGCCAGCTCCATCTGTTTCACTTCGCAGTGACTCTTGATTCTGAACTGAAACTTTTCTTGTTTTTATTGAACTGAACTGAACTCAGAAACTTTAGAATGTTTTGTTTTTGCTTTTTGTGTGAAATAAGACGGGAATATGTAGCAATGCCGTTCTGCTTGTAAGAAAGCGAAATATGTTTAAAAGAGTAAATATGTGAGATGATAATTGTTTTTTTTAATATAAGTTCGCGCGTGTAAATATTCTGCAGTTTGTGTTGTCAAAATTGTGTCATTAAAATATGAAAATTATCTTCATTGCATTTGCTGTCATTCCAGCGGAGATCCTCACTTTATTTTAATTTAAGTTTTTCCACAGGGGCACACAAAATATATCGGTTACAGTATACATGCAATAATTACAATGTATGTGTGGTATGTGGATTTTCAACATTGGTTTGCGTTTTTAAGCTAATTTAACTAAATTTTTGCATAGTACGTGGTCTATATAAATTCGGCTGATCATATATAGGGCTATGCATTGGAATTCGTAAGTACTACAGACTATGGGAGGGAATTTCTTAAGTCTGCTTTTAATTGTGTTAAGCATTTTCCTGCTGAACTAGACTTCGTAGACTTATAGAAGTTTGTGGAAAATAAATATATTCATATACAGGGCTAGGCAAAGAACATCGAACATTGTCGTTTATGGTTGGTAATTTTTGGAAGTTTGTTTGAGTCGCCTTATGCGATTTTTAACTTAATTAAATTTTAGCTTAATATGGGGTGTGCACAAAAGTCTTTAGATAATATACAAGGTTGTACAAAAGATTTCGAGTGCATTTACATCAATTGGCGAAAAAAAATATTACATAACATGCAGTATATATCCAAATCCATAAAACATATACAGGGCTGCACAAAATATTTTGACTACTTTTTTGACACCGGTAATTGCTGCGAGTGAGTTTTAAGCTGCCTTTTAGCTTAATATGTGGTGTGTACAAAAGTCTTCAGATAATATATAGGGCTGTAAAAAAGATTTCGAGATTTCCATCGATTGGCGGAAATTGCTAAAAGTGAATATTCTAACTGAACTAAATTTTATCAAGCTATATATCCACATCTATTGATCATATGCAGGGCTTCACAAAATAATTCGACTACTTTTTTGACACTGGAAGGTAATTTCAAAAACTGTATTTTTAATGTGTTATATGTTTACTATACTGTTTAATTACATATCGTCTTTCACATTATTTAACGGTAAAGTCTCGTTATAGTTTTCTGGATGCGTCGGTAAGTGTTCCATAATCTATGCTTGACGCAATTATGGTCAGACGTTGAAAATTCAGTTCAGAAACCCTAAAAATATAATTTAAAAATGATTTATTTTCTTGTTCCAATATATTAAAATAGAAACAGTGCAAATATGATTATTATTAAATAAATTAAATTCATTAGCTCGTGTTTCTTACCAAGCGTAAAAACGCGTGAATTTTTCCTAATAGCGTTCGTTCCCACCACTAAATTAAACTTTTGAATCCAAGAGTTTTTGGAAAAATTATAAATTGCAGTCATAAATGTGTATTTTTTTAAACAAAATAGCATAAGGTAAAGCTAGAAGAGTCTGCGCACAATTCAAAAGAATAGCAATAAAAAATCTAAATATAAATTTTTTGCTAAACTGTCCATGAATAATTTTTACTTCATATGTTTTTTATGCATTTCCATTGCTATTTTGTTGTTATGTTGCAATTTAATAGAACAGTTGTAATAAAACCAAGAAAGTTATTTTGCGCAATCTCTCCTTACAGGGTTGGTGTGATTGCGCACATGGGTAGGAGAGATTGTTACTTATAATAACTACAATTAAATTGTTAACAATAATAGTTACACTTAAATGACATTGTTGTAAGATGTTGTGAACAAATCTTATTGTATTGAGAGTAAATATTTCAACCGAATGCTTAAAGAATCAGAAAAAGGAAATAATTTTAAAAACGAAAAAAAGAATAATTAAATGAAAAAAATAAAGAATCAGAAAAAGCAAGTCCAGGTAAGATTACAAAATAAAATTATGTAACTTAATAACACGTTTAACTTAAAATTAGTCCATTTTCATTTTTCATTTTTTTATGCAAATTTACCAATAAGCTGCGTAATCGCTCCTAGCATGGAAACTAATGGGAAAAATGCGCCATCTCTCTTAAATAGCAGAGGCGCAAACTCTCCAATTTCGGCTGGAGAGATTGCGCGGCCTTTTATTTAAACATGGCTGCTACTAAAACGAACCGTTGATGTTCAAATTGTTAGTCTAGATTAGTAGCTTATCAGAAATCCTTTAAGATTAAAATATTTTGTACTATTGACGTTGTATAGAAATTCTGAGGAATAGCTATGAAAATTCAAGCACTTACTTTGGGAAAACAAAACAAAATAGCAATACTTTATCTTAGACGCTCAAAGCAATCAACGTGCACTTTCAAGTAGACACTCCACTACTGTTGTTGTACAACTACCTGTGGTCGCTGCACTCTCACTCTATTCCTGCCCCCCGAAACTCTATGTGCGCAATATCTCCAACCGCGCCATCTCTCCTGGCTTTACCTTACTTAAAAGAAAAGTTCTTTTATACTTATTTACGGTGATAACAACGTTTACAGCATCATATGTTCCGAAATTCTATTCTGAAAGGAATTTAGAGATGTCTTCACCAATGGAAGTTATTATTGCTTTATATAAATTATAAAACATTTTTTTTAAACTATAAGCTAACAAAATATTTTATATCTTATTTTTAAAGGAAATCCTCCAATTTCCATTTTTCTAAATTTAATAAACAGAAGCGAAATGTTAGAAAACTATTTTTAACATAAGGAAAACTCAAATAGAAATTCTTCAAAAGTGTCGTGTGATTTCACATCTTTAACTGATTGGAGAACAGTTCTAGAAGATAAATATTTATTGTGCACTTCACTTTCGTGTTTCTAAGATGTTCAAATTCTTTATATATATATATATATATATATATATATATATATATATATATTGTATGTAAAAATTGTATTAATGTATAATTGGTTATATATATATATATATATATATATATATATATAACCAATTATACATTAAAAAAAAGAATTGAAATAGACAATGTTTTGCTTCTACTATTTATAATATGTTATTATAATGTTAGAACTATTACATTAAGAAAAACTGAAAGTAAGTTCCAAATGGCATTTTTCCTGTCATATATAAATGGCCTGGTTTGAATAAAAATAGTGTGATGAGATATACGTGTGCTTCTGCAATAACTTGCATATTAACATAAAATAAAATACATTTTCCGACCTTTTATAACAATTCCAACCTAGTTGAAAAGTGTTTTTGACATCGGTTTGTTTGCCGGCTGGCCGTCTGTCGTCTGTCTGTGCTCTAATTTGCGTAAATATGTTTGGGTGGCCCTGAAATTTTAGTATGTTATTGTCGTTTACTATAGTATGTTCCCTATTTCAACTGAAGTGTGTAGCTCTTATAGTTTTTTTCAGGGACAGTCAAAATATTCCGTTACATTAGAGTCAATGGGAAACTATCGCTTCAAGTGCATTTTGATGACGCTGAACCATTTAAAACATAATGAAATTGATATAAAATTATGAAGCGCATTAAAACATGCTTTTTGTAGAATGTGGAGTGCAAAGCATTTATTATTCATTTACAGAGTCAGACAAAAGAATTCTGTTACACATCGTTTTATGGGGAAAATCGCTTGCAGTGTAATTCAGTGAGTTTTCACTATTTCAAGCATAATGAAAATTATTATGCATTACAGGGGTGTACTATAAATTTCTCTCTTGCGTCCATTACGTTTATTTATAGCGACACACAAAATATAATGGTTACAATACATGTGCAATATTTACAGTCTATGTGTGATAAGTGCCTTTCCAACTTTGGTTAGAGTTTTTAAGTTAAGCTAATTTTTTTTCATGGTATGTGTGTTTTTATAAACTCGGTTTATCATATACATGGCTTCACAAGGTAATCCGTAAGTACTGCATGCTATGGGAGTGAATTGCTAAAGAGTAGTTTTTAATTGTATTTATGCATTTTTTGTTGAACTATATTTAGTAGACAAATAGAAGTTTGTGGAATATAAATAAATTCATGAACAGGGTTAGGCAAAGAAAAAGATACATTGTCGTTGACGGTTGGTAATTGCTGCGAGTGAGTTTTAAATTGCATTTTAGGTTAATATGTGGTGTGTGCAAAATACTTCATATGTACATATAATGTACAGGGTTGTACGAAAGATTTCGAGTGCATTTCCATCGATTGTCAAAAATTGCTAAATGTGAATATTTTAACTGAACTAAATTCTATCACACTATATATCCACATATATTGATCATATACAAGGCTGCAAAAAAATAATTCGACAACTTTTTTGACACAGGAAGGTAATTTTGAAAACTCTGTTTTTCAGTGTGTTATATTTTTTCAAAACTGTTTACTTTGATATCTTATTTCACCTTATTTAAACGTGAAGTTTTGTTACAGTTTTCTGGGTATGTTGTAAAGTGTTTCATAATCTATGCTTGACGCATGAATTTCCGTTCTTGTTTTAATATAATTCATCGCATTTGCAGTTTTGTATATACATTATATTTTTCATCCATTAGAGAAAATACAGTAAAGTTTCTAAACGTGGTAGACCGTGAAAGCGACATTCGTCTTGTACGTTAAATATTTACCTAAAACTCGTATAAAAATGTAAAGGAATTAAACATCATATTTCTGACACAAAATATGAAACGTTTCATTCAATTTAAACTATTTATTTTTGAACAACTACCCACTGCAATGTTAATTTTAAAACTCCGAGAACAGTCCCACATGCAAAGAAAAATATTCTCAAAACCAAAGTTAACGTTCATTTTTATTTTTATGTTTCAAGACGGGAGCATTTTTCGACCTTACAGCTTTAGACATCTGTTTAATCTTCCAGAAGAAAAAAAGGGAAATGGCGACAATTTTTGATCTAAAATTAATCTACTATATACATTCTAAAAATACTTCATATGCGGAGAGCACAAGTAGTTTAGACAAGTAAGTATATATGTTATTATTATATATGATACGAAAATGATATTTAAATGGCCAAGTGGTTAAGGCACAACTCCGCTAATCGCTTGAGAGCGTAGGCGTCAGGGCGACTGGTTCAACTCGCTTCACCTCTATTGCAGACACATTGTGCAGGTGCTATGATATAGAATCATTTATACATATCTTTATTCTAAATTATTATCTTCCTAACTTAATTTTTAATATATTAATTAATATTCTCTTCGCTCAAATATATCTTATTCTAAAACCTGAAGTGTTACTTCCTTTTCTCATATGAAAGACTATCCTTATTAAATGCAGCATGTACGTTAGAGATCTATTTTAATTCCAATGCGGTTATAACAGATGTAATGTTATGTGTTCCGAACATTCATTGTGCAGCTGCTTGGGCGCCCAACCTTTTTCTGTTCATAAACAAATTGTGCAAGTAATGTAATTTCCCAGATACAATGTTTAGCTCTTTCCTTTGACTAAAATTCCTTTCCCACCGGGTTGCCCGCCTGTGTCCTCTAAAATTCACAAAAGTTACGGTTTCGCCAAATGTGGTAGCCTTTTCATTACATCCTCCCAAAACAATTATATTAATTATCCTTAACGTTGTTCATCGAAACTAGTATAGTAACTAGTATTTTCTTTCATCGTACATTCTACATTCTTAAGTACTCGTCATCCTAGGCACAAATAGTTTGTCGGGTATACATACACACACACACACTATTTTATTGCTGTTTCATATTTAAAATTTTTGCATTTTATTGTATTTTTAAAACAATTGGCTCTATTATCTACTGTACACTGAAATCTTGACATTCCCCTACATGTTTCCGATGTGTAACAAGACGCATTTTTATTATTTTGTCAGGACACATAGATATTCAGGTAATAGTTATAATTTCAATATTTATGCTCATGTTTTGTGTTGAACAGTTTTCTTGGTAGGTAATACAAATATGGTTTATCTTCTCTTGTCAACGTTTACATTTTACAGGTATCTTACTTGATACAAGGTTAAAAAAAAATTAAAAATATTCTGCTATTTCCTCAAGTTCTATTTATTCACGATTGCATTTTCCCAGAATATTCTCATTTTTCTGATATCTCCATATTACACGCAGTGTCTTCCATGAACGTCATTTATTAGCGCCCAACGTACAATGTTTTATTTTCTTACAAAGTTCTTTCTTTTGAGTGCTGATGGACTTTTCGTAGATGATACTCCTTTCTACAATTTTTCAGAGCATTTTTGCAGTACAAAGGGGTACAAAGCATATTTTTCTACAAAGTTTTACAATGATTTTTTTCGCAGAATGCTTTGAATATAAAATTGTGGTCTTTCATTCACTGTTACACATGCAATTGTTTACATTGGTTCTCTATACTGTTTGGAATATTCATTTTCTCTTTATTTTACGATATACTTTCCCTTTTAAAACTATTTTTAGACACATTCATTTTCATTTTATGCAAAAATTCCAATGGTTCTCTCTCTCGTCGGTTCATTTAAATTTTATAGTTTACATCATTTTTGAACTGTGACTCTTCACGAATTGGTTCAATTTCAATCATTTTAATAGATAGTTGACATGACATTTATTCAAAAAAAAGAATTCTCTATCACAATATTTATTTATTCTTTACACTATTCATCGTATCTCTTTCCATGATTATAATATACTTCATGTATTTAAAAAAAAAAAAAAACTACTTACATAACAATTTAACTTCACATCATGGAATTCATCAGTTCAATATTTTTGAATTGAAATTTTAATAATGGTATAGGTAAGTTTTAATACTTTTTTCACACATTTACTTCATGTTCTCTCATCAACGTACAATGTTTACACATTTACAAAAAACATTTTCTTTAATTTATAGGATTTAATTTTTATGAATATGGCTTGTAAATGTCATCTGGTATATGTATTTTTCAGAAGTACTCTACACTACACACATACAAAATATAGACATACTAGATAAGTAAAATTTTCTTTTTGCATTCCTGTCATATGACATGTCTATGAGTCATATGGTAGACGTTAGGACTGCTTTTTCAACATTTTACACACGTACTTTCTGATAGCACATAATACCTACGGTGTTTACTTTTCAATTTATATGATTATTTTTCCTATATATTTTTATTATTTTTAATCCCACACCTCTTACTTAAAAAAAAATCATATTTGGGGACACTACAATTTATTGAATTAAAAAAAAATTATAAACAATTTTTAATCCAATTTTTGCTTATGCATCAGTTCGTTTGCCATGTGTTTACAATTTTTATGATACTTTGATGCAATAGATTCTTAATTTGGTACGTAAATTTTATTTCCCATTGTCAGTATTCATACTTTGCACAGTATCACTCTACTTTTAACATATTTTTGCCTCATAGATTTTTATTTTCACTTGAATAAAGGAAAACACTTATTTATATTAAACTTTTATGCATAATTATTGTTTATGTATATTACATTTGCTTTTGTTTATATTTACTTTCCAATTTAAACTAGTTTCTGTTGTCATATTATATTGCTATATTAATGTTTATTATGATAAACAGTTTTGAAGTAAAGCTAGCTAAAATCAAAGAAATCTGCAGATATGTATGTTACCATCATTATGAGAATTTCTAGCATTGAAGATTTTGATAATTGTGCACACATACATGTATATACATATGTATGAAAAATATATAGGCCTCCGTCAATTATGACGAGTATTATTGAAATGATAATTATGATATTGTTCTGTATTTTTAAATGCTGCAGATGTTTAAAAAAAAATGAAATAGAACATTTGTATGATTTAAAAAAAATCATTTTAGGTACCTTTGCACACATACTGAAAGTGCAACATTTTGAAAACAAGTACTTATATATTTTTATTTCTATATGTTTATTTGTATTTTTGTTTTATTGTGTACTTTTGGGTGGTCTCCAAGTGTAATTGAGTACTGAATTTTTGCAGGTACGTATAACAGTTTGTACCGATGTACATTGAACCAGCGTCATTTTTTTTTTCATTTTGTCAAAGGGGAGAATATGTATATGATATAGAATCATTTATACATATCTTTATTCTAAATTATTATCTTCCTAACTTAATTTTTAATATATTAATTAATATTCTCTTCGCTCAAATATATCTTATTCTAAAACCTCAAGTGTTACTTCCTTTTCTCATATGAAAGACTATCCTTATTAAATGCAGCATGTACGTTAGAGATCTATTTTAATTCCAATGCGGTTATAACAGATGTAATGTTATGTGTTCCGGACATTCATTGTGCAGCTGCTTGGGCGCCCAACCTTTTTCTGTTCATAAACAAATTGTGCAAGTAATGTAATTTCCCAGATACAATGTTTAGCTCTTTCCTTTGACTAAAATTCCTTTTCCACCGGGTTGCCCGCCTGTGTCCTCTAAAATTCACAAAAGTTACGGTTTCGCCAAATGTGGTAGCCTTTTCATTACATCCTCCCAAAACAATTATATTAATTATCCTTAACGTACATAAATTCTTTAGCGCGTCTGCGGTTTGCTGGCTCGGTGTATTATCGAATCTTGGCGATACAATGTACTGCCCAAATAAGACAGATCACTCCTGGCTCTTGGTCTGTCAACAACTGTTCTAAGCCTCTAATACCCGAGACCACCCCATTCTTACCATCTTATACTTGCTATATATCAATAAAAAAACTTTAAGCTGAGATGTCTTCGTTCATTGGATATTTCATGTCTGCCTTCCTGGATGTAGAACCTTTGGGAAATTGTTTACAACGCAAATGGTACGAACGAACGGCCCAAAAACTATCTCAATTCATGCGTTATGCATTAAAATATTTCAGCCCAACAATAATCATCATCATACACAGATGGTGTGACTTCGGAAGGCAATAATTGATTATAGTACAGTCGGGGTGGTCTCCCGTCTCTTGTCTCCTCCTGTATCATGTATCCTGTGATCTCCGTTTCTGCTCTCCTCCTGTATCCTGCATCCTGTGAGCTCCGGTTGCTGGCCTCATGTCTACGGTCTCCGGTCTTCTTCTGTCGCCTATCCAGATGGTATCCAGTTCCTCTCCAATCCTTTCCCGGACCCCTCCAGTGATCTCCAATCATCTCATCTCATTTCGTTCATTTGCCAATCATATCCAATGGTCTCAGATGGTCTCGGAATGAAATAACAGATTTTTAAAGCGGTACTGTTCTGGATTTCTCAGGATTAAGTGAATTTTTCTTCCGGATTTCTGGATCGCAATTTTCAAGCTATAAAATTTTTCCTGATCCCCCCCCCCCTTTCTAATCCGAGTTTTCATTCAATTGCTTCATTCTGCAAAACTGTATAAAAAGAAAAAGAAAAAGTATCCCGATGTTTTCGAATTATATGAAGTATTATTGTTGTTATGCGGTGCATGAACATTTTAATGCAAGTGTGAACGTCGGATTCCAGTACACTACAATAAAAGAAATATATAACGAATTGTACGCCAACGAGAAAATGAAAACACATGTTTGCAAATTTATTCTCTTACTGATGCAATTTTACCGACTTTTGATAAAATTTTCACTGTGAAAATATGTTTCGTTTTCTCCGATCATAGTAAATCTCTTGCGGTGCAAGAATTTCACTATCGAAACATGCAATGTCGGCGGATTTTATTTTTGCCTGGACGGACGATAAAGCTTTCTTCAATCCCAGCTGTTCAATGTGCCGATTTCTTCCAGCTGTTAAAACGTAACTTCAGCGAGTATTCTGTAGAGCAACTTTTTCCTTACCGCGCTCCACCAAAATTTCACAAAGTTAAAAAAAAAAAAAAAAAAAAAAAAAAAAAAAAAAAAAAAAAATCGAATAACTGCGGATATATTTTTCAGACTTATTAAATTTTTAGGTGTGTGATTTTTTTTAATTATTTGTGGGATTGTACTATTCTTCAAAGACGTAAGTACATATTTTAAAAATTATTTAATATATGCATGTTTTAATTATTTCCTTCAGCCTACAGTATATTCCTTCAAAATTCTTTTACATGATGTTTTTATCGGAAAATTATTTTTCTTTTTTTAAGGTATTATTTTTATTATAGCTATAATTGCACGGGCTGAATACGTTAACTTAAATTATACTCATGCATATATTATAAACTGAATAAATAAATCCTACTGTTTTTGTTGTTAATTGTATACAACGATGAAGATTATAAATAATTTCATTAGTATATTATTTAAATTTTCGATGAGTGCATGACATATCCTTTACTTTCGTTTGAATAAAGGTAGATAAATAGTTTGAAATTTAATTTGTTAAAATATAGGTGCAAGTTTCCTTGGAAACTTATCTCATTAAATTAATGTCTTTTGAAACTTTCATTAATCACTATGTCAATTAGTCATGCAAACATTCACAATTTTTCTATATGCCTGTTACACTTTATATGATATTATATATATTTTTTTAATAATTGTGTACAACCAGAGTATGATTTTTTCCTCAAATGAAAAAATTTAGTCATACATTTTTCGTCTGCATTTTTATATTTTAAATATTATATTCTGGATTTTTTATGCATATTAAAAGCTGTTTTCCTATTTCATAACATTCTCTAAATATAAAAAAAAATAATAATACAAGATGTTTATCAGATTTTTTCAAATTAATAGAGATGGGGAGAATTTTCACATATAATGAATGTATATGAGAGTGTTGCATATATTTTTGAACTACTTACTGTTTTTGAAAGCTGATATTCATAGATTATGTAAGTAAGTATCAACTAATTGGTTAATAACATTGCAAAAAGAATTTTTCGGTTTAAAAGCTCTATATCATAAAAATTTATAGTTTTACTCTTTTGAGCATTTTTAGTTAACTGTAATTAATATTTGTTTGCTTTAACACCATCCATTTTATACCATTAAAGAATTTTAATAACCTGGAATTCCTTAAAAGGTAAACTGCATTACATTATATGTTGTTTGTTTTTGTGTAGGTCATTTTTATGTTATGTGTGATGCTATAAGCTCTGTTTTGTGTATATATATTTACATTTTGCCATATATGATGGGCTGGCCCCAAAGTGTGGACGGAATGTGAATATCGCGATATATCCATGAAACATTCGCTTATGCATGTAACATTTTCATTTTTGGTGTATGCAATGCTTTTGATCTATACTAGGGCACTACAGGTAAATTTTTATATGTTTCGGTAGAAAGCATTCACAAATATAATGATTTATAGTAATGCTCATTCTCATATAAAAAAATAAATAAAAAATAAAAATAAAAAATAAAAATAAAAACTTTAATTATTTTAAAATTTTTGTGTTTATATTTTTGGCCCATTATTTCTATAAAATCTGTGATGGGATAAATATTTATATAATTTCTTTCATAGTGATTTGCTAGGCCTTGTCCCTCTTGTTGTATGTACTTTTCAGATTTGTCAATATCTCGATTCTCCCCACTTAATTTTTTTCACTGTCGAGATATCTATGGTGATGGAAAAGAAAAGGTAAATTGGTATTTCAAAAGTATTTTAAATTATGATATTTTTTTCTCAAGCTAGTAACTAAGAAATTATAATACTTCTTTATATTTTAAAGAGTTCAGATATATGTGTAAAAGAATACTGGCATGGTTCAAAATAATAATAATAATAATAATAAGTAAAAAGAATTACACCAGTGTTGCCATGTATATTTTAGTTTTAAATATTTTAGTCACTTTTAAGGATGTTTTTTATCTGCACACACGATTATTTTTCTTCCCATAGATATTAATTACAATTTTTACATATTTTTGATTGCTATGTCATTGTGCTATCTACTTAACTTTTAAAATATTATGTACTTTATAATATTTACATCAGTTTTCTAAGCATTCTTCTTATTTATGCTCATCTTCGTACAGTTCTGAAATTATAATTCATTTGACTGAAATACATTCATGTTTTAATCATTTCCATAGGCAATTTAAACTTTTAGGTAGAATATGTCTTTCAGCATACTTACATACTTGGAATATGATTTTTTTCAACGTCTTGTTACATTTTTGCACAAATTTTGTTTTTAAAATGTAGGTTCAAAATTTATAATTTTTCTTTACATTTTATGCAGTTGTATAGTTCTCGATTCAAGAACTCATACATATATATTTCATGGAATAATTTAAAATTTCACTTTTAATTTTAACAGTCACTTTAAGTGTAAGTACATCTTTACGTTGATTGATTTCTGCAGGGTTAGTGAACGATAATTTGTTTATTTCACATTCAATCATGGTGACCGGCCAATCACTGTGGTTATGTGTGAAATATTTCTAGCACTTTTCAAAATTTTGATGTCATATTTTGTCATTTTAATGTCTGGCATAAAATTTTTGTTCTATTTTTTGGCAATTCTGAAAAGGTTCTCCATTTTACATTGTATTACTCACTTCGTACAATATATTTTTATGCTGTTAAAATTTTTGCACACGCCTTAATTTTATTTTGGTCGTGATATTTTGTACTTTTCAAGTACTCAGATTGCACGCCTTCTTTTTAATTCTCTCTCATCGATTTATATTATGTTCTGTTCAATGTGTTCTGAAAATTCATCGTATTCAAGTAATTTACATATTTCACGTTGTTCATCGAAACTAGTATAGTAACTAGTATTTTCATTCATCGTACATTCTACATTCTTAAGTACTCGTCATCCTAGGCACAAATAGTTTGTCGGGTATACATACACACACACACACTATTTTATTGCTGTTTCATATTTAAAATTTTTGCATTTTATTGTATTTTTAAAAAAAATTGGCTCTATTATCTATTGTACACTGAAATCTTGACATTCCCTTACATGTTTTCGATGTGTAACAAGACACATTTTTATTATTTTGTCAGGACACATACATATTCAGGTAATAGTTATAATTTCAATATTTATGCTCATGTTTTGTGTTGAACAGTTTTCTTGGTAGGTAATACAAATATGGTTTATCTTCTCTTGTCAACGTTTACATTTTACAGGTATCTTACTTGATACAAGGTTAGAAAAAAAATAAAATATTCTGCTATTTCCTCAAGTTCTATTTGTTCACGATTGCATTTTCCCAGAATATTCTCATTTTTCTGATATCTCCATATTACACGCAGTGTCTTCCATGAAAGTCATTTATTAGCGCCCAACGTACAATGTTTTATTTTCTTACAAAGTTCTTTCTTTTGAGTGCTGATGGACTTTTCGTAGATGATACTCCTTTCTACAATTTTTCAGAGCATTTTTGCAGTACAAAGGGGTACAAAGCATATTTTTCTACAAAGTTTTACAATGACTTTTTTCGCAGAATGCTTTGAATATAAAATTGTGCTCTTTCATTCACTGTTACACATGCAATTGTTTACATTGGTTCTCTATACTGTTTGGAATATTCATTTTCTCTTTATTTTACGATATACTCTCCCTTTTAAAACTATTTTTAGACACATTCATTTTCATTTTATGCAAAAATTCCAATGGTTCTCTCTCTCGTCGGTTCATTTAAATTTTATAGTTTACATCATTTTTGAACTGTGACTCTTCACGAATTGGTTCAATTTCAATGATTTTAATAGATAGTTGACATGACATTTATTCAAAAAAAAAGAATTCTCTATCACAATATTTATTTATTCTTTACACTATTCATCGTATCTCTTTCCATGATTATAATATACTTCATGTATTTAAAAAAAAAACTACTTACATAACAATTTAACTTCACATCATGGAATTCATCAGTTCAATATTTTTGAATTGAAATTTTAATAATGGTATAGGTAAGTTTTAATACTTTTTTCACACATTTACTTCATGTTCTCTCATCAACGTACAATGTTTACACATTTACAAAAAACATTTTCTTTAATTTATAGGATTTAATTTTTATGAATATGGCTTGTAAATGTCATCTGGTATATGTATTTTTCAGAAGTACTCTACACTACACACATACAAAATATAGACATACTAGATAAGTAAAATTTTCTTTTTGCATTCCTGTCATATGACATGTCTATGAGTCATATGGTAGACGTTAGGACTGCTTTTTCAACATTTTACACACGTACTTTCTGATAGCGCATAATACCTACGGTGTTTACTTTTCAGTTTATATGATTATTTTTCCTATATATTTTTATTATTTTTAATCCCACACCTCTTACTTAAAAAAAATCATATTTGGGGACACTGCAATTTATTGGATAAAAAAAAAAAATATATAAACAATTTTTAATCCAATTTTTGCTTATGCATCAGTTCGTTTGCCATGTGTTTACAATTTTTATGATACTTTGATGCAAAAGATTCTTAATTTGGTACGTAAATTTTATTTCCCATTGTCAGTATTCATACTTTGCACAGTATCACTCTACTTTTAACATATTTTTGCCTCATAGATTTTTATTTTCACTTGAATAAAGGAAAATACTTATTTATATTAAACTTTTATGCATAATTATTGTTTATGTATATTACATTTGCTTTTGTTTATATTTACTTTCCAATTTAAACTAGTTTCTGTTGTCATATTATATTGCTATATTAATGTTTATTATGATAAACTGTTTTGAAGTAAAGCTAGCTAAAATCAAAGAAATCTGCAGATATGTATGTTACCATCATTATGAGAATTGCTAGCATTGAAGATTTTGATAATTGTGCACACATACATGTATATACATATGTATGAAAAATATATAGGCCTCCGTCAATTATGCCGAGTATTATTGAAATGATAAATATGATATTGTTCTGTATTTTTAAATGCTGCAGCTGTTTAAAAAAAAATGAAACAGAACATTTGTATGATTTAAAAAGAAATCATTTTAGGTACCTTTGCACACATACTGAAAGTGCAACATTTTGAAAACAAGTACTTATATTTTTTATTTCTATATGTTTATTTGTATTTTTGTTTTATTGTGTACTTTTGGGTGGTCTCCAAGTGTAATTGAGTACTGAATTTTTGCAGGTACGTATAACAGTTTGTACCGATGTACATTGAGCCAGCGTCATTTTTTTTTCATTTTGTCGAAGGGGAGAATATGTATATGATATAGAATCATTTATACATATCTTTATTCTAAATTATTATCTTCCTAACTTAATTTTTAATATATTAATTAATATTCTCTTCGCTCAAATATATCTTATTCTAAAACCTCAAGTGTTACTTCCTTTTCTCATATGAAAGACTATCCTTATTAAATGCAGCATGTACGTTAGAGATCTATTTTAATTCCAATGCGGTTATAACAGATGTAATGTTATGTGTTCCGGACATTCATTGTGCAGCTGCTTGGGCGCCCAACCTTTTTCTGTTCATAAACAAATTGTGCAAGTAATGTAATTTCCCAGATACAATGTTTAGCTCTTTCCTTTGACTAAAATTCCTTTTCCACCGGGTTGCCCGCCTGTGTCCTCTAAAATTCACAAAAGTTACGGTTTCGCCAAATGTGGTAGCCTTTTCATTACATCCTCCCAAAACAATTATATTAATTATCCTTAACGTACATAAATTCTTTAGCGCGTCTGCGGTTTGCTGGCTCGATGTATTATCGAATCTTGGCGATACAATGTACTGCCCAAATAAGACAGATCACTCCTGGCTCTTGGTCTGTCAACAACTGTTCTAAGCCTCTAATACCCGAGACCACCCCATTCTTACCATCTTATAGTTGCTATATATCAATAAAAAAACTTTCAGCTGAGATGTCTTCGTTCATTGGATATTTCATGTCTGCCTTCCTGGATGTAGAACCTTTGGGAAATTGTTTACAACGCAAATGGTACGAACGAACGGCCCAAAAACTATCTCAATTCATGCGTTATGCATTAAAATATTTCAGCCCAACAATAATCATCATCATATGTGCGGACTGTAATTCTTCGGTGATGTAATTTTCTTATGTCTATCCTGCCCACATTAAGCAGATTTATGTAATTGTCGAAGCCATCTATGTGTTTCTGTGAATGCAAATATATGGATAATTCGAGACAACAGCATGTGTAGCTATTGGTCTCAAAGCAACACTCTTTCAAATATTCAATAGGTCAAAATATTAGATCACATGACCCAACTCAGGTGCAAAAAGAATAATTTGAAAAGAAAAACGACATAGCAGCTCGAATAAATGCTACTGGTACCGAAAAAGAAAACACTGTAGCATAGATGGGGAGAAGAATAGAAAAAGTTCTTCCGGTCTGTACCGGGAGGAAAAGATAGCTTTCATAGTTTATGTTTTTAGAAATTCAACTCATTTCACTCAAACACCCGAAGCTAAAATGCTTGGAACCCGATTATATTAGATTCAGTACCGGTTTTCGTTAAAACTGAATTTGAATGCAAATTTCAGCATGAGAGTTACAGCATAACAAAAATCAGGTGTGATTGCGCAGATGGGTAGGAGAGATTGTTACTTATAATAACTACAATTAAATTGTTAACAGTAATAATTACACTTAAATGATATTGCTGTAAGGTTTTTGTAAAAAAAAATATTATTGTATTAGGAGTGAATATTTCAACCTAATGATAAAAGAATCAGAAAAAGGAAATAAATTTAAAAACGATTAAAAAAATTTAATTAAAGAAAAAAAAAAGAATCAGAAAAAGCAAGTCCAGATAACATTAAAAAATAAAGTAATGCTACTTAATAACACGTTTTACTTAAAATTAGTCCATTTTCATTTTTCATTTTTTTATGCAAATTTACCAATAAGTTGCTTAATCTCTCCTACCATGGAAACGAATGCGGACACTGCGCCATCTCTCCTAAGTAGCAAATGCGCAAACTCTCCAATTTCGGTAGGAGAGATTGCGCGGTCTTTTATTTAAACATGACCTCTTCTAAAACGAACCGTTGATGTTCACATTGTTAGTCTAGATTAGTAGCTTATGAGAAATCCTTTAAGTTTAAAATATTTTGTACTATTGACATTGTATAGAAATTCTGATGAAGAGCTATGAAAATTCAAGCACTTACTTTGGGAAAACAAAACAAAATAGCAATACTTTATCTTAAACGCTCAAAGCAATCAACGTGCACTTTTAAGTAGACACTCCACTACTGTTGTTGTACAACTACCTGGAGTCGTTGCATGCTCACTCTACTCCTTCCCCCCAAACCACTATGTGCGCAATCTCTCCGACTGCGTCATCTCTCCTGGCATTACCTTATATTAGTTTTTTAAATTAAAATGAATGTTTTACATAAAAAAAATCGTCATTTTTTTTCCATAACCATTTTAATATTAATCCATTTTGTTTTAACTGCCATTTTTAAAGTATAATTAATGAAAATTTTTATATTATTTTCTTTAAATCCAATTTTTATTAATAATGGGCAATTATTGTCCACCGAAATCCAATGAGCTTACATAAGCCCCTTTGTTGAAGCTAAAGATGAAAATGTTATGATGTAATGATTTCTATCAGTCAATATTTGACAGACAATTTTTGGTTATGTAGAACATGTTGAATCCTGAAGATTGAATACACAAAAATATGTTTTTATTTGTTGGAATTTATTCGTTAATATTAACAAAAGAGTAGAAACAATTTACCTTTTTAAAATTAGGAACTAAGTTATTTATTTTTTATCTCCAAACACAATTAAATAAATATACTATGTCATTTAAACGCATTTATAATAATATTTGTAATATACAAAACAAATCAAATTATCTGCCCCTAATGACGTCATTTTCGGATTTGTAATTCTACTGAGAGAATTTTTATTGGTTTACAAAAATATTGTCCATACACAGTTTATTTTTATGGTAACGGGAAAGAAATCGCATTAGAAATTGAAAAAAAAAAGATTTCTGTAATTGAAAAATATATGAGATATTTGAAAAAAAAGTGGTAAAGAATGGGCGGAGAAATTTTTAATGTTGACAGTAATTTTACTTGTGTTTTAAAGCATATGTACATTAATTTTCGTTCAAATCGTTACAGTATCCAGGACCAATCATTAAAGTTTGTACCACGAATTTGGCATCACACTGAATTATAAATAATGTCTTGTCGACTTACAAGTAAAATTACGATTTAAATTTAAAAAAAAAACATAGATATAGTTTCTATATTTGAATTTATATTTTATTTAACCCTGATTTCTGCAAAAAAAGTATAAAAATTAAATACTGTAAAACTTGTTTAACAAATTTAGAATAAATTTTACATATCTATCTATACTAATAAAAGAAAGTTTCGCTCTGTGTGTCTGTTGTCGATGACTAGGTAAATCCAGCCCACCTTGAAGACTGCAAATTTAGATATTGGTAGTCCAAACACTCTCCTAGTACACCATTACATCAGAATTTTAATATTTTGAAAATTAAAGTAGTTATTAATTAAAAACTGATCAAAGATCACAAATAAAAACGTCATTATTCAAAAGCTAGCTTGCGCATGTGCAGAAACCAATATCCGTATCTTCCGGAATAGAAGAAAGAAAGCACAACACATCCCGTTTTTGTTTTAAGTTTTTCTAAATTCGCCATGGGCAAACGGTTAGAAATACGGAAAAACCGTCTACATATTCTGAAAGAAAATACTTTTACGTCTCAAACGATCTGGTTGGTTTGAAAAAAAATTACATTTAATCCTTTCAAAAAAATAATCAAAAAGCATCGAATTCATGTTTTTTATTTTCTCCCGATTTCCGAGCCTTGCATCCAACTAAATACAAACAATACGGAAAAACGAAGGTCACCAAATTAAAGAACTGACTTTGCCCTTTCCAAAGCCCCCTTTGGTTTTAAAAAATTCAAAAATTAACCCTTCTAAAAAGTGTATTTTCTGTATGCCGTTTTGTGATTTTTGCGATTTTGGCAATTTTTAAAAATTCGCATTTGCGCGCGATTCAGAGAAAGGTACGAAAAACTAAAATACCAGACAATATCTACATTTATTCCTTTTTCGACATCTGTATTTGTTTTTGAAAAATACAAATATTAACCCTTCAAAAAAAATTCGTGCGCAGGACTCTCTTTTGCGAATTCCGATTTTCTATGATATATAAAATCTGACATCGGCTTTCTAAAATAACTAAACAAAAATCAAACACACCTAAAGACATCTACGTTCTGTCGGATTTAGGCAGAAACATGTAGTTTAAATATAAAATCACTTTAACCTTTTCGAAAACGTTTTTTACCGTAAGTCAAATTCGCTTTTTTAACTATTTCCCTTATCTTTAAAAATCCGAATTGGCGTTTATAAACAAGATACCAAAAACTAAAAATACCTCAACTAATCTACATCCATTTGTTTTTTAAAATCTTGTATCCGTTTTGAAAATTCTTAATTTTAACCCTCCAAAAAAAAATCCTTTCCAAAACTCACTCACGCGATTTTCGTTTTTCGGTCCATGTTTAAAAATCAGTATCGACTCAGGAAATGTGAGTACGGACAAACAGTAGACTCCAGATCATAGACGCATTCATTTTCTTCAAAACGCATGATTGGGTTTTAAAAAATATCTACATTAACCCTTTAGAAACCGATCGATTACGTAACCAACTTTCGCGATTTCCGCTATTTTGGCAATGTTTACCCGTGGTTAAATTTCAATTCTACTAGGAAATTTGGTTGGGTCGAGTGTTCTGAAAAGGCCTCTTCCAGAACAGACTGCGCCCCCTGGCGGTGGAAGGTGGAACTATGGACACGATTACGACGTGGTTTGGTTTAAGTTTCGTATAGAACAGATTATTAATATTTTTGGCCCGTGCAACGCCGGGCGGGTTAGCTAGTATACTAATAAAAGAAAGTTTCGCTCTGTGTCCGTGTGTGTCTGTGTGTCTGTGTGTCTGTTGGCGATGGCTAGGAAAATCCAGCCCGCCTAGAAGGCTGCAAATTTAGATATAGGTAGTCCAAAAACTCTCCTGGTGCACCATTACGTCAGAATTTTAATATTCTGAAAATCAAAGTAGTTATTAATTAAAAACTGATCAAAGATCACAAATAAAAACGTCATTATTCAAAAGCTAGCTGGCGCATGTGCAGAAACCAATATCCGTATCTTCCGGAATAGAAGAAAGAAAGCACAACACATCCCGTTTTTGTTTTAAGTTTTTCTAAATTCGCCATTGGCAAACGGTTAGAAATACGGAAAAACCGTCTACATATTCTGAAAAAAATACTTTTACGTCTCAAACGATCTGTTTGGTTTAAAAAAAAATTACATTTAACCCTTTCAAAAAAAAATAATCGAAAAGCATCGAATTCATGTTTTTTATTTTCTCCCGTTTTCCGAGCCGTGCATCCACCGAAATACAAAAAATACGGAAAAACGAAGGTCACCAAATTAAAGAACTGACTTTGCCCTTTCCAAAGCCCTCTTTGGTTTTAAAAAATACAAAAATTAACCCTTCTAAAAAGTATTTTTTTGTATAAAGTATACTATGCCGTTTTGTGATTTTTGCGATTTTGGCAATTTTTAAAAATTCTCATTGGCGATTCAGAGAAAGGTACGAAATACTAAAAATACCAGATAATATCTACATTTATTCCTTTTTCGACATCTGTATTTGTTTTTGAAAAATACAAATATTAAACATTCAAAAAAAATTCGTGCGCAGGACTCTCTTTTGCGAATCCCGATTTTCTATGATATATAAAATCTGGCATCGGCTTTCTAAAATAACCAAACAAAAATCAAACACACCTAAAGACATCTACGTTCTGTCGGATTTAGGCAGAAACCTTTAGTTTGAAAAACAAAATCACGTTAACCCTTTCGAAAACGTTTTTTATCGTAAGTCATTTTGGGTTTTTAACTATTTCCCCTATCTTTAAAAATCCGAATTGGCGTTTATAAACAAGATACGAAAAACTAAAAATGCCTCAACTAATCTACATCCCTTTGTTTTTTTAAATCTGGTATCCGTTTTGAAATTTTTTAATTTTAACCCTAAAAAAAAAATCCTTTCCAAAACTCACTCACGCGATTTTCGTTTTTCGGTCCAGGTTTAGAAATCAGCATCGACTCAGGAAATGTGAGTACGGACAAACAGTAGACTCCAGATCATAGACGCGTTCATTTTCTTCAAAACGCATGATTGGGTTTTAAAAAATATCTACATTAACCCTCTAAAAACCGATCGATTACGTAACCAACTTTCGCGATTTCCGCTATTTTGACAATGTTTACCCGTGGTTAAATTTCAATTCTACTAGGAAATTTGGTTGGGTCGAGTGTTCTGAAAAGGCCTCTTCCAGAACAGACTGCGCCCCCTGGCGGTGGAACTATGGACACGATTACGACGGGGTTTGGTTTAAGTTTCGTATAGAACAGATTATTAATATTTTTGGCCCGTGCGACTCCGGGCGGGTTAGCTAGTAGTATTATAAGAATTTCAGCTTACAAAAATTGCTATTTTTATTTATTTATTTATTTATTTTTTACACATTTGTTATATTTTACTAAGATCTGAGTGAAAAATTTTGTTTTTTATTAAATCATAGGACTAAAGTTTTCAAAATAAAATTTTTATAATAATTTCAACTTTAAAGAAGGCCTATTACTTTAAATGTAAACAGTTTTGATATGTATGTAAAAGTGTACTTAGCACCCTTTAAAACATTTTCGAAATCAACCTAAAATGTACATTCGCAGAAAAGTATAACCCTTTTACTATGCTGAAACTATTAGTATAAAAATTTGATTTCAGTATAAATAACGCAAGTCAAATATTAAAAGGCAAACTAGCATTAGATAAAATCAGAAAATAAAGATTTAAATAGTTATCATAACAACACCATAAAAATTACACATCTGTTTCAGTTCATACAAATATGTGTGGTAAATCTTATATGCGCATTTGCTTTTGAATCTCGTGCAGATTACAACCTGATGAATGATCAGATTCAGATGATCCAAAAAATATGTTGCTATTGTTTTATCATTTTTAGACGCTCTTACGCAAAATTCTTAAGCCTTAATTTATACAAATATTATTAGTTCTTAGGCCTTTTATTACAAATATAAGAAGATTTTAAATACACATTGAATGTGAATGTTCTACATGGAAACATTTGTGATAAGAGTATTTCTTATTCTACATAATACTTAAAAGTCTCATTATCTTATGACCAATTGCACAGAAAACGAAACTAAACTAAACTATATATATATATAACATTTTCTTTATATATACTTCAATTTTATTATACGATTTAAATAATAGCTAGACGTTTTTTTTTTGCACAAAAACAGCTTTTAATAAAGTTTAAAAGGATAAGATAAAATCTTCATTGCCTTGTATGAATTGAGTTATATACAAAATCCATTAAAGCGTTTCGTATTCTTTTTTCATATTGTGAACCCTATTGAAGGATTTTTCATTAGCCAATTTATCATATGAAGTGATAATAGCAGAAGCACTTAAGATCATTCAAACATACGTTTCTTCAATGTGTTTTATTTGTTTTGGATGAAATCCAATAAACCATTTAGCCTGAACAAAATCCTTTTGAAATAGAGATAATTGAAAAAGAATGAATAAATCATACACGAACAATTTAAAATAGAAGAAAGCTGTAAATTAATGTTTAAATAGTTAAATATTAGCTTATCAAATAAGATTACGCTAACGTTTTAAGGAATCATAATGTAAGAATATAGTTCATTTTGTCTAAGTGTGACGACACATAAATGATACTTAAAATATTAACACAGGAATCGTGTAAAAATGCTACATAATGAAACATTCAATTTCAGGGTAAAAACAGCGAAACATTTCACTACATTGGAGACGTTCTTTTAAAAATAAAAGAATTATATTACAACACATATCGTCCGTTATCCATATCATCCATAACACCTTAAATGCGACGAATAATCCCAAACATGGATCAAATTTTCGCATTTTAAATTTTCAAGATCGATTAATTGTATCAACGTCAAGGCTTTGAACGTTTTAATTTACCTGACGTGGAAGTTCGTTAAAAGGCTACAAGTTTTCAAATTAGAGTTAGAAAATATTCTACTCATTTTGGTTTGTAATAATTTTCAGGGATCTATTGGAGACGAAATGAATCCCTCAAATGCGTAGAGGCATTTACAAGATTTAATGAAGTAAATTTATGTGGTATTTTCCTATATTATATTAAAATGATGTTTAAAGCATTAATTAATTATGTGTTTAATTCAGCATTGTTGAGTTAATAAATCAGAAATTTGCATACTATCATGTTATAGTGTTGTGCACTGACCGGATACTTAAATATGTGTTTATATGTGCTATATTTAAAACTGACAGGGCCTGAAAATATTCGAAAGATCTAATTGAAATACTATCAACCGTATGAAATCAATACTTTCCCGAATAGGCATTATAAAAGGTAGTGGGTTCAATTCTTACTTCTCTGGTGCAAGCGTCATATATGATAGATAAATATACATTATGGTATAACATTTAAATTTAAAAAACAGTGTATACTAGAAATAATATAGAAGGGAAAACCCGCTAATAGAGAAGCGTATTATGGTAGGAAAGAAAATTGGCTTACAAAAATTTATAAAGACCTAATAATATAATTAAATACCCCTAATACTTTGTGTAACACATTTAATAAGTATACATTCACGCAATAAAATAGTTGTTTTCATTTATCGGTGAAATTTTTTGACTCGATTTCGACACTCATTTTCTCGGTGTAAAACAGGATATCCTATGCTGTATAAAGTAGGATACTGGAAAGCAATGACTAAAGAAATCCTAAAAAATATTTGAAGGAAATAGAATTAAAACTAGATTGATTATGAATTTTATAAAGATAATAAAGAGATGTACACCTTCTCGGCAATTTATCAACTTGAAACAAAGTAAAATATTATTTTGTATCGAAATATTTAATCACCTGTTTTATAATAAAATATTATTAATTCAGTAAAAATATAATTTCCAACGAGGCTTAGAACATTTTGACATTTTTTAAATATTCATCTATTAATAAAAATGTGACGAACTAAGTGGATATTTTCATTGATATTACGGTATAAGAGTATGTTCGCAGTATGTACAGAAAGTTACATTTAATTCTATAGGAAATTCCTTTTTCAACAAGCACCTTATATTACAGTATGCCACTTTAGACCAGGTTTTACCATTTATTAAGAATAAAATTTATTAAATTTAGAACAAAATGGATTGGAATTACTTTTTTTATGATATAGCAGGTTACATGAACGTAATAAAATATTAAAAATACACAATTTTAATAAAAATCAACTTAACTTATTTTTATTTACTAAAATATTTCGAATATACTTTTTAAACACTTTTTTATTAATAAAAAAAACTTATATTATACTTAATTAAATATTTTCCTCAGCGGTACTTACTTTTAATACGATGTTACTAATTATTCGTGACGATATATGACGATATATTCATGAGGTACAATTAATAGGAATCTGTACAATTTATCTGTACGTGACTCAGCATAAGTAATCATAATAGTTTTTGTTCACATTACAGAAAGAAAATATCGTGGTATCTATATTATAAAGGACAAACGTGTCCGTGCGTAACGCTGACGTCATTTTGAGAAAGGCAACAGTTGAAAATAAAATTGCGGATTTGCAATTTTTTTAATTTTTACACCGTTATATAGGGAAAAAATCTACTTTGAAATGCAATTTGTTTGAAAACTTTATCTTAATTGGCTGATTTATTATGGCCTTTGAGATAAAAATAATTAGTATTTTTCACTTTTTTTTCGTGTTTAATGGTTGCCATTGGTAATTATTCTCCCTCTTGGCGACCGCATACTATCGTTAATTAAATAATTGAAATGACTATTATTAATACATACACCTTGGAAAGTAAAAGGAAAACTTTTGCTGATTTTATATAAAATACAAAATAATAATAAATGTTTTGATGAGTGATAATTTTATAAATTAAAATAATTTAATTTAAAAATCAAAGGAATGTTTGTTATGCACAAAAGTATTTTTCAATGTAAAATTTGTGACTGAAAACAATATTTTGCTATTTAACGTTTGCGCCAGGATTATCACTTTCAAAAATTAATTTATGATGAAGTTTCGCTTGATGTTTTAAATGAAAATGCTAAGATTTATTTTATTGACACGCCAGGACTAGAAAAACATTTTTACTTATTACGGTTTTTAAAATGATGAGATCATATGATATGGTTGCGTTACCTGTTGCATCTTCTGGGATCGCAGCTTTGTTATTAGATCAAGGTAAAGTAGCACAATCAAAATTCAAAATACCGCTGAATTTTAACGAAACATCTACGTGTGCCATTAGTAAGCAATCTGACCTTACTGAATTATTAAGAGAAACAAAGATAACTGTCTGGTATGAAGCACCCTTGATGAGTAAATTAGTATTTGAATGTGTAGCCCATAAACTTAAAGGCATAAAAAACAACTATTCGCTATTTGTTGGAATAGTAGTTGTATTTGCTGGCGACATTAGACAAATTTTGCCTTGATTCAAACATATAGAATAAAATTCTTTTATTAAATTTTGTAGCCAATCTTATGTAATCGGGTCATTGTCAAGGGAGAGTTACACATAAATGGTGTTGTCAAGAATAGGGTTTAATGATAATAAGAATCTATATTATAACACATGTCGGATTATTGTTGAAGTTATTTTTATGGTAGCAACGAACTGACTAATAAATTTCGCTTTCACCGCATATTTTTAAACTTCTAAACATCGCACAATTTCAATTTCTACACCGAAGAATAGAAAAGAAAATGCAATTTCTTGGAAAACTGTATTTGAATTTACTGATTTATGGTTTTTCGAATAATTCCCAAGCATGAATTAATTTTAAATCTATCTCACGTGCAGTTCGATTGTGAAAGATTCTTCCGTTTGCATTTATAACAACATAAATAGTTCCGCATTTTTTTCCGGCTAATATTACAAAACAAAATTAAAACTTTATCAAAATATAAATATATATATATAATAATATAATATAAATAAAATGCAAATTTAACAGACATGTTCTCGAACCACGCGCTTAAGCAGTTGAAATTTTCAGAATAAAGAATCTACAATAAGCAGCGAAATCTTGGATGATTCCTTTGGCTGTTAACTCCAGGCATGCGGCTAATACAAAAGTATCCCTTTATTGAATTTCGAAATTTTATTTGAATATATTATTGGTATTTTTCTTTAAAATATTCTTTTTTACGTTGTTAATGGATCAGTTTAAATACATATATATATATATATATATATATATATATATATATATATATATATATATATATATATGAAAAATCTATTAGAATTAGGAAAAAATGGTTTTCGCTCATGTTCTTTAACCCGGGAATCCCGGGTTCGATTCCCTAGTTTATAGAAATACAGAATCAAATCTTATTTGAAAATGTCGCTTCTGCAAAATTAAGGTAACAAAATACATAAATTGAGATTCGTGTGTGATTGTGTGTATGTGTGTGTATAAGAATAGTTTCATAATGAAAAAAATGTTTAGAGAAAACTTCCAGGATTATCGAATTCGGGGTACTTAAAAAATGAATGAACTTTCAAGTGACTAGTATGCAAAATTTTAGACTTATATATTACACACACACAGTGTATATGAAATAAAGTAATCTCCATATAAGTGCAATAGGTTCAATATTATATTGATAATATGGAACCTGCGGACATAGCTTTTATTGCCGTAATCTGATTAACGACGTCCCTTTAAATATAAAGATATCTGCATTTTAGTTTATATTGTTAAAAGCCATAAATCACTGAATACTAGTGTTAAATAGATTCGAGAGATTAATGAATGCTTGAATGTCCAATAGGGAGATTTAAAGCATTAGTTACATAAACAGCAACTAATATTATTTGTTAAGCTTCTGTGAAGCTTTATAGAAAGTTAATATTCCATTGTGAGATCGTCTTGTGATCAATTTGACAGTTATAACAGGGAATAAATTGTTCGAACATTATATGTATACGTAAATGCATGAAGATGAATTTACTGTGTTGTTATAATTTGTACAAAATATATAAAATCCTTCTATAAAAAATTTAATATTTTAATACAACCTTACATTGCACATAAAAAAGAAATAAAACAGTTTATAAAAAAAGTAAATTTTCTATTACTTTGTTAAAGAATGAGTTTCAATACTGAAAATAAGCTAGCAGGTTAGTAACTAAATATTTTCTTACTGTAAATAAAGTACGCGAAATAAAATGAAACAAATTGGGAATGGACGGAGCAGAATTTTCCTGAATCTTTTCGCGATAAAGGAAAGACAAATGTCGCCAGCCGAGACGGTTTTTTCAGGATATCATATCGTATTCGTGAATAAAGCTAATGTAGGATATTAGATAACAAATAGTAATCTAGGTTAAAAATACAATTTTTATAAAAAACCATACAATTTGTAAGAAAATTAAAATATCACAAATCAGAAAGGGATACTGTTGGGATTTTCACTTTTGGAAAGATTTGTGAAGCAAATTAAGAATATTTAATCAAATCAGTAAAGTTAGAGGACCTGTCGTAAGTCATTTCCAGTTTGGCCCTACCTCTGAACATGCATAAGATTTCATTCAAACAAGTTTTATGCAAACTACAAATACATATAATTGAATATAATTTACCCAGTGGAATATATTTCCCTCTGTTCATTATGACCTAATTGCATGGTATACAGGAGTTTCCGTGCTGTTTCAATATTCATCATGTAAATGCTATAGTTATAGCTCGGATGAATGAAATTAGCGCTGCAGTTCGCAGCCTTGTCCAACAAATAAGAGTGAGATATGTCAGACCAGGATATCGTCGGGATAGCTCAGTAGGGAGAGCGTTGGTACGGCAAACCAATGTACCCAGGTTCGAGTCCTGGTCCCGGCATATTTTCACTCTGTTGGAAAAAAAATTCCAACTGTGATGCTCCAACCATTGAATACAAATACAATGTTTACTGAATATATTCTAACAATTTTCATGGCGATTAGATATGTAGGTCACAGTATGAATGCAATTTTTTAATAACGATCCGATAAGCTACTGAATGACTAAGTAATCTTATATGACGGATGTATAATAAAAACGATAATATTCATTTAAATCGCAATTAATGGATTATTTAGAAATTAGCAAAATTTACTTGTTTTACAATATGTAATTTTTACATTATTTATAATAAAGAGATTTTGTTTAGTTCAAAAAGATTTAGGTAGTCATTTAAGAATTTTAATTACTGTCTATGTTCTTAAAAAGATAATTTGTTAAGTTCTGAACAAGAGAGATTCTCTTAAAATGATTTATATGATTAATACGGCATTACAGACACATTTGGTATTGTCATTCACATTTAAAATGTAATTCGTCTATGAAAGTTATCTTTAATTATATTTATTAGGATAAAACAACAACACAAAGTTTAAAAACAAATATTTTAAAACATATCTTTATAATGAAAAGGTATGTTTACAAAGCTCGATTTTTTAAAATAATGAATACATTAAAACTTAATTGTAACAATGACTCAGATGGATTGTTATCTCTCTTAGAATAGTTTAATTGTACTACATGAAAAAATGTTTCTTTTATCATCCTGAAAATAATAAAATAAATAATTAAGCAGTTATTTTTTAGATAGAAATTTCTATTATATATTTGAATTGAATGAAACATAGTATTTCAGAGATTTATTCATTGTATGTATTTTGCATATTGTTATGTGGTCGGGCTCTACTTCGTTTAATATATTGATTCATTTCTGAATTGTGAAATCCAAACTATTTATTACACTTGCATACATACAACCATATACATATTATACATATATACAAGGTATCTCAGAAGTAGGCTTACAAAATTTTTGTGTTGGTAAATTATTTTGTATAGGCAATTATGGCCACTATTCAATTATCCTATAAAAAATACAGGATATTTCACTCACAAAAACAGGGTATTTCATGTAAAAGTTTATCAAAACACTTTTCTTTCTTTGTGTTCAATGTAACGGTACAGTGCCATGTTGGAAAGGGATCGGAATATTTACTTTTGACATTCAAGCAATGCTAAAGCATACGCTCCCAAACAGTTATATGGGATTTCCTCCTCAATTTATTAATTAGCTCACTGTTTTGCTTGTAACATTTTGAGTTTTCACGATATTTGTCTGGTATTTTTATATGAGTTGCTCTACAGTATTGACTCTATCAAATCATGACAAAACATCTTTGCTGTAGTTCGCGCATGCGCAGTTATAGTTTATTTCATACAAATACCCATATCTCATCAAATATTCCATATATTAATATTTTATTTGCAGTATACCATTTCTACAATTTTTTGCAAAGCGGTGTTAAAATCGGTTGAAACCTCTGAATGCTATAAAAATAAATAATAATTTTTCACAGAAACTTTAACATCTTCAAGACTATGCGTGCAAATGACAAAAAACGTTGAACAAGACCTACACAGTCATTTACTACACTGACAGAATATTTTGAGCATTTTCTGTTACTTAGGTGATCCGAAATTTTATTTTAATATTACAATTGTTATTGCCCTCCCATAATTTTCCTTGCGACAAAATCTTCACTGAAAATTATGAAGTCAAATATGTTCATTACTTCCTCAAAGTTCAAGGGCACTTTGGGCATTTCCTCACGAATTTCTGTAGCTATTTGTCAAAAAGTCTGAAATCGGTAACTGCCCCTTAATTTCAGGACATCAGTGTATAATTATTGAATAGCACTTTAAAATTAAAAATACAATATTTTACAGTAAAAAACTAATGTTTTTTGTAAGCATTTTGTCTGTTGGCTACATTAAATAGTCTCTCGTTTTACATTAAATTTATATGAAATATAGATAATTTAAACGTTTTTTTTCTATTATTGCTTTTACAAATATGGAAGGCACTGGAATAACTTATTGATTTTTTAAATATACATTTCACTTATAAGTGTTCCGACTTGTGTAATGTACACCAGAATTTCATCAGTAAATCATCGAATCAATGCATCGATGAATGAGTTTTTTTAGTTTTGGCAACTATGAATTTTGTCATTTTTAAAATGATTTAAAATGCATGAAATAATTTTTTCCATGCTGCTAAGCTACAGGTAAAAGTTATGACTAAAGTGAAAATGACTTTTATAAATTATTTTATTCATAAAACATACATATAATTTTTATCACTATTATAGTATAATATACTTCAATTAATAAAAATTTATAAAGATATATTTTTTTTTCAAATTTCATCTTGTAAAACTTACCTTTTTAATTTTATATTTTTTCTTCTTTTAAACTGTTTAACACACTACATTTGTTCATCTTTCAATTAACGTTTTAATTAAAATAAGTCATTAACTTGGCTAGAACAAAAAATAAACAGGTGAATTTAACTTTTTTTATTTAACTAAAATTTTTATAGAGACCACAACATAATACAACATTATTCTCGGAAGAAAATTAGCCATTGTTTTAGAGGGAAAATCAATTTTATGTTATGGAAACAGAACAGCTTGATTTTTAATTATAAATAAGACTCAAGTTTCCTGTTTTACACTAAAATTTAATTTACAAAAAGATAAGAAACATGATAAATATTTTATACTAGAGTTTCAGAATATCTATAAATAGTCAAGGAGAAATGAACAAAAAAATGTCATCATTTTAAAATGCCGCAGGAATTACTTCCTTTTCTTGCATGGAATGAGAAAAAAAATTTTAACAAAGAAAATCTGAGGTGTTCTAATATACAAAAAAGTTTGTTATACAATGAAATATCACATTTTAAATTTCATTAAAAAAAAAAAAAAAAAAAAAAAAAAAAAAAACTTTTTTTTTTTTTTTTTTTTTTTTTTTTTTTTTTTTTACTGCATAGAAAATGTATTTCCAGTTTTGTTTTATGTTTTTGTCTGAGTAAAGTGTTTTTATAACCAATTAATTTTCAGTAGCAGAAAACATGTGTGACGGTATCATGGCCGTTGTATACGTAACCGATTTCTCATTCCAGCAATTTCTATTTAGTAGAGACGAATGAACGTGGATATAAAAATTCTCGGAGTTTTTGCATGCCACAAAATTGGTCAACTAATCCCTAATTTCGGAGATTTTTGCGCAAAGATTTTAATATTCTCAGTTACTGTAAGCGTACATTTGAGTTGAATGTTATATTAAATTGGTAGGTTCTCAAATCACAGAGTACTTATGTATACCCACCATATCCACCATCATATTTTTGTTCGATATCATATTTAACGTTGTTTTTAAAGTGTTTAATTATTGTTGTTCCGTGAATTTTTCAAATTATTATTGTTATACGCAATGCACATTTAATAAAGGTTATAATTCTTTTGAAACTGAAGTGTTTTAGTCACATTGTATGAACTATATCAGTTATGTATTTCTTTAAAAGGATTACTTTATAGAACTGTAGGATTCTACAGTTCCTTCATTACAGTTATTTATTAAGTTTTGATAACGTACTGAAGTTTTTGAAAGTATCAAGAATAAACAATTGTTTTGATAAGTTTAGTTTAGATGTCAAAACTTATTGTGTGTTATATGAAGGTTACAAAAGGTTCTGGGCTCTATTCCTAGCATGGAAACGTTTTCATTCTGTTGGAAAAAATTCAGCTTGAATGATAATATTGCTTGTAATGACGTTCTTTATTACATATCCCCGTATTCTTTAAAATTAACCCCCCCCCCTTTTCTTGTTTCAAAATTATTTAATTTATTTAACATTTCATATTTTTTTTATTAACAGTAAAGTAACTTTATTCTAACCCTCTCCAGTTTTGCTTATTAAATTTTAATATCCGTTTTTAATTCAGTGCGGTTTCACTCAATTTATATTACGCATTTTTCTTGTCATTTCAGTTTCATTTCTCAGCCTGCAGAAATAAAAGAAGTATGTATTCACACCCATGTTCTGCTATTTTCTCTTCCTTTTCACGCCAGCCGGCATTTGCGAATAAATAAAAAAAAAGAAAGATAAAGTAACTGCTTTTTTTCTACTTCCTTCCAGGTGATCCTCTCCCTAACGAATTTTCATTTCTCATATGCAACCAATATATAAATTTAGCAAGCAGTATTGTCTAAGTTCTAACGTTCATGCATTCCATTTTAATCATATACGCCCGGTCAGCACCTCTGTAATTACAAAAATTTGTACAACTCTCTCTTACCACGAATCTTGTGCCGGGTATGTTATTTTTCAAATTACTCCATTTAACTCTCCAAAATACTTTGTTTCTTGCATGAGTATTGCAAAATTCATTGTATATGTTGGCGGCAGATAACGAAAACCGCACGCCAAAATCAAAAGTGCAAATTATGTTTGAAACATTTTGTATCACTCTTGCCTCTACTGTATGTGTTAAGTTTAAGTTGTAAGCCTTCTCTTCAGTGATTATTGCCTGTATAACCATCCCTGTCACCGGATCAACTGCTTTAATAAATAAATGTGCTTCAAATGTTGTTGTACATAAACTCCTACCTTTTGCTATACCTACGTTTCATTCCTACGTTTCGCTATTCCTACTTATATACATATCGTACTTGTGACGCGGCAGCTATGCATCCATTTACCCAAAGTCCAGGATTCTACACTATATCGCTAGCCAGTACAATTTTGTCAAAGTAATAAAGCGATATATGACGTCCAATTTAAAATTGTGCCTGTTATCGATTTTCGTTTTTGAGGCTTGTGTATTGCAAACCAACATTCATATTTTCATAATATTTCATTTACTGTTCCAATATAATTTTACACTCTTAAATTTCTGTGTGTTTCAGAAGTCAAATTCACCTAATCTTAATATTTTAGGCGAAAGAACTTTTCAGCAACTTTTCAATCGGTGTTATGCTCATATTTAGATTTTGTAAGATATATCATTTCAAATTAATAGAATAATTTAATATACGTAAATTGTGATTTTATCCGTGCAATTAAAATATCTATATAAAATAAAATTATGACATATTGGCATCATTATTTTCGTTTAAGTAAATACATAATTTAAGGGAGAATAAAATTAATTAAAAACAGAAGCTTGGATATTTTTGTTTAAAAATTATTCTTTCAGTTTCATGTACATAATATTCGAATGACTAAAAATACATAACTCAATTTATATTACACATGAAATATGTTTGTTTACAAGGTACGTTTTTTTTACGTTGTACTTTATAACAGATAGGAATTAAAATGCCTCTTATATAAAAATAGTTTCGTTTAATACTAAAGTAAAAATAAATAAATAAATAAATAAACATTCATTCCACTTTACATACGTGTACAATAATGGTTAATAAAACTTGATAAATGGAAAAGATATTGACTTTAATAGTTTTCTACAAATATTTTCTAATCTTATAAAATCAATAAAGAAAGGCTCTAATATCAATATCAATCATTATGCATATATTGCTGATTGAAAATTTTTGAAATTAGTGCTATGTTCAAGCTATTCTTTTTCGATGTTTTAGTTTACTGAAGCCCTTAACGTACTAAACTAATATATTTAAAAGAATTATTGCTGTATTAAGCACAAAAAAAGGAAAAAAATATATCTAATTAATGTTCCACAAAAGAAGTTCTAATGTTTTTATAAAAATCTTCATGTCGTTTTCCCTTTTTAGATTTTTGTACATTTAGTTTGAGCTGATATAATATAAATATCATATAAATAATAGCAATAAAAGTAATACAGAAAACACATAGAAAGAGCTTTACGATATAATAACTGGAAGGTTTTCCTTTTTTGAAATGACATATGTTTACGAAATCCTTGCATTTTCTTTTATTACTTTTAAAACAAGCAACAATTTTAAACTTCAGATTTTGTTTAAATATCTATTTTTGAGGAAAAAGTATAGTTAGTATTTCTCATGTTTAGTTAAATAAATTAGATTTAAAGAACATCTACGAAAAATTACAACAGAAAATTTCAATGTATTTTTTCACTTTTTTTTTTTTTTTTTTTTTTTTTTTAATTAGATATTACTTTTAAGGGTTTCGTTCATCTCACGAAACCCTATTCGTTCCGTTTCTGTGTCTCTCCGTCACAGATCTGGTTCTCAGAAAAAATCGTATTATTTTAATAATAGAGAGATAAAAAAACAAAAATCTAACAGCCTTTTCCTAATAAATTTAAACATTTTTCATTGTAGCATTTGGCAACAATTAAAAATCCACCATAAAATTAATTCTACAATAATTAATTTTCTATTGAAAGATTTTTACGTGAAAAATGAAAATGAAATTAAAAAAAAATCACCAATTGAAAAAAAGATTAATATGACGACATATTGGTAATAAAGCACAAATTTTCACACACTTCTTAATAATACAAGGAATATGAGTGTGTGTAAGTACAGAAAGCAGGTTAATATGACGTCATTAGAGTATTAAAAAGAAAATTATTCTAACGTCATATTGGAAGTTTAACGAAATTTTCAAATGTTTGAGAATAATAAAAAGAGAGTATCAATATAAGTAATAGAGAAAGCAAATAGATACGACGTCAGGAAGTGATTATAACGTCATATTAGTTTGCGGAACGTATTGAATCATGATAAAAACCTGATTATGGAAATATTGGCATATTTTAATATTTTGAAGGTCTCTATACAAAATGTTTAATTTTGAAATTGATTTCTTTTAATATCTCATTTTGTCCACATGACAGAGTATAATAGCGGGCTTCGCCCCCTATCGGGCCGGTTCAGATATTCAAATAGATATATATAATTAGATATATATAATTAATGTTCCACAAAAGAAGTTCTAATGTTTTTATAAAAATCTTCATGTCGTTTTCCTTTTTTAGATTTTTGTACATTTAGTTTGAGCTGATATAATATAAATATCATATAAATAATAGCAATAAAAGTGATGGAATGCTACAGAGTGATCAATTAAATTATTTGAATTTAAGTCTGATTGCATAGGATTTACCACTATATTGCTGTTAATTGATTAATATGAGTATTTTAAATTATCCGAGACGTATAGTATTTATTTTGCACCTATGACTCTAAGGATCTGATATGATAATTTATACTTAGAAAATTTTATTAGACAAATTATCAATTAATTATAGAAAAGAAAAAGTTGCGTTGTGAATTATTTTTGAAGTTCGGATCCTCTTTGAGCCAATTACAATCATCAAAGGTTACCTGCAGAGAGTTATGTAACATTAAATATATAATGGCTTATTTTAAAACCTAGATTGTAATATTAAAGAAAACATTTCCTAAAATAAAAGACTTAATATTAATTCAATAAATTAAGTAAACAAAAGGAAAACTGACTAAAATTAATTGAATATAAAATTGAGTTTATTTACAAGGTAATTATAAGCATATGATTAAAAACAAATATAAATGTTTTAAAAAAATAAAAATATTCAATCCTAGTTGAGAACTGTATTCTCAACATTTATTTTCTGAGAATTACAGTTTATCTTACTGAATTAACAAATTCGATTTTGAAAGGCAGAGTTCCATACCCTAGAAGTATTTATTTGATTAGCCTTTTTATGTTTAGATCGGGGTAGGATCTTCATACACACGTTAATTCGTATTATTAAAAGAATATAGCTTAATTAAATAAAATGGAACAATGGTGAAGGAAGATTGTTTGTTACCTTATATTACTAGATAACGTTGACAGCAGGAGGTAATGGCTGACGCGTTTTCGCTTTTTCTTAGCGCGTACATTTCCATCTATTGGCACACACACTCAAAATCTGTTTTTTTAGTTAGAGAGCAGTCAACCTTCTACTTTTCCATCTTTTTTTGAATCTGAACTCTCAAGAAAAATCACATTCTTTTCGTGGAGCAAAAAAAAAAGGGATGGAACCATTTTTTTCTTTTCACATAAAATTAAGGCCTTATACGTTTTAACTTCTTGAAAATTTGCATGTTTCGGCCATACCTCTGATTTTAGAGAGATGACCATTGGCATGCGGGAGAAATTTGGTACTCCCCTTGAGTGTTTCATAGGTCCGTCGGTACAATAGCGATTCCTCTTGACGCCGTGCTGTGTCTGGGAGGTAAAGATGCTTTGACTTGTGAGGTCTTCGTGCCTATTTAAGCTCTCATAAATAAATGTGTCATATTATTGTTCTGCAATTTTCTCCATGACATTTTTATTAGGTGTAGTTAAATCATTCGTGGGAACGGAAAACCAAATATTTCCTTGACTGCCGTGGTTCACTTTGTTCCACAATTATCTATCTGTATGCGCTGATCCTAAAATGGATCATTAATTTGTATTGTTCACTGTTCACTGATTAAAATGATACCAAATACTCTGCTAATATGCAGAAAAAAAACCAAATACTTTTTTTTTTATAGTGTGTGCTAGTTTAGATCTAGATGGTGGTATTTCTCACCATCATCTCTTCCCCCGACATTAGAAAAAAAAAGGTCCACAGTATCTTTTTATATATATATATATATATAGCCACAAAGTACTCGATGAAAGTCCATCGTCGTATTATATTGAAGATCAAAACTGAAAATGTTCACATGGAAAAGTCTAGGAACTTGGGATAAGCTGGGGTGTCACTAGGTTTGGAGTGTAAGTAGGTTTGCAACACCAGAAAAAAGTTTTACACATTGGTGAAATAAAGCGTAATCAAAAGTTCACTGTTGAAAAATCTGATGAAAGACATGACTTCTTCAGCAAGTTATCATGTGTAGTTGGTTTCAATTTCCATTGTTCCAAAAACATTTATTAAAATTTTGAGTTTTAATAGGTCCAAATCCAAATAAAGCAGGAAAATTTGAATAAGCCAAATAATAAAATAAAATGCCCGAGAGAAGAAAGAAAAAAAAAATTAATTTTCTTTTCCACTCTTATATTTTTAGTTATTACATACATATAAATTGGCAAATCTTTTATTTTAATTATTACAGGCTAATTAGGTACCCATACGTTGAAACACAATATACAGAATCATTTAAAACAAATACTCAATATAATCAGTAAGCTGTATGCATTGATAATGAATACCATACAATTAAAAAAAAAAAATTATATAATATATGAAAAACATTGAGAGAAAACACATCTATATAATCACATGTCTGTTGTACTACAATCTGTATTATAAACATTATAATCTAATTCTCACATGAATTATTTTCTCTTGAGCAGAAAGGAAAACTTCTTTATTTTTTTTATATATATATAAAGAAAATGTTATGTTAAAAAAAAAAAAAAATCTTATCATTCTTACTAAAACAATTGTTTTGGAATATGTGAAAAGGCTACTTTTCTGAATGAAAGATATTCTCAATAATAATATATTTTCATAAAAGAAACAGATCGAAAAAATGAAAATTTGTTTTCTTCTTTCGATACCAAAAATTTAAATATCCATCTATAAAGTCAAACACAATACCCTTTTAAACTGCCTGCCTTGGAATGGACGGGGTTGGGAAAAAAAAAAAAACAAGGCAGAAGAAGAAAAAGAAAAAAAAACAGTAATCTTTTCTCCCTCTAATCCATCACCGCTAAGCGGAAGGATAGAGAATGACAGCTAGATGACCCTACCTGTGGACAATGACTCATCTCCCTACCTTCGGATTCAGTTGTACCCAGGGGACGATTTGCGAAATGATAAGCCGTGTATTAGGTATCTTTCCTCACCTGTAGGTGACGATTACTAAACTCCTGTATTACTGACAGTGGGAAAAAAAAAAAAATCAGTGAAACGATTTGATTGCACGTGTGTCTGTGCAGATTTTGGATTACTCGCCAAAATCCAGCTATCTGTATTTTATTGTTGAAATAAGATTACATGTGTGATTAAAATAAAAAAAAGTCGTGTATACCCGGCTTGGATTTAAAAAAAAAGGGGTATGTTTAAATCTGTATATCTGTTTAATATTTTCTATAAAAAAAAAATCGGTACACGTGTAACGTGGTCAAATCCGTTTGCATCGCACTATCTTCTCGTCAATTTATATATTTACTTATTTATTTATATTGTGTATAAAAACGTAATGTATTATAATATATATATTTTTTTAATATAATATTGATTTTCTAGTTACAATTTAAGTTAGCGAGAACAAGCGAGCGTTGCTTTGCACAAACGAAAATGTGCATGCAATTGTAAAATATTTATTTAATTATTTATTCTTCTTCTTATTATTATTTTAAAATATATTAACGTGTAAATATACATATTTAAGGAATCGAAAGCGAGCGTTCGCTTTTCTTTTCTCTTATTATTTTTTGTTTTATAAAATATTACATATAATAGTTAGAAAAAAAAAAGATTAAACAAATTCTTTTTTTTTGTAAAGTTTGGAAATTTAGTTAATTAGAAATATCTCAGCTAAATGCATTATTAGATGCTCTGCGCAGATAGTCTCAATTTCGCCTGCAAAAACGAGACTTTAACATCCAATAAATTGCTGAAATGATCATTGACATGTATCCAACACCTTTTTATTATTATTATTTTTTAAGTATGAAATAATTTACCTAAATATTTAAGGTATAAATTAAACATCCAATTTATGTTTTGTAATAATTGAAACGTTCAATGGTATTTTTTTTTATTTATTATTATTATTTTTTTTTTTTTTTATTATCTGAAATGTTAATCCTTAGGGACAACTAATAATTTTTTTTTTTTTTTTTTTTTTTTTACTTGTTTGTTTTATAATATGAAATCGTACGATTATTCTAAAATTAAAATTGAAACGTGTTGTTCTAACCAAGTTATAGATTATATCAAATATTAAACTAAAATAATTTTGTAAAATCTGACCGATTTTTTTTTGTTATAATAATTCAAGTGGATTCGTCAATCCGTGGCTTTAAGCAAGGATGAATTATTATAAATATTGGTCAATATAAAATGTTGTATTATTATTATTTATATTTGTGTCGCCGAGTGAATAGATGTTGACTTGTAATTTTAAATCGATTAGTTATATGTTTTGTGCTACATATAAAGACTTTTATTTTCACTTTTAGTAGAGGGGGTAAGGTTATATATTAAATTTTTTTTTTGTTTTGTTATATAAATTAGTATAAAATGGGTTTGAAAGGGTGATACCCTGGCAAGGCTGCCTCTGTTTTTATTTTTACCGTAATTATTATTATTTTTTATTTAACGTGCATGTTTGTTCATAACTCCCTCTGACGAGCCAAATCCCTCAGTAGTACACTGTGTAGCAAAGAAAAAAAAACTTGCAGTATCCTCCCTAAATGATCTTTTTTTTTTTTTTTTTTTTTTTTTTAAATAGTAACCTGTCCTCAATGTACTGTAAATAAACAATAATGGAAAATTATAAAATGTGTACTACCTGCTTCGTTACTTCTTGACCCTCAGTGTCAACTGATTTTATTTCAAAATGTTTAGAAATTTTGCCAATGTTCATTCCCTCTGTTAAGATTAATTTTTGTTGTGATTTGTTAGTGATTATTATATGAATTTTATTATCCTTGGCAATTTCGCGAATTGATGTTTTATAATAAATTTTCATATTATGTTTAATCGGTTCCAAGAGTATTGTATTTGTAGTTGCGAATTTATCTGGATCTAATAGTAATGCAACAATTTTTTTTTCGCCTGGTAGTAACTCCGTTGTCTGTGTTAGTTTTGCTGTAACAAAATTTTTGTGCGAGATACTTTTTTTTTTCTTTTTGCGTATTGTTTCTTTATTTTGATTCTCATTAGAGTTAGCAGTTAAGTTACTTATCAGACTTTGAGGTTCATTTTCTAGAAATTGAAGTGCAATGTTTTTGTTTTTTAATTTCATGGTTTTATCTTCAAAATCTAGGATAATATTATTTGTTTTGAGGAAATCGAATCCCAATAGCATATTGTAGTTCCGACCAAAATCTTGAGTTGTAACATAGAATGCCCCCGATACAAAAACGTTTTCCAATTTGAAAGTTAATTTAATGCATTGCTTAAAAGAGATTGTCGAATTTGTTAATGTTTGAATTTTTACCTGGTTACAGAGATTTTTATATTTTACGTGTGCATTCTTTAATTGTTCGAACAATATAGGTGATGCCAAAGTTACTGCCGCCCCACTGTCTGTCAAAGCATTAATCTTAACACCATTAATTTCAAAAGTAATAATCGGAAGTTGAGAATTGTCATTACTTTTGACACTAGCAATAATTTTGTTATTTTTTTAGACCCGCAGTGAGACTTACGCGGGTGCCTTGTATTTGAGAATGTAAGTCCCGACTTTAGTTTCCCTTATTGTTACTAGAATTCTGATCATGATCTTTATCTTGTTTATTGTTTTCAAATGTCTGCTGTGAATTATTTTTTTTTGTATAATCATGTTTTTTATAATTATTTTGCTTGTAGCCCCCTCTATGCCCTCTATAATTTCTTCGCTGGTCATATGATCTCTGTTCGTTGAAATTGCCTCCATAATTTCCGAAACTGGGATATGATATCGGCATAAATTGTTGGTGGGGTGGGGGTGGTGCATAGTACATGTACTGAGGAGCAGAATATTGCATAGGGTTGAAGTTTTGGTGCGTGTAATTTGGGGTTTGCTGAAAGTTTCCCTGAGCTTGTTGGTTTCCCCCTTGATAAAAATTTGGTTTTTCGATTTGAATATTCTCAGGAATTTTTTTATTTTCGTCCACGTAATTACTGCTGTTTTGTTCGTTGCCCTTGTAAAACCAACAATGTGGGTTCGTATGGGATGTGGATTTACAGTACTTGCAAAACCTAGTTGTATCATTGTTAGTGGCATTTACCTTTAATTTTATGTTATTTAGTTCCGCGGTTAACAATTTTATATTCTCTGCACTTTCTACATTGAGTTTAAGCAGTTCATTTAACAAATCAGAATCTTTAGTTTTGGAAATGTTGTTGATGTCCTTTAAATTGACATGTGAATAAGCCTCCTCTAATTTTAAGGCTATGTTGCACGCTGTTTTAAAGTCCGGCGGAGAGTTTTTTCTTACTTCCAGACTTAAATCACTACGAATTGATTCCAAAAACTGAGATAATTTGATCATTTCCATGAATGTAGAGCTGTTGTTAGCTCCTATATCTTGCCCACTTTTTTTTAGATAAAGGTCTGCTGCCGCATTAAATTCTAATATAAATTCGTTCATGTTTTGTTCCGGTTTTTGTTTGAGATTGCAAAATTTCTTTTGCGCTTCTAGAAATGTGGTTTTGGGTTCGAATAATTGTTTTAACTTTGTTTTAAAGGTTTCTAAGTTCTGTTCCACGAACAAATTTTGATCCCTCATCAATTTATCTTTAGCAGTTCCTACAATTTTCGCCTTTAATATAGTTAATTTAGAATCATTATTCAATTCAGTTTTATTGATGAGATTGTCAAATTGTAAGAAAAAATGGTTAATATTTGCTTCCTTTTTTCCATCATAGTATGGAATCAGATTAATTAGGCTATCTGCATTTGGGGTGTCCATTGTAGTAATTTTAGGAGTAGCTTTTTCAGAATTTATAATTTTCTTCTCTTTCTTTTTTTTCTTATTATTATTATTACTATTATTACAAATAATATTAGTGTCTACAGTTTGATTATTTAATTCGCGTAATTGTTGTCTAGTTTTGACACCAGTATCTATTCTACTAATTCTTTGACTTTTACGCTTATTCATCCAATTAAAGTACAAAAATCATAAAATAGAGAGAGAGCAAAAAAAAAATTGTTTAACATAAAATAAAAGATACCCAATGGTGAATTGTTATGCACTGTTCGAGAAATTAATTATATATAATATATATCATTTCAATATTTGAGCATTATTATGTATTTATTTTATATTTGCTGCTGTTGCAGTATATGTAACACAAGTCATATTTTCAATTCTTTGTTAATACAAATCAATCCAATAACACTTATTATTATTTAATATATCATTATATATTTAGTGAGGTACCCAAAAAGAGTTGCCAAGTATATGCATGTTACAGAGTGTGTATGAAGATTCCCCAATGAATGCTTAAATTTTTTTTTTATTAGTTGTTGAAAAGAGGAAAAAAAAATTTTTCAAAAGAATTAGAATTCAGAACATTTATGTTAGCAAAAAAAATTTTTTTTTTTTTTTTTTTTTTTTTTTTTAGTCTTAATATTGCATATATATTTTTATATTTAAAAAATTATACAATAACCTAAAGTTCTATTTCTAAAATTAAATTAATATATTAAAATAATTTAGAAAGAGGTAACGGTACCACTTCTAATTCGGTAAACCCTATGATGGAATGCTACAGAGTGATCAATTAAATTATTTGAATTTAAGTCTGATTGCATAGGATTTACCACTATATTGCTGTTAATTGATTAATATGAGTATTTTAAATTATCCGAGACGTATAGTATTTATTTTGCACCTATGACTCTAAGGATCTGATATGATAATTTATACTTAGAAAATTTTATTAGACAAATTATCAATTAATTATAGAAAAGAAAAAGTTGCGTTGTGAATTATTTTTGAAGTTCGGATCCTCTTTGAGCCAATTACAATCATCAAAGGTTACCTGCAGAGAGTTATGTAACATTAAATATATAATGGCTTATTTTAAAACCTAGATTGTAATATTAAAGAAAACATTTCCTAAAATAAAAGACTTAATATTAATTCAATAAATTAAGTAAACAAAAGGAAAACTGACTAAAATTAATTGAATATAAAATTGAGTTTATTTACAAGGTAATTATAAGCATATGATTAAAAACAAATATAAATGTTTTAAAAAAATAAAAATATTCAATCCTAGTTGAGAACTGTATTCTCAACATTTATTTTCTGAGAATTACAGTTTATCTTACTGAATTAACAAATTCGATTTTGAAAGGCAGAGTTCCATACCCTAGAAGTATTTATTTGATTAGCCTTTTTATGTTTAGATCGGGGTAGGATCTTCATACACACGTTAATTCGTATTATTAAAAGAATATAGCTTAATTAAATAAAATGGAACAATGGTGAAGGAAGATTGTTTGTTACCTTATATTACTAGATAACGTTGACAGCAGGAGGTAATGGCTGACGCGTTTTCGCTTTTTCTTAGCGCGTACATTTCCATCTATTGGCACACACACTCAAAATCTGTTTTTTTAGTTAGAGAGCAGTCAACCTTCTACTTTTCCATCTTTTTTTGAATCTGAACTCTCAAGAAAAATCACATTCTTTTCGTGGAGCAAAAAAAAAAGGGATGGAACCATTTTTTTCTTTTCACATAAAATTAAGGCCTTATACGTTTTAACTTCTTGAAAATTTGCATGTTTCGGCCATACCTCTGATTTTAGAGAGATGACCATTGGCATGCGGGAGAAATTTGGTACTCCCCTTGAGTGTTTCATAGGTCCGTCGGTACAATAGCGATTCCTCTTGACGCCGTGCTGTGTCTGGGAGGTAAAGATGCTTTGACTTGTGAGGTCTTCGTGCCTATTTAAGCTCTCATAAATAAATGTGTCATATTATTGTTCTGCAATTTTCTCCATGACATTTTTATTAGGTGTAGTTAAATCATTCGTGGGAACGGAAAACCAAATATTTCCTTGACTGCCGTGGTTCACTTTGTTCCACAATTATCTATCTGTATGCGCTGATCCTAAAATGGATCATTAATTTGTATTGTTCACTGTTCACTGATTAAAATGATACCAAATACTCTGCTAATATGCAGAAAAAAAACCAAATACTTTTTTTTTTATAGTGTGTGCTAGTTTAGATCTAGATGGTGGTATTTCTCACCATCAAAAAGTAATACAGAAAACACATAGAAAGAGCGTTACGATATAATAACTGGAAGGTTTTCCTTTTTTAAAGGACATATGTTTACGAAATCCTTGCATTTTCTTTTATTACTTTTAAAACAAGCAACAATTTTAAACTTCAGAATTTGTTTAAATATCTATTTGTGAGGAAAAAATATAGTTAGTATTTCTCATCTTTAATTAAATAAATTAGATTTAAAGAACATCTACGAAAAATTACAACAGAAAATTTTAATGTATTTTTTCACTTTTTTTTTTTTTTTTTTTTTTTTTTTTTTTTAAATTAGATATTACTTTTAAGGGTTTCGTTCATCTCACGAAACCCTATTCGTTCCGTTTCTTTGTCTCTCCGTCACAGATCTGGTTCTCAGAAAAAATCGTATTATTTTAATAATAGAGAGATAAAAAAACAAAAATCTAACAGCCTTTTCCTAATAAATTTAAACATTTTTCATTATAGCATTTGGCAACAATTAAAAATCCATCATAAAATTAATTCTACAATAATTAATTTTCTATTGAAAGATTTTTACGTGAAAAATGAAAATGAAATTAAAAAAAATCACCAATTGAAAAAAAAAATATTAATATGACGACATATTGGTAATAAAGCGCAAATTTTCACACACTTCTTAATAATACAAGGAGTATGAGTGTGTGTAAGTACAGAAAGCAGGTTAATATGACGTCATTAGAGTATTAAAAAGAAAATTATTCTAACGTCATATTGGAAGTTTAACGAAATTTTCAAATGTTTGAGAATAATACAAAGAGAGTATCAATATAAGTAATAGAGAAAGCAAATAGATATGACGTCAGGAAGTGATTATAACGTCATATTAGTTTGAGGAACGTATTGAATCATGATAAAAACCTGATTATGGAAATATTGGCATATTTTAATATTTTGAAGGTCTCTATACAACATGTTTAATTTTGAAATTGATTTCTTTTAATATCTCATTTTGTCCACATGACAGAGTATAAAAGCGGGCTTCGCCCTCTATCGGGCCGGTTCAGATATTCGAAAAAACAAGAAAAAATTACTGGTAAATTGTTAGTTTATAAAAAACGTGATTATTATTTTTTTTTTTTTTTTGAAAATGAAATTTATTTGGATTTATTAAAGAAAGTATAAAGTGTTTTGAAAGGAATATTAAACGAAATCCTTTGTGCAATCTTTTATCACACTTATACACATTTTTGTTTATAATAAATAAAAGAACTTGTTACTGTCAACAACATGCTTATACAAAATCTATAAAAGTATTTTGCTATAATGTAAAAATTTTATTTAGGAGAGCTCAGCAATCCCGTCGATTTTTTAAAAATCATTAAAATTTATTTTCAAATGAAAAAATACAAAAATTGGACTTACGTTAAGAACAAAATCAATTCCTTATACTGGTTTATTTGTACTTTTCGAATAATATGTCAAAGGAAGTTTGGTTTTGAGTTTGGTTAACTCTTAAACTTTTATTTTTGTAATAACATTTTTAAAAACTCATAGTGCGCAGCAGTTTAAGTGAATATAGTACGCCGTATACTATAATCACATGAAGACACTAGAAATCAAAACAATGAGCTCCTGTAACTCAATCGAAGCATTTTATCTAATATTTCAGAGAAAAATTAGATTTACGAATACGTACTTCATAAGATAATTGTTATTTGCAAATACAATTTCGCTGACGTAATACTATCGCTTTGAATTATCTTTCATAAGTTCTGGGATATCGAACTTCAAAAGTCGACTAATTTAGCCTCAGAAAATAAAGACTCTTATTAAAGTTTTAGTTAGTAAAAAAAAATCACATTTTTAGCTGATGTGTTCTCATCTAATTAAATATGATATTCACAACAATCTGAAAGTCTCACGTTCATCTACTATAGATTAAGAGAATACGTTGCTCTGGAACTCACTCACTGCCTGATTGCAATTTATATGATCATATGCCATTGGTCACTTTCTGTTTATATAGAAAAATAAAATGTTTTACATAAAGAGGGGTTTTCATGTTCCCGAAGAAAAAAACACACAGTGGAAAAATTTCTTAAAATTTGCTCAAGAAATTCAAAAGATCCAATAAATTTTATTTGGTAATATTGTTTTTCAACATTTAAAGCGTAACTGAACAATACCTTCGAACTTAGATGTGATATAGATATACATTAGATCTAATAATGAAGATTTTGAAAATAAATTTTGTATGTAATTGTAAGGTAATAACAAAATTAAACAATTGTTCATAAATTTGCTTTATAAAACTTGGAATTATTCTGATTCTCTATTATTTATAATTTATGTTATTTGTACCAATAGGGTTCGAGGCTAAATCCATTTATCTTGAAATAAATTGCGAATTTTAAAGTTACCACGTCTCACCAAATGCGAACGACCCGCCTTTAGCGGCACAATTTGTGTCTGCAGCAGCGAAAAAAGTCAAATACAAAAGTGTATAACACACACGATTCTGCTTGAAATGGTGTTTTACATTTAAAAATAACTTTATCGAAAATCTTAAATATCATTATTTTTCATATCCTATCATCAACTGAATTACATCACTAATATGACTCAGAAGTGTGGCAATACATATCGGAGGAACATTTACATATAAACCTAAGTCGTTAAAGCAAGATATAATTTATTTTGGTAAGGAAATTTAGTTAAGTATACTCGATGCTTCCACCATTGCCAAGGATACAAGAGATTTTTCTATAGCACAAAGAAAGCAACATCCTCTTCTTGGATTATCAAAGCTAGCATCAAATGAACAATGTTTTTCATAAGCATTTAGTATTACACTATGTTTAATTTGTCATTAAAAAAGTGTAAAATTCTGAAAATGTTTTTGGTATACTGCTTCAAAGCATTTGTAAAAATCAAAATGTTAATTTGAGGGGAAAATAACGCTTTAACAAAATGTACTGAAAGGATAACAAACACACTCACATGGGAAAGAAGTGCAAGGTACTCTTTAGATTAATCTCTAAAACTAAACTGAACTCTAAAATATTTACAAGTTTCTTTTATGAATTGAATTCCCATTCATGTATTCCATAAGTAGGAGGAGAAAATATATTGGAAGAAAATTCAAACTTCGAATTTTTCTCTTCCCCGTTGAATTTAATTCTAAGAATATATTTAAATTAATTTTTCTTAATTTGGTCTGCATCGAAAACACGAGTTTTAGTGACTGTAATTTCGCAAAACAGTTTTTTCATTGAATCCTTTTAATGGTATCCTCAAGAATTTTAAAACATATTGTAAATGTCACCTACGCGAGCAGTGTTTCAAAAGCGACATATTTTATTTTATTTATTATTATTATTTTTTTAAACGGAAGAATATTTAGTAATTATTTTTTCTTAATTTGATCTGCATCGACAACACGATTTTAGTGACTATAATTTCGCAAAATAGTTTTGTCAATGGATCCCTTTAATGGTATCCTCATGAATTTTAAAACACATTTTAAATGTCACCTACGCGAGCAGTGTTTCAAAAAGGAGATAAAGTCCCCCTGACGTTTTGAAAAGAAAAATACTAGCTGCACTCTATCTCTATTGTGTTTATTGTATTTTATTCTTACTCTACGTCGTTGTGTGTACTGATGTCATTACAGATGCTTATGTGTAACAAGATCACGGACGACTAATTTTTAGTATTTTAAACACAGAAATAAATTAATAATAATAATAGAAACAGTTCGAACTGGAGTGTATTCGTCTAATACATTTTATCTACCTGATTATGGAATTTATGATTCGGTGTTCAAATCATAAATTCTATTTGAAATTATCTTAGATGTTTTTTCATGTTTAGATACCATTCTATAGAACATTTGGCACATGTTATTTTTTTAATGATTTCTATCTTAAATACATATTCTGAAATACTAAATGCGCCAAAAATTATATAGCATCGATTTGTTAATTTTATTTTTTTTTTCAAATTTTTCTATTTAGTAATTTTAGAGAGGAATATTTTTCTTAAGCTATATAAGCTATATAAGCTATATAAGCATTTATTTTTCAATGATTCAGCTTACTATACTAAATTAATATGTTTAACAGAATTATTGTTTTACTGAGCACAAGCAAAGAAAAATAAAAGTATCTTTTCAATGTACAACATAAGAAGTTCTAATGGTTTCCGGAAAAAAATCTCAATGTCGTTTTCTCTTTTTATATTTTTGTCCATTTAGTTTGAGCTGAAATTTTATATAAATATAAAAACAATAAAAGAAATAGAGAAAACACATAAAAAGAGCGTTACGACATGATAACAGGAATTTTCCTTATTTGAAGGAACATATTTTCCAAAATTATTGCCGTTTCTTTTATTACGCTTCCAACAAGTAACCATTTTGAACTTCACATTTTGTATAAAGACATATTCTTAAAGTAAATGTATAGTTACTATTTCTTTTATTTAAGTAATTAATTTAGTCTTAAAATAAACTCATTGTAAAATGTATTTTTTTTTTACTTTAGAATAAAGCAGCTTTAAAATTAATGTAGCACTAAAGGCTATTTCTACTGTTTACAATTTTAACCCCATTTCTTCTAATGCAATTTTTTTTACTTAAAAAAAAATATTTTTTTTTGTGTGTGTGTATTAACTGCAATCTGATAACTGCTAACATGAAACTTTTCCGTGTGTTTGCAGAAATGTGTTTTCAGTGTTATTCTCGAGGTAATGTGGGTCCAGGCATATTTACGTTAGTTTCTTTTCTTTATTTTCATTTCATTTGATTCAATTAAAACAATATGTTTTTCAATATTTTACAATAATTTAACTATAGGATTTTCTTTATATCTGTTTTGCATTTGCAACTTTTATCATTTGACAAGTAGTTAAACATTTTCAAAATTAGTATTTTGCATACAATCGTTTGTTGTAAAAACTTTTGCTTTAATGCTTACAACTGTGAAAAATTGCACTTGGTAATGTTTTGTAGAATATAAGGCTCTTTCTTATCATACGGTTTTCCCTGCTGTTCGAGATAATTTTTGGCATATTTGTACTTATTTATTGAAGTTATTTCAAACTAATCATTGGGGTATTTGGTTTTCTCTTTTTAATATTTATAACTTACCAAAAACTTGTAATGAATATTTTATGTGTCTCATTCTTAAATTGTATTTTAAAAAATAATTTTGTTGTTAATTTTTAACCTGCAGAAAACTTATTTACAAATATCTATAAAATATTATGGTAGAAAATTTAGACATGTAAATCCAAGAAAGTTTTTTGATAAGGAAACTAATTATAATTGTAATTAAAAATAATTTTTTAAATGTTTACTACAAATTTTTTCTACCCACAGATAAAATGGAAATTTTCAAGTGTCAATATCTGCAATCAGAGTCGCGGTAACAACTTTGCGCACTGACAAAGACACGACAAATATATTGTTTCCTCATGGCCGTTGCGGAATATTCACGAAAAATCCATAACATTTCTTCTTGAAAGGCACTTTTCGCCATACACAGTAATTATTTGCAGATGAATTTCAACAGCCTGCATCCCTTTGCCAATAAAACTGTATTACTGCACGTGGGTTTTGTTTGAAGTTTTTCGTAATCACTACAGTCATTTGTAACGTACTGCCACCATCAAACAACAGAAGCAGAATACTCGTTTCACAACACAATACATGCTGCATACAGAATTTTACAGAAATCAACCACTCGTGAACAGCCAACGGTGAGGTATAGGTTCAAGAAATCCATCCGAGGAAAAGCAATTCTGCCAGTTTTCGCACTACAGTCAGAAGACTGGACCCAGGAAGGGGCGGGGAAAGGAAGCCCCCAATCCGAATTCGCCAGACTCCCAAAAGAGTCTGAGAGGTAAACGGTTGGTCTCTGTTCCAATGACGAAATTAAATTGCATGTTAAGTGATATACAATATTATACAATGTTGGGAAGATTTTGGGTGTTAATTCCCTACAAAGTATCACAAGTTGTTAAAAGAGAAGGAATAGTGGTTAGTACAATTTTGAAGAGCTTTATTGCTTAATCGCCGCGTTGTGAAGACGATAAAAAAATAAGCAAGCTCCGGTTCGATATTTTTTTTAACGCTGATCTAGAATATATGTGACCGCAAAATAATAATTAAAAAAAAAATGCAAAAGGAAAGGGAATGCACCCAATGCATACAATTAAAAAAAAAGAAAGAGAAAATAATGGAAAAAGCATCCTAAAATTTTACAAACTAATAACTTTTTTATTTTATTTAAAAAGAAATTAATTAGAATTAAATTGCTAAAAATGGTTTTCGAAACTCTGAAAAGAAACAAAGACACAAAAATACATAATCTTAATGGTTCATATCAATACAGTTTTTTTGTTAATTTAAATACCTGAAATACCGTTAAGTATTTAAAATAATTACACAAACAAATGTTTTTAAAGAATTTCACAAAAGTCAAAATTACAATTAAAATTCGTGACTTATTTGTATGGTTATTTTTTAAAAATGTACAGACTTGAATTTTACACAGTCACCATGGAACTACATTGTTTTCAAAATGATGAATACTAGAATTTTTTACATTCCAGATAATTATTATTTTGGAGACAATGTGGAAGAGGTGAGAATAAAATTTAAAAATAAACTGTTAATGAATATGGGCACAATGTTCCCTTGAAAATAATTATTTAAAATTTTGATAAAATAATAGTTAAAAAAATTGATAAATTTGAGAATAAAAGAATGAGGCCTAAAGTTACTGTCATATAAAAATATAAAATTAAATTAAAATGGACCAGCCGGGCACGAGGATCTTATTTTTAAAAAAATGGCTCACCCATAAAGATGACTGAAGATCTTGCATCTGGACGCTCTGACCGGATCGGCCCCGACCCGGGCATTTTTCGTTGTTTTGGACTACATGTGTTCACCTTAAAAAAATTCAGGAAACTGAATATTTTTCAGAGGGGAACTTAACTCCTCCACTGGGGGATCTTTTTTGCCTCCCCTCTTCTTATACTTAGAGATTGGCTGGGTCTTTTTCTGAAGTGGTCACTCTTTGTAAAAGTGACATTGAGAATACATACGTGACGCTATCATGAGGTCACCTTTCCCAAAACGACCCGTACATTGCTTTGTACTTTGGTGGATATCAAGAGTTGCTGTTGCTATGGTGAAAATTTCCAATGCCCGTTGATCCAAAATAATAATGTGGAATAAAATTTAGAAAATTATATTAATGGAAAAATAAATAAAATATTGAAATTTAACTATTTAAATGCTTTAAAATGATATCCATATTTATGGATGAAAAATAAAAATTAAAGAAGATATTTAAAAAAAACTTTAGAAAAAAAAACAAAGAAAAAGATTGCTAAAATTAAAAAAAACATTATTAATTACAATAAATTAAACTTAAATGAATAAATTGAAAAATGTGCCATGTTGATTGTTTATCTCCAACATGGCTCTCACCTCTTTGCACAATAAAAAAAAGGTAAAAAAAATACAATGAACTGTCCGCTCAGAAAGAAGTGGATGTTGAGCATGGTCTGTCCTCCTCATTCAGAACATCTGTGTTGTAGATTCAATTCTCTTCATCTCCTGGTTCTCTGCAAAAGGAAACTGGAACTTGTTTAGGAAACTAATCCTCACAATCTTGTGTGCTGTGCATGTGTGAATGGGTGTGTGTGTGGGTGGGTGAGCCTGTGATATGTTTACATTTAATTCCACCCGCGCTGGCTTCGCGAAAGAAAGAGTAAAAAATGCATAAAATTTGGAACAAAATACCAAAAACCAAATGGGGATCCAAAGTGTGAACATCTGCTATTAACAATACTTGTGCAAAAGAGAATGATAAATATACATAACAATCTGTAAACCAATAAAAATATATATATATAGGACAGCAACTGTTTCACATATTGCAAATTTGTGTATAAAGAAAAACTACTCTTTTCTTTTTTGTTTTATTTAATCTCCAATTATTATTTATTAAATAGTAATACTTTATTTTACTATTGTTGTATATAAATGTGACAAATATGCATATACGCTACCGATGAATGATAACACAAGCAGGCCCTGCCCGACAGAAAAAAAACAAGGTTTGTTTACCAACACTGAAAACCGAAACTAGGGGAATGAGTAAAGTTCTCCTAGCTGCGCTTCCCAAGGATGTGCCGTACCGAAGATCTTCACGGCGAAAATGCGCGCGTGGGGTGAAGGGGGGGATTGCCGTAATGTTGTAGCTGGGGATTGGGTAGTTCTCTTGGAGTGTGTATCACTGACAAAAGTATGAATGTGAGAGTATTGTCACAATTTTTGATGATGTTTTGCTATTTTTATTTATTTATTTACTTACTTTTATATTTGAGAATTTAAAGAAAAACAGGAATATGTTAGATTTAAAACAACTGCCTTTGAAGGATTCCAAAATACCATAAGTATATTATGAATATCAATTGGTAGGAAAAATATTAAGTTATTACATTGAGATATTAAGTTATTTAGGTAATTAAATAAAAGTGTTTTCTAAAATACCTGAAATTCAATTGCTACATTATAAACAGAGCTTCAATTATTAGAGGTTAAATTCCAACAATGCACTTCGGTTAATAATATCACAATCGAATGAGAAATATTAAAGAATAAATAGAAAAAAATAGAGTGTTAGTAGGAACACTGAAAATTAAAAACAATAACTGGTATCAAAATCCAAGCTCAGTGACCAAAAAGTCGAAAAGAAAATTCAATTAGTTGGTTACGCACATCAGAAAATAATAACAGCTACAATAAGATAATTTTCGAGAGTTCATAACATATTGCAAAAGAAAATAGAGATATATAAAAGAGAACTGTTTAAAAAAAATAATGGTTAAAAAAACACATAGAAAATTTTATGAAAAGTATAATATGTATAAATATAGTTCAAATCTGAAACAATTACATGTGTGTTTTCATCGAGTATAACGCTGGATGGGTGGGTAGCACTGTACCTCCTCTAAAGTCGTGTAATGTATGTGAATGAAAAAAGTGGCTCGAGAAATACTATACATAATTTTAACGACAATGTTTCCCTTAGAAGGTTTATTTCTACATCGCAAAATAGGTTTACAATTCCCTATGGCCTAGTGTTTATATAGTGTTGTGTGCTGCCCTGAACCAAACATGCGTTTAACAGAATGACATCTAAACAAATAACAATTTTACTAATTAAACTAGTAAAAATTTTGTAATTTTAATACAAACTTTTCATTTACTAAAATCCTTCTTAATTAGACTCTTAAAATAATATAATTTTATTTTTTATTTGTTTATTTATTTATTTTGCTTTCGTATTTGCTTTCAATATAAAAATAATTATTAATTGCAAATCAAAAAGTAACCGTTACCCAACATATTACAAAATATTAAACATTGTTGAGCGTTTGCATGATGTGCAAAGATTTAGTTAAATTAAAATTAGTTGAACATTTTGTGTGTTATTTTCGATTCTGCAGAACGGATTCACTAATCAATTTACATAACTGCCAGCAGCCATAGGCTAGGAATAAGTTAAATTCCATTTCGCAGAGCCGAAACGGTAACATAATGTAAGGCAAGCGCCTGCCTTACAATGTTTAAAATGTACCAGCTTATTTTTTTATCGTTGATCTAGAATATCTGTGACCGCAAAATAATAATTAAAAAAAAATTGCAAAAGGAAAGGGAATGCACCCAATGCATACAATTAAAAAAAAAGAAAGAGAAAATAATGGAAAAAGCATCCTAAAATTTTACAAACTAATAACTTTTTTATTTTATTTAAAAAGAAATTAATTAGAATTAAATTGCTAAAAATGGTTTTCGAGACTCTGAAAAGAAACAAAGACACAAAAATACATAATCTTAATGGTTCATATCAATACAGTTTTTTTGTTAATTTAAATACCTGAAATACCGTTAAGTATTTAAAATAATTACACAAACAAATGTTTTTAAAGAATTTCACAAAAGTCAAAATTACAATTAAAATTCGTGATTTATTTGTATGGTTATTTTTAAAAAATGTACAGACTTGAATTTTACACAGTCACCATGGAACTACATTGTTTTCAAAATGATGAATACTAGAATTTTTTTACATTCCAGATAATTATTATTTTGGAGACATTGTGGAAGAGGTGAGAATAAAATTTAAAAATAAACTGTTAATGAATATAGGCACAATGTTCCCTTGAAAATAATTATTTAAAATTTTGATAAAATAATAGTTAAAAAATTGATAAATTTGAGAATAAAAGAATGAGGCCTAAAGTTACTGTCACATAAAAATATAAAATTAAATTAAAATGGACCAGCCGGGCACGAGGAACTTATTTTTAAAAAAAATGGCTCACCCATAAAGATGACTGAAGATCTTGCATCTGGACGCTCTGACCGGATCGGCCCCGACCCGGGCATTTTTCGTTGTTTTGGACTACATGTGTTCACCTTAAAAAATTCAGGAAACTGAAGATTTTTCGGAGGGGAACTTGCCTCCTCCACTGGGGGATCTTTTTTACCGCCCCTCTTCTTATACTCAGAGATTGGCTGGGTCTTTTTCTGAAGTGGTCACTCTTTGTAAAAGTGACATTGAGAATGCATACGTGACGCTATCATGAGGTCACCTTTCCCAAAACGACCCGTACATTGCTTTGTACTTTGGTGGATATCAAGAGTTGCTGTTGCTATGGTGAAAATTTCCAATGCCCGTTGATCCAAAATAATAATGTGGAATAAAATTTAGAAAATTATATTAATGGAAAAATAAATAAAATATTGAAATTTAACTATTTAAATGCTCTTTAAAATGATATCCATATTTATGGATGAAAAATAAAAATTAAAGAAGATATTTAAAAAAAAACTTTAGAAAAAAACAAAGAAAAAGATTGCTAACATAAAAAAATAAAAACATTATTAATTACAATAAATTAAACTTAAATGAAGAAATTGAAAAATGTGCCATGTTGATTGTTTATCTCCAACATATAATATTAAAATACATACAATAATAGTCACATGCGCTGCCCAATTCGCCTATGGTTGGGCGAGCGAAATTATAAGTTGCACACACATCTTGACGTAAGATTTCGATATTCTCATGCATGATGTTAATTGTTCATGCGCATTTCCCACCTGATGCACCAAATCGTCGATTCGTATGCTTCGAATGGGTTTCATTTGACCACGCCTAATATAAGAGTACAAAATTAAACAACTGATAAAAATTGTAAAACACCGTACTTAAAACATAAATTACCTCACCATTCTGAAAAAAATTATTAATGGTTATGCCACGAGGACATTTTGAATATATTGCGTCTTTTTCATTTTCTCAGCTTAAACTGCAAAATTTATTGCATATAAAATAAGAAAATTGGTATTTTTATAAAGAAATGTGGAATAAAAATGTTGAAAATACAATTATCAAATTGAATAACTGTTTTAATCCTGAAAATATTTTATTAAATAGAATTATGTAAATGACATTATATAAATAAATAAATATTAAATATTAATTTAATTGATGAATTTAAAAATTAAAATTATCTAGAATAATTAATTTTAGGCATTAATTGAGATCGGTCAAGATAATTTTGTTCCATTTTTTACAGGATCAAACACTATGCATAGCATTTAAATATTTTTCGTAGGCATATGTAGTGTCCAATGATTTTTCTTTTCAACTTGATTATTTCTTGAAGATTTTTTATTCAAAATTTCATTGTCTGCATAGAAGATTAATTTACATTCTGAAATAGCGGTTTTTATTGAGAGTTGTCAAATTTTAACCAACAAGAAAAATACTATTTCGAAACAAAGCATTTTCTTTTCAAACATATTTACGCGTAAATATTGGAAATGAAAGAATACTTTAAAATAATTAAGTTATTACTGATGAAATTGATTTTTTGTGTGAATTATACCATTTTTGTCATATTTAAACCTTTATGTGCATTTTCATTAACTGAAGTATTTTTTTTCAAATTACACATCGAGAATGGATAACAGCACATAAAATTCTATTTTTACTATCGAAATTTACAGCATGGTCTGGAAGATATGCGTCTTCAAAAAAAAAAAATAATAACATGAATTTTTAATATTTTTAATATAAACAGTTGATTCCTTCTTGTGTGTTGCCGTATATTTAGAAGAAATCCAGCAAGACAAAGAAAATACTTCCATATTAAATGGATTAAATATAAACATTAAATTATACGGCTTTTGTCTGTGAAAAATGAACATTTGTAAATATTCGGAAGAACGCGTGCATTTGTATTCATAATTCATAAACGTTGAACTTCAGCTATTACAAATATAGGCATCTTTGAAACGAATCATCACTTTTCATTCAGAAAGTCATATATTATATTAAAAATACATAAAATGGTTCAACTTCCACAAACATTTGCGTACATGTTTCTTTCTTCCCAGATTTTTTATTTATTTATTTTGGGTTTGAGGGTGAAGCAGACAACGCCATTTTATTCTACTAAAAACGTTTTTAATGCTTATTTCACTCACTGAGATAATTTCATTAAATATAATTTATATTCACTCCGCTGTATAGTTCGTATATTTGAAGCTTTTTTTTTTCCCTTTTATTTTAAACAGATTAAACTTGTGTAATTCAGAGAACTACAGTATTTTTTATGCCTGAACAGGTGTTGGAAATCGCAGATCGCAGATCGCAAAAGTCAATTTAAAAGGAAGCTAGAAGTAATAGGTAATAAAATATCAAATGATTGGGTGAAACACCTAATACACATTGCTTATTTCTTGAAAGGATATATGATTTATGACATGATATATGATTTATACCACTGTATTTTAAATTCAAACTGCATCCAAAAAAATTTAATAAAATTTTTATTTTATGATGTACGTAAAGAGATTTTTTTTTTTTAATTCCAAAACAATTTCTTCGTAAATTATAGTACCATTAAATAATTTTAACATTTTAGCAACATAATTCAGAAAATGTTTAATAACATCCAGTGGGCCAAAAAATTTCTAACATAATTTCTATACAAAACTATATTAACTGATAGGTAACATTAATAAGATACATATAAAAACAGAACGATTCATCTACAACATTAGAAAACATTAGACGCAGAAACGAAATTTACATTCAAATTAACATATTATATTTTCAGTTTGAATATGGAAGATTTAATGCAGACATCCAACAGTTTCTCCGAAAAATACAAACAGCACAATTGAAGGGGGATGGGCAAGAGAGTGCTATGCTACATTTTTGAACTTCTGAGATATTTCAATTTGAAAATTTGATCAAATTCTCAAATTAAGATATACAACAAAAAGTCTTTTCGCTAATATCTTAGTAACATTTGAGATATTCTGAGTAACAATATGGAATTACTTTAATGATATTACTATTAAGTTTTTTTTGCAAATTATCTATAGTCATTGGGGGCATAAACATCTGGGGCAAAAACGATACCTGGGACATATGCTGCCACCAAGTAAAATTATAAACAAATTATATGTAGAATATTATAAGTTACGATATTAAGAAAAAGATTACAATGCTAGATTTAATTCACCAAAAATGAGGCTTGACACTTTCTGGCCCCCTCAATTGTTGTACGAAAGAAATCAAAGAAAATGACTTTGAAAATTTTACATTCTCTGAAGCATTTTCTCTTTATTAAAAAAAATTAAATGATTTTTTTACAAAATGAAAATAAAAAAGAATAAAATGGACTATTCATACATCATTTACATTAAATTTACTAAAGTATTCGAAGGTTAATGTTAAATCATTTGGATCGCAACTCTTTATATAATTTTGTAACAGGTCTATTCACCAAATTGTTCATTGTATGACAGGTGGACGTTTTAACAAATAAAAAATTGGTACAAACAAATAATAAGTTATTTGTTTAATACAACGACAAAAACAAACAAAAAATATAATTTTCTTTTGTGAAGTAATTTTTTTCTTTATCTTCCAATGCATTTGTTTTATTACTGAAATTTATGGAAATTGTACATTAAGAAATTTCTTGTAATTTCAGCTTTACAAATCAAAAAAGTTTTAAAATAATATCCTGACGAATTATATCTATATCCGAATATAAATACAATATATGTCTTTTGAGAAATTTCTAAAATATTTGGTAGGAAAACAAATGTAGGAATAAAATAATATATGCATATATACATATCACCTATGAATTGCGGACACCTAGTGTTGGCGAAACTGTCATTTTTCAGGAACGCTCACAATTAAAATCTTCGATATTTAGAGATAAAATCATGCAAATAACATACTATTGGCAATTGAAAAAAAGTGTTTTCTATATTGAGGTGTCCGCTACCCCTAATTGTCCATTTTGGAAGTTTACTGTGCATATATATATATATATATATATATATATATATATATATATATATATATAAGAGCATTTAAAAATGAAAATTAAAGAAAAAACGACACAAAAATAAAACATCTTACATTAAGACGAACAAAAAAATTACAAACTTTTTCTTTTAACATTTCAAACAGGTATATGAATCAGAGAGTTAAACTTTATTAAATAATTTTGAACTACCATATATATGCCTAATTATATATAACAAAAATATTTTTAGTTATCAGGCTCACATGCTAAGTTAAAAAGAAACAATATATATAATGTTAAATTTTAATGAATTTTATTTTTAATTTCTTCTTATAGATAATGTACTTTTATTATCTAAAATTTATTAAATTTAGAAACCTTTCTGTACAAGATATCATTTTTATAAAGAAAATCATACCATTTCACAAAATAACAAATAACGGAAAAATTACTTTCATATTTACTTACTTAAACAGAATGTAAAATGTTTATTTGAATTAATTATGTGACGCAAACGATAGTCATTCCCATGACAACAGAAAATTGCATCATTCATTAAGAACAATAAACTTGCTATTTTTGCTTATATTTCTTTTGCAATTCCCTAGATATATCCTTTATCTCTTTCTTTGTTTCCGCCTCAGTAGAATTTATTATGTTGAGATAAAGGTACTTCCTGCAATTTTTATTCGCAGAACGTTTATCTGTGACGAAGCAAAATGCAATAAATCATGTATATGTTAATTAAAATTAATTATAAATCCATTTCGAAATAGTGTACTAAATTAAACTAAATTTTGAAGTAAAACAAATAAATGTATGAAATTGATAAAATAAAGCATTACGTATATTACTATATTATATATATATATTTTATCTTAAGATTTATTTCAAAATTATTTTCAAAGATCCCATTTAATATGTAACCCTTTCAAGGGCAAGCACTTATGCTTTTGTAACGTTGATTTCCCACCGGAATTTAGGAAAAATTTAGTTCAAAATAAGATTAAACAATTTTTCAACTTTTTCTCGTCAAAGTTAAAATAGTAAAATTTAATTAAAACTTTCTGGTTTGAATCGGATTAAAATTAGGTGGTATATAATACAGGGTGATTTTTTTTAAAGTTGTGAAAATAAAACCCTATAACAGAAGAACCATTAATCCAAATGACCAGAAATTTCACCAGTATGCATCCAAAGAAATGGGAATTTGTTAGGCGCAGTTAAAAAAAAACTTAAAATTGCACCGACAGATGGCGCTATAAGCTAACATCAACTGGTTTCCTTCCTCTACCAGGTTTTACGCCAAGTGAACCAGTCTGTTCAAATTTCAAAACCATGTTTCGTAGGTATTGTGTCGTCATTGGATCTTTTCTTAAATTCTAAAGTGTCCTAAATGTCCAAAGAGCAATTGCTGCGCTGTCATTATTCTGATAATACAGTTTCACTAACAGCGCACGGTCCGTCAATGGCACAGTTATTGTTAGCATATCCGCAGAATAATGAACACGAGCTGTGCGTGCTTTATGTTTTAAAAGCCACTGTGTCGTACACAAGCTCGTCTCCCGACTTTGTTGCATATACAGCGCCATCTGTCGGTGAGATTTTAAGTTTTTTTACCACGCATAAAAATTCCCATTGCTTTGGGAGCACAGTAGTGAAATTTCAGGTCATTTGGATCAGTGGTGCTCTTGTTATAGGGTTTTACTTTCACAACTTTAAAAAAAATCACCCTGTATATACCACCGCCCCTCAAAGGGTTAAAAAAAATATGTTTATCAGTTCCATGAAGGTATTTTGATTACAAGTTTAACATTAAACTAAATTTACTGATTTTTGTTATATATTGCCTTAAGCAAAATCAGTAAGGAGGCAGACACTCCGGGGAACTTATTTGCGTAAGCAACTAACAGGCTGACATTACCAAGAATTAATAAAATAGGCTTATTGATCGAATGCAATATTTTCAAACCGAATGAATTGAGACGGGAAAGAAAAATTGCGTTTCGTCAAATTCTCTGAAAATTGAAATGGGCAACGGAAGAAAAAGTAAGGTTAAAAAAAAGTAAATTAAACCTGCCAACAAGAGTTGAGGGGTAACCTTTATATCTCTAAATACATTTTTCAAAACTATTGAACATGCATTTTCTCGTTTTTCAATCCGATGTATATTTCTCCAGTTATTTGACCGTTTCCAGACTTTTTGGACCTATATATATATATATATATATATATATATATACAGTGTTTCTGAGACGAAACGTCCTAATTTGAACAGTCTGTAATAGAACATGTAATCATTGGATTAAGATGATTGAAACAACAATAGATACGCATAGTTTTGAAGTTTTGTTCATGAAGTCAAACCATTTCTACATGTGCCCCAAGAATGACATGAAGGATGTCTAAATGGTCAGAGAATTCGACAACCTTTCTCTATCATTTTTTGTGGGAATTCGGAAATCAGTGTGTTCGGGACTTCTCAATTCCAGAATGGAGGTGCTCCATTCTGACAAAGGACCCCAATTCTCCATACCACCACAAGTTTTGCCGTTTTTAGAATTCGTTGTCACTTTTCGATTTTTATTTTTTCAATTCCCCTGAAATAAAAATCATCGCTATTACATTATGTAAATTTGCACATCTAAGCTACTATGTACTATCTAACAAAATTGTCTTGGTTGTTCATTATCTTTACTAAGATAAAGAATTACGGTGTTTCGTCTAGGACTATATATAATTTTTAATTTACGGAAAATCGCGAATAATTAGAGTACACACCAGAAAGTAGATCATATACTATATCATATTATTGTAGAAGTTGCTAATCTTCCGCAAGCATGTCCACTTTGAAGGTAACTTTCAGATACTAGTGATAAAGGTTTTAAAGTGATTATATATAAAACATAATGTTTGCTATAATTAGAATTTGTAGCTTCTTGTGAGTAATTAATTAATAAAAGAACATACATTTCTAAGAAATACGTAATGCAACGTATGATTTAAATATATTACCTTAACTTGATATTAATTTTATGTTCAACATAAAATAAAAATACTTTTTTTTTCTTTGACAGATTCCTGCTTAGCGCCACAATGTCAGATTTTATGGTTAACTCGAGTTTGGTTTATCTACTTTTAATCTCTTCAAATTATTTTGGGGGATCACTTGACAATTCTGTCAGCCCTGACGTAAGTTACTTTACTGAAGTAGGTATTTAAAATGTTCATACTTGAAAAATATTTAAATAGTCACATTGAATTACAGTTTTCAAGCATATTTTAAACGAAAATACATTTTTTCGCGATTCGATTATCTAAAAATTAAACAGAAGAGAAAGGTATTTTCTACACACAAAAGTCAGTTCTCATAAAGACTATGCAGTTGAATTTGGTCATATTATGTTTCTTGTATGTCTGGTACCGTATTAGGATATTTGGATCATAGCAAAATCAGCTATTTTATCGGGTGATTTTTTTTCCTCATAAAAATAAACAGGTTTTTGTTTTCTTTCTGTATATTGAAAATTCTCTTTTTTTCTCTCTCGTTTATATCTCCATATTAATTCATCATTTACATCATACATTCGCCGCGCCTACGTATATTTGGTCGGCAAGAGATTTTCTGCTTCCTCTATAGAAAACTATGTTTATGTCTTTCTTCTCTGTACCCATAAGCATTAATAGTAAGAGATGGAGCATCACGTTTGTCTCTAAAATTTAATATATCATCGCTTCTTACAAATACATTTTAATACCATCCATATTATCACACCTTAGTCTAACGAATAATTTTATGGTCCACACTTTTTTTTCACCCCATAAGTTTAGACATTTAAAGGTTTATGAAAATTTCTATACGTGCCGCTCTTCGCTTCTAAGGTCATTTGATTATTTTATTTGTTTCTTTTTTGTTTTGTTTTTTTGTTTCTTATTAGTTTGTTTTCATTTGTTTATTCTTTAGTTTGTTTCAAATCTTTCCCTTCTTAATCTTTGTATATTAATTTTCTAACGCTCAATTCGCAAACTATTAGACCTTTTTTGGTTCTGTTTTCCTTTAAAAGAATCTCCCCTAATTCCTCTTTCTATTACTATTTCCCATTTATCTGTAAGTCGTCTCCGATCCTTACAATTTATATGCTATTCACAGTATCTGTGACGTTTATCAATAAAATTTCTTTTAGGATAATATGGTTTATCTCAATTCCATGATCGTATTCGCGTCTCATAAGTTTTTCAGGTAATCCTATTCTTTCATTTTATTCTTTCATTTTTCCTCAGTCAACAGAGCGGAAATAGAAAATACTAATGTAAAAGTGGAATTATCAAAACGGTTTACTACAAAAAATTATTATTAAAAAATACGATAAATAAACTGCAGTTTAAATGTCAATCCGATATATGACATTATTTTCCATCTCTGAAATAGTCTTTGTCTAGATTGAAACTCTTTAAATTTTAGACACACTCTACACAATTCTTAATAAAGAAAAGTCTGTTCACATAGTTATTTGGCTGTACGTTTTTAAAATATTTTAGTTAAAATTTTAAAGTTTCGTTTTTATTATGTTACTGTAGTTGTAGAGGTAACTTTGAAATTTTGAAGATCTTAACAATTGTACCACGACAAAACCCTTGGGTAAGGCTTAGCATAAACTTTTGTATTCCCGAACTAGTTTATTTCGTTAACAGCAAATAGCCTCTAAATGTGTTATAAGTATGCTTCAATTATATCTTTTTTTTTATCGAAATTCAGACAAAAATGTATTTTGCATGCAAATTTTATACATTAATCTCGGGTGTGTAATATTATTATATTCTTGTTTTATGAAAATATTTTGCTTAATAAATGTTTTTAAGGAACTACTTCTTTAAAATTAACAAAAGACTATAAACATATTTTACTAATTAAAATTCATAAAGATACAAATAAATATAAATATATTGTTTGAAGGTGCGTAAAACATAAATCAAAATAATTTAAAAACACATTAAATTCCTTTTAAAATCAAAACGTATTCAACCGAAACATACTCGGTCTTCATTAGTGAAAAACTAACAGTTGTTGTCTCTTTGCGTCTTCTAGCTTGACTGGAACAAACCATTCTATTTCAAGGGTGTGGAATATAAGGTGGCATGGGAACATTTCAAAAACAAGTACAATTAATCAAACAAGTATTAATTAACCAGTACATGTTTTTAAAATGTTGAATGACCTTTCCCATTCCACCTTATAGTCCACACCCTTGAAGTCGAATGGTTTGTTCCGAGCAAGCTAGAAGACGCAAATTGACAACAACTTTCAGTTTTTCACTGACGAAGAACAAGTAAGTTTCGATTGAAAACGTTTTGATTTTAAAAGGACTTTAATGTGTTTTTAAATTATTTTGATTTATGTTTTACGCACCTTCAAGCAATATATTTACATTTATTTGCATCTTTATGAATTTTAAGTATTGAACAAGGTGAATTTGCGCTGAAATGTAAACTTTTTATTGAACATACTTTACGTCAAACGATAAAAAATTCATTTCATATGATTAACAAGAAAACTCTACCCCCCCCCGCCCCCTCCAAAAAATATAAATAAATAAATAAATTCCAACTTGAAAACTGAAATAAAAATGGATAGAAAATCACAGTTTCATTGTTTAACCCTCTTAATCCTTCATTTAACAACAATTTTAGCAAATATTTGGAGATCAGTAAATAAGTTGGTCATATTTACATCCACTGCACCCACTACAGCTACAGTTTTAGAGAAAATGTGGCAGTTTGGAAAATCACATACATAACATTTTCTAATTTCAGACAAAGTTGTAATCTTGGGTGGCATTTCAATTGTGATTTATTTTTTATCTCGTCCTTGAAGATTTCTCTTCATTTAAATCTTATAAATTTTAAATATAACACAAATAATTATTATAAATTACATACAGAAATGCATATTAAATTTTAATTATTTATAAATAAATTTAACGCTAAAAAAATTGTTAATTTACAAGATAATACGATATGTATATTTTTCCTTTCTTAAATAATGCAGGCATTCTTTATACACTTCAGTAATTTGAATATCGATATGTTGGGAAGAATTCTGTCTACAAAAATTTTAAAAAATAAATACATGTTTTGAAATAAATGTCCAAAGAACTTTTATGAAAGCAATGTCAATGCACTGAATCTCCTTTCATGTACAGTTTTGAATGAAAACTGTGCTTAAAGCTTATTTTCTCTCATAGGTTTCTGAATACTGAACGTAATAATGTAAGAATGATTGAAAGTAACCGCATGTGTTACGGAAGTAATTAACGTTATATTTTAAATGTGAAAAGCGAAAACTAAATTATGTTTCTATACATATTTTAAACTGAACTGGAATGGCATTTTTAAACGTGAGGTTTTTATTTTGACTCTGATTAAATCTCAAACTTATATCAAAATGTCCTTTTTTAAAATTTATATTTAAATATCACGCCAATATTCAGATATTTAAAATAATTTTCTTTAACAGATTAATGTAATCATCCTAATAACGATGAGATTGTTTTGAACTTTTTTTTTTTTTGAAGTTCTTTATGTCTCAAATTAGAAAAAAATAATAATTTAAAATTAAAATAAAACAAATATACGCCTCACAGGAAAATTCTGTATTTAAAGGAACTTAATTTCTGGTTCTTTTTGGTAATTTCTGGTAAATTTATGAAAGCTTATCAAGAATGTAAACCTTATACTACGTAGGTTAAACATTATTCCCTTTTTATTTTCCTTTATTTTTGACTTAACTTATCTTTTTTTTTTTTTTTTAACAAATAAAACTTTTTTACGAAAATAATTTTAAAACAATATTGGGAAACTAAAAGAAAGGAAAGGAAGCGGATTAAGATCTCCGGTGGATTAAGAAAATAGAGATTTTGTAACGCAAGTCTGCTGCTCTGGATACTATTATTACTATAAGATAAATCAGGATCAAATTTCAATGTTACCAAGCTGCAATCGCGAAAGCTGATCACTAAAACGCTGGCTGAAATAAAATTACGTTTTGAAATAGACAATTCTTAACTAAGGTGTATAATATTTACTAAGAATGAGATTCATGATAACATATTATATTAAGTAAATTAGCGAATATAAAATAGCGAATAGAATAGGGAAATAAATTGCTTAATTCATATCTTATAGTTGAATGTTTGTCATGCATTGAATGTTTGTCATGCATTGAATGTTTGTCATGCATTGAATGTTTGTCATGCATTGAATGTTTGTCATTCCTTACAATTTTTTAGTTCAGAAATTTTGTGAACGAGGAATCCTACGGGAAAATACGGTTTTTGAGAAACATGTCCGCTAGTAGGTTATTTGTTAACGAAATTACAGCACATTATTTATTGCAATTTCTCATTCTTGCCGCATTCATAAACAAACATATAACAATGTATGTATGAGTAATGTACGCGTAAATTATATTAAACTTTTCCATGATGAATTATCAATATTTAATATAAATTTACAATAATAATAATTTTTTAATATCTTTATATAATGCGCTATTAATTTTGTCTAATTTTGAGATATAAACTTATCGTGTTAACTTCTCTTTTACCAACGAACTATATGTTTTGCATTTTGAATTTACACAGTGAACATCAGAACATTTTACTACCTGAAATAATTAAAATAAATTACATTTTCTTTACTTTTATTGATTGTCTTGGTAATTCGGTATAATTACAAACAATCACTAACAAATGCATGTGTAACAAAACATTCTTATTTTTTGTATACACAAATAATTATTATTTATGCACATGGAAATAATTGTTATTCTTATTCTTATTTCTAACACATAATTCTTATTTGTTTCAACAAAGCAACGAGCAATGATTATTTTTTGTTATGATTTATAAATATCGTTGGTTGTAATAAAAACCATGCAACGATTTTGAAACTTACAATAATATTCGGGTAAATAGTATTATTATGTGATAAAACTTACTATTTTGAAAAAAAAATTCAAATTTCGTGTGAAAGGGCAAACGTTAACAACATTGAATGCTGCTTCTGTAGACATTATCGATTGAAGAGACTTTATAATATGAGATTGTCATTTCTGATTTTTCATTCAAATTCTTCAAACATTGTGATTTAATTAAAAAAAGAGAAGACCAAATCCAAACAAATTTACATATATAAATAATTTTCATAAATTTAATTTATACTTTGTTTGTTAAAGTCAGTGAAATTATTTATTTTCCAATACCCAGAAAATAGAATAGATTATCATTTATTTAGAGAAAGAATAATTCCATGAATTTTGTAACTAAAGTCTTAACAAAATATCATAGCATATTAGATAGAATTGAAAATTAAATTTTGAAATTACAGAAACTGAATTAAATGAAAATAGTTATAATTGAAAAAATAAGTTAAAATATTCACTTTAATGTTAATAAAATAAAATTCATATGAATATTACATTCCTCTTGCAAGTAAACTAAACATCGGTTTACTTATTAATTTGTATGATATTTTATAAAATATTAATACCAGCATTTGAATTTCTTAATTGAAAAACTTTATGAACATTCGCTTTCAGTGTAATGAAAATAGTGTAATATTAGAAAAATAATAAAAAGATATTCCACATTAATCTGGATTAATGTTTCATTAATATTTCTCTGGAAGGTTACTTGATAAATATTTGAAATAATATTTGCTTAAAAATTTATATCATATTTCTCTAAAACTTGGGAAATTATATTTATTTAAAACCAACATAAAAATTTTAATTAGTTAATAAAAAATCTATCATAAGTTTTACTCAAGAACATCACTTGGATTATATAAGAAACTAATTATTATGCAATAGATCACATTTAGTCATATATTATAGGCCAAAAAACGAAATCAACAAACATTTAATCAGCAAATTGTATAAAAAAACAGAAATAGCCATTCGACTGGCATGTCTGCTTTCAATGTATGTTATAAATTGAAAGGAGCTGAAGATAAAAAAAAATTCTTTATTTTCATAGATTGTCATCTTAATTCGGTGTAATTAAAAAAACCCGCTTACAAATGTACGTGCAACAAAAAATTCTTATTTTTTGCATACACAAATAAAGGAGCTCAAGAAAGGAGCTCAGTAAAGCTTGTGACAGATTTTTTAAATTAAATAATCAAAATTTTCATATTGGTTTTAAATAAATATATTTTTCCATGTTTTAGAGAAATAGGATATAAATTTTTAAATAAATATAAATTACCCTGAAGGGTCGTCTCCACATTGAAATTGCATCAAGCTCTGAAATTTTCACTACAAACCTCTAGATTTGATCGTTTAAAAGTTTCGGTAAATTTTAGTTTATGAAACCAAATGGGAAGTCATACCGAACGAACTATATAAATTTTGCACATTTAAAATTTTGAACTCATCATGTTAAGTTTATTAAAAATAGGTGCAAAAGAACCGCAAAGCGTGTAGTTCTTCAAATATATCTAAAAAATTACTTGGCAGAATAAAATAATATTTCAGATTCGCACATTTAAAGCTATTACAAATTGATTTATATTTAAATTTTTAGAGGTTACACCACATTTTATTTTCGAATATTCATTTACATAGACATAAATAATGAAAATTATAGTCGAAAAAAATATGTATGGTAACCAATAGAAATTTTAACAAAAATCGATTTCTAAAAGCTTTCAATATGTGAATTTAAAATGTCACTTAATTACCCAAAGTAGTTTATGAGTTTTGTGTTAAAAACTGCATGTATTGTATATCGTTTTGCAATAATTAATAAAGAATTTAACGTTGAGAGTTTAAAAGGCTAAATGTGCGTAATTCCTAATCTTGTTCACGGAATGATTTCCCGTTTAGCATCCTAAAGTGAAGTCTACCGAAGAATTCAATTGTTGCGTCATAAGTAGGTGTTCGTATTACAATTTCAGATTTCGTTCACTGTTACCTCCTAATAACCTTCTAAGATGATTTTTTACAATACAAATTGATAGATATCGCTTAATTTTTGGAAGGACTATGCAATATAAAGTCGGTAGATGGTCAATAATAAGACATATATTTCAATTACGAGATGATTTAAATGATTGTAAGATTTTTTCACCAATCTCAAACTTAATTTCTTAAAAATATATTTATTTAAATGAAATTTTGCATACAGACTAACAATACAACAATACTCGGTATAAAAAAATTCCTGCAGAAAACGTGTTAAAATTATTCTTTTATCGATTAATTGCCATAAGAAAAAAAATAGTATTTTATTTAAGACTATTTATATACCTTCCAGAAGAAAAATGAATTTAATACCTTTATAGTATATAAAATCTCAATAGTATATAAAACAGTTTTTATTGTTTTTTATACATCAAAAAAAGAAGGCTAACTATGATCTACATATCGTGAAAAATCTGTATAATAAATGTATTTTATAACTTGAGGAAAATTTGGTATATTTTGTATGATGCTGAAACATTTTTCCACGATGCAACTGTTTTCTAAAGAATGGTTTATAAAAAATTCAAAGTTTAAGAGGATGGAATAAATGGATAACTTTCTAAAAGCATTCTAAATTTTCTGTGGAATTTTATATATTTGTTATATATTTATATATTCGTAGACTGGGTCTGTCATAAAAAACAATCTGTTCTATATAAACATGACTGAAATCTGTAAGGCTATCGAAATCTAGTCGAATGAGACAAACCCCCTCGTAATCGGACCAATAGAACTCGAGACCGGTAAATGCACCATTGCGGTAGAAAGTGCAACTAAAATATTTAAGGCTATAGATATCAAGTCGTATGAACCAAACCCCGTCGTAATCGGGCCCATGGAAGTAGAGATACTCCCGTAGTTGCACCTTCCCCCACCAGGGGGGGGCAATCTATTCTGGAAGAAGCCTTTTCAGAACACTCGACCCAACCAAATTTCCTTGTAGAATTTAAATTTAACCCCGGGCAACATTGCCGAAATAGCGGAAATCGCGAAAGTGAGTTACGTAAACGGCCGGTTTCGATAAGGTTAATGTAGATATTTTTTAAAACCCAACGATACATTTTGAAGAAAAAGAACATGTATATGATACGATTTCTTTTTAGGTGCGTTCGTAATTATATAAATACGTAGCACCTATAGTCGTCGCTTGGTCCGTCCGTCTGTCCGTCCGTCTGTCTGTCTGCCTGTCCGTCTGTCTGTCCGTCCGTCTGTCTGTCTGTCCGCATATAACAACGCAAAAACTACCCAACCAAATGGTTTGCAATTTAAAATATATTATCTTTGCAGAATTTTGTCGAGACATTTCAAATTTTATTAAAATCGAATCAAAACTTTAGGAGATATTAATAAAAATATTTATTAAGAAATTAGATTTTTTTTTTAAATCGGTGCTTTTTTGTTATAGGAGCTTCCGATGGATGTTAAATCGTCAAGAATTAATCTGCAGACGATATAATTCATTTCACAGAATTAAAAATCATCAAGATCTGAATATTTATATAACTAGCTGATACATATATATCTGAATATTTATATAACTAGTTAAGATATTTGTATGAACAGTGTCATAAAATATATACTTAACTAGCTGTTTAACCCGTTCTACGCACGGGATATCATGAATTTAATTCTAAAACGTGCGTACGAACGCACCTCGTTTGTAACGTTTGACGTACAATTTCCAACTTGTTTTTTTTGTGCGTATTCGCATTTCGTGAGTAGATGCCGATATTTAAATTTTGGCCGAAAAACTAAAATCGCGTGAGTGAGTTTTGGAAATGATTTTCTTTCGTGGGTTAAAATTAAAATTTTTCGAAACGGAAACTAGATTTTAAACAACAAAAAACGTTAGATTAGGGGCGGTATTTATAGTTTTTCGCATCTTTTCGTAAAAAAATTATGTTTTCTAAAAAGAAGCACCTTTATATTCAATACATATATCCATGCTTTGAAACCAGATTGTTAAAAAATTCACACTCATCTAGGATGTTTCTACGAAAAGGGTGAAATAGCACTCCAGCGCATCCTTCGTGCTTTATTGACGGCCTAAGAAGGACTGCTCAGACACGGTAAACAGGTCTGTATGGCATAGCTGTCCTTCTCTGTCCTTCTATTAAGGTCTTAAAAGAATACAATATTCAGCAGGAGCTGAACACGCCGGATTACGCGGGGAAAAAGAATGCTTCTTGTTCCTGTCTTTTGTCGATTTTCTTCGCTTTCATTTTTAATGACATCTCTACACCAGTAATACCGATAATAAATATCTCTATAACAGTTAGCAGTAAATGTGTTAGCAGTAAATGTGTATCCAATGGTACTAATTCAAAATAGCCACTTTTGGAATAAATGTGGCAATTATTGTTTTGCTGCTGATCCTCGGGCGTTTGACTTTTGTTGGCGGTTCTTCATTTTCAAAGACCCGAACTAAATAGTGTGATTTAGTTTATGAGCCAAATTTATAAATCCATGCCTCATCTCCTGTAACAAATTCAAAAAAAAAGTTTGGAAGCGTCATACTCAAATTTACCAAAAGTTCTTGGCACTATCTTTTGTCTACTTCCACTCCTCGATCAACTCATGTGACATCCATCAGCGCAAAAGCTTTCTCACTTATAAATTTTCGTGTAGCAACATTAATTTTGTTGCCAATCAAAATTTCAGAGTCTGCTGAACAGACTGATATGATTTATGTGGAGTATCTTTTAAAATTAAATTTAGGTTTTCATCATTTTCATTTGAGAATATATTTGAAGGTCTCGCGCTTCGCCCGTCATCTTTGAAGTCAGATTCCCCATGCTTAGATTAAATCTAAATATCGTTACATAGGAAGAATGAGAAGTTGGAAAAGACTTTGATATTATTTTAAAACAGTCATTTTCACTTAAGCCTACTCTAAAATTATTTAAAAAAACTTTACGCGGAAATATTCTCGCGAGATCGACATCCTTAGTGATGTTGAGTCAGCATAGGGACTGGATTCAACTAGCATTGGCAACCATGTGAGAAGGAGTTGGCCGGAGATATGTGACACGTCACTTAGTGAGAGCTCATATTTAATTAAGTGGTCGCCTCTAATGTCATCCTGCCTGCCGATTTTTCTTATTGCAAAACTCCCAGAGTGATCCTCGTATACCCTCTGTGCATTCGGTCGTTGTCATGCTCTTCAGTTATCACAAAAATCTTTCCATTCTTCTTACCCATCATAAAGCCTCCACTGAAGCAAGTCATCATTCTATGCCAAGTATTTGGCAGTATCATTTCCATATTACGATTACCAATCCAGTAATAAAAACCCTTTGCTTGGGAAATGTTTTACTAGAATGATATCCAGTAAATTGCAGTCACCGATCATAAAGAAAGCAAATAATCGATATGCCTACGGCGTTTTCCATTATAAATACGCGTTGATAAATATCCGTGGACGAAAAATGATTATTATTCCATTCAACAATTCATATAATTAGAGCGGTCTTCACAATTTAAAAGTCCATTAAGTTTCGTTAATATTAGCTACGGAATTTCACTGAATTATAATTCCTCAGTAATAATCATTTAGAATCTACATCGGTAAACCATAATAAAAGCGATTATCTTTATTATTAATCAATATATTTCTTCCTCATGACGTTCGTAGATTTGTCAACTCAAAATAACACAAGCATCGGTTTCTGATATTTATGCAAAACATTAAATATTTCCTACGCATGTCTAGAATATCTGTAATGCGACAGACGCTCTGAGGGTATGGCAAGCTAAAAGCGGGAACTAGATGTGGAGGAAAAATGTTGTACCGCAGTCTTGCCGAAAAGGCGCGAAAGTAACATTTAGATTTTTTTAGACAAATTAAAATGAGTTTGGAAGAACAAATAAACTAGCAGAGAAATAAAATAATATCGGCGTTTAATATTGTAATAAAAATTAAATAAACTTGAAGTTAGACAGACTGACTCCAAGAAAAAATAAAAATACGTAAATTGTTTTTAATAAATGCGGAGTAAAAAAGTTGTACTGCGGTTTTTCCGAAAATGCGCGAGAGTAACTTTTAGATTTTTTTTTAGACAAAACTAAATGAGAATGAAAGAGTAAATAGTCTAGTAGGGACATAAAATGATATCGGCATTTAAGATTGGAATAAAAATGAAATAACCTGAAGACTAGACAGGTTGACTCAGAGAAAAAATAAAAATACATGAATTGTTTTAAAAATAATTTTGAAAAAAAAACATATATCGAACACATTCAGATTTTTGAATTTAGAATAAAATGAAAGTATTATTGGAATATTTTTTAGACAGGTGAAAAATTTTTAGAGTAACAAGTAAATAAATTAGAGAAAAATTCATATAAAAATTCATGGACAGCGCGGAATTTTAAATTACGTTATATAAATATATAAGAATCCCTTTTCAAGAAATTGCGACAAATAAATTTTGCCCTATAAACATCGTTTTAATTATTTATTTTATGTAAAATGGAAATTAAATAGTCATGTATTATTTTAGCAATAAAATTACAAGTTCTTGAAACATAAACCGAAATTTACTTAATAAGTTGTACATTATAGATTTGGCTATAGAACTCGGTCCTTATAACGAGAATTCGTTCAAACAGCAATCGTTCTAGTTTGTTTCGTTAATGTCATTGGATTTTTTAAAACAGTTTTCGTGAAGACTTTTGATTTGTAATTCTTTACAAATATATCAATTTCATATTTTAAACATCTTTGTGAGCTAATCAATAAAGGAGTTTATATAGTTTACTATTAGAATATATACTGTATATGCTCGTGTCGATCCCCCAATTCTTACTCAAAATTTGGAAAAAAAAATGAATTTTCGTGTATAAGTCGAACCATACTTCAGTTAACATGTTGAAAAATGATTTGTAATCGAGGATAAAAAGAAATAATAAATTTTAATTAAATTAGTAAACATTTTTAACACTTTCCAATCTAGTTGCAAAGTGTTTCTGACTTCGGTTTGTCTGCCGTCTGCCGTCTATCAGTGCTCTAACTCCCGTAAATATGATTCGATTGTCCTAAAATTTTTGTATGTTATTGTCGTTTACTGTAGCATGTTCCCTATTTCAACTGAAGTGTGTAGCACTTATAGTTTTTTTTTACAGAAAAGTCCAAAGTATTCCGTTACATTACAGTCAATGGGGAATAATCGGTTCAAGCGCATTTTGATGACGCTACGTCATTTAAAACTTAATGCAATTGATATATAATTATGAAGCGCATTAAACAAGCTTTTTGTAGAATAAGGGCTGCAAAGCATTTATTATTCATTTACAGGATCAAACAAAATATTTCTTTTACACATCGTTATATGGGGAAAAATCGTCTGCAGTGTAATTTAGTGATATTTCACTATTTCAAACATAATGAAAATGATACGCATTACTGAGGTGCACTATAAATTGCTCTCTTGTGTGCATTGCGTTTATTACAGGGACATACAAAATATATCGGTTACAGTACATGTGCGATATTTACAGTATATGTGTGATAAGTGCGTTTTTAACTTTGGTTGTATTTTTAACTTTTTTTTTTTTTTACCATAGTACGTGTGTGGTTATAACCACGGTTGACCCTATACGGGGCTACACAAGGAAATGCATAAGTACTACACACTATGGGAGTGAATTGCTTAAGGGTAGTTTTTAATTGTGTTTACGCATTTTCTTGCTGAACTATAATTAGTAGACTAATAGAAGTTTGTGGAATATAAATAAATTAATATACACGCTACAAATAAAAGATACATTGTCGTTTACGTTTGGTAATTGCTGCAAGTGAGTTTTAAGTTGCCTTTTAGCTTAATAGATGGTGTGTACAAAAGTCTTCAGATAATATACAGGGCTGAACAAGAGATTTCTAGTGCATTTCCATCGATTGGCGTAAATTGCTAAATGTGAATATTCTAACTGAACTAAATTTTATCATACTATATATCCATTTCTATTGACCATATACAGGGCTGCACAAAATAATTCGACCACTTTTTTGACACTGGAAGGTAATTTCGAAAACTGTGTTTTTCAATGTGTTATGTGTTTTCTAAACTGTTTACTTACATATCTTCTTTCACCTTATTTAACGGTGAGGTTTCGTTACAGTTTTCAGGCTGTGTTGGAAAGTGTTTCATAATATTTACTTGACGCATAATTTTTCGTTCTTGTTTTTATTTTTTTTTCATTTCTAATCAGACTTTAAAAAAAAATCAACGTTTTAAAACTGTATAATTATGTACAACTGAAGAAGCTTAAACTATTTTGAAACCTATTGATATCAATTTAATGATACTTAAAAAGAAAAAAAATCTTTCAAAAATCTATCCAAGCCTTATTTACAAGGGTAAACAACTTCTTAGACTGTGAAAACATAGTACGTCTTTGTATTATATTACTTTTAGTAGAGAGTTCTAGAAGCATTCTCAAGTTGAGCTCTTTTTAAAATGGAGATTAAATGTTGAAAGGGATGTCCCTGTATTGGAAGGGATTCCCTCCCAAGAGAAAATGGGTGCAGAAAAATTACAGGGATATTATTGTTGAGCTTTTTCTTTTTGTCATTCACAGGGATATGACTTTTGTCCGCATTTATCTCTCTCTTCAATTTAGACCCATATGTGATTACTTAAAAGCCTTGCCCATTCTCCGATCATCTGCAAAAAAATTATATTTGTTTACTATCTCGTGTATAAGTCGACCCCCTATTTTCAATTTTAAAAAAATCGTCTAAAATTCTTCGAATTATACACGAGTATATACGGTATTTAACTACGTCAACTGAACATTAAGCTTTGTCATCGTCAAATGTTTATCATGAGAGACGGTAGTTTCTCGAGTGACGCAGCAAAAAACCGAAAACCGAATGCTTAAAACCGAAGATTTCCGTCACTCCATATATACACCTAGTTTGAGTTCAAAGGAAAAGCGAAAAGCCGACATTTAATATCTCAGCAAATATGAGGTACATCGTTTTGATTTTTTGACAGCTGTCTTATATCTCCGGTCTAACTCTATCCTGAAATTTATAGATTTCTACATGCAGTAGATTTTAAGATCTGGAAATCCATTTTTAAGTAAAATGGGAAGTTTTTCGCTCTGCATGTAATGGTGTCATGGTGTAAGACAGCGTATCTCGAAAACCGCCCGAAGGATTTTTTTTAAATTAATATATGATACTAATCGGTTTTATATGAAGTGAATCCACCTATCCGCTTAAATAGGAAAACTCTAGTTTTTTATATAATCCGATTTAAAAAAATGGGACTATTTTCTTAAGCCAAGCTGTACAAATGCAATACAGTATTCACTCCCTTCTTCCGCCGGGAATTGCAGTTAAAAATTGATGTACGGTTGCCGTTATCAATAAAGCTTGTGACCGGGCTAATTATTTAGATTTTTTTAAATGCAAAAACAATGAATTATATACTCTAAACATGTAAAACGTATGTATTAAATTCAATTGGGGTTTATATGTTTTCTTTTTTTGTTACAAAGAAATAATTTCAGATTTTAAACGTGTATATATTCGAAAAATTACTTCGATTCCTTTTTCAAAATGAGGAAATATTTTTTAATTACATGTATTCAATTTTACTGCTAAATATAATAAATCTTTCATTTTCTAATGATAAAATATTTTTCATTTCTTTGTTTCTTTCGCAACGAAGACAACCAACCAACTATTATCGTATCAATGCGCGAAGCACAAATTAGCGAGTGTTTGAAGTACAACAAACAGCTTTGTCTTTTACCAGTTCAACAATTCGGAAAAAATAAACACAGGAATAATTCAAAGATGTTGTACTTACTATTAGGTATTTTGTTTATTTATTCATTGTTGTTTTATTTTATTTTCCTTGTTGGTTCTTATAAAAATTTTCGTTTTGGAGAGATGCTTTGTTGGGCAACTCCCAGTTAGATGTTTTTATGGCTTTAAAATATTACTTTTATGTTATTTTGTAAAAGAAAATGCAGAAAGTTAGTTCTGAATTAAGTGTTTTATGTTATACAATGGATAAATAAGTTCTTAATTACTTTAAATCCAGAGTTTGAAAAGTAAACAAATAGCTTTTTTTTTCTTTTTCTCATTGCATTCAGGGGTCGATGCAGGTTTTTTTTCTTGGGGCCCATTTTGTGAAAAGTAAAGGTTGTTTTTGTGAAATTTATTATATTTTTGTGAAAAATAACATTTTGTAACGAAAGTTGAAATCGATTTAATCAAATTCGAAACAAGCATTTATAAACAAAACCTGTTTTAAATCCTTTTGCGGAAGTTTTCCTCTCTGGTAAACTTGTTTGTTTACAAGTTACACATTTTAAAACATCACAAAATAATAAATAGTAAGTTTTTATGGAATAGAATTTTGTGGCCCATTTTATCAAATTGATTTTTGTGAAGGATCCCATTTTATCAAATTGATTTTTGTGAAGGGACCTATTTTATTAAATAGATTTTTGTGAAGGGGCACTAAATAGGTCCCAAATTTTTCCTGGATCGACCCCAGGCATTACCTTATTGCATTCATATTGCCAGTATTATTACATTGTTATCATTTTTTTTCTCATTACATTTAAAAACAGTTGTGTGACAAACTTCTATCTTCAAGAATGTTTTGCCTTTACTTTATATTAATTTTTCACATTCACTTTTTTAATAAGCTTGTTAAATAGTTTTCGAGCACTATATTGTTTCAATGTCAAATGTTACATTAAAAATTATTAAAAAATACAGTAAAAAAATTGCTATTTGTTCGCGAAACATAAGAATAAGAATATAATCATTTTAACCCACATAGATTTTTTTAGCTCTAAAATATTACTATACAATGAATAAATAAGTTCTTATTTACTTTAAATTCAGAGTTTAAAAAGTAAACAAATAGCTATTTTATTTTTCAATTTTTCTATCATTTACCTGTGACTTTAAAAATCATTTAAAATTACTAATTTAGAGGTATGAAATTCCTTATATGTGCTTAAATCACAGAAAAAATACAACTTTAGTAAATATATTGCAGGGCTCTGTTTAAGAAGAATTGAGAACACCTTTTAAGGATCCTTCACAATTTTTTTTAAATCTTAAAACAGTATCCTTCACATTTTTTTTCATTTTAAAACAGGTTATTTCACATTTCTTTTCATATTAAAACAGGACACTTCACAAAACTTTTTCCTACCAAAAATTAACTCCACAAATTTAATCATCTTAAACTTTTCCCAATTTTTGTATAAAATACTGTTTACTGTTGACTGTAATAAGTGTTTGTTCTTCAAAGTAAATTCTAAAAATTTATTAAATTTCAACTGCTGCTAATACATTTAATTTTTTGATTACAACTTACATAAATATCAATATTTTACATAGGGTTTCTTGTACAGCGGTGTATTTTGAAAACATATAGAAGAAAGAAAAAAAATTTTTTAGAGAAAACCACTGTTAATTATTTCGCAATGTTTTTTAATAGTCAGATCTTATAAATTAAGTGTTGGTGAGTGCAAAGTTTGAAATTGTCTGAATATGTTGAAAAAAACATAGGGCTCTAAAACTATTTACTTGCATAAGTTTATTAAAAATGAATTTGAAAAATTAATATACAGTAACAGCAAAACATGCATGAAGCTTCACAAACAGCTATAGACCATCAAAGTATCAAATAAAATGAAAATTTTGAAATGGAGAACCATCAATTCAAAATAAATAAAAAACAATAAATAAATAAACAAAATACCTGGGGGAGGGGGGGGAGTATTTTATCTATTATAAATTGCAGCTTGTATTTTCAAACAATTTGGAAGGGCGGATAAAATTTTAACATTTAAAATATTAAAAAAAATAATACCTTCTAAACTAGAATTTTATTATCAATTTTATAGATGATTTTCTTTGGACGATTACTCTCTATGAGAGAAAAGTTCTACTTTTTGCATTTGTTCGCCACAGTATATTTTGTTGTTTTTCAGCCTGTCTATAGAATTCTTTGCAGGAGTGCGGTTTTCAACAGGAATGTGATGTAGATGTAGCATTGGCCATATATAGGGCACTATTCGATTGCAAATTTGGAAGAAGTTTTTTCAACACTCATTTTTGGAAGTTTTCGTCATTTGCACGGGATTGTCACCCCTTTTTGTCGACGCTTTATACAGTAGTTGAGCATCCGTAAGGAAACACGTTTCCTCATTTTTACGCTCGAGTTAAGACCTTGTACAGCTAAGTACATGGCCGTTAAAGTTTTTTTCCCGTAAATAGTTAATAACTTTATCCTTTTAATTTGATGTTATTCGTTTTTGGGTAAAGGTGAAAATAGGCACTCGCCAATCACCACTCGGCAATAAAACTTGAAAAACTGACTTGAAAAATATGGAGAAAACCGACCAAATGCAGGATTTTCTGATTTTCTTTTTTTCCCATGTCCGTTTGACAAAAGTCATGATTTTCCTCGCCAGATCGACGAAAATAGTGATTTTTCTGCACCAGATCGATGAAATTAATGATTTTACTGCACTAGATTGGCGAAATTTATGATTTTTACGCGCCGATTAAAGAAATTCGTGATTTTTATGTGCCTGTTCAGCAAAATTTCTGATTTTTACATGCCGTTCAACAAATTTCTTGATCTTTATGTGCCCCGTTGACAAAATTTGTGATTTTTACATGCCTGATCGACTAAATTCATCATTTTTATATGCCCGATGGATGAAATTAATGATTTTTACATGCCGATCAATGAATTTCTTGATCTTAATGTGCCTGTTTGACAAAATTCGTGATTTTCATGCACCGAAAAACAACATTCATGATTTTTACATCTGTGTTCGACAAAATTTATGATCTCCCCCTCCCTGATCCACAAAATTCATGTTTTTGCTGTGCCTGATGATTGAAACTCATCATTTTTACACACCCGATCGACAAAATTCATGATTTTTACACACCGATCAACGAAGTTCAAGATTTTTATGCACTTGATCACCGAAATTCATGATTTTTTTCATGCTTGATCGATGAAATTTCATTTTTCTGAACCTGATCGACGAAATTATTGATTTTTATGCAAACGTTTGATGAAATTTCTGATTTTTTATGCACCTCCTTGATGAACTTGTGATTTTTAACCACCCACTTGATGAATTCATGATTTCTATGCGACTACTCTACGAATTGGTAATTTTTATGCGTCCGTTCTACAAAATTCATGATTTTTTCGTGCCTAATCGATGAAATTCATAATTTGTACGCACCGATTGATGATTTTTATGTGCCTGATTCATAAATTTCTTGATTTTTATGCATCCGTTTGATGAAATTAATGATTTTCATGTGCCGATCAAGGAATTTCTTGGTTTTTATGTATCTATTTGATGAAATACGTAATTTTTATGCAATCGATAAACAAAATTCAAGATTTTTACGTCCCCGATTGACAAAATTTATGATCTCCCCCTCCCTGATCCACAAAATTCATGTTTTTGCTGTGCCTGATTATTGAAACTCATCATTTTTACACACCCGATCGACAAAATTCATGATTTTTACACACCGATCAACGAAGTTCAAGATTTTTATGCACTTGATCACCGAAATTCATGATTTTTTTCATGCTCGATCGACGAAATTTCATTTTTCTGAACCTGATCGAAGAAATTATTGATTTTTATGCAAACGTTTGATGAAATTTGTGATTTTTATGCACCTACTTGATGAACTTGTGATTTTTAACCACCCACTTGATGAATTCGTGATTTCTATGCGAGTACTCTACAAATTGGTAATTTTTATGCGTCCGTTCTACAAAATTCATGATTTTTTTCGTGCCTAATCGATGAAATTCATAATTTTTATGCACCGATTGATGATTTTTATGTACCTGATTCATAAATTTCTTGATTTTTATGCATGCATTTGATGAAATTAATGATTTTCATGTGCCGATCAAGGAATTTCTTGGTTTTTATGTATCTATTTGATGAAATACGTGATTTTTATGCGATCGATAAACAAAAATCAAGATTTTTACGTGCCCGATTGACAAAATATATGATCCCCCCTCCCCCGATCGACAAAAGTCATGTTTTTTCTGTGCTCGATTGATGAAATTCACAGATTTTTACATACCCGATCAACGAAATTCATGATTTTTAAATACACTATCAACGAAATTCATGATTTTTTCATGCCTGATTGACGAAATTAATGATAATGTCCATGCCCCAATTTGACCCCCCCAAGGGGTTACTTTCTAAATTTTGCTGATACTCCTCATGTTATATATTGTTGGAAGGGTCTGTGACTGTTTAATCATATTATGCATCTCCTGTGTCCACACCCCCACTTTGCCCCCCAAGAGGGTACTTTTTGAAATTTTGCACAACCCCTCATGTGATATATCATTGGAAAGGTCTGTGACCGCTTAGTCATATTATGCATCTCTGGTGTCCATCCCCCCACTTTGCCCCCCCCCAAGGTGAGTACTTTTTAAAATTTTGCACACACCCTTCATGTGATATATTGTTGGAAAGGTCTGAGACTGTTTAATCATATTATGCATCTCCTGTGTCCACACCCCCACTTTGCCCCCCCAAGGGGGTACTTTTTGAAATTTTGCACAACCCCTCATGTGATATATTGTTGGAAAGGTCTGTGACCGCTTAGTCATATTATGCATCTCTGGTGTCCAACCCCCACTTTGCCCCCCCAAGGCAGGTACTTTTTGAAATTTTGCACAACCCCTCATGTGATATATTGTTGGAAAGGTCTGTGACCGCTTAGTCATATTATGCATCTGTGGTGTCCATCCCCCCTTTGCCCCCCCAAGGCAGGTACTTTTTAAAATTTTGCACACACCCTTCATGTGATATATTTTTGGAAAGGTCTGAGACTGTTTAATCATATTATGCATCTCCAGTGTCCACACCCCCACTTTGCCCCCCCAAGGGGGTACTTTTTGAAATTTTGCACAACCCCTCCGGTGATATATCGTTGGAAAGGTCTGTGACCGCTTAGTCATATTATGCATCTGTGGTGTTCATCCCCCCTTTGCCCCCCCCCCCAAGGGGGTACTTTTTAAAATTTTGCACACACCCTTCATGTGATATATTGTTGGAAAGGTCTGAGACTGTTTAATCATATTATGCATCTCCTGTGTCCACACCCCCACTTTGCCCCCCCCAAGGGGGTACTTTTTGAAATTTTGCACAAAACCTTCATGTGATATATTGTTGGAAAGGTCTGAGACTGTTTAATCATATTATGCATCTCCTGTGTCCACACCCCCACTTTGCCCCCCCAAGGGGGTACTTTTTGAAATTTTGCACAACCCCTCATGTGATATATTGTTGGAAAGGTCTGTGACCGCTTAGTCATATTATGCATCTCTGGTGTCCAACCCCACTTTGCCCCCCCAAGGCAGGTACTTTTTGAAATTTTGCACAACCCCTCATGTGATATATTGTTGGAAAGGTCTGTGACCGCTTAGTCATATTATGCATCTGTGGTGTCCATCCCCCCTTTGCCCCCCCCCCCAAGGGGGGTACTTTTTAAAATTTTGCACACACCCTTCATGTGATATATTTTTGGAAAGGTCTGAGACTGTTTAATCATATTATGCATCTCCAGTGTCCACACCCCCACTTTGCCCCCTCAAGGGGGTACTTTTTGAAATTTTGCACAACCCCTCCTGTGATATATCGTTGGAAAGGTCTGTGACCGCTTAGTCATATTATGCATCTGTGGTGTCCATCCCCCCTTTGCCCCCCCAAGGGGGTACTTTTTAAAATTTTGCACACACCCTTCATGTGATATATTGTTGGAAAGGTCTGAGACTGTTTAATCATATTATGCATCTCCTGTGTCCACACCCCCACTTTGCCCCCCCCCAAGGGGGTACTTTTTGAAATTTTGCACAAACCCTTCATGTGATATATTGTTGGAAAGGTCTGTGACTGTTTTATCATATTATGCATTTCCTGTGTCCATACCCCCACTTTGTCCCCCCAAGGGGGTACTTTTTGAAATTTTGCACAACCCCTCATGTGATATATTGTTGGAAAGGTCTGTGACCGCTTAGTCATATTATGCATCTGTGGTGTCCATCCCCCCTTTGCCCCCCCCAAGGGGGGTACTTTTTAAAATTTTGCACACACCCTTCATGTGATATATTTTTGGAAAGGTCTGAGACTGTTTAATCATATTATGCATCTCCAGTGTCCACACCCCCACTTTGCCCCCCCAAGGGGGTACTTTTTGAAATTTTGCACAACCCCTCCTGTGATATATCGTTGGAAAGGTCTGTGACCGCTTAGTCATATTATGCATCTGTGGTGTCCATCCCCCCTTTGCCCCCCCCAAGGGGGTACTTTTTAAAATTTTGCACACACCCTTCATGTGATATATTGTTGGAAAGGTCTGAGACTGTTTAATCATATTATGCATCTCCTGTGTCCACACCCCCACTTTGCCCCCCCAAGAGGGTACTTTTTGAAATTTTGCACAACCCCTCATGTGATATATCGTTGGAAAGGTCTGTGACCGCTTAGTCATATTATGCATCTCTGGTGTCCTTCCCCCCACATTGCCCCCCCCCAAGGTGGGTACTTTTTTAAAATTTTGCACAAACCCTTCATGTGATATATTTTTGGAAAGGTCTGAGACTGTTTAATCATATTATGCATCTCCAGTGTCCACACCCCCACTTTGCCCCCCCAAGGGGGTACTTTTTGAAATTTTGCACAACCCCTCCGGTGATATATCGTTGGAAAGGTCTGTGACCGCTTAGTCATATTATGCATCTGTGGTGTTCATCCCCCCTTTGCCCCCCCCCAAGGGGGTACTTTTTAAAATTTTGCACACACCCTTCATGTGATATATTGTTGGAAAGGTCTGAGACTGTTTAATCATATTATGCATCTCCTGTGCCCACACCCCCACTTTGCCCCCCCCAAGGGGGTACTTTTTGAAATTTTGCACAAACCCTTCATGTGATATATTGTTGGAAAGGTCTGAGACTGTTTAATCATATTATGCATCTCCTGTGTCCACACCCCCACTTTGCCCCCCCAAGGGGGTACTTTTTGAAATTTTGCACAACCCCTCATGTGATATATTGTTGGAAAGGTCTGTGACCGCTTAGTCATATTATGCATCTCTGGTGTCCAACCCCACTTTGCCCCCCCAAGGCAGGTACTTTTTGAAATTTTGCACAACCCCTCATGTGATATATTGTTGGAAAGGTCTGTGACCGCTTAGTCATATTATGCATCTGTGGTGTCCATCCCCCCTTTGCCCCCCCCCCAAGGGGGGTACTTTTTAAAATTTTGCACACACCCTTCATGTGATATATTTTTGGAAAGGTCTGAGACTGTTTAATCATATTATGCATCTCCAGTGTCCACACCCCCACTTTGCCCCCTCAAGGGGGTACTTTTTGAAATTTTGCACAACCCCTCCTGTGATATATCGTTGGAAAGGTCTGTGACCGCTTAGTCATATTATGCATCTGTGGTGTCCATCCCCCCTTTGCCCCCCCAAGGGGGTACTTTTTAAAATTTTGCACACACCCTTCATGTGATATATTGTTGGAAAGGTCTGAGACTGTTTAATCATATTATGCATCTCCTGTGTCCACACCCCCACTTTGCCCCCCCCAAGGGGGTACTTTTTGAAATTTTGCACAAACCCTTCATGTGATATATTGTTGGAAAGGTCTGTGACTGTTTTATCATATTATGCATTTCCTGTGTCCATACCCCCACTTTGTCCCCCCAAGGGGGTACTTTTTGAAATTTTGCACAACCCCTCATGTGATATATTGTTGGAAAGGTCTGTGACCGCTTAGTCATATTATGCATCTGTGGTGTCCATCCCCCCTTTGCCCCCCCCAAGGGGGGTACTTTTTAAAATTTTGCACACACCCTTCATGTGATATATTTTTGGAAAGGTCTGAGACTGTTTAATCATATTATGCATCTCCAGTGTCCACACCCCCACTTTGCCCCCCCAAGGGGGTACTTTTTGAAATTTTGCACAACCCCTCCTGTGATATATCGTTGGAAAGGTCTGTGACCGCTTAGTCATATTATGCATCTGTGGTGTCCATCCCCCCTTTGCCCCCCCCAAGGGGGTACTTTTTAAAATTTTGCACACACCCTTCATGTGATATATTGTTGGAAAGGTCTGAGACTGTTTAATCATATTATGCATCTCCTGTGTCCACACCCCCACTTTGCCCCCCCAAGAGGGTACTTTTTGAAATTTTGCACAACCCCTCATGTGATATATCGTTGGAAAGGTCTGTGACCGCTTAGTCATATTATGCATCTCTGGTGTCCTTCCCCCCACATTGCCCCCCCCCAAGGTGGGTACTTTTTTAAAATTTTGCACAAACCCTTCATGTGATATATTGTTGGAAAGGTCTGTGACTGTTTTATCATATTATGCATCTCCTGTGTCCAAACCCCCACTTTGCCCCCCCAAGGGGGTACTTTTTGAAATTTTGCAAAACCCCTCATGTGATATATCGTTGGAAAGGTCTGTGACCACTTAATTAGATTATGCACCTCCGGTGTCCATCCCCCCACTTTGCCCCCTCCAGGGGGGCTCTTTTTAAATTTTGCTGACACTCCTCGTGATATATTGTTGGAAAGGTCTGTGACCACTTAGTCATATTATGCATCTCCAGTATCCATCCCCCCCCACTTTGCCCCTCCCACTAGGGGGGTACTTTATAAAATTTTGCACACACCCCTCATGTGATATATTGTTTAAAAGGTCTGTGATTACTTAATCGTATTATTCAGCACGGCAGCTATACGGTGCCGCAGGCAGCGGGAACCCGAGCCGGAGGTTCGTTCGGTTAAAGGTTTATACTATTCGATGTGCAAATTAAGGTATTATCCGGTGCATGCATAGCACGACCGGTATACGGTGCCGGAGGCAGCAGGGACCTGGGTTGGTGGTTCGTTCAGTTATAGGTTTACACTATTCCATGTGGAAATTAAGGGATTGTCATACAAATGGAGAATTCAGTTAGATTCGAGACCCACTAGCGGGCGAAGCCACTAAGTTTTATTCTTATAAATTTATACCCTAATGCTTAATTGCGACTGAAAGAAATTTTCATCAATAACCGCTTAAAAGTAATGATATCAGTACAAAAACCCTTAACGGGTTAAAAGTTGTGACGCAGCACTTTCTTTTGGCTGTAAGAATTTCAAATATGGGTCTTAAAAGTAATGATATCAAATTTGAGTGACGCTATGTTAATTTTTTTTAAATCATCATTTTGTTTTTAGTTTTATTTATATTCACAGGTGCAATTATTATTTTAACATGAAAAAATATGTAAAATTTATTCGCTGATGCTTTTTCATTCAGATCTCTCAGGAATTCAAAATATGGGTTTTAAAAGAAATGATATCAAAATTTGAGTGACACCTTGACGTGAATTTAGTAGGATTGTTTTAAAATTCAATTTAAATTATTTTTCGTTTGTCTTCTAAAGTATATTTACACATACAAACAATACTTTTAATTTTTCAATACACTGTTAAATATATTACTTTCACTGAGCCTATATTATGTATTGAAATGTATTTATTGCAATAAACTGATTTATGTTTTGTGCCACGCTATCCAAAATCATAAGTAAAATTTATGTAAATGATTATTTTGCGTCATATTATCCAAACAAAGGGAAATGTATGTAAGTGGATAATATGACGCAAAATAATCATTTACATAAATTTTACTTATGATTTTGGATAGCGTGGCACAAAACATAAATCAGTTTATTGCAATAAATACATTTCAATACATAATATAGGCTCAGTGAAGTAATATATTTAACAGTGTATTGAAAAATTAAAAGTATTGTTTGTATGTGTAAATATACTTTAGAAGACAAACGAAAAATAATTTAAATTGAATTTTAAAACAATCCTACTAAATTCACGTCAAGGTGTCACTCAAATTTTGATATCATTTCTTTTAAAACCCATATTTTGAATTCCTGAGAGATCTGAATGAAAAAGCATCAGCGAATAAATTTTACATATTTTTTCATGTTAAAATAATAATTGCACCTGTGAATATAAATAAAACTAAAAAGAAAATGATGATTTAAAAAAAATTAACATAGCGTCACTCAAATTTGATATCATTACTTTTAAGACCCATATTTGAAATTCTTAGAGCCAAAAGAAAGTCCTGCGTCACAACTTTTAACCCGTTAAGGGTTTTTGTACTGATTTGTTATACGATATCTTTTTCGTAAAATAAATATAACTATACTAAATTCTTAAAGCCTCTAGACAATTATTTTCCTTTAAAATAACTTTTTTTTTCTTTTAATAATTTGCCTTCGTCGCATATTTTAATTCCGGCAGTACGTTGCGTACAATGTTATAAAATAAAATTTAAAATTTAATTTACACAATTCCACAATAAAATTATCGAACACAGAAATACTAATCTACATGTATATATTTAAATAACATTTAATTATTTCATATTATTTTTTTTTGTGCATATTGTTTTATATTTCTTTTAAATGCTAAAAGGTGTAAGTTAACAATATAATACAAATTAAAATAAGTTTTATTAAGTTGTTTTACATGTTTCATACAAAATTTCAGCTTAGAGATTTTTCATAAGACGGGCCTTTATAGTATGTACAGAAAATAAATTAAAAATGAATTAGATAATATTCGTAAAATTGCTTGTAATAATGGTTTTAACGTGCGCCATATTAATAAATTAATCTTGGATATCACCAATAATAACAAATCAGAAAAGAAAGGTGATTCGCAAAAATACAAACTTTATACTCTTCAATATTATCCAAGTTTTTTTGAAAAATTAAAACACACCCTTAAACGTTTCAGTATATGCTTAATAGCCAAACCCCCTCAGAAATTAAAGAATATCATTTGCAGTAAAATTGACCCAATTAATTTTGAGAATTTTTCAGGAGTATATGAAAAATTTTTATTAAAGAAGACGGATCCAAGAATTACTACATAGGCATGACCAGCAGGAAATTTAACCCCTTCGAGAGGAGCGCCCTTTACATATTTTTTAATATTTACCACCGTTTTTTTCAAAACAGAAATTTTCGACTAAATGAATCGCCGAAATGCTGTCATTAAATAAGGCAAAGCTTACACTAAAAATTAACTGGTGGGAATAATCGAGGATTCTGAGCATCTTATGCGTCACGTATATGCGTCGCTCGTCCCCAAGGGGTTGATTACAGAAAAAAGAGCATATAACTGATATTAATTATAATAAAAAACAACAGCCCTGGCAAGATTATATCAAGAAGAAACCATCCAAATAAATTCCAATGAAAGTAAAATAATATTTCCCTCCACTCTATACTATCCATCCATAATAAGAGAAACCATAGAGATACTAACACCCAAAAATACAATATGTAACGTTGCGGCATCTTTTAATTTACCGAAACTGTGGCTCGAATTTTGCCATGGTCACAAATATGAAAATAAACAACAAAGGAAAAATAAAATATAACGTGCGTAATTTTTGAAAAAGTACATGAAAATAATAACTTCAAAGCCCGTGGAATTATGTAATATTCTCATTTGGTTTTGAAAATGACTCGGAGTGAGTCGAAACATGTCAAACAACTTAATAAAAGTTATTTTAATTGGTATTATGTTGTTAACTTACACCTTTTAGCATTTAAAAGAAATATATTATTACAAGGTGTTATAATTGATTATAATGTCATATTGTTTTAGTCACTTTTTTTTACGTTATTGGTGCATAACGTTTAACGTACTATATTCGAGGTAGGTGGATGTCCTAGTGGAATACATTTTCTCAAACAGAGCGAAAACGATCTACGCTTGTATTCGAACATACGACCATGGCTATATGAGTCAATCCTCTTACCAGTGCAGTCACACAAAGGTCGCAAAATCGAATCCTAGTCTAGATAATTTACACTATGTTGGAGAAAAGTTATTCAACTTCGATCTCTACCTACAACGAATAGAGTATTTCAGGTTGGAATATTATATGTATATACAAATATGAGTGAATACATATAAGTGAATTGTGTCAGGCAGCATATCGTCTGTGTAGCTCAGTGGTTAGAGCTTTGTCGCATTAGCTACGATCTCAGGTTCAAGTCCTGCAATCGATATTTGCCCCTCTGTTGGAAAAATAATAAGAGAACAAATATCCTCTGATAAAATGTTTATTCAACTTTGACATCCACCTACAACGAATAGATTATTTCAAGGTAAAATTTTATATTTACATATAAAATAATTATTATACTTGGTATTATGGGGTTCCATGTGTACGTATATTTATCGGTAAAATGATGCCAAAGTTTCAGATCCTATGGTATGAACATATGAGTAAATTGTGTCAGGATATCATCTGTGTAGCTCAGTGGTTAGAGTTTTGTCACGTATAACTACGATCCCAAGTTCGAATTCTGGCATTGATATTCTCCCCTGTGTTTGAGAAAATTTATTCAAATTTTACATCAGCCTACAAAGAATAGAGTATTTCAGGTTGGAATTTTATGTATACAAATCTACAAAAACAACGTTTCAAAAGTTAAAAAAAAAAAAAAAAAAAAAAAAAAAAAAAAAAAAAAAAGTTGTGGCAAAAAAAAAATGGTGTGATATCAAGTTTCCAAGCTATTATATTACTTATTTAACTTTTTTCCATTAAATAAGTTATCATATATATATAAGTGGAGTGCCTACGTATATGTTAATAGAAATTGTTTTCTCCTGTACTAAATACATACTAACGAGTTTCTGAAAATTCAATTTTTTTCAAATTATGCATGACGGGCTTGGTTGCCATCTTTGCATATTATTCACAAAATTCTAAGCACCCAAATCCGCAGTTAAAATCCGAAGTTCAAAATTGTTATTTAAGCTAATATTTTAAGCATTTCATTTATAGACTTGTATGCTCTGAAAATTGTGTCTTAAGATAATGATGGCTTATCTTTAAGATTCATCTTATGATTTATTTTTTAGAGTAATTAATAATTTCAAATAATTTCTCAAAATATCAACTTATCTAATTTATCTGTCCGTAGTTAAAATCTGAAGTTCAAAATTGTTATAAACATATTACATTGCAAACATATTACGCTTTTACTTCATAAATTTGGGTGCTTAGAAATATGGAAAGATGGCCGCCAAGCCCATCATGCATAATTTGAAAAAAATTGAATTTTCAGAAACTCGCTAGTATGTATTTAGTACAGGAGGAAACGATTTCCATTAACATATACGTAGGCACTCGACTTATACATATGATAACATATTTAATGGAAAAAAGTTAAATAAGTAATATAATAGCTTGGTAATTTTATATCACAGCATTTTTTAGCCACAACTTTTTTTTTTTTTTTTAAGTTGTTTTTGTAGATATCATTTTTTAAAAAATAGATTAAACATAATTTAAATAATCTGAACATGAGAAACAATTTAAAATTACATTTTACTTTCAGTCATTGTTTAAAGGGTTAACAAGAAATACTAGTAGATTTTTCAATTAAACTAATTACACTCTTAAAAACAACATACAAAATGTGGCTTGTTATAATACTTGTTATCTTCCGTTAAAAAATATCATTGACTTATCCATGAAATGAATAGAAATGGAATACGTACATAGCGTGTCAGCGCTGCATTTGAAATCAAACGTGATATCATGCTCTTTTATTATTATCACTAGCTGGCTTCGACTAGCGGGCCCCTAATATACATCGGGGCCTCAATTCTTGTAAAACCTCGAATAAGATAAACATCCAAACGAACGAACCTCCGACCTGGTTCCCCGCTGTCTTCGGCACAGGATAATCCCTTAATTTGCACATCGAATAGTATAAACATCTAACCAAATGAACCTCCGACACGGGTCCCCGCTGCCTTCGGCACCGTATAGCAGTCGTGCTGCGCACGTTCAAGTTCCATCTTCCACCACCAGGTAGCGCAATCTGTTCTATATGAACCTCGGGCACTGAAATCGTTAAGGCTATAGATGTCGAGTCTAATGAGCTATACCCCGTCGTGATCCAGCCCTTAGAACCAGATATAGGAAAATGCCCCCTGGTGGTGAAAAACGAACTAAAATCGGAAAGCTCTATCGATGTCGAGTCGAATGAGTCATACCCCGTCGTGATCCGACCAATAGAAACAGAGATAGGAAAGCGCCCCCTGGTGGTGAAAGCTAATCGCGTTTGGGGGGCAAAGTGGGGGATGACCACCGAAGATGCATAATAAGATTAAGCGGTCACAGACCTTTCCAACGATGTATCACATGAGGGGTATGTGCAAAATTTAGAAAATACCCCCCCCCCCCCCCCCCCTGCATAATATGATTAAGCATTCACAGACCTTTCCAACGATATATCACATGAGAGATGTCGGCAAAATTTACAAAAAGTGCCCCCTATGGGAGGGGTGAAAGTGGGAGGATGGACCCCGAAGATACATAATATGAATAAGCGGTCACAGGCCTTTCAAACAATATATCACATGAGTAGTGTCGGGGGGGCGCAAAATGTTGGGGTGACACCTGTGGTGCATAACATGAATAAGTGGTCACAGCCCTTTGTAACAATATGTGACAGGACTGATATTGTTAAAATTTAGAAAAGTGCCCCCCCCCCTTGTGTAGGCAAAACGCGCTCCGCCCCTCCCTAAAAATTTTTGACGCGGCTTTATTTTTAAAATTTATGTTATGTGTTATAAAATATCGTAAAGTTTCAAACAGATAGCCTTATTATACTTTCTAATTTTGTTCACGCCCCTCCCCATCCCCTCCCCGAAATGTGACGCGCCATTCTTTTTTATAATTTTTTTATCATGTGTTATAAACTATCTTAAAGTTTAAAACAGATCGCATTTGAATTTAATATATTTGCTGAAATTACTGTTATATATAGAATAATATAGAAATAAACCCTCCTTTAGCTTGTAATTAAGATATATGAGCAATTTTTAGAATTTCTGAAAGCTGATTTTTATTTATATATATATATTTATTTATTTATTTATTTATTTGTTTATTTATTTATTTATTTATTTTTTGCGTTGCCCTGTGCATGTTTGGAATTTCTTAGCAATTTCTTAGATTTACATTATTTTATTCAATTAAACATTAAGTGGCTGAGAGGTTCTGCTCTCGAAGCTGGTAGACGGGAGGTGCTGGATCGATCCCCATCGCGCCCGTCGGCCTAATCGTTAGGAGTTTTCGTGGTCTTCTTCGAGCCGTGGATTTATCCATGCGTAAATACGGATTAGGTTCCCTTAGAAAGACCCCCACGAAGGGCACTCCCCCCGGGCCTATATAACTGGATTTAATTAATTTATAGGAAAATGACGGGAAAGGTATTCCTGCAAACAAAATGCCTGTCCTTTACCGCTTATTTTTTTTTTTTTTTTTTTTTTTTTTTTTAAGAAATAAATGAATTTAGAAAAATAGAATTTAATTCATTTCAAAAATTTTGTTTACGTTTGGAAAGAAATTTTAAATGCCGACGACAACTCTTAATGTATACATTTTAGAAGGTACATCTTCCCTCAAAAACTAATTTATTTTTAAAGATCTTTCTAAAAACGTAAATTATATATTTAAAATATTTTTTAAAGCATAAACACTACGTCTGATTACTTTATTTTATAATATTATAAGAACACGCATTTTATCAGACAATTAAATACATTAAATAAACATGAGTGAAAAAATGACCTGAACCAGGGACCTTATGCGTACCGTGTTGACGCTCTGCGATTGAGCCACCCAGATCGATATCCTTGACTGGCAATTTCTCATACTTATTCACGTTGGAAACAGTCATCTGCCACAGTTTGCAGTCATATTTAATTGTCTGATAAAATGTGTGTTCTTATAATTATGAAGTTTTATTTTAAAAAAATATCTTCAAAAGAAAATGGTTGACTTGCAGATGAAATTTGATGTGGTTATAACCTGTAACTGATTTGTGCTATTATAATACATGGTCGTTGGTGGATTTTATCTCTGTTTTGGCATAATTTTTTAATCGCCAAGTTAATTAACAGTTTTTTGCTTTAGAAATAGATTTTTTTTTTCACTGGATTTTATAAAAGCACAAAGATTACGTAATTACTTGTCTAAAAATGCAATCCTTTTTTTATTCTGCCCAACATTAAGGTCTGTAGGTTGTTTGAAAAAAAAATGACGAAGAAAGAAGTGATCATTTTAAGTAACTCGACGTTTTTAAAATAAAAATCTATATCTATTTTTATAAATCACTTATGAAGATGAGTTTGGTCTTAAATTGAAGAAATTCTTCTAGTTTTCGTTTTTCTTCTGCGACGCTTGGTTTATTTGATATCTGATATTTTAATCTGGCATGTTTTGTCGATTTAACATTGCGAAGTTGCTTTCTGTAAGTAAGCAGTAGCGGTCTTTAGTCCAGTTCTTGGCGTTGTTTGTGTGGCGTTTTTTTTTATCTTGGCTTTACAGAACGACCGCCCTGCTTGATATGAGTGAATACATATAAGTGAATTGTATTAGGCTGGATATCGTCTGTGTAGCTCAGTGGTTAGAGCTTTGCCGCATTACGCTACCAGGTTCAAGTCCTGCAATCGGTATTTGCCCCTCTGTTGGAAAAATAATAACGGAAAAAATATCCTCTGTTAAAAAATTTATTCAACTTTGACATCCACGTGCAACGAATAGATTATTTCAAGATGAAATTTTATATGTACATATTATGGAGATCATGTATATGTATTTTTCTTGGTAAAATTATGTCGAAATTGTAGATCCGATAGTACGAACATCGGATGGATAGAACATCGGATGTTTGAGGATAGATATCGGCTGTGCAGCTCAGTGGTTGCAGCTTTTTTCGCGTATAATTACCGTACCAGGTTCGAATCCCGGCATCGATATTTTCCCTCTTTTGGAGTAAATTCATTCAACATTGACACTCGATTACAAAGAATATCATATATCACGTTGAAATTTCGTATGTATATGTAATATAATGTTTAGCGTACGATTGGGTACATTTATTTACTTTATACATTTTGCTCTATCATAATACATCACCCGCACTCATAAAATGAATTTATTTTCGATTTATTTTTAATGATTAGAATATAATATATTTTTTTTTTATCCAATAGTATATTTCAGCGATATGTTAAGACTGTTCAGCATAACACAGCACAAAATAAAAAATATATATACCGCGTGGGTTTCTCGATTTTACGGCGAAATATTTTATGTACAAGCTGAATTTCATTTCTCATTTACTTTTTACTTATTACTCACAATATTTCATATTTATTAGTCGCATAAATATTACTTTACATAAAATTATCACATAAATCTAACATAATCAAATTGCTTCAGTACGAATTGGTTTTTTTGTCCAACGCGCTAGACAATTGACTTTTTTAAATAATGGAATTTTAAGATAAAATAATAATTACATTAAGTTGTTTATTATAATATAAGTAGATTAAATGTTCGAATGTTTAATTTTTCTTTGAAACAATCGCAGAAAGAACATCATTTTTGTTATTTTTAATACGGTCACGTATTTAGTATAAAAGAAAGACAACAATTATTGTTTTAATAGAATATATTTTCGTGCAGCATACACTTTTTTTTTCGTTATGAATATCGTCCGTGATAACTAATATGAGTTCAAAATGTAAATTAAAAAAATAATGGTAATGGTTTGTATGATCCTTGTAAACACGTTACCATTACTTAACATATCAATGATCGCCAAAACGTCAGTTTGTAAATCATCCATTTCGAAATACTTAGATATTTTAGAAATGCTTTTCATGTAATTCAAATATCTTTATGGAATTTCAGAAGTAATTAGTACAACATTAGTTTCAATGAAAATATAATACTATAACATCTCATGAATTCAGTATATGTTAAATATTCAATGAAAGAAAATATTTTATATTTTATCTTACACTTGAACATCAACGAAAATATGCAATAACCTCTTCCGAGTTTTAAACGATTTCGAAAAGCCTTCTTTATTTAGAAGTCTCACAAACTAATATATTTTCGCGATTTATTACGAAATATTTACAAAAACAAAGTATATTTTGTTGACACTAATTTCCGAAAATGTTTCCAAGTTCATTTTATAGTGTATTTATAATTTTTCTCAAAGCCCAATATATAGGTTTTTCGAATGTTATCAATTCTTGAGTAAACAGTTTCATATTCAACAAACATATTTCGCAGACAAACATGTCAAATAAAAGCAATTACATTTATATTAAAATTTATGTTATTTTGTTGATATTGCATATATAAATTCGTTTACGCATTTGAAAATGTTTAATTGAGAATTGACAGCATCACACTGAGAAAAATGACACTTTCAGCTATGAGTAAATCGATGTTTTCATTTTGTTATGAAACTTTTTGTTTCAAATATGAAGACACAATGCTTTCAATTCTGAAATGCAAGAAATACTAAGAATATTTAAACATGGACATGCTCAAAACTGAGCACACAGCGGTCAGTTCATACGCATGTTTGAGACATGGTTCAAAATCACATTTAAACCATTTCAAAATCACTTTTGTTCTAACTCAAAATGATTAGAATCAGTTCAAACTCATTTTTGAAGCATGGAAATACTCAAAAAGGAACACATAGAAGTCAGTTCATACTCATTTTTGAAACATGGACATACTCAAATAGGAGCACATGATGTTTTATTCTTTAGTACGTGCATGATTTCAGTAATGATTATATATATGTCTCGAACTTGTGTAATCTTGATTCAGAGCCATTTTGACTGTACTCAAATTTGAGTATTTTTTGCTCAGTTTTGAAAATGTCGTTTTTAGAGTGCATAAAACCGATATTCCGGTTTCAGAAAGTTGATTAATACACAATAAAAATTACTCGAAAATGTTTCCGAAAATTAATGGCAACAAAAGATACTTTGTTCTTATAAATACCTCTTTAAACCTCGAGAACATATTGGTTTCAACGTTTTCTAAAGATAAAGAACGCTTTTCGAAAACAAGGGCAACTTGGAAGAGGTTATTGTATATTTTCGTTAGCGGAAATATTGTATATTCGAAGATTAAGAAACATCTGTCTTTTTTGCAGTTTCATTTTTTAAAGTTGCTCTGATTTCAAAAGATTTCATCTGTAAAAAGTTAGGTCTATTATATTAAAAATCACTTTGTGTATAAATAACGACAGGGTATAAAATTGATAAATTTGTTGATAAATATATTTTTGTAGGACATTTATTATGCACATAATTCTTGGAAATTATTTGTAATCTGAGATAGAATCTATGTGCGAGAAAGGTTTCTTTAGAAATTGAGTTACATTGTACTGTATAAATTACAAGGAATTCCTTACGAAATTGCAACATTACTGTCACCTAAAACTAGTCGTTGGGGGCCAACGTAATACTTACCCATCATGGATATGCATAATGTAAAATATTAAAATAAAAAATGTGTAAACTATTTATAAAATGCATATTAATGCATATTAAATGCGTTTACAGACACACAGACACACAGACGGACGGCAAAATTTTTTTTCTAAAAATATGTTTTTCGGAATCTCCAGTGTCTGAAACGTGTAAATCCGTCAAAAAATTTTTTTCGATTTTCAAAACGATTCAGACTTACCCTATACCACGTATGATGGGTAAGTAATAATGTGAATGTCTGAGAAACTAGTCGTTGGGGGCCACCGTAATACTTACCCATCGTGGATATGCATAATGTAAAATATTAAAACAAAAATGTGTAAACTACTTATAAAATGCATAGCAATTCAAATAAAATCGTGGCTTGATGACGTCATTACTTTATAGGTTCGATTACTGAATTGCTTGAAAGAGGTTTTTCCTTATAACTCCAAAAATAATAATCCTATTAACTTGCGGTTTATTGCATCTGATTAAGCGTCAAATTTCCAATTAAAATATATCTTTGAAGGGAATTTTGGATGAAATACAGGGTCATGAAAAATCGAAGAGTGTGGTAAATAGGATTACAAATATCTCAGCAACTCATTATCCGATCGACTTCATGCTTTATGCAAAATTTATGTTTTTTTGTTGTCTTTTATATTCATTTCTTAAAATAAACAATTTCGAAAATTTTTATATACCTTTTATCAGAACGAATATTTCGAGAGTCCGAAAAAAATAGATCCGGTTAATCGAGGTTATTGAAATGAAATAGGCTTCTTCCCATTATTACATACTAAGTACATACCAAATTGCAAGTGTCTATCTCATTTTTTTCGGGAGATAGAGCGTTTACAGACACACACACACACAGACACACAGACACACAGACGGACGGCAAAATTTTTTTTCTAAAAATATGTTTTTTGGAATCTCCAGTGTCTGAAACGTGTAAATCCGTCAAAAAAATTTTTCGATTTTCAAAACGATTACAAGACTTACCCTATACTACGTATGATGGGTAAGTAAAACTACTTTTTTCTAATAGAACAAATTTATCATTAAATGTTCACGAATTTTGCAATACGCCGTATAAATTATTGTTTGTAGACGTGACGTATTTCAAATAGTTTATGGAAATTCCAAGTGCGAGATTCGGCGCATTAGTTACGCAATGCATATTTGCCTTATGCATATAGAATCTATTCAATCCATTATACTATCCTCGCTTTGTGTGGTCATGACGTCATAGGTTTAATACACACATCCCGGAGATTAATATTGTGGCAGAATTCATTCTGATATATACGCTTAAATGTTTTTAGTTTTATGACTGACAAAGAATAAGTAATTTTACATGCAACGAAAAAAGTATTAAGTGTTCAAGTTTGATTTGAACATTACTTATTGTTATATACACATTTAATTAAATGCATTTTTTTTTCGAAACGCAGAATGCACACATTAATAAAATAATTATGTTAGTTGAATTATATATAAAAATTAAAATATTTACTAAAAAATTAAACGCATACTTTGTGGAATCTGGTATAAAAAGTTTAGTGATATTAGTACCAAACTTAATTTCAGAAATACGTTGATATATATGTTTTAATTATTTTAATACGGTGAAACGTGGATAAATCGAACTTGTTTAACAATAGGACCGCGGGAAATTTTCCTCAAATTTGATTAAAATATTTTACACCAGAATTTTTTTTTTAAATTAGTTAATGTATTTATTTAACTTATTTTTGTGCGTCATATATTTAATATATTTTAGGAAGAAATTTCGGGTTCGAATCAATACTTATTCATTTGGTACTTGTCAAAATGACCCGTCATCGCGCTTTTAGTGTTAATTCGAATTTTTTTACTTCGTACCTACAATTCTGTATTAAAGTAATGTAAAAATAACCGCGCATATTTCGAATTATATTTTCGGTAATCCGAATTTTTTATGATTGTCCTTAAAATATTGCTGTAAAAATTGCTCCAGAGACTTTTTTCAGCAAAGGCGCGAAATATTTTAACAGGTTACTTTAACGGTTTTTCTAAGAAAAAGAAAGGCTATGGTTTGGAATGTTACTATGTAGAGAATTGGGGAATAATCTTTTTTATTTATATCTTTTTTTTTTTTTTTTTTTTTTTTGAGAGAATATATGCAATTTGAATTTCTCGATATTTTGAATTGTTTTCCTGTCGCTTCAACTTTGAATTATCCAAGTTTAACTGTATAAGATTAAGATAAATATTCTTTCGTGACTTTTTAATACAACATTTTCTCCATTAAATATGTGAACATAAATATATTGATAATTATAAAAGAAATTGTACTCGTAGGTATAATACAAGTATAAAACCCATAATGTATGATGTGTCGACTACTCTGACTTATAAGATTAGGGGAAGTTTCGATTGAGAAAGTAGTTTTTGTCCATTAACAGTCAATGTATGTAAAAGTGATCAAGTCTATCTTTCTTTAACTTTCTATGAATGAGTGTGAAAACCTTGGAACTTGTGAATGACTTATAAGAGTAGGGGAAGTTTCGATTGAGAAAGTAGTTTTTGTCCATTAACAGTCAATGTATGTAAACGTGATCAAGTCTATCTTTCTTTAACTTTCTATGAATGAGTGTGAAAACCTTGGAACTTGTGAATGACTTATAAGAGTAGGGGAAGTTTCGATTGAGAAAGTAGTTTTTGTCCATTAACAGTCAATGTATGTAAAAGTGATCAAGTCTATCTTTCTTTAACTTTCTATGAATGAGTGTGAAAACCTTGGAACTTGTGAATGACTTATAAGAGTAGGGGAAGTTTCGATTGAGAAAGTAGTTTTTGTCCATTAACAGTCAATGTATGTAAACGTGATCAAGTCTATCTTTCTTTAACTTTCTATGAATGAGTGTGAAAACCTTGGAACTTGTGAATGACTTATAAGAGTAGGGGAAGTTTCGATTGAGAAAGTAGTTTTTGTCCATTAACAGTCAATGTATGTAAACGTGATCAAGTCTATCTTTCTTTAACTTTCTATGAATGAGTGTGAAAACCTTGGAACTTGTGAATGACTTATAAGAGTAGGGGAAGTTTCGATTGAGAAAGTAGTTTTTGTCCATTAACAGTCAATGTATGTAAAAGTGATCAAGTCTATCTTTCTTTAACTTTCTATGAATGAGTGTGAAAACCTTGGAACTTGTGAATGACTTATAAGAGTAGGGGAAGTTTCGATTGAGAAAGTAGTTTTTGTCCATTAACAGTCAATGTATGTAAACGTGATCAAGTCTGTCTTTCTTTAACTTTCTATGAATGAGTGTGAAAACCTTGGAACTTGTGAATTTTCTCTCCGTTTCGATAATTATGCAATTCTCTGCATCTGGCCAATCGATACAGCAATATGTAAACACTGGCACGCGTTGGGTAAAGCGGAACTTTGGATTGAGTTCTTTCCCAGTGTTGTTCTCTGAGATCTGTCCAGTTGACTGCACTATCTGCATTAGAGAAGGAGTATCGCCCGCTGGTAGGATTAGATTTACCTTATTTTTCGTGCTAATTGAATAAAGAGTTTTGACGCTCACGGAGTGCCGATTTCAGAACTACTGTCATAGGCGGAAATTTTAGATGTTGGAATTGGACTAGCTTGGATAGTGAAAGTTAGATCGTGCCGAAAACATCTTAACCGACGTTTTGACGCTCGTCCAAGTAGTAAGTGATATTTTTGAAGTTATCTCTTCATTGATAATTAAAGCTTTATTTTCCTGTGTGAGATATTTCTGGGAAACTGAATTTCTTTCGGAAAAGGCAAATTGGACAGAGCTTTCTAAAGTCCCTGCCTTATTTAAGATTTTAAATAAAATTGTTTTATTTTACTTACTCTGGTGCTCATTTCGACTTAGATGAATGACATGACTCTTCATAATGAATGACAGCGACATGGCTGTTACAAACGAAGAGCTGGAAATTCTCAAAGTTACAGACAACTATAGTAAAATGTAAAAATATTATATCTGTGCAATGCACATTTCAGCAAAAATTCAATATGGAACTCTATTATAATTTTTGTCAAAAACCAAAAACAAGTCCCTCGTTAACAATCAAGAAGTTCTAACTGATTTATGCAAAAGGCTTAAAAGGATCACTAACTGAAATATTATTGTAAAACATAATAATTTTGTGCATTGGTTGATTTGCAAGATTTATGATTGAGAAACATTAATTTTATTTTAAAATAATAACATTTTCACTGACGTAAGACTTCTTCATTTTTCTGATATTGTTTTCCTAAGTTCCCCGATGTTTTATTTCTACAAAGCAACAATGATAATATATGAATTCTTATATAAGCCTTAAACAGATAGAATAGCGTAATACAAATAGTGTATATTTCAATTTCAAATTCAAACAAAAGAAAAATCATGTTCAAGCATATATTATGAGATACTTTCCAATACTTCCAGAATAGTGCAAAGGAAAGTCTTTATTTAAAATGGTGAAATGAGATTTCATTAATTATCGTCTATAGCCGGGAATATACCCGACCGTTGTGTGCACCTATGGATGTAGGTGTTCTATACATCTGTATATACACTACATAGTGGTTAAAATTAAGCTTAGTTACAAAACGCATAAAACAGTCGAAAATTCCTCATCAGAAATTTCTAACAATAAACGGTATTTCACTTGAAAATTTTGTACAACACTGTTGTATAATATCCATAGATTTCTATACACTCCTAACATTAAACTTAATTTTAATTCAAGAAAAAATTTCTTTAGTATACTAAATAAAGTGCACCTACAAAATTCATAACTCAATATAGAAAACAGCCTTAACCTTGTATATGACATATAGAATTTATACAGACGATGTAGTATCAATAATTTATTTAAACTAAATAAGTCATGTCGTATCTGGAAATGCACATCCAGTTTTTATAAGTTATAAGCAGAACTGTAACCAAACTATTTTATGTGTCCCTGTAAATGAACGATAAATGTTTTCTGTGTTATTTTCTAAAATAAGCATATTGTTAAGCGTCTCATTAATGTATATAAATTTCCTTATGTTTGTTGTATTGTATCGATAATTAAAACAAGCTGCAAACAACTTTTCCCTGTAGAGCATTATGTAGCCGAATTATTTTGCGTCACCTAGTAAGTGAATGACAAATGCGTTGCACACCATATTCTACAGAAATCATGCCACAATGGAATTCGTAAATGCACACTAATTTCATTATGTTTGATCAAGTTTCACATCATTAAAATGTACCGCAAACGATTTTGTGTCATTGACCAAAATGTATACTTTTGGGTGTATCTATAAACGAACTATAAATGCTACACACTTCATTTCCAATAGAGAATTTGCCATATAAAACTTCAATAACATATATCAATTACATTTGTAACTGACAGATGGTAGGCGACAGGTATATAAAGCAAAGGCATAAACTTTTTTCAACGATGTTGGAAAGTTTTCAAAATGTTACAACTATCGTGCAAAATATAATTTAAATTTTTTTAATAAATTATTGCCACTTATGTTTATTTAAAAACGCATTTTAGCGATTGTTTTATATGAAAAAAGGCCATATTTTCTTCTAGTTCCATTATTTAAAAATATTTTACATTTTTGAATGTTTAAAGAGAATGAATAAACGATAGTTAAAGATAATTCTATTTTATTATTTAACCAGGGTGGGGACATTTTTTAGTTATGAGAATGTTCACGTCGGAACTTTTAGGCCCAAGACTTACTTTCATCACAAAATATGCAGGTAATTATGTATTTTACCAAAATATTATGCACGTGAGTTTGCATATTCAATCTCGAATATTTTGAACCCATATAGTAGTTCTTTATTGCTAAAACAATAATCGGGAAATTTACATACGTCATATTCTTTACTTGACTCATACTCCCTTTCAAAATTCTTCCGCATCTGTTACTTTATCTTTTTCATGGAGTAAATCTCCATCAGTTAACACTTCAGTTAAAAATATCCCATTGCTGCTAAAATAATAATCAGGAAATTTACATATGTCAGATTCTTTACTTGAATCTTATTCCCTTTCAAAATTCTTCAGCATCTGTTACTTAACCTTTATCATGGATGAATTCTCAATCATTTAAAACATCAGTCAAAAATATCTATAATCCCTCCACTTTTATTTTCATAATTGAAATTACGATTTTTTTTTTTCAAATTATACAAACTACTCTACATAAACCAAGAGCACTTGCTACGAGTCAAACTAGCCCGTTTTCTTTCTCTTGTAATAGCCGAACTAAAAATCTATAATGCCTATGATTGAGAAGAAGATAAAAATTAATGCAACTACTGAGCAAATAGAAAAAATTAATTGAAAATATGTTGAGACATATTTTCGTAGAATTCGCGTCTGAAAGTCCCAACGCAAGTTTTATGAAAGCATTAGGAAATCGAAAATTAGAAATTTGTAATCGAAAATTAGTAGTGTTTTCTCTTTCAGTCTCATCTGTATACACATTAATTCTGAATTAGAAACAAGTACATGTTTGTCAAAATGAAAAGTTGGTAAAACGTGAATTCAGCACACAATTATTTTAAAGATTATGAAAAAATCTCAATGAAAATATTTACACAAAGTTTTGGTTTGAAATTTCTATTCAAGAATTTATTTGAAATCTCTATAAATTTATTACAAATGCATTATGATAAAATATATTCCAACTAAACAAATTTCCATTACGTTCATGTTCTTATAAATGCATTCAACTTATTTTCAATTTTTAACATTAATCCAAAAGTAAATAACATTTTCTAAAATCTATTTGTCTAGCTTAAATATTTTATAACCCTTACAGAAGAGTAAATAAGAAAAAAAACAGCTGTCTACCATTATCTAATATTTTTGACACTGTTGTATTTGGGGAATTAAATTTTGTGCAGTTGCACAGGACGGTAAACTTTTGACAGCTACAAAATTTTGAAGGATGCAGAATTTTGAAAGAGAAAAATATATAAAGTAGTAAAAATACACATATTTTATCTATTATTTCAATCATTATCAAAGCTGAAAAAATTTCGTTTTTATTCCGAGACAAACAAATTTAATTTAAACCAATAGTCCAGCAGAAATAGCATTTTACCTTACAAAAATTCGTGTAGTTCTGATTTTTGGGTATGTTGTAAAGGTTGACCCTCTAATAAAAAAAACAAGTTTTCGACCTTCTAGACGTTGTGCGCTTTTCACAATATTGAAAAAACCAATATTTTTCGGCACTTTTTTCGATTTTTCTTAAATAACTCAATTTTAGTGCATTTTACAGAAAAAAAGCACTGTCACCATTATGTAGAGCATAAAATTCATGCAGTATTCAGGTTTGTAAATTGTCCAAATAGGGGGTAAGATACGGAGCCGGGAAAATAGGGTAAAATTTGCAAAAAATGCAAAAATCCACTAAAGACGTTAGTTTTTGCTTAATAACCTACTTTTAATGCGTTTTAGAGACAAAAGGACTTTCACCATTTTGTAGCGCATAAAATTCTCTACAACATGCAGTATTCATGTTTCTAAATTGTCCAAATAGAAGGTAAGATATGGAGCCTGGGAAAGGGTTAAATTTGGAAAAAATGTAAAAATCCACAAATGATGTTAGTGTTTGCTTAATAACCCACTTTTAGTGCATTTTAGAAACAAAATTGTCATAATCAACTTTTTAGAGCATGAGATAGTCGATAGTTTCATTTATTATAAAATTAATTATTTGTAATAAACCTTTAAAATAACAGCAAAAAGATTTTGGATGAAAACAGGAAAATACTGCCTAACAAGTTATTAATGCTCTAAAAAGTTGATTATGACAATTGTGTTTCTAAAATGCACTAAAAGTGGGTTATTAAGCAAAAACTAACGTCGTTTGTGGATTTTTACCTTTTTTCCAAATTTAACCCTATTTTCCCGGCTCCGTATCTTACCCCCTATTTGGACAATTTACAAACATGAATACTGCATGTTGTAGAGAATTTTATGCTCTACAAAATGGTGAAGTGCTTTTGTGTCTAAGACACACTAAAAATAGGTTATTAAGCAAAAAAAACTAACGTCTTTAGTGGATTTTTGCCTTTTTTTTAAATTTTACCCTATTTTCCCGGCTCCGTATCTTACCCCCTATTTGGACAATTTACAAACCTGAATACTGCATATTGTAGATAATTGCATGCGCTATAAAATGGTGAAAGTGCTTTTGTCTCTAAAACGCACTAAAAGTAGGTTATTAAGCAAAAAAACTAACGTCTTTAGTGGATTTTTGCCTTTTTTTTAAATTTTACCCTATTTTCCCGGCTCTGTATCTTACCCCCTATTTGGACAATTTACAAACCTGAATACTGCATATTGTAGAGAATTGCATGCGCTATAAAATGGTGAAAGTGCTTTTGTCTCTAAAACGCACTAAAAGTAGGTTATTAAGCAAAAACTAACGTCTTTAGTGGATTTTTGCATTTTTTGCAAATTTTACCCTATTTTCCCGGCTCCGTATCTTACGCCCTATTTGGACAATTTACAAACCTGAATACTGCATGTTGTAGAAAATTTTATGCTCTACAAAATGGTAACAGTGCTTTTGTGTGTAAGACGCACTAAAAATAGGTTATTAAGCAAAAAAACTAACGTCTTTAGTGGATTTTTGCCTTTTTTTAAAATTTTACCCTATTTTCCCGGCTCCGTATCTTACCCCCTATTTGGACAATTTACAAACCTGAATACTGCATATTATAGAGAATTGCATGCGCTATAAAATGGTGAAAGTGCTTTTGTCTCTAAAACGCACTAAAAGTAGGTTATTAAGCAAAAACTAACGTCTTTAGTGGATCTTTGCATTTTTTGCAAATTTTACCCTATTTTCCCGGCTCCGTATCTTACCCCCTATTTGGACAATTTACAAACCTGAATACTGCATGTTGTAGAAAATTTTATGTTCTACAAAATGGTAGCAGTGCTTTTTTCTGTAAAATGCACTAAAATTGAGTTATTTAAGAAAAATCGAAAAAGGTGCCGAAAAATATTGGTTTTTTCAATATTGTGAAAAACGCACAAGGTCTAGAAGGTCGAAAACTTGGTTTTTTTATTAGAGGGTCAACCTTTACAGCATACCCAAAAATCAGAACTACCCGAATTTTTGTAAGGCAAGGCCCTTTTTTGCGCTATTTCTACTGGACTACAAGAAAAAAGTTATTTAATGAGTGCTTTTCTGTTTTTCTATCTATTTTTATATGCCTTTTTTTCTATTTTTTTCTATGCTTGAAACCTGTCATATAGTGTTTGTCGTTGTTAGGCAAATTTATATATTTTATTTAGAAAATTTCTGCTTTTACTTGATTAAAAAAAACACAAGAAGGATGTTTTTGTCTCTGCATTATGATTTTTTCTGTAGTTAATAAAATGAACTTCTTTGATTTTTCTAGCTTTCTTGCATTTTATAAAGATGAACAGATATTTGTATAAAGAGAGATTTCCTAATGGGTTTGGAATTTATCGCATTATTTTAAATAGTTTTTGGTTTACCATATTTAACAATAATGTGACGCAGGAATATGATCCACTTATGAAGCTTTAATAAACTTTATGAGGATACTTGCGAGCGAAATAATGGATAATAAATTAGTTATTTTAAATATTTTTAGTCATCCTAGCTCTATGACAAAATGACCATTTACAGGCAATCGTTAGATTTGGAATTTGAAATATCTCTCCGTAGAAAATGTTTTGTTGAAAAAATGCAAACGTTTTCTGAAGCAGTTTTGAATTCTTTACAACAGAATGAATGCCAGTTGTAGAAGACAATTATATGGAAGCGAAACCGATATGATTGAAATATATCCAGCCTTGACGGCAACACACAAGCACATAAACCTTATTGTTTTCTTCTCAAACTTCTGGATCATTCTCTAAATGTAGTTGGTCCATGAAAAATGCTTTATAGGTTTAATAAATGTTTTGTGTTTTTTTATTTATGCAAATATTTTTTATATTCTACAAAAAGATAAAACACTTTGAAATTTTTTATTATATTCTGGATGTATCGTTTGAGAAAGTTTGTAAGAATTGAAACGTATATTAAGAAGCAGTGTTGTCTGTATTAAGAACTATTTGAAAAATGGAAAACGATAGATCTGAAATTTTACACTAAAGCGATCGATGGAGCACTATCGACTCTACATTTCACTACAACACCCATATCTGTCATAAATTTTGATTTAAATTTTTTTCCACCTTTGATTTTTATTATTTTCCTAATCTTTATTTATTCAGAAAATTATAAATGATTTGAACATTTTGTAAATTGATAGTGTGGCAATATCCCTAGAACGCCCAATTTAGTCGAATCGACTCCAAAACAATATAAGTAAAATTCTCTCATGTTTATCGCATCTCATGATTTTGGGATCCCATAATATGTTTCGATATTTTTCGGGAAAGTAAATGTTTTCACCCCTATCTTTTCTCCATCTCTTTTGTTGGGAAAAATGGTCAGTCCCATGCACCTGCTGCTTGCGAAATCCTTTCTTTGTGTTATTGACTGTATTTTCCTTTAAATTTTTATCAGTCTTTTTTCCATTATAACGGAACAAATCGGTTCTTTCTTTTTGTAGAAACAAATGCAAAATGTCGCGAAAAAAAGGTATAACACCAGGTGAAATAACTGCCTTATTACAAGAGCTTCCAGATAATGATTCTGAAGGTGGCGATTTATCCGAATATGAAGAAGAAATTGAGGAAATTAATACTGGCAATAATTCTTCATCAGACTCTGATACAGATGAAGAAGCGCATATTAAATCTGATAAAGGGAGGGATAATTCATCTTTCTCCAGATGGTACACAGTGGTAAATGTGTGTAAATAAAAAAAGTCATGGTAGATATCCGAAACAAAATGTTATGTGTCAGTCCACTGGTCCAACTATTTATGCCAAGAAATTCGTAAAAATTCGGAGAACTGAATTTCGGAGACTGTTTTGAGTGCATGACTATTATTTGTAGATATAAAAAAATGAGCAAGCGTAGAGATTTATTCGACAAAAATAGGAAAAAAATGTAAAACCTACAAGTCGAAGGTGTGGATATTTCTAATCCTGTTAAAATATATGACTTTTAACTTTTTTTAATTTACCATAATGTCTGATTCTTCAGATACATTCACCCATCAAAACTGAAAAGAAACTTGCTTAGATCAAGAGACTGTAATCAGCTACCACTTCCTCAGATATGGAACTTATTGATAAGTGATGTTTTGTGAGTCAAATATTATTTTTTCTCCACTATTACCAAACTAGAAGTTGTTGAAATTTGTGATGCCACATTGATAATTACAGCGTAACAAATATCTCATGGTGAACAAATTTGATGAAGAATTTTGTTATCTTAGAAGAAAGAAAGTGGTGACAACTTACCATCTCTTCTATTTCTATGCAGAAATAAAAAAATTGGTGTATATATCCAAATACGTTCGGTGTACTCCAGCAGGAAATGTGTCTACTAAAATGTCATTATCTATGACTATTTCTGCATCAACATGACTTATATTTTACTACGGTGCAACAACTCCCAAGTGGAGTGCAAAAAAAAAAAATTAAAAATTGTGGTTTCTGTGATATTGTTCGGTCTAGAAACTTGAATTTTGGTGTGGTGCTTAATTTTAAGAAGTAAATACTTGCACTGTAAAAACTAAACACCAAAACAGAACAATTCCAAATCAGACTTGTACCCAATTTAGGTTTAAAACATGATGAAATCCCCAAAACGGGTAAAATGATATCCAAATCAAATCTTTCTGTAAAATTCCTTCCAAAATGGGTATAATCTACTTCCCATTCTTCCCTACAATGAACGCCAGTCCAAAATGGGTACGCACTTTCGCTAATTTAGACCCATGTATTCTTCCTTTTCCTTTTTCAAGAAATGGCAACGATGAACCCGCCATCTTGAATTTTTTTTTTACTTGTAGCGTCACGCGGCAGGTCGACTTGCGATCTGATGTTTGGAAAGCAATAACCCGACGTTTGTGATACTGATTCTGCACAAGACAGCTATTATTTGCTATCGGATTTATTTAGGTATGTATTTATCTGTTTTTTACTTTATGTAATCTTAATTAATTTAAGTAATCGCGTTAAAAATATGTTTATGTTTTGCCATGCTTCTTCTTGCATGTTGAAATTTCCGAAGTTGTATTATTTTTCTTACGTTGTGATTACTTTAGTTACATTTTCATTTAAATGAGTTCAACTAAAGCTAAAATAAATGCATTTTGAGTTCGCGGCAATATTTTTAATTGCCTGAACACGTTAAAAGATTTAGAGCAGTACGTACGTAACATGCACAGAGACAGAAATATAAACATATTTTAAATGTTTGTGAATGGTATAAATGCGGAAAAAAAAATTGTTTTAATAGGTATACATGTACAGATGTAGCTGAGCTTGGTTAAATTATTTATTAGTTGTAAATTTTCCCCTTTTTTTTTTTTTTTTTCAAATGTTGCTGTTTTGAATTATGTAAAACATTTGTTAAAATGATGCATGATGAAACAGCTGCATGGTGACAGTAGCAGTGCAGAATTTTTGCATTTAACTTTGTGTGTGCAATTAGTTATGCAATATGCAATTATTGTTTTGTAAGATTTTTATACTGCCCTCTAAAAAATTCCCAGAGTGAGATGTTTCATAAAAAAAAAACACACAAGTACTTCAAATATTTCACTAAAGTCAGTTTTTTTTTCTGTTTTTTTATGCACCATTTAGAATAATAAAAATACTTAAGGAGTGCTTATTTAGTTGTAAAATAATTTAAACTAACAATTGCAGAATTCTGACAAAAAGTTTCATTTTTACAGATTTTCTTGTTATAAATAGAATTTTACAATGACCTTCATAAATTTTTAATTGTTTTTATGCTAAACCATTAATATGTAATAAAATGCTTCATTTTCAGCTGATTATGTTAGCTGTGGGGTTTATCAGGTAAAATGGGTTATTGTTTGGAAAAGTGGGTTTTTTTTTTCAAATTCTCGCTAATTGACAGCCACTTTGTAATAAAATGAAAAATGCTCACCATTAAAATCTTACTCAGAACAAGCTGTAAAAATGTAGTAATGTTTATTTATTTATTTTTGCATTCTTTATTAGACTATATATAGAAAAAAAAGGGTTTTTTTAGAGGACAGCATGCTATATTTCTGATCAGAGTGTTACCCCCGAGCTCTCTTCTATGTTCTTTTTTTCTTGCATGCTATTATTTGATATTTGTACATGTCCTAGTATTTGGTACTCGTTTACTTTGGCAAAACAGTAACGCTACACAAATTTAATTTCATAATGCTGCAATTTTTTATTTTATTTTCAAACATAGAAAATAATTAAACATGTATCTGAACTAAGTACATTGTGTATAATTGGTACTATGCTAATTCTGAATAATTGTTTACCAGCCACATTTTGATTGTGCTTGTCTGAATCAATCTGAAATAGTAGTATAACATTTTACTATTTTTTAAGCATATTAATTGATAATACATAACATAATAATATTATATTAAGGGGCCGCTCCACTGAAACTCCCCGATTTCAAAATCCAATGTTTAACTTATTTCAAAACAATAAAGCGTGATGTTACTTTGGCCAAGTATTGAGTACTTGGCTATTACAACTTTTATATTGACAAGTTTTTTATAGGACCAACCCTTATAGCAAAAAAAATTAAAAAAAAAAATCCCTGCCGGCTCCGCCTGCAAACAAGTTATTTTTCGAAGTAGGCAGTTCCAACTTCCGCATCTTTTCGAAACTGATACATAAAATCAAGTGGCATAAAATCTCGGTCAAGTTTGTTAATGGGCAAAATCGAACCAGGGGGGGGGGGGAGGGTGGCTTTTTGTGAAAACAGAAAAAACCCATAATTTCTTAATTATGATATGTATCTAATCCGTTTGAAGTTATTATTACTGCTAGGAGAAGGACCGAAAATTTATGTATGACAGATTTTTGATATAATTAAAATGGCCCCAAGGGGGGGGAGGGGGGTTTTAGAAGAAAAAAATTCACAACTTCGTCAATTCCCAAGATTTCAAATCTGCTTATATTTATTATAAATCCTCTTAATATTATCTAAAACTTTTATATTGAGAAGTTTTTTATAGGACCAACTCTTATAGCAAAAGAAAAAAAAAAATTTAAAAAAAAAAAAATCCCTGCCGGCTCCGCCTGCAAACAAGTTATTTTTTAAAGTAGACGGTTCCAACTCCCGCATCTTTTCGAAACTGATACATAAAATCAAGGGGCATAAAATCTCAGTCAAGTTTGTTAATGGGCAAAATCGAACCAGGGGGGGGGGGGGTTGTGAAAACAGAAAAAAACCCATAATTTCTTAATTATGATATATATCAAATCCGTTTGAAGTTATTATTACTTCTAGGAGAAGGGCCGAAAATGTATGTATGACAAATTTTTGATATAATTTAAAATGGCCCCAAGGAGGGGGGGGGAGGGGGTGTTTTAGAAGAAAAAAATTCACAACTTCGTAAATTCAAAATATATCAAATCAGTTTGAATTTGAAATTAAACCAATTTTATCTAATTTTAAATTTATAAACTCAATTATTATTTTTATTTTTGGACTATATTTATATACCAGATTAAAGAGGCCCAATATACTGACCAGTGTATAGCATGTATGAAAACTGTTTTTAATTGAAACCAATAGTTGATATTTTACATTTAGTATTAGTCCTTTCTCTCAGTTTTTTTAGGGTTTGAGGAACACGGGGTAAAGGAAAAATTAGAATTTTTAATGTACATTGTGTTTCCATCCAGGGCATCCCATCTAGGCAAAATTTGAAGTTATACTACTTATGCATCCAATAATGTCTATTTTTATCAATAAACATTCATCTATAAAGATGTTTTTTTAAAAAAAAAAACCCGGTTTAAAATAAAAAAAACCTGATTTAAACAAAATAAACCATTTTTTGGTTTTTTTTTACTACCCTGCCACAGAGTATCTGGGAAGGGGGGGGGGGTGCAAAATATTTTCACTCTTGACCAGACCCAATTAATGCAGAGGCAAAGTTCGACAGGCATTTTATAAGAGTAGTAAGTAGAACAAAAAATTCTGTGTTTCAAAAAGGTGAAAATTTTTATACTAAAATACTGTTAGAAGTTTGCCGCTGCAGTAACTGGGTTCTGGTCTTCACTACCTATCATAGCTTACACCCATGATTCATCTAAAGAAATGAAATGAAAAATATATATATATTAGTCGATATGTACATCACATGCTTTAAGGTCAAACAGGAATGTAACAGTAGGTTGACCCCCCCCCCTCAATGACTTAATAATTTGGTAAATATAATTCTTTGAAATTTAGTATTTTAAACCTTCTATCTAAAATAATCAAAATATTGATCTTGTGGATAATGACAATAATTAATTTAAACAGTGAATTATAATCTCATAAATATTTTATTAATTATTGATATCCTAATTGTTAAATTTATTTGAAAATGACTATTTTATTTCATTAATATGCTTTCATTAAATTTTGGTTTTAAATACAATCATAAAATCAATCAATTGCCTATTATTTTTTGTGGGGTGTCCATTGCTGGAATTTTGGGTGTTTTGATACATTTTTGTTATTTACAATTAAATTTTTATTCACATTGGGAAATGAGACTATGAGATTGAAGATTGATTAAATAATGTTGATAGATTAATATAATATTAAAAAAGTGGGCTATAATAATTATAACTATTAATTAAAAAATAATTTTTATAAAAATTCCTTAAGGGTGTCCATTACTGGCACATCTATCCTATATTGTAAATTTTATTGCTTAAGTTACTGGTAGTTGACACTTTATTCAGACATGCTTCTCCAAATTTTTTATTTCTGAGATTTTAATGGCAACATTTTTTTCATTTATTTATTGGCATTATAGTTTAATTATAGTTAGACAACATAACAACAACAAAAATCTGTGCTTTTCGGTTAGCTGGGCACCAGTGATATATATATATATATATATGTACATATATCACTGGTGCCTGGATAACCGAAAAGTACCCAAAAATCATATCAATTTATATTATGCAAGTATATCAATCTTATATTAAAGATGAATATATTTTTAATAGAAATTTCATCCCAAATTCCTTGGGAGGAGGGGGGGGGGGGATTTTTCACATCACAGGATCTGTTAAGGTCCAGAATCTTACAATTTTAGTCAATTTTGTTTGTATATTTCTGAATGTTATTTTTTTATGGAATGTGATTGCTGAAAGTAAATAATATTGCTAAGAGTACTATCTGATTTCTACTTGTGATTTTTTTTTTCAGAAAATGAATACTGATCTAAGAGGTGTTAAGGAATATTGTCGATGATGTATAAAAAAAAAAGTAATGGAGCTAAACAGAGCTATAGTTTCTGTTGCTTACAAAGAATCTAAAGGTAAGTAATTATATTTTCAGTTGTAATAACCCTAAATAATATTTGGCAATTTATAACCTGTGATTGGCTAATGGAAAAATGGCTTAAAATTAATTTATTAATTTAAAATTAAGTTCCAAGAATATTAAAATGTTGTATTGTTATTCGAAACACACCTGTGTATACATAATTTGCATAATTCTAGATTCTAGCACACCAGAAAGTGCATGCAGTAATCAATGCAGATTTTTTTTTTCCATTGGGGCCCATTTTGTAAAAAAAAAGTTATTTTATGAAAATTATTAAATTTTGTATGAAAAATTAACTTTTTGTGAAGAAAGATGAAATGAAGTTACTCTAATTCGAAGAAAGAATTTATTAATACAGTATTAATCCCCAGCGATATGAGATATTGAGGTTGTGCTGTAATAACTTATCTATGTCCTTATGCTAAAGTTTTTCTTTCTGGTGAACTATTTTTGTTTGCAATTGCACATTTTAAAACTTAGCAAAATGAAAATAATTAATGAAGAGTTTGTTTTTGTGGAATGAAATTTTGTGAAGGCCCATATCCTAAATAGGCCCTAAATTTTGTCTGCATTGACTCCTGGCAACCAAAATTCCATCTTTTACATATATCAACCAAGTAAATTAAGAATGCAATTCAAATTTAACTATAAAACATATTTAATGGGAGGGAAGGAAAGAAGTTTAATTATTCAATAAATGGATTTACTATTTTAAGACCTTTTCCAATTAATGAATGTCTACTCACAATTTAACCTGGCAATTTAATTTAGCATTTTAGCTTTCTTCTCTTTTCTTTTTTTTTTTTTTTTTTGGGGGGGGGGGGGAGGGAGGGGTTGGTGGTATGATAATTCTTATGTATATTCAGACCTTACATTTAAAGTCACAAATTAATGTTATATTATTGTTTCACTAACATTTGCGTAAGAATCAGAAATTCACTTTTCTAGTTTTTTTCCCTCCTATTTTGGATGTTTCTTTAAGTTTCTGTTATTATTGATAATCTTTTGCAAAGTGAAAAAAATAAATGCAGCATAAATTCTGCATCAACTATTAATATAAGATATTGATATTTGTGTCAGGGAAATTTGAATAAGGTGCATTCTGAAGCATTTGTAAAGGAAATTCTACTAATCGACAAATGTCCTGTACCAATTTCTTATTTGTGCAATATAATTATGAACATCAATGTTTTGGTTTGTTTTTTGTTCTCATTCCATGCTTATTAATTTTCAGGCACATTTTTTTTACTTCGAAAAATAATTAAAACTTTTTAAATTAAACTATTTGGTTCAATATAATGTAAAAGTAAAAAAAAAAGTTTATTAAATATAAGTTTTAAATTGTGTATTAAGTTTTTCCATTGTTCTCTGTTTAAGCTTCTTGATAAATATGTGTTTTAGGGAGAATTGTTGAAAAATATTTTTGTTTTCACAAAATCACTCCATGTAAAATTATCAAAGCTCATAAGGAATATTTTTTAAGTGACGTGCAATTTTTTACAATGAAAGGTTTATATTCTAAGTAGTACATGGTGTTCAAAAATTATTGTCTGGGGTGTCCTTATCTCATAACTTTGATTTCAGAACATGATGAAAAATATTACATTTGCCAAGTACAATTCAAAAGGTTTTTGGTAATAACACAAAGTTAAATATTATCCACCAATTTATGCGGCAACCCCAGCAGCATCACATTGTAAAAAGCTCAGATGTGAGAATTTAAAATGGGGAATGCTCAAAAGAAAGCTATGTGCATATTCTTTGAAACAAAGTTTGTTATCTATCACTTCCTTACACAGATGCATGTCTTGTGTAGTGGGAACAGCTGCCCAGTAATAAAAATAATATTTCTGTCTAAATCATGAATTTTCAATGGGGAAATTAATCAAAATTATAATTCATCCTATATTTACTTATTTTATTTATTTACAGCCTTTTTGTATCACTATTTGTATACTTTTAGCCACAAAAAAAAAAGTGACTATGAATACATGGACATAAAAAATACCAAAAGAACAACAAAAACAAGTAATAAATAACTTGGAAAAGCTACACTATATAGGCACCTCTCTTTACAACCCTTCATAAAAATTGCTACTATACAGAGATCTAGTGTTAAAAATACTTAATCGCTGAAAGCGCCTCCTTAATCACTCATTGCTGTCTTTGTTGTATCAAATTTTCATATTTTTTGTATGTACTAAAAGTAAACATTCAAAGTCTTAAAACATTGTTCAGCTGTTATATCTTTGTCCTTTTTATCTTGTATCAGAATATTTTTATGTCTACCAAATTAGTACAATAAAGAAATTAATAATAATAATAATATTATTACAGGATAACAATGCTGTGAATGATGTTCTGGCCAGGAGAGATTCTCTCTGACTACTTGCAATTGAGGATGGGAAGAAAGACACTGTGCTATTCCTATATTTTAACGGCAAGATAGTGTTTAAAGAAAAATGCTCGATTATGGTAGTTTTGTACTTACTAACATGTATTGCAATTTATACATAGTTTGTGGCTGCATCAAGGCCTGCCTTATTAATCAGTACTGTGGTTGTAAGAGATGAAATGCCATTAGCACTAATTTCAATATGTAATGCTGTAAGTGGTCTGTTAAAAAAATATACATAAAAAAATTACTGGATTTGTTGAAAATAAATGTAATTTTTAGTATAAGTGTGTTTTATTTTTTCTGTCCAGTTAGCCTGAGAGAAAAAAATGAATAATTAATACTTTTATATTCATTATTATATTAGTACTGTTTAAAAAATTTTGAATTTCAAATATAGTAGTTATTATAGCAAATATCAAATATTGTTAATGTCTGCAGTTTAATGTATTTGAGCAAATTAGATTTTTATTTGACTAAGCTTAAATTTTCAGTTAGTTTCCAATAAAATAAAATGTATTTTTAAAAACTGTATTTGTTGCTGAATTCGCAGTTTAGCTTTCTTTTATCTAAGTTCAAAGTCATTATATTTTTAATTTGTAGTTTGTAAAAATAGTTTATCAAGCTATTCATTACGGGTTAATTTCATGGTTCATTTATTTCAATCAACTATTTTTTTTTTTATATTATTGATAAATAAATTTAAAAAAAATTCAAATTTAAGTCAAAATATTCTGTAATAAATATTATTTTTTGACAAAAATACATAAATTGAAGGAGTGGGGGATACAAAAATCAAAATCTATGCTTTTTGAATTTTATTTAAATGAAATATCACTTTAAAATAAAAATCCTAATTTAAGGATAAAGGCTTTTAGCTGAAAAATGTTAAAATATGAATGCACAAGGGTGCAAAAGTCTAGGCCCCAATGGACCTATTCCCACCGCTAAATTTTTAGTATTCTTTGCCTAATAAGAACACTGATAAAATTTCTGTGAAGTACACTAATAAGTTGACGAAGAATACTAATAAAATTTAGTGATGGGAATCAGTCCATTGGCGCATAGATTTTTGCATCCCTGTTAATGCCTATTACCTATTAAAAATATCTAAATCTTATGTAAAATTTCTTATACAAAAACATGGAGACTTTCTGTGAGGATATGGGAAACATTACACTAAATAAATATAGATCATTCAAAAGTTTTTTTATTGATATTTATGTAGAGATCTCGTTACTTCCTTGTGCACATGTAAATAATACATGGTTCAGTATTCCAATGTTTTTTTTTTTTGTTGTTGTTTTTTTTAAAAAGGAAAAGTTTGGAAAATAAAAATGGTTTTATGGTTACTTACTAATAGTCTGAAATGTTTTATATATATTTTTAAATATAATTTCAATCTTAATTGCTTATAAAAGTAAGCTAATTAACAACTAAAATTTTAAAAAATATATAAAAAGACCTGATTTAAAATTATTTTATTTAAATCTAATAAATCCAAGTTTGGTTAACTCTGAACTCTAATCGCTTTAGAAACTTATAAAGCTAGAGAATTGGTGTTTCTTTTCAAACATTCCAATAACAAATAAGTTTTTCAGTTACATTGAAATTATTTTAAGATTTTTAATAAAGAAATTTGGTTAAAGCAAAGTTTTAGCTTTTAGTAGTGAAAGGTGAATATGATTTTTATTTTATCAAATGACCTGCTCAACAACACAAAACTTTCTGACATATTTTCTGGCTTATTTTAAAATGCAAAGGCATAAAATTGGAAGGTTGACTATTGAAGCGATTTTGAATTAAAATAAGTTTTCAATTTTTTGATAAATAAATTACTTATCGATTTATAAGCGATTCAAGTCACATAACACGTACACGTTTTTCTCCTTGCTCGCATCACCGCAGCATGTATTTGGTTTAAAACATCACCTTTGACAGTATTTTCTGAAAAGTCTTCTGCCTTTACCAAAAAAAAGGAAAATGTGTTTCGTTTACATAGTTTCTAAATAAGAACACATGTTAAACATGACAAAAGAGGTGCATTTGTACTATAAAAATTTCACAAAAAAATCATTGTTAAAAAATCATTGTTATTATTTCAGTGAAATGAAGTGTTATGAGAGAAATTGAGCATGTCTTTTTTTTCCCCCTCCCTTATTTGAATGCCTAAGAGGGACTGCTCAGACTGGGAACCAGATCTGTAGAGCTTAGATGTATGTATGCTATGTTCACAGATACGAATATATCTATTTTTTTCCCTGACACCAGACAGCACTGCAAAATTCACCCTGGAGATCTTGCTTTGCGAATGATTTTCTTCATGGTTTACTATTTCTATGACTCAACAATAAGTGATGAACAAATCTCTGTGTTTATTTACTTTAATAGATTGAAATATTTGGCTGTAAACCTAATTTCCATTGAAGTTAACTGAGAATCTATACATTTTTGAATGTATAGATTCAACTCATCTCTCATGCAAACAATTTTTTTGAACAATCTTTCTAAGAATGTAACTTTTATGCACTTTGTTCGAAAAAATTATTTTCAATAGAAATAGCTGCTTGGCATATGGAAAAAGAAGTGGTGAGGCTGTATATTTGTTTTCTTCAGTCACATGACTTGCGTTTTTATGATATAGATTACATATGATAGGATTTAATAGAATAAAGAAAACAAAACTTTTATTAATATCTTTTTAAGTTTTGATTATTTGAAATGACTCGATAAATTTCTGCAACGATTATATATTAAATTTCAAACCATTCGGTTGCGTAGTTCTTGCGATGTTATATGCGGGCAAACAAACATAGACATGATATGTATTTATATAATTATAAACACACCTCCAAAAAAAAAAAAATTGCCAAGTTGGATTTTTATTGAATGCATCTTATATCTCATGTATTTTAAGAAATCTCTTAATATCTGACCTAAGCACTGAGGAATACATTTTTTTTTTTCTTTGCGATTGATCATCATTTTGAATTTTAAATATGGTTTTTTCGTATTTGGCTTCCCGTTGTAAAACGGTGCTTGTATTTCCTTATTTTTGTTTTACATTTTTAAGGAGTTTTATAAGTATACTCTTCCCAAGTCCATATTTATTCTTCAAAATAGAATACTTTTTCAAGTAAATCAAATTTTTGTCTGATAGTTTATTTGGCAGATCCACCACACAGTTATGTTAAAACTGTGCTTACTTAAATATAATCTGTTTGTTAAAATGTTAAGTGCAAAGTAGATGATTTTGAAAAGAAATTTTTTATTTTTAATAACATTTTTTTTCTTACGCAATTTCATAAATTTGGCATTGTTTAAAAATCTAAGCATAATTTCTTAATATCTGATCTTGTTGGTAAGTGCAGAAATATGTTAATATATTTAGATTGATAATTAAAATTATATTTCAGCACTGAAATCTCAATTAAAATTAAATAATTGCTAAATAAGATCTACTTGTATATCCTAACAATTTTTAATAAAGATTTTCATTGTTTCCAATAATATAAAATGCATTTACTTTTTAAAGCCTTAAAATAAAATTATGGCAGTTAATTTTCAATTTAGCTTAATTTTATCAGTGTTTTGAAGTCTTGGTCTTGTATAACATTTGAATTTGGTTTTATGTCATTTTTAATTTAGGGGGAAAATTACCCCCCTCCCCAAAGAAAAAAAAAAAAGTTTTAATGTTTGTTCTTCATAAGTTTTCAGGATTTGTAATATTTTGTGGATTTTTTTTTTTTTTTTAATAGAACAAAAAATGACCCAAATTGGGCTGTAAAATATCTGGGTGCAGCATCGTTCCAAATTGGAAAGAGTGTCTTTCTGACCCAAATTGGGTTTGTAAGATATCTGGGTTCAGTAATGTTCCAAATTGGAAAGTATCTGTTTGTGACCTAAAATGGGCATAAAAAGTGTCCATTTTGAGTTTATTGCAGAACCCAGATTGGAATTCAGAGATTACCCAAAATGGGTACAATTTTAACCCATTTTGGGTATACTCTGAATTCTAATTTAGGTTTATTACAGATCCCAAATTGGAGTTCAAAGTATATCCAAAATGGGTTAACATTGTACCCATTTTGGGTAAACTCTGAATTCCAATTTGGATTCTGCCATAAACCCAAAATGGATACTTTTTTAACACATTTTGGGTCACAAAGAGGTATTTTCCAATTTGGAACATTGCTGCACCCAGATATCTTACAACCCAATTTGGGTCATTTTTTGTTCTATTTTAGAATTTATTTTTTACAGTGTGTGAACAGTTTAAAAAAACCTCGAAATTTAAATGGGTAAAATGGGCGGAAAGCGTTCTAATAACATTCTAAATTACGATTCATTCTTAAACTGTTAGTGTTAGAAACGTGAAATTTGGCATGATTGTTAATTTAAGACGTAAATTCTTGCACAGGACTTTTTTTTTGTTTTTTTTCTAAATTTAAATTTAAAGGGATGCAGGAGCAAAAGCAATCTAAAAGTACAATTTCTGTGATATTGATGGGGTTAGAAACGTCAAATTTGGCAGGTAGGTTAGCTATAAAATGTAAAGGATCACTAAGAATTGTTTCTGAAAAATCTCAATTTTAAAAGTGTGAAATGAACGGAAAATGTTCTAAAAATTCCTGTATTACGACTTATATGGAAATAATAGAAACTTGAAATTTGATTTGGCTGTAATTTTTAAGACGCAGCTACTCTCAACAGAACACATTCTAAAAATGTCGAATTTTAGAACGGTACAGAGACACAAAGCATTCTAAAATTTTAATTTCTGTGATACTACAAGAGCTAAAAATGCACTAATTGTATTGTGTACACTTTTAAGATGTAAAGTCTCTCTAAGAACGATTTCCATAAAATTCGAAATTTAAAAAGGTGAAATGAGCGATAAACGTTCTAAAAAAGTTCTAAATTACGCTTTCTTTGGAATTGTTATGGCTAGAAACGTGCAATGAATAATGCATAAATTTCCACCCAAAATATCGAAAGGCTTCATGCAAATTAAACGCAAGACAACGTGTTGCCACGCAGCTATTCATTCAATTATAAAACGAATTATAATATTGGCCAAAAGTACAAATTTACGCAAGACTGGTCAGTCCTAGTACATTTGTCATAGAATTAGATATCGCTGTCAGTCCCGGTTAAATGCATTCCAAAATAAAAAATGGGACCAGAGTAATTACTCTAAGTTTCATTAATTTCGCAAACAATATTGTTAATTGTGCTTCTTCCATCACACATTTCGTATGACTAAATACGGCAATTCTGTGACAAAATTTCTACAGTTAATTAAGACAATATTGATTTTCTGTGTATTACTACAAATGTTTTTTATCAGATGAAATTTTAAGTTTCTGTGATATTGTCTACAGTGGCAATTAAACAGTCTTTATAATTTTCCGTCTATTTGTCATACCTGTTAACTTTCAGAATAGTTTATAATTTTTTTAATTGCGTATTCATTGAATATTCAGTATAGTTTAATTGTTTTAATACTGTTGAAAACTGAATTAAATACCTACGCAACGTATTTTCGTAATCTATAAACGAATAATTATGATAAAGTTTAGCTGTGAGAAGATAATTTAAAATGTTGAACACTACTCTTGTGCGCTAAACATCCTACATACGGCCCCGGCTATTATTATTGTCTTAAATTAAAAAAAAATACATTTCAATGGTGAACTTAAAAACAAGATTCAAAATGTCATGTACCAAAATGAATAATGTGAAAAGCACTTATTTAAATAGCAGGTAGCATATTTATTTACCTTCACTTTTGAACGAAAAAGCAGATTCTCCCATAAGAGAAGTAAATTGCATACATCATACAGAACAATAAAACTCGCATTTGTTATTAAAGTTTGTTCTAATTATCAAGATGTTTTCATTAAAATCTAACTTCTTGCATCTCTTAAAATTATAGAACAGTAAATATATTTTTTACAGTACCTTTAGAAATAACCTTTGTCTATAATAGAATTTTGAAAACAAAATGACTTTGTTTAGAAACAAAATCAATTAATTACATAGTTTTTGAGAAAAATGCGAAAGAAAAGTAAGACCGTTATATCCATCATCGTCGTTTCCAAAAAAAAAAAAGTTATAGGAAACATGAACATCTCTATATTCACGAACGGAATATATTATCGCCATGGGAAGGTTAATTGTAGTTACCAGATACAGCCTTTTATAAACTATTCAAACGACAGTTTGACGTAAATCCTTCACGTGGGCATGGATGCCTCGATATGCGTTAGATATTTTTCAAATCTTAGTCTGCAAACATATGCAAATACCGATGCTCATGTTTTCAATAAAGTGACGCCTTACTTTTCTTTCGCATTTTATCGAAAACTTTGGGTCGTAGAGGTATAGCTCTTTGAACATTTTTTATGTACTCCAAGCAAGAAATGTGGCTGTACAGAGTTTCGTCAGTCTTCATGGCACTCCTTGTATAGATATCATAACCAACTGCAATTACACACAATTAAAATGTGCCATTTTAAGTCTATTTTACCTTATAAATTCTAATCTACAATCCTGGGAAAATGTCATCACCCACTATTAATGTTACAGTTAATCGTATATTGAGACATGATTTTAATACAGAAGCATAAAAGTAGGTTGAAAATACTAGATTTAAAATGATTAAGCTATAAGTAGACAAATTTAAAACACATAGTAGGTACATTTAAAAATTAATTAAATATTTCATGAGCTTGAATCAGTTAAGAATGTCTATTTAAATTTTAGAAAATGTAATATTTTAAGAGTATCCCCATGCACAATTTGTATTTGCAATGTCAGTATAGAAAGAACAATTTACTTCATATTTCAAACTAAATTTCAAAACAGCATTTTGCAATTAAAAACTTTTATTAAAACTTTCTGTGAAAGTGTGTTAAAAGGAATTTCAAATGATAAATATTTTTAAACAGTTGCAGTGAAAATGTCTATAATCTAGTTATTTTAGCCAGTTAATAATGGCACGTTATTTTTAATATTTCGAATTATTTAATTTTAACTACAATAGAGAGTAACAAAATTAAATTCTAAACTCAATATTTCCAAATATACTTCCCGATAAATCTAAAAGAATAATTACAAAAGTGATAAGTAATGCCCATCTCTAGAAAATTACTTGAGGCAATAAATTAAACATTCAAGAAGATTTAATTAGTATTCACGGGATATTAACGCTGTAATTTCCAAAGATAACAAAAATAAATGTAGTATCCAGTATCTTTTTTTTTCTGTCTGTGTATTAACAGGACGATTTCTATTACAAATTTCTGACACAAAATATGTTAATATAGCTTTTCAGAGAAACGTTTAAAAGAAAAATTATTTTATTCGTATATTGATTATTTGTAGTGTTGTGTTTGTTTGAAAACACACACGTACTATAAATACAGTACTATAAATATATACTTCAATATTTTTACTATTTGAAATATCCTAACTGGAATTCTGGTTTAATAACAACTTTCATAACGGAATAACATTTCTGAAAAGTAAAAAATAATTTTTGTAAAATTTCTCTAAACACCTCCAACAACAAAAAGAAAAAAATGAAAATTTTCAATCATGACATACTTCTTTAATAAAGAGTATTAAAGAATATCAACGTCTTTATCAAAATTATTACACATATGACTATGAATAAATCTTAAATTACATGTTATGTTCTTTATAAGATTACTAGCAATTCTTTTAGATTCATTATCTCAGTCTAAACCCATTTTAAATTATTTGAGTATTATTTATATAATAAAATTTTGGTTGCATTAATTAAAAATATGAAATAGGTTTGAAATATGAATATGAGACATTCGAACTGAACTCTGTTGAACGATTTTTTTCTTCATTAATGAAAAATTTGCTAAATTAGATCCATAACTAAAATAATTTTCATACTCTAAACTCATTTTAAATTATTTCAATTTTCTTTATATAGTAAAATTATGATTGTATTAATTAAAAATATTAAATATGTTTGAAATATGAATATGAGACATTCGAACTGGACTCTGTTGAACGATTTCTTTTCCTTCATTAATGAAACAATTTGCTGAATCAGATCCATAACTAAAATAATTTTCATCAAGTAGTTTATGAATATTTTAGAAAGGAATTTACTAAAAATCTATTGTTGTGTTTTCATAAAAAAATTTAAAACACATTTTATTAAAACTAAACCTAAATTAGAATTTAAGAAATAGGATATATGCAAAAATTAATAACTATTATTAGTTTGAGCAGCATTTAGTTTATAGCATTTTTTGCCACTCAAAATATATTAATCAAAAAGAAATCTAAGTGTTTCATAATATTTTGGGAATATAAATACTGTTTAAATGGTGAGATTGAAATTAAAAAAAATAATTACATACTCATTATTCCTCTAATTACAATATTACACATTTTATGTTTGATTGTTTCAATTAATATAAGGTATATTGTCACACTGTAAAAAAAAAAAAAAAAAAAAAAAAAAAAAAAAAAAAAAAAAAAAAGTGTTTTTTAATCTAGGAAAATATATAACCACAAACAAAAACTAGTCGTTGGGGCCACCGTACTACTTACCCATCATGGATATGCAGAACATAAATATGAAAATAAAACATGTGTAAACAATTTATAAAATGCAGTGCAATTCGAATAAAATCGTGTCTTGATGATGTCATAAACTTTAAATGCTCTATTACTGAATTGAGTAAAAGAAAGATCTTTATAACTCCAAAATTGATAATGCTATTAACTAACGGTTTACTGCGTCGGAGTAAGCATCTCTTTTACAATAAAATATATATATTTGAATATTCAATTTGAATGAAATACCAGGGTCATGAAAAATCGAAGAGTGTAAAATATGTGATTACAACTATCTCGCTAACTCATTATCCGATCGACTTCATTCTTTATGTTTTTGTCATTCCTTAAAAAAGGAAAAAAGAAAAAAAATTATATACCTTTTATTAGAACGAATATTTCGACAGACTGAAAAATAAAATAGTGCCGGATAATCGAGGTTACTGAAATTCAAAAATCTTCTTCCTATTATTGCATACTAAGTACATACCAAATGTAAAGTCTCTATCTCAATTTGTTCGGGAGAGAGATCGTTTACACACACACACACAGACACACATACACACACACACAGACAGACGGACGGCAAAATATTTTTTTCTAAAAATATTTATTTCAGAATCTCCAGTGTCTGAAACGTGTAAATCCATCAAAAAAAAAAAAAAAATTCGATTTTCAAAACGGTTAGAACACTTATTACTCTATATTACGTATGATGGGTAAGTAATATAAAATAACTTTTCCAAGTTATTCACGAATCCGAAAAGTTCTGAAGTGTCCTGGAGCGTCTTGACGATGTGCCATGAGGCTTCCTAGAAAATCCAAGACATCAGTCGGTTTAAGATTCAGTATATTTAAAAAAGTAATTCTATCACGAGTAGAATTCATAATAGGTATATAAAAAAACGGATTGTGAATTCTAAAACCTAAAAGCGTTGAATGGCTAGTTTCAGAAACTTTAGTACTGAAACATAGATTATAGAGAAAGGTTCCCATACTATCGTTTATATAATACATAAAGAAATGGCGAAACAATGACAAATATTAATACAGATTTTTACTCAGATTTGATGTCATTAAAGATTTTTGCATATGAATTCGGTATTTTATTAATTTGTGAAAAGCTGTGCATCCCTGATTCTCTTACAAATATAGAAATATTTTACGAATTCATCAAATTGTGAGGTAGGGATTAAATTTATGAGTTACCTAAATAATGTAACTACCCAAACAGCAATTATTCAAAATCAGTTGAGCTTGGATATCGCTATACGCGGAGCATATATTATTCTCCTGTAGTGTGATGTACTTGATAGATATTCGTGGGAATAAAATGCTTTTAAATTCGGTGCATAAGGTATGTATACAAATCTTAGACATTTATGTTTTCGTATATAGTTGCAATTTATTGCAGTCTTAGAAATATAATATATCTGTGTAATATCATGTAGTAATATATGTATAGAATTTCAATTATTAAAATAATTGAAATTCAAGATGAATAATTAAAAAGTGAAATCAGTAATTGAAATAAAATTTGAATGAATAATCGAAAATTAAATAATTGGAAGCGCGAATTAAAAACTGAATAATTTAAAATTCCAAGTTAAATTATGTAACGAACGTGTGATTTTTACTACCATGATTGATTAATGTTATACGCAGTGATTTCAAGGTGCTGCGATAATAAGTATAATTTCAATGGTTTAAAAAAATTATTTGAGGAAGAAATGAGGAAACTATCTGAAACCAGGGAAGGTTGAAACTTATTAAATGTATAAAATATTTTTTGGATGTAAAATTTTTCCACAGATATCAACTGATTTTTATTCTAATGACGCTTCATATTGATAAAAATGCTCAAGTTTACACATGGTTTGAGTTAAACAATCAGTAATAAAAGTTAAATATATCTCTATTTTTTTTCAATAATATAAAATATACCTAGTGTATATATCAATGTATGTTTAGATTTTCAAGTGTTATTTTTAAAAATTCCAAAACTAAAATTCCTCAAAAAATTATAACTTTCGCACTCATTAAAATTATGTTGATTAAAGTTTTGCAGTGTTCTCAATATGATGTGATGAAAAATACCATTCATTTGATTTAAAAAATCTAAAAGAACATTTGTTTTTCAATCGATATTTGTGTTAGTCAAAGCCATACTTCAGAGTTTCATCTTACTGTAATACAAAATATACTAAACTAATGCATTAAAGGGGACCAAAAATGTTTGAAATGATAAAAATTAACTAAAGTTTGAACCTGATTTAGGAAGACTGTAATTAATTTAGATTTTAAATAATTTATTATCGGTTTTTGAATTTATTAAATCTATGTTTTGTTTAGAAAAATAATCATATAAATTTGTTAAATTTGAAACACAATGCCTGAACTTTTTGTTATTTTATGAGAAAATTAATTTTGGAAAAATGATATGCTAAACTTTTGAGGTCCGTTTACATATTTTTGTGTCGTAATTTTTTTTTATAGAGCTTATTACTTTGTCTCTCGATTATACCTGAAAAACAAACAAAAACAATTATTTTTGTTAGAACAAAAAATGTGACCATTTTTTATGCATTTTGCAATATTTATTCTGTTTTTTAATTTATTTAACATGTCTTTTATTTGATTTTCAGGTATAATCAAAAGACTAGGTAATAAACATTGTAAAAAAGAATTACCGACTCATATATGTCGAATATGGACTTAAAAATCGTCACAAAACTATTTGATGTACAATATTAAAATGTTTGTGGTGTTTAATAATTTAAATTTTTGTTATTTCTAATAATACTTAAATAAATAAATGCAAAAATATGTAATAGTCTAACTTAATTGTAATCCACAACCAATCTTCAGCCACCTTTCTACATTTAAATATTCTTCTGGCTCTCTTAAAGAAGCGATAGTATTATTTTACTAAATACATACGAAAGGAAATCAACCCATTTACCTTTTTTTTATAAAAAATTTCTAATATCATCTATAATCATCTTTATGTCGACATTTGTACATTTAATTTGACCTGAAAGCTTCAGTTAAAAAACATTAAACTACAGATAAAATCTATAGAACTAACTATGGAAAAATATAAAAACAATGTTGTGAAAAAAATTGAACTAGAAATTATCTTAATTAGAAAAACATATAGTTACAAACTTTTTTCATTTTTTTTTATTACCTACCAAATGAGCAGAAACGGTAATAAAATATAATGTGACTTTCCTTCGTTTTTATGTAAGCTGTCAAGATTTAAGAAACAGTTAAAATTAACTACAAAAGAAAGTGTCGATATTTTTCTTTCTTTGTTAAATTTTTAATACGAAATAATCAGTTATACAGAAATATTATATTTTAAGAAACATAAACTGCAAGTATTGTTTCTGTCGCCTTTAGTTAAAAGAAAAGCGTACATTATTTTAACCTTAACGTAAATAATACAAAATATTATTGAAATAAATCACTTTATTAAAAATATGTTTGTCAATATGTTTGTCAATGTCTTCCACTATTCTTACTTAAAAAAAAATATTTTGATTCGAATGGTTTTATTTATAATCTTTTTCTAGCATTGGAAGAAAAATGTTTTGGTTAAAATAGGCGGGTAGACAAAAATTGATTTCTATCCCCATCCCCAAGGGATGGGGTATTTTTTGCTGTTTGGAAGAACGGGATTTTACAAATTTCTTTTATTACGTGTCAAACAAGCTTACTGATTGATAGTGACAAATTTCACTTTAAATAAGTAAGACACATTCAATAAGAAATATAATTTATTACTTTTTTCTTGTTCCCATTTTCCTTTTTTGTCCCCAGTGTATACACTATTGGATATAAGCTTCGCAGAGTTATTGCATATGGGATCGAACGTTTTAAACTATCCTGACTGTACGAAAGGTAAGAAAGAACTACATTCGAAATCATGAATATATATTTTTTTATTCATTGCTGCGCGAACATTTTTTTCGAAAAAACAAATTATCTAGAAATTTTAATTTTTACGAAAAATAAGTTTCTGTTGCCAATGTTAACTTAAAAATGTAACAAATACATATCTTTATTTTGTTCAATATTAACAAAAATATATTTAAAAATTGTTAATTAATTTTCTGTTTCAATTACATAGTTATAAATCTGCAGAAAACTGTCCAGTCATTCAGCCATTTGTATAGCTAACGTTTATTTGTTCATATTATGAAGCGTTCTCATTGGTCAAAATAGAAATAATTTATGATTATGTAAGCATTTTCTATAAAAATGGTTGACTGACTGGGCATTTTGCTGCTGATTTCTAACAGTGTTTTTACAGCCAAAGTTCCCTCACACTTACGTATAAAATTTATGCTATATACACATAAATATGTATATAAATAATATACATATTTATGTATATTATAATGTTAAATAATATACATTAAATATATATTATTTAAAACATATATATAATGTTTTTTCGTAAATTCAACTGAGTGGCATTCACAAAAATTACATATGTTCTGGTAGTTTTCATGCAGTATTTGTAAAAATATTCTTAACATTATTGAAACACCATGGTAGCATGGTATTTTTGGTATCCATGTTGGGAGTTAAATTCAGAATATATGGCTTACATTGCTAATGCTTTAACCACTTTAACTCCTGTGCGGCATCCAGAAAACTTTCTAACTCGGAAAACCTTGTGTGAATTATGTTGGCTGTGTTGTCGCTCAGGTAACACAAGCGATAGAATTTTGGCAATTTAAGACGGAGGTTATCCTTTGACTTTCAGCCTGGAGACCTTTTCATTCATTTGAAAAAATTACAGTTGTGTGATTTGCTTTCCTACATGATTCTGTTTAAAATAACAAAATGATAACTTATTTAGCAAAATAATTTCATTTTTACCTATTCAGAAGTCGCACTCTTTTCAGATCCACGATTTGTTTATATTTTGTAATTTCAAAATCAATTGTAATATTTTCTTTATTATTTTTTTTGCAGTACCGCTTTTTAGATATCATATAATATATATCATAATATATATCATAATATATATCATAATATATATCATAATATATATCATAATATATATGATAAATATTTTTAAATATTTATAATATAATTTAGATTCATTACTGTATAATAAAGTAGCAATGAAATACACAACGTGAATATGCAAGGAATACTTTTACTTGAAAAGAGGTAGCTAAATTAGCTCTCAAATTTTATTTGTATAGGGAGGGAGATGTTGCCTCTGCTTTTAGAAATATATAATATTTTCTACTGAAACCTCTCACAAAATGTGCCGTTAACCGCGATTTAATTATTCACTTTTTCAGTAAATTGTATCCGAGGTAGGGGAAGGTGGCCGAAAATGATTCCCTTAAGGGAAAAGCTTGTGTAAAATAACATAACTGCTTGAATAAAACTTTTGCCCTTTGCTAGTATTTTATACACTATATTTTGCATTATAAACATATTTTAATTATAGATTAAACCCAAATGGAGGAATGAAAAAAAATATATTTTTTAAAGTGTCCAAAGGATTATTTTACCCTCACCATAGGGAAAAATGATCCTGCATTTAAAAATAATTGTAAATTTGTTTTTTATCGGCAAAATAAAGGATAGAAAAGTAATTATGACAATACATAAGTGTAATTCCCATTTAAAAACATACTGCATTATGTAAACCATGTCATATTTCTGTACATGAAAGACTGTATATCTAAATACATATGAAAGTTAGTGCTTATCTTATGACAGATGATATAAAACCCAATTTTTCAAAGAATTCTATTCAAACGCTTAAAACTGCGATCGCTTGAGAATCGCCATTGCTTCTTCTTCACTTATCACAACTTGTTTATGTGCTACCCTGTAGATAGCGCGACCTGTCTGGAAGAAAACTTAGGTGGATCGTTTTGAACGTTAGGATCATTTTAGGCCACCTTCCCCTACTATATAAATCAAAGCATTGCTTACTCATATTCTAAAATTATAAGAGCATCCCCAGCATGTTTTATAGAACATGCTGTTTTCCAAAAACAAACTTAAGTCTTCTCCTATTTCTTTTCAAAAATATTTTTGTAATTATTCAAAATTTCAGACTGCGGATAAAAAATTTTTTCGTTTAATATAAAATTAGTTCTTTTACAGATTTAGATACAGTAACATCCATATTTGTTTACTTAAATTTGTAGATTTTCTAAGATTTTTTATCCATCACATGCAATAAAGGACAGTTTACTTAGAAATTATTGGAATGATTTTTTAGAAATGACAATAAACAACTTCGGGTGTTAAAACATTATCTGCGTATAATACTTTCGAAAAATGCTGAACAAAGATATTATACCATTTAAATGTTGTTTAGAAACAAAGCGCATTTCTTCTTGAATAGATTACAAAAAAATGTGTTAATTTTGTCAATAAAAATTTCGCAAGGTGTTATATATGCACTACTGTATATTTGTTCAAATCCTCAGTTTCCCTGCTTAATTCTCTATTGAAATAAGACATATTGGATATATAACGTTTGCAAAACAGAAGACTGATGACAAGAAATTCTTATCATTTTATAGTACTCTAAATGCAACTGAGGTAATAATTATACACATCAATAATTATACAACTGAGAATAGCTGCGAAATACTCACTTTATCAATTTCAGGTTTCTTTTGAAATGTAGTGAATTTAGTGTGCAACATAATTTTTTTAATGTTGATATAAATTTAAGCTCTACGTGAACATGGTTGACTTTGTAAAATGATGCTTCTTCAGAGTAATACGTTATGAAGTTTACATTGTTTTTGCCAAGTTGTGTGTAAGTTAATACATATATCTATTAGCCTGATACAGATGGGTTGCTTAATCGCTTTCATTTCTCTGTGGGTAAATATTATATTTCCTATAAACAATTTATTAGACTGTTTCAAAAGTATTTTCGTTTTTAGAATGCTTTTATACCAAAGCGTGTAGCCGGCACTTTCTCACAACTATTGTTGAATATAAAATGTTATTTAAAATGATACGTGTTTTATAATATATTCTATAATAATACAGGTTATTTCTTCCATTTTTAGGTCACATAAAGAATGATACAAATGCTGAGATTTTATGCGTCTTTTAAACTAGGTCTTAAAACCAATAAAGCTGTCCTCAAAAATCGTGTTGTTGGAGTCCTGGACAGGGCAAGGGTGGTGTCCGTTCAGAACAAATCCAAGCGTTTTAAGGAGAAAGACCTCAGCCTTGAAATCAAACCTAGAAGTAAAAAGTGAATTTTGAGCAGATGAAGAGAAGAAAGAGGAGAATCCATTCACCAGAATCAATTTTGAGGCTAAAAATTTTCAAAACTACGCATTGAAAAAAATACATCGAAAAGAATTTCTTACTAAAATTATGCTAGGAGTGAAGTTTAAAATAGTCGCCAGTTCTAGCCCGCAATCTAAAAGTTAATATATACAAACAGAAATTTTAGGTATGTATTTCCTTAAATGTTTAATACATAGAGCGTTTTAATGAGCTATTTTTATGCATAATAGTTTACTGAATAGTAAGAAATCAAATTGAATTTAAATATTTTTAAGATGGATATCGTAAATATGTCATCCTATAAAATATTTTTCTTTATAATCGTTAACATTATTTTTTTATTATATGTAATTTTTATGCATTTTTAAAAATTTATTAAAAAAGATATTCCTTGCACAATAAAAACTAATATATTCGCAATCGTCATTTTTTCGCATATCAACATTGAAACGTTAAAAACCCTATAAAAAAAATAAAAGAAATAATTAGATACTGATATTACGTCATTTCTTCGACACGGATCTGATTCATAGCAAATGAAATTTTGTAACATTTCTTTTTTCTAAATATGTATTTCAAACAGAAGAAAATATCCGTATGTATATGAATTAATTTCGTAGTAACATAAGTATCATTTTTCAAAGAAATATTTTAACCTAAGTAAAATTAGTAAAAATTAACATTTATTTAAGAGAACTTGAATAAATCCTACTTTTTTTTATTTATTCCTTAATTTGAAATTTTCTGTAGATCATGAATATCATAAATAATTTCTAACTTTTTAATTTTTTAATTTTTAAATATTGAATTTTTTATATGATAATTAAGATGTGTATACAGGGGGAACTCTTGGGCATAACTTTAAGGGGTCATAGTACACATCAAGACAAACAATTTTAAATAGGAAACTAAGGGTCCAAAACGTCTTCCGAAGGAGATAGGCACCATTAAAGTTTAGGGTCCAAAATTTCAAATGAGTAAAAAAAAAGCCAGAAAAATTGATCGATTCGTTTGCGGTTTTCGCTAAAACTATTCTTTATGTCAGTATTTTCCTGAAAATAAATTTTAAAGATAAAGTTCAAAAATTGCCGATAGAGGGCGCTTTAGACTTTGGAGTAACGAACAACTATTTTTTACCGTTATTTTTTGTATCACATTAAATATTTTCAAAAGCTTAGACTTAAACTTAAATTTTGATCTGAAAATCTGAAGCGTTGGGAGTGTTTAATTAGCGCAAACTGAACTGTGTTCAGGAGTTGAAATTTGAAACTCCTCCCCCACTCCTCTGAGCACAGTTCAGTTATTCGCGATCTTTGTGTCGTAGACTAGGAAGAAACTACTACTCCTTACACGTAAAATAAACAATAGGGGGATGACAAAATTAAATAAAAACATTATTCCTAACAGACATGAGCAATTTCTCCGCATTTCAGCGTCAATGTGTGGGCCGGAATTTCTGTAAGAGGTGCTTCCAGTTCTACTGCAAAGTGTTCCAGCCAACATAAAGGTTGGTATGTGATTCTAACATGACGAAGCGCAAGCACATTTCAGCGCGGAAGTGCGAAATGCATTGGTTACAGCATATCCAGGGTGATGGTTTGGACGGGGTGGTCCGATAAATTGGTCGGCACGCTCGCCTGACCTCTCCTTCCTAGACTACTTCCTCTGGGGCCATAGGAAGAGACTTGTTTACGCAAGCTCCGTCGACTCGGATGAGGACCTGGTTGCGAGGATTGCCGTCGTAGCAGGCGAGATCCAGGAGATGCCTCGGGTATGCGCTAATGTTTGCAACTCCCTCCACCGGTGGTGTGAGGCTTGCATCGTTGCTAGTGGGCACTCTTTCGAGCAGTTTTTTTGATTCTGCACGAACATCATGCGTGTACCATTTTGTACGTGTCAACCTTCATTCATATTGCGCAGTACGTGTATACATCAAATTGTTTATTTTTATTTTGTGCGGAGAAATTGCTCATGTCTATTATGAATAATTTTTTTTTTAATTTTGTGATCACTCTATCGTTTATTTTACGTGTAGGAGTTGGTAATTTCTGCCTGGTCAACGACACCAATATCGGGAATAACTGTACTGTGTTCAGAGGGGGGGGGGAGGTGTTTCAAATTTAACTCCTGAACACAGTTCGGTTTGCGCTACTTTACCACTCCCAACGATTCAAATTTTGAGATCAAAATTTAAGTTTAGGTCTAAGCTTTTGAAAGCATTTAATGAGATACAAAATATAACGGTAAAAAATAGTTATTCGTTACTCCATAGTCTAAAGCGCCCTCTATCGGCATTTTTTGAACTTCGTCTTTAATATTTATTTCAAGAAAATATTGACATAAAGAATATTTTCAGCGATAACCACAAACGAATCGATCAATTTTTCCGTTTTTTATAATCATTTGAAATTTTGGACCATAAAATTTAATGGCTCCTATCTCCTTCAGAAGACCTTTGGGAGTTTCCTATTTAATATTGTTTGTCTTGATGTGTACTATAACCCCTTAAAGTTTTGCCCAAGAGTTTAGATTCGCCCTGTACATTTGTAAAAGTGGCAATGCTAAATTCTAAATGTTATTTTAAAATACTTGTCTTAGTTTAATTTTAATTTTAATTTTAAATGTATGCTTTTTTGCACAGAAAATTTAGAGGTATTTCATTTTATATATATATATATTGGAATTAAAACTTTCATTTTGAAGGAAAAGAAAAATTTAATTTTTGTTTATTAATATGAACATATATGTTGGTCAAATGTTTGCATTGGACACTTAATTAAAGGCTGTGTTGCATTGTGTTTTTAATATTTTCCACCATAGTTGAAAAGTTTTTATGAATTCTGTTTGTCTGTCTGGCTGTCCGTCCGGCTGTCCGTCAGGCTGTCTAACCGCGTTCTCACTTTCGTAAATATATTCGGACTGTCATTAGTGGACATATGATATCAAGAATGCATGAATTTAAGAATATGATATAAAGCTTATATGAATTGCTTTATGAGATATTTAGTTTTACTATGGCATGTTTGGTATTGAAAATAAAATATATGGCATTTAAAACACACAAATATACCGATACATTACGGTCTACAGGAAAAATCTTTTGCAATGTATTTTAAGGATGTTAATCTATTTCAAACATCTTGAAATTGGAATACGTCACGTAGATAGATAGATTATATCCCCTATAGATCATACAAAGAACAGCACAAAATTATTCGAGTAAATTTCCATTTATTGACGGAAATTCCTCAAAATAAAATTTCAGATGTGTTATGCGTTTTATAATTGAACAGAATTTTAGCATACCATGCAATATATACAAATTCATTACACTGAGAAAGATGACACCTTCAAATCTGAGTAAATCGATGTTTTCATTTTGTTATGAAATAGGACGTTTTGTTTGAAATAGGATGACACAATGTTTTCAATTCTGAAATATTAGAAATACTCAGAATAATAAAACATGGACATACTCAAAACTGAGCACATAGTGGTCAGTTCATATTCTTTTTTGAAACACATACTTTCTGAAAAATGATTAGTATCAGTTCAAACTCATTTTTTAAACATGGACAAAGACGTACTCAAAAATTAACACACAGAAGTCAGTACATATTTTTTTTTTGAAACATGAGAATAGTCAAATATGAGCACATAATGTTTTATTCTTGAGGGTATGTATGTTTTCAGAAATGAGTATATACATGTATCAAACTTTATTTTTGATTCGGAACCCTTTTGACTATGCGGCATACTTATATTTGAGTATTTTTTTCTCAGTTTAGAAAATATAGTTTTTAGAGTGTATATAGTTTTTAGCCAAAGAAAATTTGAATGCCTTTCATATATCTTTCAATATAAATTCCAATTGAAGTATGCATATTTATTTTTTTCTCTGCTTTATATACAAATCTTCAAATATTTATCCGTAGTGGAGTCTTCTTACCGTAATGAAAACCATGATTTTATCCTCATGTCTTTAGTAATACCACATGATTTTCAGTAATACTAGATAATTAAGACCCTGCGGTCGACTGTTGAAAATCTTAGTTCTAATGCGGAAAGAATGGGAAAATTTGATACTTTTGTATAATGATACAAATATTGAATTTGCAAAAGCTTGAAATTATATTTTCGGAAAAAACTCCAACAAAGGTATTAAAATGTCAGGTAATATGTATTTTAACAAATCTATTAACAACTGTATTTCATGTACGATTATTTATTGCTAAAAAGTTATTTTTCTGTTAATTACAAATACTAGTTATTTAAATATTAAAACCAAAATTTTCGTTTTTAAGTATATTTCACACACACGCTCAAAAGAAATAAAAATACTTATTTCAATTTCATTTTAAAAAAATCCTGGAATATAAATGTGTTGATTTTTTAAATAATTATATGTTAAAACCAATTGGAGATTTTGTAAAATACGCATGGCGGTATAAAAAATAGCTGTTTTACTGCAAATGTAAATTTCTCATATTAAGTTTACAGAGCTGTAATTTATAAAATTATTTTTTTTAATCAATTACGCCCAAATGTATGTTTCATTCTCTTTTATTTAACTTTGCTCAAATTATTTTAATCAAATAAATAAAATACTTGAATGAAACGTTTAGATAAGTTAGTATTTGATTTCGCATTTTAATTAAGCATATCCACATACTTGTTCATCTGGAGTGATTTACTGTAAGACTTATTTTTGTGTGAATTAAAATATTTTGTGTTACGATAGCATATCTAATTGTTTTATAATTTGTATTTTGTGTAGTATATTTCTTCTTGTTGTGTAATTAACAAAATCACAGAAAATGATTAAATGCATGTAATGATTACACTGAAATATTTCATCTTATATGCATTTATTTTGCTATTCTGGATCTTTTATTTATTCAATAATACAACCATTTTCATGAAACATTTTGGATAAATGATATTGGATTTCATATTCCCAATAATATTTTCCGAATAATAATTCATTTGGAAAAACACATTATAATATTTATAAAATAATATTTCCCAGATTATTTTGTGTAAAGGATAGTATACCTATTTTTTTTTCTACCCTTTTAGATTTTTAAACATATTTAGGTATTTTGTGTAATCTTTATATTTATAATGGTTAAAGTAAAAGTAATTTGGTGCACATTTCAATTTTATTTTTGGACAAAAAATCGAAATAAAAAATTCAGGTTAAATTTTACTATTTAATAGTTAGTTATTAATATGTATGCACATTGGATACGTATGCACATTGGAAAAATTGGAAAAAAATTTGGAAATAGTGTTTTATTGTATAAACGTTTGCTTGCGATTTTCCATATGTATATTGTGTGAAGTGAAGTGTTAACTTGCTATAATTAATTATGTGTATTATTCTGTGATTACTTTTAAAATAATGTACGTCTTAATTAAAGAAACAATAAATCATTGTTTAGATTTTTTTTTTCTTCTGCCTCCCTAGTCTACCAAAAAAGCATACACAAAATAAATTCGCTTGCCTTAAGATTTCGTAGATAATCTTTGTCAATAAAGATCGGTAAAGGAAATGATATCTGAATGCAAAACACTCGCTCTTGAGAAAGTAAGTAAATGACAGAAAATAAATCTCTATCAAATTGGAGCAATATTGTATACAATATGGCACTTTTGCATATTCTACATGAAATATCTTACACGGAAAAAGATTTGAGAAAGGGATACCTTAACATTATTTTCAGATTGAAATCGGTGAGTTAGGATTTCCTAAGAGCAATTTTTCATATTTTCAATGCAAATGTAAAGAAACATTTACCTGAGGTTGTAGCTGGATATGAAATAAACATCCAATATTTAACGGATATTACACGTTGTTGGAAAAACGAAGAGTGCTGATCTCAAGCAAAAGATAATTTTCTCCGAAAAGAACCAATCGTTAATGGAAAAATAAGAGCATGCATTTTTCATAATTCATACAATGAAGTTAAAGAGAAGAATGCACTTGAATATAGACTTGCATAGCCATATTTCTACTTCAAAGATATGTTTACTAGAGAAGCTTAAAAAAAAAAAAAAAAAACATGTGTTTAAAAAGCCTGCCCTTCTACCCTACCTCCTTACAGACCAGATTTATATCCGAATAATTATCACCTGTTTCCCAAACTGAATTCTGACCTAAGTGAAATCAGAAACAATGAGGACCATAATGCGAAAAAGGCACGTACTGCAGACAAACATTCACATTACTACCTCAATTGTACAAGATGTTACAAAAATACTAAGTATGTGCCCAAACAAAGGGATATTTTATGAGAAAATAAAAAAAGTTACGATTTTGTTTGTATTGCATAATATACAAGGTCTCACTAAAGCCCTGTCTTCCCCTATTAACTTCAGAACGATGCCAGCTAACGTTATAAACCTGGTGTCTAGGTATAGTAAAGTACCTATGCGCTACATTATGAGACAGCTTACAGAGCTTCTGAGCAGTAAATTACAGATTTAGCGTTCCAATCTCAAACATAATACGATATGAGAAAAAAGTCGATTAAAAAGTTTTAGAGTGTGCTCGATTTATTATGAAATGGTGTCTTACATAGTAATATTATTAGAAGCCATGAAATGGAAATAGTTTTATATGCAATTATCAGCTTAAATACGCCACTAATTGCATCCAGAAGCGTAGCATTATAACAAAACTGCACATCTACTTATAAAACTAATTCATGTAAGCAAAGTACATTTTATTTTAATAAAAAATAAAGTTATGTATTGCCAATGCGTCTGCCATCCACAGCAATGTATTGTGCATCCTGCGTGTATTTCACTGGACAACCTATTGAAGATACTTAATTTGGTTTTGTTGTATTCAATTAAACTGTACCTTGCTTAAGTATAAGTTTTTTTAATAAGTTCCCTTCTGCCTAACAATAGCACATTTCTACATACAATTAGTGGCACATTTTAATCTGATGATAGGATATAAAAATATACATTTTAGAACGGTTATGAAGGTCTTATTATATGTCCGACATCATTTCATACTAAATCGAGGAAACTTGACAAATTTCTAAATGTCATTTTCCTCGTATCTCGTAACGTTTTTCACATTGGAACAATACTTCAGTTATCTACCGTTAGATATTCTCTCATTTTCAAGAGCAGAATAATTTTACTTTAACTAGACACTACATTAATGGCTTTCTACGTCCTGAAAGTGATTGGAGTGGACATAACTTTACTGGACACCAAGCATTTTTGGCCAAAAACGTTATTGAAAAAAAAAATTAAGAAACATAAAAATTTAAAAAAAACGTTTCTTGTTTACATTTATAAATAGTATATTATCAAGTGCAAATAAATATCATTTGTAAAATATCAATGTGTTTAATAATATGGACAATTATACAAAAACATTATTGTAAAAAGTAAAATTATTTTCTTCGTTGGCCACAAAGTATCAAACACGATAAGCTGTATTGTTGAAACCGCACTCTAATACGACAAAGTGTTTATTTCGTAAGCGTTAATTTTTTAAATGTGAACACACTTATGAGACACTCAGTATAATATTTATTGATAATATATTTTTCACCTAAAACATAATTCCAATATTACCCTAATATTATATGTTATTCCCTTTATTCTCCTTGTGTGTTACACATTTTTCTATTTATAATAGTAATAATATATAGAAAGTATATCAGAATATACGTATCTATATTTCATAGCCTGCAAGTATTTATTTTACTCAGTCAAATATTTTGTTCATACAATTTCAAAGTAATTATATATATTTAGCAAATTTAATTTTATCGTTCATAAATTCATTAATCTAAATTCGTTTCTAAATATTATTTATCTCTTGATTATCCATTAAATCTAGTAAGAAAAGAAACTCTTTAGACCAGTTGAATAAGTTTATGCTATCGTTTCGCTAATGTTTTATTCCTAAGTACTAAGCAACAGTTTGAAAGGCTGTAACAAAATTAACTTATCAAGAATACACATTGTGTAGCGTTAAATGAAATATATAATAGCATACCTATAAAAAACGTAACAATATTTTATGTCATTCAGTATTTCCTTGCATGAATTTTTATTTTAATGTTTTTATGTAAGGCATTTCTTCTGCATGAGATTAACAGATAGTTGAATAATTATAACAAAAAACGTTCCGAAAGAAAATGATTAGGAAAATTAATATTTACGAAATGTGGAAATTTAGAATATATTTGAGAAACAAATATAATATTTAATTCACTTTCACGAAAGGAATAGACGAAGCAATAAAGTTACTAAATCATTATGAATACATGTTTGGTCGCGTAAAATGAAATATATAATAACATAAGTATAAAAAACGTAATTATATTTTATGTCATTCAGTATTTTAAGACTATATCATTGCCTATATTAATATTTTACCGTTTTTATCTACGGCATTTCTTTTGCATCACATTAAAAGTTACTTGAATAATAATAACGAAAAATGTTTCGAAAGAAAATGCTTAGGAAAATGAATATTTACGAAATGGGGAAATTTAGAATATATTTCGGAAGGAAATATAATTTTGAATTCAGTTTCACGAAAGGAATAGACGAAGCAATAAAATTACAGGACAATAAATCCTTTAAAATAAAAACGAGCTAGTGTTTCATTGTAAGATAACACTAGAAAAATGTTCTACTTTACATAAACTGGGGTTGAGTAAATATCACTGAATTGCAAAAATATATTTGACAATGCGTCGTGCAGTAGCGACTCACATCTTGCAGCATATAAAATATTTTTTTACATCTTGATTACCCATTAAATATGGTAAGAAAAGAAACGCTTTACTCCAGTCGCATAAGTTTATACTATCGTTTCGCTAATGTTTTATTCCTAAGCACCAAGCAACGGCGTTTGAAAGGCTGTAACAAAATTAACTAATTAAGAATACACGTGTGTTGCGTAAAATGAAATACTAAAAAACAGAATTCTGTTTTATGTCATTCAGTATTTTAAGAGCCATTGCATGTATTTTTATTTTACCGTTTTTGTTTACGGCATTTCTTCTGCATGAGATTACCAGATGTTTGAATAATAATAACGACATAATAATAACGTATAATTTGTTTGATATTGGATTTGATTGATATATGGTTTGATACCATATAACAAAAAACGTTCCGAAAGAAAATGCTTAGGAAAATAAATATTTACGAAATGTGGAAATTAGAATATATTTTAGAAACATATATAATACTGAATTCAGTTTTACAAAAGGAATAGACGATGCATTAAAATTACAAAACGAAAAATTCTTTAAATTAAAAATAGTGCTTCATGCATAAAAAATTGTGCTTGGAGATAATACTAAAAAAATGTTTTACTTTACATAAACTGCTGTTGAGTAAATATCATTGAATTGCAAAAATATATGTGATTCACATCTGATTAACATATTGCAGCACACAAACCACAAACAATTAATATATTTTTTATGAGAGTAAAATCGTAAATGGCTACTAAAAGTGACTTTTTTATGAAACTGTGGAGTTTCATGAAAATTTTTTGTGTTGAGGAACAAGTCATTGCTATAACAATTTTTATTTTTATTTTCTATTGTACCGCTAATTATGTTTTTCTTGATATCATTAAAAGAGGTGTAAATTGAAAAAAAAATGATAATTTACACTTTTATGGGATGAAAAAAAACTGTAGATTTAGTCCAACACAATTTTATCGGCATATTGATTTCTCTTGTTATTTAAGAGTTTTTTTTTTTAACGTTCAATAATGATTTGCGTTCATTTGAGATTTTTTAAAAATAGAGATCTCTGTTAAACGTGTCGTTCATCGGAAACACTTATTTTTGGAAAATATTTCTAGTCCTTTGGAATTTCGTACCCGACCTCCCACCACACAACACGCCCAACAACGCATCATGAACTTTTGAAAATAATGTTTCGTTCGCACTGTTGCTTGATTGTGGAAATGCGCATACCTTGCTCTACTTCACAATCATGTTACAAATTGTGCAACGTTGAGGTTAAAAAAAAGAAACAAAAATTGGATGTGTTAGTCGTGCGTCCATTCACTGTGTCCCCTTCCCTATTGAAAGCGAATAGCAACAGGTGTGGAAAATGCTCATTCCACTCAACTATGCATCTTTTTCTAGATATTAAAGGGAAATAACGAATTACAATACGTTGAAAAAAAAACATGAAGAAATAAAACACCAGTTCCGCATTTGTCTAAAACAATCTAGTAGGCCTTACACAGCTAAAAAATTCAACATGTGCCAAGAGAATGATGGTAAAGAAAGAAAAGTGGTGATACGCAAATCCTAAACATAAAAAAGTATAAAAAAATGTAATAGAACTTCGTAAAGCCAAAATTAAAATGCCCCCCCCCCCCCGTGCTTGCCTCTGAAATTGTTGTTCCTTCAAGATTTTCTATCTTGTGCTGCGATGTTTCAACCATGCGAACTTATATGAGTGTGGCGTACCAGGATAGATATTGTCCGGTAAGCTCAGTGGCAGAGTATTGGCGCTTAATTCCAATGACCGTGGTTCAAATCCTGGCTCAAACACTTTTGAACTCTGAAGGTTCCATGCCTGATTTAACAAAAAATCAGTACTTAAAGTTTCAATAAAAATATCATTTCGTTTCATTTTTTTTCGAATTAATATATTTCATTCAAGCAATTTATGCATGGTATAGGCGTATTATTCATAAAGTGCATTTGTACATTAAAAAATTAAACATTTTTAAATTTTGTACTTACTTATTTACTTATTTTATTTATTTTTTATTTATTTATTTATTTATTTATTTATTTATTTTTGCTTTCCAGTCTTCTAATATATGTTTTGAAATATTATATGTCATTTTTTCAAATATAATTTCATATTAGAATAGCTTATTCAACATGTACTTAGTAATATCTTTTGGATACATTAGCTATAGCTATCCCTATACATGTTTCATATTGTTATATTTGATTGATGCCATACTTCAAAGATATGTTTAAAACAGATTATGATATTAAGTGTCTTCATGTAAATAAGATTTTAAATAATATATGTGACAGTGGGAAAGTTCATAATAATAATTTAATAATTAGGAAAGGCAAGACCAAACACGTATTGTGCATATATGGTGTAGTGGACTGAGATACGAATAAAATATTGAAAACCTAAAGAAAAATTACAGCATTAAATGAAAAAAAAATAAAAAAATCGTCATTGAAATTGTATCTACAACATTTTGTAGACGCAGAAAATTAATGTAGTCTGAAGTTTATATCATCTAGTAAATAACATTAAAAATTTAGCAATGTTTATTTTTTATTTAAAAGAATTCATTTCTTTTTGAAAGAGTAATAAAATAATTTATTCTTAAATAACCTGTTTTGAAATAAAATTATGATAGTAGTTAGTAAAGCTACTGAAAATAAAATTTCTAAGAATAAGTTTTTTTTGTTTGTTTCTAAAATTGGGTAATTTGTACAATATTTTCATGAGATACTAAATTTTTAAGTTAGTTTCCTATATTCAATTACAGATCTTAAGAGTATAAATATATATATATATTAAAGATATATTTTACATTAAGTATAAAATTTCTTGAAATACTATTATTTGATCAATGGGGCAATGTAACATATTCTTACTTCAAAAGAAAAATGAAAATCAAGTACATTTTCACAAATTCTATCTCTTTCTAAATGTTTTTTTTTTAATGTAACATGTAATTATATTCAGCTATGTTAATGTATAATGCAAGTATTAAAATAAATTGTTAAAAAAGAATTCTGCATAAAAGTAATGTATTTTCACATATTTTTAATTTTTTAAAAGTTTTTATACTTGAAATATTGTGGTAATATGACTTGAATAGTTTATTTTTTTAAAAACCCTTTAGAAATAGTTAAAAAAACTAATAACTGTAAAACTAAAAATAATATTAAAATTGCGTTTATATATTTTTTAAACTACCCAGAAAATCATTATGATTTTGGATAACACTCCATATAATGTGAAATGTGATCATTGTATTATTATTTAGATTCGATAATTCAAAGACTGAATCGAATGCAAATATACTTTTATTATTGTTATTCGCTTTCTAAAGACACTTCAACTATTCAATGAAAACATTCTGTAATTCAGTCTAATTATTCAGCATTGTTAGGACACAATGTATATATTAAAAGGAAATTTTACGAAAGATTCCAGCAGAATTAATATGCATCATTATAAATTTTCAAATAGCGGACAGATTCGAAATCTTTTATAATAATGACACAGACCAAATTTTATCTATCTTTCACAAGGTTATACTAAAAGGCATGCTGGAATGGATGCGTTATTATTATAAAGAGAACTCAACACATAATTTATTATTAGTGTATTCATTATGACACAGAATTACTCATTTACAAACAAACAATTCATTTTAAACATAAATTCGCATTAAATAAACGATATTAATAAAACTACATGCAAGAGTGATAAACATTCATTCAACGCAACTTCTATAAGATACTCAATCATTAGTTTTCAGAATATTTCGTGAAATATTTTTGAACGATTAAACATAAATACAAGAAATGCATATTTGGAATTCAGAATTATTATGCTAGAATTAATTAGTTTCAATATAAACTTTACAGAACAATCTAATTTAAAAATTTATACTTGAATTGTTATTATATTAAGAAAAGCTTTGGTTTGCATGATATAAAAGGATTAAAAAGAATTCAGAGTTAGCAAATGAAATAGCGGATCTATATTTTACAGTATTTACACCAGGACAGAGACGGATTATTATATCTATCTGAATAAGCTATAAAGTAATGCATAGATGAATGGGAGTTTAATTATTTTGAAAAAAACTCAACGAAGAATTCATTTTTGGTGTTATAAACACGTACTCATTAGGGTGGTCCAAAAAAGGTCGATTATTATTTTTTTAAGTTTTTTACTGGTGCTATCCTCTGAATTTGTTCATTTTAGTTAAAAAATAAATATTATGAAGTTTGAGCTTAAAATTTTAATATTTAGAGGTAGCTCAACACTCTTAAATATTTCCTTTTTTTGTAAATTTACAATTTAAATAATTCAACTGCTACTAATATCTAAAAAAGATTTATTTGCCATACATGGGGGTAAGAATCTGAGAATTCTAAGTAATTAAAGTGCACATATATTCAATATATGTTATAAATAATTAACAAGTAAATATACGCCATTAATATTTAAATAATCATGTATTTGTCCGTACCTGCCAAACTCTATTTTTTGCAGTCAGGATATGTTCGTCGATGTTTTTAACCACTTGCAATAAGTATTGTAGTTGTGTCTCATTGTATGTTATTTTGCCACAAAACTCTTGAATTATGGCTATGCCCCTTTCAGCATGATCATTAACAACTTTTATTGATTCGACAATTTCTAATGCTTTACAGAAAGTCTCCTGATCTTCCCATATTTCTGGGTCAACTTGGAGGAATGCATCTGGTAGGCACATTTGTTGGAATAATAAAGTTGGCCGCTTCGTTACAAAGTCTTCAAATTTCATGTCGACAAATGTTTCAAGTGTAATGTTAGGACGCTTTGTGGATTCTTTTTTACAATTAACGTCTTTCATGGCCTTTACTATGAGCCTTTTAAGGCAATGAGGCACTTGATTGTCGAAAAGAGCTAAGGCGACAAGATTCTCAGATAAATACCAAAGGTGTTTGGCTAGCTTTTCTAATGTTGCTTTAGATATTTCATCATCATTATTCTTATATTGTAACAAAGATTTCATTAAATTGAAATCATTGAAAGGTGCACTTTGTGGCAATGGTGCTGTCATCCAAGCTTTTAGATATACTCGTACCGCAAATACACTTATTTTTGGAATCCTTTTTTTTCTCTTGAAGTAATGGTGAACTATCTACTAAACATCCATATTTTTAGACTATACAGCACTTTGGACATCCAGCGAGCATGGTGCATGGCTCCAGGTGCCATAAATCTGACTCCACGAGAAGGGGTTTCGCCTAAAAGATTAAGATAAGTTCAAGAAATTCTCGATAGTCATCTCTTGGTTGTTTATTTTTGTCCAGTAATATTTTAGAAAAAATAATTATGTCATCTTTTATATGTATTATTTGATTCAAAATTTCCGTATTACCAACTCCCATATCATACTTCTCTTTGTCAATAAAATTCTAGTTGGCTTGGAATCTTTTAAATAGTGGTACCTCTAGTAATGAAGAAAATCCTAAGCTTTTTTCGAAAACTGCCTTAATAATCAATTCCATAATGTGGTGGCGACATGCCAAAGAAAGCAGCTCTTTATTCATTTTTTGTTCAAGTAAGTTACAATTGCCTTTAATTCGACCAGTATTGACGCTTGTTGTGTCAAAGCACATAGCACTTACTTTATCATCTATACCTCAATCCTGTAAAGTTGCATATACTGCGGCAGCTTGATCTTCTCCGTCTCCTGATGGAAGCTTGGACACTGAAAGTAACTGAGAGACTCCTTTTCCAGACGCAATTACTGGAAGTCTATTAACTTTCTCTTTCAAAGTTAGGTCTTGTAAGAGTTTACCATCCCAGTGAACTTTTAAGAGTTTAACATCCCAGTGAACTGTTAAGTTAACATGTTCTCCAAATTCGGCTTTGAGTTGCTCATACATTTTAGACCGGAGTTTAATTCTTTCTCGATGAATGGAACTTCTACTAAGAGTTACTTCATCTACTTCACAATCCAAGCTCTTTACTGTTTCGGCAACGACAAATACAGCTTTTCTCGGTCTGAAACTTTGGTCCTGTCTAAAGCTGCAGCCAGATTTGGAGTCATAATTATCATTCTTTTTCTTTTCTGTTTGGATGAGCTGTTCGTTCCTTTCTCTGTTACTGGGAATGATGCCTGTTCGACTTCATTTTCAATTTCGTCTGATTCTTCTGACGATAATAAATGAACAGTTGCTTCTGCTTCTTCACAAACTGCTTTCATTCTTTGATTTCTTTCAGAGATAGCTTTCCTTCTTAAATCTGCCATTTTTTCTTTCTTCTCCAAACACTTATCCACAACTAGCATAGAACCCTTTCTTCCTTTCTCACGCTGTGATAACAGGAAGTCTTTATCCTCAGAAATTTTTATCATGTTAAGAGCATAAGCATGTGCAATATCAAACAGATTATCAAATTTCGAAATAAATTAATCTTCTTTGCTCTTTTGGGTAACTGTAATTCAATTTTCCTTTTCTTTAATAGCCTCCACTTCTCAAACAATTTTTCCAGCTTTAACTGACTATTTCTGAGCTCTTGCAATGGGATTCTAGCTTTCTGCCAAAATTTTGTAATTTCTCTTATTGTAGTTGCTGAAGACTCCCTTATAGTATTGTTCATTTCAACAAGGTGATGTAAAAAAAGACCCAGTGCCATGCGTATTGAAGGTAGTTTATTGCCAGTAAGCTCAGTTATAGTAGAACCAATGAGATAAATGTTTGTTTTTGATCTTGTTGAAGTAGATGATGTTGCCATAATAATACTTAAAATTAAGTATTATACTTTACAGAAAAATATTTATTTAATCTTCTTTTTAAAAAAACAAAAACAAAAGTGAAGACATGATCCTGATTACTGATGTTTGCTAAACATATCACTTTGGAAGTCTAAACATGCTATAAACACACTGTGAAAATGTTGTATAGCTGTTTAAAGCCAAGGAACTATCTCACAAAAGTTATGGTTTAGAATAAGCTAAAAATTACGGTTTAGAAGTTATCTGCTAAAAAGCTATGGTTTAGAAATTATCTGATAAAAGTTATGGTTTAGAAATTACTTGATAAAAAGTTATGGTTTAGAAACAATCTGATAAAAGTTGCAGTTTAAATGATATTTACTCACGGGGTGCCACTGTAGTACAATGTTGCAAACTTAAATTACATTGAGCTACCTCTAAATTTTACTGAAATGCTCTCAAATTTAATCTTCTTTATTTTTTAGTACATTGGAACAAAACAGAAGGGTAGGACCCAACAAATTTTCACCTTCCAAATTTTGGACCACCCTAGTACTCATGTTGTAGGTATATTTCGGATTAATAAAATGAAGTAACCGAGTGTTGCACTTGTAAGTGAAAGCCTTAAAGCTGCGTCATCGTAACTGGTTTTGAACATGTCTCATATTACCTAAAGGTATTTTTTTTAATCCTTAAAGTCTTTCATGTACACTAATGTTGAGGATATTAATTCTGACAATAAAAATGTTAAAATATTTCATTTTAAAAAATACTATTTCATATGATTATTTAAGACTGAATTGTATTTATGAGATTAGCATTAAATTATTATACTATTAATTATATATGTTACGGCCAAAACCCGAAGTTCGGCCAATTCGCGAAGTGGCCGGCCAGTTCGCGAATTGGCCAAGATTCATGGCCAAAACCCGAAGTACATGAAATGAACAATGCATTTCGGGTTTTGACCGTAACATATATACTATTAATTAAACTATTTAAATTTTTTAAATGGATTTAATGTTAAGTTATTCAATGAAACCTGAAAATGTTTGTAAAATTACTGAACTGTTTACATATATTCATGATATTTTCTTCGTTTCACACATTTTTAAAACATTCGTGTTACTTATTAATTTTGAGATACATATATTATATCAATTTTATTATTGAAAACTCAGATTATTTTAAATTAATAACATGTTTGTTATTATATTATAATAGCATCGAATAAAAATTATTGTAATATTTTCAGTATTTTACCGCAAAGAATATCTCATTGAAAATCAACTGTTGTTATATTTAGTAAAACATGTCCTTTTGACTAGGGGTACGGTAAATTTACTGATGTCAGGAAAGAAAATATTACAAAGTACTCTCCTTTGGTTTATTATTTTCAAACAACTTATAAAAGAATCATTGTAGATGCTATTATTTTTGGCACACATGGACCCTTGGATTCAAAGAAAGACCGTACTATGCTAAAATTGCGTTCGGAAAGGTATTTTCGTCTCATGAATAAATTAGTAGTATCAGAAAATTTTCGTGCATCTTGGGATATCTACGTCCACCATGTTAGTAGAAACTACACGTTTATTACAGCTCATGTGAATTTCAGAATCGTAAGTGGCACCTTTCTACTGACTCCACCCCTTTGCCCAGTATCTAACCGAACATTTCCTCCCCTGAGGCCAATGATATTTTTAACTAATTACCGACGGTCAGGATATAGACATCCCAGATACTCACAACTCCCTACTCATTGACCTCTCCAACCAACCATCATCTACTCCCATTTCCAACAATGATCAAACTTTCTTCACACTCCTGCTGTTACGCCCACTTCATCTCCTCGGTGGTAAAAACTTCAATATCCTGTGTTCACTGAACTGTAATACCGATACTTCTTCAGCTAACACATCAATGGATCTTTTCACGAGCGCAAATTCTCCAGTCCATACCCCAATTCCAAATTTTTATAATTCTATATAAGCCATTCAAGTTCCACTACACAACTATCAAAATATACCTTTACATCAAGGAATCGCTCTATCTCTACCTCCCACTCATCCTAATATTACTACTAATCTATCAAACAGTTATTGTTCTGTTAATACCTGCCTCTTGAAAAAATATTTTGCTAAACATAGTAATTTCAATAACCTAGATATTCCCACAACATTAACCACTTAACAGTTTTGCCCGAACACCACACGGGCAAAAAGTGTTTTTTGATTCGTTACTAAAAACTTTTGGATACCACTTTTTTTTGGCGTTTAACCTTCGATTTAATAATTGACAAACATTTTTCGATGGCAAATATTTTAGTAAGGAAAAAACTGTGTTATTCTCCTTATTTTTAGATTTTTGTGCCAAGAAAACGAAATTGTTAAGGGGTTAAACATTAACGACGTTAATCGATCTGAATCGTGTGCCATTAACAATACTTTATGTAATCAAGGAGTCTCGTGTCTACTTTTCATAATATGTCCAAAACCCTTTTATCATGCAAATCCTGTAATACTAATTCTTTTATGCATCATCCCAATGTAATTATAAATTCTAATACCTCTTGTGCAAAAAGATCGACGTTGTTTGTCCTGAACGCACAACTGAAAATGTTCTTTCAATTGTTTCTAATACTAATGTTGTAAATAGTAATTTTGTAAATAGTAACTAGTACATTTAACTCTGGTAATAGTAAATTTGAATAATGTTTCTAATCATGATTTATCTTCCAGCACTCCATCGTCCAAGATCTCAAATCCAAAAAGCTCCTGTAGCCATTCTAACAATGCTAATAACCATAATTCTGTTAAAACTCTAGTTATAAAAATTAAACATGCGATAATTCTAAAGCCTCCAGTAGTTATAATCCTGATCCAATAAACTATAAATCTAGTAAAAACTACAAATCTAATATTAAAGTATCTAACAGCTGCTCTAAATATAATGTAGATAATGTAGAAGATTAATTTTAACACAATTATTCAAATTGGTAAAAAAATCAGTTCAGTCGTAATTTTCCAACTGTACGAAAACTGTCTAGTTGGACCGGTTAGAAAATGATTCTGTTCCCGACATTTTTTGTCCCACTGGAAAATCTCATCTCAATGTAGAAGATGTTGGACATAATGTTATTAATTGTATAGATGTATTAAAATGCAAATCTTGCATGAGAAGCATAACCACAAGTCACAAGCAGATGTGTAAATGAATACATCTAATGCGTAAGAGAAAAGAGAGAAAGCAGATGCGTAACAGAAAAATAACAGCATGCAATTGAATGATAGAAATATGAACGCCTATATTCTAAAATTCTATCCCGTCTTACTTTTATTTATGTGTAATTGGTGCGATTTTGTGGAAACACAAACCACGCCCACAGGCCGGGGGGGGTGCTGTATTTTTGCTTTGATTTATACCGCTAATCAGTTCCCTACCTGCCCGGCATGAATGCCTACCTTGACGGCTTAGTACCTGGGTGCTGGGCGGAAATCGCGTGATCACAGCATGGCTGTGATCCTCTGACTATAGATTTGTTCATATCGCTGCTGTACTTGCTCTCTTGTGATTTGCTACAGTTATCTTTGTTTGCCGGTTCAAGGTTTCTGTTTAACTTTGTTGAATTGTCAGATTTAATAGGTCTCGTAATTTAGAACCTTGATCAGGTGATGAGACCCTCACCTGACTAGGCACCCCCAGACGACAGAAACTCACACAGGTAACTTGGAGGGTTTTGCCCCCACGACGGATTTTACATGCACCAGGTGCCATTAGCGTACATAGATTTACATATTTACCATGTCTGTTGGCTTGTCACGTTCATGGTGGGTTGTCACTATAGAGTTTATCGGCTCTTTTATGGGCTGATTTCACTTCTTGTTGTATTTGTCTCTGTCAAGGCTTTTTGGCGTTTTTATAGGCTCGCCCCTGTTGTGGGTTGTTTTTGTCTATTTCTTGATATATTGTTACCTCTAGCTTGTGCTAGACCTGGTTGTTCCATTTTGAATCTTGGTCTTCTTTCGAGAGTTTCACTGGTTATTATGTCACTATCGTGGGTTTTGTCACGTTGTAACTTTTGCTACCGGTGGCTGTCACATTGTAACTTTTTTACTGGTGGTTGTCACGTTGTAACTTTTGTTACTGGTGGTTGTCACATTGATTATTTTCTTACTGGTGGTTGTCACATTGTAACTTTTGTTACTGGTGGTTGTCACATTTCTAGATGTTGCACACTCACTTTTGGGTATTTTTGCTTGATCCCCTAGGTGCGAAAGATGAGACTAGTTTTGATATTTGTGTTATCCTATTCTAAAACATGTTAAATCTGGGTCCCGTAGACGTTAAGTCTGTTTCCTTTTCCGCCCTTTCTTGTCTCTAATTTAATTGTGATATTCGTTTTTCTGTTCTGAACATAAGTAAATGGCTTTCTTTGCTCTTTCAGAAACATGGTGACGGCCGTGACGTGGATATTTCGATATCTCTTGCCATTACATTATGCTTTTCTAATTTTATTCTGAAAACATATCACGAAAATAAATAAAATTGTTTAAGGGACATGTAAATGTCCTCTATTTTGTCCTTCTATATTGTCCTTCCATTCCCGAATAGTATTTTTTTCATTATTTAATAGTTAAAATTTTTTAGAAATTCCGCGATTAAATAAGGAAAAAGTGAGTATTCGAAAAACGTGGTACTCATTGACTTTACAAATTATGGTATAAAGTAAAGCCAACGATAAATACTTTCATTTTTAACAGTCTATTTCATTCAATGAATTCCATTTATTTTCTTTTACATATGGTACCGCCCTAATATACAGAAGTTTAATTTATTTAATAGTTATTTAAATAACCTAAACAAATATAACGCCCTTTTTATACATTTTGTTTCATTTGAAAATATTAAAAATATATAACATCCTCAAACAGGGACTAAAAAAATCTTATTTGAAAATAACATTTCTTTAATCTATTTGTAGCTTCGCTTTAGCGGTGAATTCACTAGTACAAATAATAATAAAATATTACATTCGACTGATTTCAGTAGAATTCTACGTAAACTACATTTTAACGATCATGCATGCTTGTTCAATTAATTTACTCTATATACATTTCCCCATTTCAAAGAATGTACTTTTCGAATTTTAATAAACATTTCTGAAAAATAATATATAATGTAAACAGACAGATGATTCTTGTAAATTCCAGTATAATGCTAATATATTTCATACGAAGGTATTGCAAATCGAGTTTGAAATAAAACGTTATTAGAAATTTAAGGATATGCATGTTTATGAATGTAGGTGTTTCAATATTCAATGTTTTATATTTAGTAGAATGTAAACAAAAAAGGATAGTTTAGTTTATTTTGATTGATAAAAACTCTTTGATTTACGGTCCACGATATATAAAATAAATCGTAGTAGAAGTATAAACAAAGACAAAACTAGACACTTCAATACAATTAAATCGGTTTTATAAATTGTAAAATTGCACTTATGAGTAGCATTTGGGTTTATCATGACGTATAAATTTTCTTCATTAATTCTACATATATATTTCTAAACATATCGCAAAATACATATTCTCTCTCTCTCGCTATATATATATATATATATATATATATTATTTAATAACTTCATGAGATACTGCAAATCCTTTTGGATTTGTATATATTGTTTTATGCGAAGACCCTCGTGATAGGAATATAAGACTTTTAGAAAAATAGATGCTCTAATATATAACTTAGTTCAAATGTTTATAAAAATTCACAAAAAGTTTTTTGTTTTGAAACAAGTTTCCATAGATGTATATTCTAACGAAATGCATTTTTATTTTTTAATTAAACATAAAATGTTTAATGCAATTATTACACTATTACACAATAAAATCCATTAATTCTCTGCCTGAAGCTAAAATTTTATTTTTTTTTTTCATTATCATGTTCTTGTAAAATGAAACTTTCACATTTTCTAATTATGATATGTTTATTCTGTAAACACAGGCCGGTTTTCACTTTCAACATAAATTTTCAATTAACTACGATGATTAACTTAGATAGAACGCAAGAAAAATACATTTTTAAATTTAAGTAAAAAAAAAAAAAAAATTAATAAAATACGTAGTACCATTTTGCTTTTGAGAATATTAGTTATTTTCTTCGGGAATAAATCAATTTTCAGATAACTTAACAGTAGAGCTGAAATTTTAATTACGAGAAAATTACAATGCAATCTCAAATTTAATTTAAAGGTGTGAATTTTTATATTTAATATTTATAATGTACTGAACGTTCGAGATGATTTGCGAGTAATCAGAAACACGTAAAAATGAATAATAGTTAGAAAAATGACATTGTATTACATATAATAACGTACTTATTTATGTCGTAGGCTAATTCAGAAATCTAGCTCTTTGCAAAGTGCCAGGCTAACTGGGGAATCATCTGCATTTTCCCAATCAGCCGGATATTTTTCAGGTTTTTGAAAAGAGCGACTGCACGTACACTGTAAAAAAATCCTGAGGTTACTAAAAAAATTTTAGTACATTTGTATTCCACAGATTTTTTTAGTAACCGGTACTATAAACCGGAATCATTGCTAACTGTTTTCTAGTAATGTTTCTAGCTGTTTTCTAGTAATTATTACAGATTTTCTTTTAACTAAGTAAGAATACAAAAAGATTTTTAGTAATTACAAAGATCAGTGAGAAAAACTGATTTCTTTAGGAGATCGACCCATTTTTTTTTACAGTGTAGGCTAACTGGAAAATGTCCATTTGGTTCTCGGTTAGTCTGATTATTTTTCAGGTATATTGCAAAGAATCTATGTAACTTTTGGCAAATTAGACAAGATTGAAATTGTACGTTAAACGTGACAAATGAGGTGTGTTCGTTTCGTGCTATATCGTTCGTTTCGTAACTAGTTTTCAGTGTAAAAAATCATCGTTATTATTTCAGTGAAATAAATTATATCGTCTTCTATGAGCAAAATGAGGATGCCTCTTTTTGTTTTTCTTATTACGCATGCCATGTTTACAGATGCCAATTTCTTTTTCGACACTAGACAGCGCTGCAAAATTCACCATAGAGATGTTGCTTTGCGAATGATTACCTCCATGGTTAATATTTCTATGACTCACGGTGAATGAATATAATGTTTATTTACTTTCATGGATTGAGATTTTCGGCTGCTAACCTAATTTTCACTGATGTTATCTCAGAATCTATACATTTTTTAATGTAACTCATCTCTCAAGCAAAACAATTTTTGAACGATCTTTCTAAAAATCTAACTTTTATGCAATTTTAGTCGAAAAAATAATTTTGAATAAAAATGGCCGCTTGGCATATGGAAAAAGATGTAGTCAGTACGTATTTGTTTTCCTCAGTCACATGACAACCGCTTTTATTATATAGATTACATATGATAGGATTTAATAGAATAAAGAAAACTTTTATTAATATATTTTTAAGTTTTGATTCGATTTTCATAAAATTTAAAATGACTCGACAAAATTGTGTAACAGTTATATATATTAAATTTCAAACCATTCGGTTGGGTAGTTTTTATGCTGTTATATGCGGGCAGACAGACAGACGGACAGACGGCGACAAAACGACGACTATAGTTGCTATGTATTTATATAATTACGAACGCACCTAAAATGACCAGCCATTTGTTTAAAGATCTTAGTTTTATTCAGGCTTAATGAAATAGGTCTAAAGAAGTGAATGTTTATCCGTAATTTGAGTAAGAAAAATCGAGCAGAAACTTAAAATGTTTTAAAAATATTCGTTGGGGGCCACCGTAATACTTACCCATCATTGATATGCATAATGTAAAATATTAAAATAAAAATGTGTAACCTACTTATAAAATGCATTGCAATTTAAATAAAATCGTGGCTTGATGACGTCATAAACTTTAAAGGCTCGATTACTGAATTGCTTGAAAGAGGTTTTTCCTTATAACTCCAAAAATAATAATTCTATTAACTAGCGGTTTAGTGCATCTGATTAAGCGTCAAATTTCCAATTAAAATATATCTTTGAAGTGAAATTTGGATGAAATACAGGGTCACGAAAAATCGAAGAGTGTGGGAAATAGGATTCCAAATATCTCGGCAACTCATTATCCGATCGACTTCATGCTTCATGCAAAATTTATAGTTTTTTATTGTCTTTTATATTCATTTCTTAAATTAAACAATTTCGAAAATTTTGATGTACCTTTTATCAGAAAGAATATTTCGAGAGTCCGAAAAAAAATAGTTCCGGTTAATCGAGGTTATTGAAATTAAAAAGGATTCTTCCCATTATTACATACTAAGTACATACCAAATTGCAAGTTTCTATCTCATTTTTTTTCGGGAGCGTTTACAGACACACAGACACACAGACGGACGGCAAACTTTTTTTCCCTAAAAATATGTTTTTTCGGAATCTCCAGTGTCTGAAACGTGTAAATCCGCCAAATTTTTTTTTCGATTTTCAAAGCGATTACAAGACTTACCCTATACTACGTATGATGGGAACGTAAAATTGAAAATAAAATTATCCTATTGACACATTTCATTAAAGCGGCTGAGTGTCTAAGGTTAATAAATATTTCAGATTTATTTTAAGGGTATATTTTTTTTGCAAACACATCGCGCATAAGTATCAATAAAATCTACTGACGAGACATATTTTTAATGTTTATCCAACATTACATAGAGAAAACGAGTTGATGAATGACATTAATTTGAAAAAAATATACATCAAAAGTGCAGTATAAATAAAATATGCAGATGACGCAGATTTTTAATTTATTTCTTCCTCATTGCGTAGAGTAGAGACGATTGACTATTGAATGAAAATGACATACGATACATATATGTCGAAATTTCAATAAATATTTAACATATTCATTTCTGTGTCAGATCGCTAAAAATAATGATTTTATATTGAATGTACAAAAATATAGTCAGTAGAGAAACAAAAACTGCATTCATCCACGTCTGTAGCAAATACACATTCTAATGTATATGTGTATTATTGAACATATACATTGGATATAAAATGTAGTTTTATTAAGCCGTATTCTGAATATTATCTTTAAAATAGATTCTGGTGACATGAAAACTTTAACTGTAAATCGTGAAAAAGTAGAAACTTTCAATATTAACCGCAAAACTCTAAACCTAATATTATTATAGAATTATATATTATTATATATAATTATATATAATATAATTATAATAATTTATTTAATATAATTATTTAAAGTTTATATATATATATATACGGTTGTATCCAAATACAGTGGTACGTGCAATATTGTGTACGCTATCTGGGCACTAATAAACAGATATTTGATACAACCCCTCATCTTTTTGCTTCTTTTTGGGAACAACGGATTTTGAGCTTATTCTATCGACGATAATTTTCAAAATTTTCAAGCTATGATTTTGAGACTTTCACAAAATTTGCTCTATTTACTTAGCTAATACATTATACATATTATACTTTGATTGCATTCGCGTTTGCACATTGAAACCTTTTTTAATAAACCTGATCAATATTCATCCAATTTTTATTATTTTTTAATTCTGATTGCAGAGTATTATGTACAATGTTGTTTGTCATATTTTCTGAAAAGAACTTTTTTTATATTAAGAACTTTGCAAATTATAAGCAAAAAACTAGGCGAAATTTGAGACTGTTTTTATAAAAACCTTCATTTCTCTACGAGTATACATGCTATCCTCATAAAAATGAACACCGTATATTACAATAAGCCACTTATTAATAATTTGGAGTTTGAACGCTTTTGCTACATTAGTTTTTATAGGGTTATTTTAAAGATATTCGTTATTTTTCAACTTGTTGACAGTCCCCTATGGGGTACCGTGAAAAAATCATCCGTAAATATATAACCTATACTGTACTGTTTACACACCTGCAGTTTCAGGTTAATTCCTCATGTATTTTTCTAGATAGTTAGCAAAACGCTAAAATCACAAGTGACCGGTCACCTTTGGCAATATAGTGTATATATATAAAATCCGCGTTCTTTTACAAAAGAAAATGTGCATTTCAAAAGTTTTTTTTTTTTAAATGTTTGTAAAATTATATTTTTGTAGAATCCTTTAAAAAAAGTTGCACAATTACTTAACACAGGATTTTTCTTTTATTTTTAGAAAATTTCAGTTTAATTACTTTTAAAGTACTACCACCAATACCCACGCATGTATATATATATATATGTGTGTGTGTGTGTGTGTGTGTGTGTGTGTGTGTGCGTGTGTGTGTGTGTGCGTGTTCGTGTGTGTGGTATTTGTAATAATACCAATCTGTAAGTTCATATTTTAAATTGTGCATGATAATATAATCAAGGTTTCATTAATATATACACAGTATATGAAAAAAAAATGTACAACAATAGGAGTGTAACGAAATTGCAAGATTATTAGGCTCGTGAAAGGTGAAGTTTAAAACAAAAATCGAGAGAAAATAGTTGCTCCGTAGTGTGTACCTTAGTATGGTTGGTTGGTTGATTTTATGACGGCCGATTATCAACACGAGGGATATAGGCCCTGGGGGTTTGCCTTTCGTGGGGGTTTTTCTAAGGGATGGTAACCCGTATTTACGGTAAGGTTGGAAGAAAACCACGGAAAACGATGAGCGCGACAGGGGTTTGAATCCAGCACCTCTCGTCTACCAGTTTTGAGAGCAGAACCTCTCAGCGACTGGTGGGGCTGTACATCAGTATGATGTTTGATAATCTGACATATATAAAATAAAGGATTAAAACTAGAATTCTAAGCGAATTCCTGTTTATGTATACAAAGATATCACACTATTATCTCATCTTGAAATTGATTGGTTGAGTAAGTAATAAAGATTGTTTAGTGTTAAATTGAAGAGGTATAGTTATTTATAGTCATAAGACAACTGACCAATTGTAAAATTATAACTACTACAAATTTAGGGGTCTCGTAGCGGAGATTGTGATAGAAAGATCTAAGAAATAACATATTCTAAACAAATGCAAATAAAAGGGGAAATAAATTGTATTATTTCAATTCAAGCTCATTTAAGTTGTAAGTTTCTTGACATTGAATTGCAAGGATAACTGGAGAAAATGCTTATTTTTCCGTAATCGTTTTAATCAAGATCCGAATAAAAAATATTTTGATTTGGAATAACAGTTAAAAGAAGTTTGAATTTGGTGAAATAATAATAAGTGTCATTAGTAAAAGGAAAAAAAGTACATTACTTATGTCAATTTTGAATAAAGCGCTAAAGAGCGATTTGATTGAGTTATGTCAAGAATGCGGTATAAGTATGCCAACTAAAGTAACCATTCCGTAATATTTGAAGTAATAAAATGTTGGGGAAATTACGATAAAGAGATTATAAAAGACAGTCTTGAAATAATATCGCCGGATTGAATGGAAGAGTTAAGTATAACTCAATGGGACAAGGAAGCAGAAAAAATAAGATCAGCGGAAGACAGAAAATTACAACGTTGCGACAGGTCAGATTTTATTTTTAAATTATTAAACATATGAAAGATTCAGCTTGGAAGCAGAAAAGTTTTGTGATAGGTATATTTTTAAGACGAAGAAGTTTGTGAATGATACTGTTTTAGGATGAAATATTTTGTAAAAGGTCCTGTTGTAAACACAATACTAACGTATAACGTTGTAAACACAATACTAACAGTAGTGTAAACACAATACTAACAGTTGTGTAAACTCAATACTAACTTATAACGTCGTAAACACAATACTAACTTATACAGCCATGGAAAAAATTATAAGGACAAGCGAAAAGTCGCCAAAAGTAGGAGCCGCCTGGCTAGAAAATTATGCAAATATTTGTATGATAAAAAGGCTTGAAACGGAACATTTCTAAACAAATTTTAAGTTGAAAATTAGGAAAATCATTAAAAGGCATGAATTTAAAAGGTTTTAATAGCTTGCTGCTCGGAAAAAATTATAAGGACACGTATTTCTTTTGAAATCGCAAACAAAATTTTGCATACTTGGTAGTATCATAGGATTGTTTAAAGTAACCTAAAGCTGTCCCGCAGTAAGACAATTCAGTTTCTTTTGTTCTTCATTATGCCAAAGAGCACACAACTATCTGAATTTGAAAAGGGAGAAATCACAGCTTACAGAAAATTTGGAATGAGTGGACGTGGAATTCCAAGGAATATAAACAGATCTAAAACAGTAATTTATAATTTCTTGAAGAATCCAAAAAATTACGGCAAGAAGAAGCATACAGGTAGGCCTGTTTCTTTGACTATGCGCCAGAAACGTGAAATTGCGCGTCGAGCTTGCTTAAAAAAACAGAGTTCGACTCAAATTTAAACAGAAATGAATCTACCATGCACTAGCCGAACAGTGCGGAATGTTCTGGAAAATAATCCCAATGTTAGATATGCTAAACTACGGTCACGTCCTCCACTTACAAAACTACATAAGAAGATTAGATTGGAATTTGCTAAGAAACACGTTTCTTTTGGATCTCGCTGGAAAGATGTGGTGTTTTCGGACGGAAAAAAAATTAATTTGGACGGACCGGATGGTTTTCGCATTATTGGTGTGACTTGCGAGAGATAAACCTGTTTTTTACAAACGTCAGTTCGGAGGAGGTTCTGTGATGGTGTGGGCAGGTTTTGCAGCCAATGGAACAACACCAATCGTGTCCATTCGAAGATGCATGAATTCAGAATTATATGTGGATATGCTAGCTGAAAAATTATTGCCTGAAGCACGCCTTATCACAGGTGGTGATTATTTGTTTCAACAAGACAATGCAAGTTGCCATGTGTCTCGTGCATCACGTTCATTGTTCGAGGTCAATTCTGTCCAACTTTTGGATTGGCCGCTAAGAAGCCCTGATTTAAACCCCACAGAGAATCTGTGGGGCATTTTAGCTAGAGAAGTATATAAGCATGGCACACAATATGCAAATACAGATAATTTGACATCATCCATTGAATTAGCGTGGAAAAAGATTTCTAAACAAACTTTAACTGGACTTTCTGAGTCAATGACTGAACGATTAATAAGGGTCATTGAAAAAAAAGGTGATTTTGTTGAATATTAATTTAATATTCAGACATATTCCATTATGTCCTTATATTTTTTTCCATGTTTCGCGTAATGTATTTCTACTAATATGTGATTTATAAACTTTATGTAATTTAATTTCAGATTAATAAGTTCCTAATGTTTCTTAATGACGAGTAGTAAATTATGTTTGATTTTGTTTTCAGTTGATGATTACTTTAGTACATATTACTCATTTTTCAACGTGTCCTTATAATTTTTTCCATGACGTTGTAAACACAATACTAATTTATAACGTTGTAAACACAATACTAACTTATAACGTTGTAAACACAATACCAACAATTGTAGAAACACAATACTAACTTATAATAGTTTATTTCAGAAATATTTTCACAAATCTCGTAAATTTATTGGTTTCTGATTGTTTCTTTTCCTATGGATTCGGAAGACAAAGGAATGTTTTTCGGAATTGTGAGTAAATGCGAAATTTTACATTATATTTTGAACAAACATGTAATTCGTTTCTTTTCCTTTTAAAACAATTGACGAATCAAATGATTCATACAATTTCATACGGTATTTTCGAATGAGTTGAATTAGACTATTCAATTTAAAATAGTCTTAACTTTTATCACATTAGCATTTGCGCATTTTTATTTTCTAATCGTGATGACAAGATGAAATAGAAAATCTATAAAAATTGTAACTGTAAAGTAATGCCAGTAATAATAGTAATAATAATAATAACGGAAATAAAGGGGATAAACAGGTTTATTTTTTTCAGTTGTCCATAGAAAGATCCCTTTTTAAGGCAAGCTTTCCTTTACTTAACGGAAAAGGGTTTTTGTGTCTTTTTATAACAAGACTCTGTTACAGTGCAAGAAGAATGCATTTTAATTGCTAAGACGCATTCACTTTGCAATTTGACATTCAAATGGCACATAAGATATAGAATATGGCGCTTCTCCGCTCACCCTTTTGATAAGCTTTATAACTTTTCTTTACTTAATTGCATTAGATTTAAAACTTGAGAAATAGTTGGACCTCTGCTGTGGGACCAGGTAGAGACAGAGAGAGGCATATAAATTCATATGTAGATCGATAAGCTGTAAAAATTGGTTTGATAGATCTATAATTAATTAATTAATTAAAATTCTGTATAACTGTGTGAGGAAGAAATAACTTTCTATTTGTTATTTAATAAAATATTTGTAAAATACGTGTCAATATATTTAATTTTAAAATATTTTTTTTTATCGTAAAACAATTTAATTGTAAATTTTGAACAATTAAACGATAAGTATTACAACAGAATATTAGAAAAAAGAATTAATTAACGAAAATTATCATATTTCTCTTAATCGCTGATAATATTTTATTAAAATACATCAGTTATTATCTAATTGAGAGGCCGCATTAATGCAAGTTATACAACAGACTTTTATTTACAACTTTTATTCATAAATAAAATTAGTGATAAATTATAAATATATTTAAATAACTTGCAATACACACATATATAATCTTACAGAAATTCATCGAAAACAATACATTTGTTTAATTTCACATTTAAAAATTAAATACAAAATAGTATACATAATTCTCTTATCTGTAGTGATATATTGCATTTGTATAGTGAACAACGCATGTAACATTTACCTTTTAAAAACGCGTAGTCGAGATAAAAATGAAAAAAAAATATTATCTTAAACACAATAACATTAAATCGTACATTTATATCCTTCAAAACAACTGAATGCTGCCAAAAAACTGTTAAATACATAAATTTAGAGCAGGAAGAAAAATTGCACTACTGGGAATAATTCTCCATTGTTTTTCTGCGAAACATCACTTTAAAATTGGCAGACAAGTGAAAAATAAAGGAAATTCCGAAAGACAATTTGAAAGAAAAAAATATTGCAAAGAATGAAATAAGGTTATAAATTTTCAATGGATTGCGTAACTTTGATATATGTTACTGCTTTTTTTTGTTTCATGCCAAGAAGAAAAAAAAAGTAAGGTTTTGAATAGAAATAAATACATGAAAGTTGTTAAGTATTATGCTTATAAGTAAGGCTTATGTTTTATATAATTTAGATATTGTGGTTTATGTGTTAGTTAAAATATCAGACTCGATAATACATTTAATTGTATCGATTTTATTAACAGGAATTATTTGTATAATAATAAGTATAAAGTAAAGGAAGAAAGAATTATTAAATGAATAAATGTAGAAACAAAAATGTAGTTATAAGGTTGCTATAGAATCCGCAATAATTAGCCTTAGGACAAACAAGTAAAACTTTGCTTCTCGGTTTCTTTTTTGTTCCTTTTTTCATGTTTTTGATCATGTGCAAATGTCCATATCGAATAAAGGATTTCTTTAAAGAGCTAAAAACGGAAACATATCACATCATTTGGTACAGTTTCCTTCGTTGAAAATAAATGTGTGTTTTAATGAGTAATTGTTATCTAGATTATTAATCTTTCCATGCATGTGAAATTCATGTGAAGTTGCATAAAAATGACTACCGTATCTAGACTCACGGAACACAAGGTGGGTCCATGGGCCTGTTTTACTCAGGACACCACAGAACGCACACTCTATGGTCAAGTGGAGCACCACCTCCGGCGCATCACTCATATGCACCCAAGACTTTGAAGAATAGGTTGCTATGACAGCACAGCTCGTCAACCTGGAAATTGCCGCATGACACTTGTCAGTCTTTTAATATTTTTCTTGTATCTGCACTGCAAATCAAGATAAAACTTGACGATTAGTGCTCTATAAAATGTACAGTAAAATATATAACTGACACTAGACAAAAGTTTTGAGCTTTTTTTAAGGTAAAATTTATATATATTATTTAAATATAATGTAATATTTTTATATTATTTTGAATTAGTAATAAATATTAAATTAATCAGCTTTATTTTAATTAAATTAAAACTTATGTATTAAATTTAAAGTAATGTGCTTCAAGAAAATTGGCACGTTTTATTATTTAAAATACATGCGTCTAAAACGTCTCCCATAAATAATTCGAAACGCGCTATTTATATCATGGTGTTTTTCCTAATATCAACAGTCAAACTTTTTTAACTTTTAATTCCTTTCTAAATAATATCTCAGTTGTTCGGCATATATAATACAAAAATGACAATGAAACGTTTTGTACAAACCAAATACATCTTAAAAATAACATTCAAATTTAAAACAAAAGTAAAATATTTTCTGGCAGAGTTTCATCGGACACTTTTCCGAACGCTCTTATAGGATTAAGCATCTAGTTTTCATTAGACATTAAGAAAAAAATAAGAATATATTAAATGGTTTAGTAAGTCATTATAATCTTATTTCTTTGTAGTTAACTATAAGGCTTTTAATTGAAAATTGCTGTATCTTTGTTGAATATCTAATAAATATTATTTAATATTTTAAAATATCATCATTTGAAACAAACAAAGGATGACGGTCTATAAGGCTAGTTTTGAGCCGAGAAAGAGATGAAAAAAAAAATTTCAACTTCGTAATAAATAAATTAATCTAGAACTGAATATTAGTCCTTTTAGATTCAAACCATACTTTTACCTAATTAGCGGGATTTATAGATCGTTAACAACAGTAACTTGGTATATTGTAGTTATTTCAAATCCCTAATAATAATAATGCTTGTTTTTGAATGTATTTTGCTGTGTTTGATACGACAGTTATGAAGTATAGCATATAAAAAACTAAAAGTGTTGGATTACTGCAGTGATATAAAACTAGTCGTTGGGGGCCACCGTAATACCTACCCATCATGGATATGCATAATATAAAATATAATAATAAAACAGGTGTAAACTATTTATAAAATGCATTGCAATTCGAATAAAATCGTGGCTTCCTGACGTCACAAATTTTAAATCGAGGCTAACGTAAAAAAAAGGCTACCGCGGTGCTTTACGCGTATCTTTTTTTACAGACCGTGGGAGTCACGTGATGCTTGAATCCACCAATGCAGGTGTACGAAAAGGGCATCACGTCACTCTAGCGGTCTGTAAAAAAAGATAAGTGGAATGCACCGCGGTAGCCTGTCTTTTTCGTTAGCCTCGTTTTAAATGCTCTATTACTCCAAAATGGATAATCATATTAACTAACGGTTTACTGCGTCAGATTAAGCGTCTCATTTTCAATTAAAATATATATTTGAATTGTAATTTGGATGAAATACAGGGTCATGAAAAATCGAAGAGTGTGGCAAATAGGATTATAAATATCTCGGCAACTCATTATCCGATCGACTTCATGCTTTATGCAAAATTTATGTTTTTTTATTGTCTTTTATATTCATTCCTTAAAATGAACAATTTCGAAAATTTTTATATACCTTTTATCAGAACGAATATTTCGAGAGTCCGAAAAAATAGTTCCGGATAATCGCTGTTACTGAAATTCAATAAGCTTCTTCCCATTAATACATGCTAAGTACATACCAAATTTCAAGTCTCTATATCAATTTTTTCAGGAGATAGAGCGTTTACAGACACACAGACACACAGACATGCAGACACACAGACGAACGGCAATTTTTTTTCTAAAAATATATTTCTCTAGTGTCTGAATCTCTAGTGTCTGAAACGTGTAATCCGTCATTTTTTTTTTTCGATTTTCAAAACGATTACAAGACTTACCGTATACAACGTATGATGGGTAAGTAAAACAAGACATAAACGAGTTGCAATTTGTTAATTTAAATCATCCAGCTATGCATCGCTGTTTCGTTTTCTCTCAGTCTAAGTGGCGTTGAATTGTTTATTCTTAACAATTCTTAGTAAATAATTATATTAAATTCTTTCGAAAAGTTATAAGTACATATTGTACGGCTAACTGAATAATATTTATGATAGTGATATTCGTAAATGATTCAAAAAGCGAAGTATTGAAAAAATAAATAAGAACTCTTTTGTGGTTGTTGTTTGAATTGACTCAAATCAGTAAATGTGACAAATCATTAAGCTGCTCAGTATCTGATTAAAAGAAGAATTAATCAGATCATAAACATACAGTTTCAAAAGTATAAGACGGTCAATCTTGACATAAATCATAAAAAATATATAATTATTCGATAAAATATAACAGCTTTCTCTTCTTAGTAATATCAATGCAATATAGAATCACATGTTCACACATTGTTTCTGTTTTATCATACATAGAGCAGCAAAGACAAATCGCTGAAGTGAAACTTTTTAGTACAATTTTTGCAAACTTTATTACAGATGCTTTCATTTCTAACAGGTTAGAGAACAATAAATAGACACAACAACGTGCCTGCTAAAGATAGAGTATATGTTTGTTTTCTTTTTTTTCGAAATTTATAGATAAAATGAAATAAATGTCTAAAGACTTTTATTTTGCTACGTGCTTATTACATAGTATTTCATTTCATATTTATGTTTTTCATTAAAATATTTTGTGCTATTTTACTTTATTTTACTTTTTATGACCTTACCTCCCACACATGCAGGTTAAAGGATTTAAATCCAAATACTTACATGTTATTTAAAATGAATAACAAAATAATAATAACAAAATTAATAATAATAATAATAATAATAAAATTAAGAGCAACAACCATCTGAATATTATATGTTATTCTCTTTGCGAGCTGTATGTAAGATAATTCATTCTGCAAAACTAAATCATGGAATATAAAAATTTTATTAAATTTTATAAAAATGTTTCCAACATAGTTGAAAAGTGTTTATAAATTTGGTTTGTCAGTCTGTATGTCTGCCGCCTGTCCCTATTTCAACTTGCGTAAATATACTCTGATTAGCATGAAATGTATGTATATTATTGAGGTTTAGCATGGCTTCTTCAGTAATGAAAAGAAAGTGTGTACGATTATATTTCATTTACAGGGAAACTGAAAATAATTCCGTTACAATACTGTGTATGGGGAAAATTGTTTGGGGTGTTTTATAATAGTCTTACACTATTTGAAACATATTGCAATTGATATATATCACTGAGTTGCATTACAGTATACTTATAATAGTACTATGGCTTGTTCAGTAATGAATATAAAGTGTGTAGCATTATATTTCGTTTACAGGGAAACTCAAAATAATTCCGTGACAATGCATCACCAGACATATGAGGAAAAGTTGTTCGCGGTGTTTTATAATAGTCTTACACTACTTGAAACATATTGCAATTGATATAAATGGCTAAGTTGCAGTACAGTATACTTATTATAGTACCATGGCTTGATCAGTAATGAAAATAAAGTGTGCAGCATTAGATTTTGTTTACAGGGAAACTCAAACTAATTCCGTTAAAATACGTGACCAGACATATGGCGAAAAGTTGTTCGCGGTGTTTTAAAATAGTCTTATACTACTTGAAACATATTGCAATTGAATATACTTATTATAGATTGAGGAGTGTTCAAGGAAAACACAAACGAATTTGATTACAGTACTGTCTATCAATAATTACTGGAATTGAGTTTTCAGTTGTGTCAGGCGTTTTTAAATGTAAGTAACGTTTTGAATATTTATTTTATGTCTAAATTCTATAGATATTCCGGTTGCACAAAATATATCGTGTACATTTCCATTTACTGGCGGAAATTGTTCAAGAGGAATTGTCATCTGTGCTATGCGTTCCCTAACTGAACTAAATTTTAGCATAAAATATAGTATATATGCAAATCTAGAGGACATATACAGGGCTAAAAAGCAGTTCGGAAATTTTTTTAGATGGCAATTCTTGAAATTGGATTTTCAAATGTGTTATGTGTTATGTGTTTTCCAAATTGTTTTTTTAGACGCCGTCTTTTACATTATTATACTGAGTTTTGAAACAGTATTCAAATTTGTCTGGAAATTGTTTCATAATCTATGCTTGAAGCATCATCTTTCGTTATTTTTTTAAATAAATAATTATTACTGTTTCCATTAGTATAATAGTAGACTTGAAAGTTAGCTGCCTTGTGACGAATGTCATGTTGCAAATTTGCTTCCCTTTTCTTATATTGTCTGCTTCTTGAAACATTTTTTAAATCTTCAGATAAATTCACTAATTTTCTTGATTTTCATAGAACTTACGGACATTTGTAAAGCTAAACTTTAAATATATTCATAATGAACAGAGGAAAGTATATTCAGCTAGGTAAATTATATCCAATGGTAAGAGTATCATAGTTAAGATTTTTCCAACAGAGCGAAAAATGTCCTGGTCCCGGCATATTTTCTCTGTTGGAAAAATCATCTCAACTATGATACTCCAACCATTGGAGTATCAATGGTGTGAACATTTGAACCAATATGTGCAAATGTATTTTTCAACTTTTTCAAAAGTTACCACTATTTTTAGAAAAAATGTCAATCATGAAAAATGTCAAAAAACACATCCCCTATAATTAAACTTTTATTTATAAAATTTTGACTAACTAAAACATAATCAAACACTTTATTTTAGCAGATTGTGGAAATCTTCTTTTTTTTTACATTTTACTGTGACATTTTTTGACCTATACATAATTCTAATATCGATAAGCGAATAATAATAAAATAATAATTTTAGCAATGTATCATCCTCAAACTTTTCAGTAACATTATGTGAATGATAAGAAATCAATCAGTATATCACTTTTAGTCCTACATTATAAAAATAAGAATGAAACTCTTCTATAAAATAATAAAATAATCACTTTGAAAATACCGTTAAAGACGATTCTGGTCTCCAGTTCCAGAAAAATAAGAAAGACATCCTACAATGGAATAAAATTAAGCTCTCGTAGAGATCCAGCCGTAAGCGTAGGAACTTTTCTCCACGAGGGGAAATGTTTATTGAAAATTCATATTTTAGAATACAGATGTTAAATATTACAATAGAGATTAAAATAAAATTAGCACAATGTTAGTTTTTACAATACTGGTTCAGATCACAACATTTCTTAATATTTAAAAAAAAATCATATAAGAAAAATTATAAAAGAAAGTAATTAGAAAATTTATGAAAAGAATACGTAACACAATTAGTAATTTTGCATTTTTCACACAGTAAGCTGAAATAGGAAATGTATGAGTACAAAAATGTGATCAGTATGTGAACTATAATATACAAATTATGAAACCAAAATATATTCTATTAAAAAGTACTTTATAAATGTAGGAGAAAGGATCGCAGATCCTTTTTAATGAAGGAGAAATGTTTATTCAGAATGTTGTAATTTTCTTTTCGTTTAACATAGTTTAAAGGATCAAACAGAGTTATATTCATACTTTGTCTCACTGTGACATTTTTATTGAAATTGAAAGTATGTCTCATTAGAGGACAATTATCATTTATGTAATGTAGATCCTTGGAATTATATAAATAACCAAGGCAATTATACATCCAAGCCCATTTTAAAATATTATTTACTACAAGATCTTAGTAACACTGCACCATGTAAATTTATTAATTGTGGTTTATTTTTAACGCGATCTCATGTAAATGTTCATTTGTTATGATATTATGAGCCGAGTTTAATTGGAATACTGAACATCTGATATCAGCTTATGAAGATAGTTGGAATGATGTACTTCTTACGGATGATTCTCTAGTTGATGCACAGAGTGAACTTATATTATTTTCAAACGGGGAAATACCAGGACTCGATATCGGGCGACGTAGAAAAATCCATGACACATAATGTGCTGTTTTAAACAAGAACATAAATGGGTACCTAACGGGCCTGTCTAGTGGTTCAATAACTGATGTTTGATATTACAACACTCGACACAATTTATTTTTTTTTTCTCAATGCGTACCCACGTGCTATTTATAGACGATAATGCAGCAAAATTAGGTATCGATTGATTCAGAAAAATCTGAAAATAAATAAAATTCTGTATATTTAATGACTTTCACAAACTCTAGATTAAAACATTAATGATATTTAGAAGCTAGAATGTAAATAGCTGCATTCACTCAAATAACACCAGAGATTTTCGAAATGAGAATTTACCAGAATGGATTTTACTCCCATAAAACAAATTCAAGAAATTTATTAAAGGGAAATCCTTAGTAGCAGCATGCATTTTAATTTGAGTGTATCATGTACGCAGTCAGACATATCCTCATATTAAACTAGCATTATTAACAAGTCTTCCTGCTAAAATTATAATATCCATAATCGAAATAATTTTTCATTCTTTAGTTTTTTTATAACATTTGATGCAGCTTTTAATAAGATTTCATGTTGTAAATTTCTTTAATATTTATGTAAAATATGTATTTATGCTTTAGAACATTTATATAACGTTATTAATACACAATTATTTTTTAGTTTTTATTTTAGAGGATGGGCATATTAGATAAATCCCATTTCTGTACTTTGAGACAATTAACTGTTTGTATGTATAGAACTTAAATTCATATCACTAATATTGTCGTTCTGTATTATATACATTTTTAGCTAAACTAAAACTGAAAAATTTATTCACAAAAAATAAAGGGATAGCTACTGATAGATAAACTCTTTTTTATTCCGACAATACCATTGGCATACATTTCATTTTTCAACTTAGTCGGTGGATTTTGGTATTGTTTCTATGATATTTTTTTGGCAAATGTGGCGCAACAATTTGGAACACGTCGTTTGAACCATATTTTAAAGCAAAAAAAATCAGATTTTGCTATTAGCATTCATCACAAACTATTCAATCATCCCGAGATTATTTTAGACATTACAAATGTTTTTACAAAATAAAATTTTCACAAATACTATTTTTATATGAATATTTAAAAATTATTTTCAATGTAATTATAAAAAAAATAAATTTTGTGTTGCCATAATCAAATTAATTATGCTGTTTATCCAAGATATTAAAAAATATATACCTGTTAGAATGTATATATTTTCTCAAATAACGTATTTTAAACATTAAATAAAAATGAAGTGTTTCTCATTATATAACATGGCACATGCAAAATAATTATTCTAAATACTAACTTCCAATAACATATAACACTTGGGTACTCAGACAATTTAAAATGCAAGTACATATAGTTTAGAACTTAAGTAAATGCGTGTTCAGTTTAATTAATGTTATAAACATCACAGTTATGTAACAGCGTTTCAAACTTTTAAGTTATGGAACTAATTTCAGGAGTTAAAATTAACTGGATGCTTAAATTAATATCCATTGGGGAGTTTTATGTGTCAAAAATCATTATTACTGAGCCACATTTCTAATGAAAACTTCGTTAATTTTTTACTTTTTTAAATTCTGTAAACAAAATATACAAAATATATTTCCCTCGTTACTGAAACAATTACAGATACTTTCTTAAAGGCAATTTTGAGGCAAAATAAAATTATTTATTTAAAAATACATAATGCGTTTGACAAACGAAATGACACTATTTCGCGTTTTTATTGGATTGACGAATAAATAATTACTGTTCCGTTATGTGCCATAATATTTTCAACTGTATGATTAATTTATAGGTTAACTAATATGGTTTGTAACTATGCCAAATAAAATCCTTGTATTTTAAATACAAGAAGCATTTCGATATATTCCATTCACGATTTGCAACGAATAGGGGGTGTAACAGTTACTTTACGTAGTTTGAGATTGTTTAATACTGTAACAAGTTTCAATTACCATAGAATAATGAAATAAACTAGCAAATAAAGCGTATGGACACATCTTATGCATATTTAATTTATTCTGTGGCATTTCACAAAATCTTAACCTTAGTATTATAAAGCTTATTTTGTGTACTCTTTGAGATCTATTCATTGATTATTTAATTATCACTTAAAATATATATATATATTTTTGTGAAACATTCTTGAAAAGAGTTTATCCTCTTCACCATTTAAAATAGTTGACTTCGTAATGAAAATAAATTAGAATAACAGTCTGTTTATTATATATGTTTTTTTTTCATACAAAAATATGGAAAACGATATATTTTATATTAAAATGATAAAAAGACTCTTGATTTAGAGGGGTTTTTTTCTTTAACTTATTTTCGATCGACTCAATTTTCTATTTTATATTTAAAATTCCTATTATTCGAAAATTGTAATTTAATTGTTACTAATTACATCAATATTATAACTATGGCTTCTAAAATTATAATTAATTCGTTATTCCATAGAAAAAATTGACCCCATGAAGTTTATTCATACAGTTATAATAGAGTTATTTAAGTGAACAATGTAATCCTGGATAATCAAACCAATAATTAGGCTTACGTTGAAATGAGCATTTTCGCGAAAAGTATCGATTTTTTTTCAGTTTAAATTTAAACTTTTTACGATTCTAAAACTTCTTTGTTTTTGTTCCTACCATTTTAGAACAGACGTTATAGTCAATTTAATAAATCGGACGTGATAATTCCTGAAACCGGAAGTTCCCTTTAAAGGGGCAAAAAAATTAACATTACAATGGAACTTAATTTTATTACTTGATTAGTGTTTTTATACTAATAAAACACATTAATTAAAATTCTAGATAACTCAATTTGTGTGATATTATTATTTATTTATAGTAAAAATATACTAATTTAACGTTTAAATGCATTTTTTTCCAAATAAATTTTTAAGCAACATTAACACACTTTAAAAATGATAACTAAAAATATTATTATCATTCTTCCATAAAACTTTGTGAGTTTTGTCTATATATTTTTGTCTAGTGCATCTACTAAAAAAAATAATTGTGGGTGTATTTTCAAACTTATGTCTTGTTATTTGAACAAAAACATGGTAAAAATATTGAAAGTCTTATAATTGACTTTTCGATCATCTTCAAAATTTTCATTTACTAAAATACGAGGGCAGTTTGATATATCCGTGACTTTAAAAAAATTTGGCAGTCTGATCGCACTCTTATCATTATGTTTTGAATTTAGTATTATCTGCAGCAACATTCGTGCAATTTGCAGAGGATATTTAAATACATTGTGTTCTATTGGATTCAAAAAACGATTGGCGTGTTTGTTTTGATTATGGAGATAAAGAATTTCGTGTTTTGATAAAACACTATTTTTTTCGTGGAAAAACAGTTACCGAAAAGTTGAAAAATATTATGGAGACTCTGCTCCATCACATGGTATGGTTCATAAGTGGTTTACGGAATTTCGTTGTGCCCTTATGAGCACAACATACACTGTTAAAAATTTGCAGCAAACTGTCCAGTAATTTGACCGTTTTTGTAGAAAACGGTTACATAACTGTAATTTAACAATTTTCTGACCGTATTATTGCTCATTTTATGATCATAATATAGTTATATAACCGTTTTCTACAAAAACGGTCAAATGACTGGGCAGTTTGCTGCAAATTTTTAACAGTGTATGCAGACCGTTCTGAACGTCCAATTGAGATCACGACTGAAGAAATGGTCAACAAAATCTATGATATCGTCTTAAAATACCGTCGTGTAATGTTGCGTGAGATAGCGACGAAGGTAAACATTTCAAATGAACGTGTATTCAATATCTTGCATGAATATTTGGGCAAAGTTATCAGCAAGATTGGTGCGGCGATTGCCGACAATGGATCAAAAGCGGACTCTTGTAACCATTTCAAACCATTGTTTGAACATGTTCGAGAGCAATTCAAGCGAATTTTTACGGCGTTATGTTACAACTGATGAAGCATGGATACATTACTACACACCAGAAATGAAAGAACAGTCTAAACAGTGGACTTCTTCTAATGAAGGTGCTCCGAAAAAGGCAAAAACATTATGACCACAGTTTTCTGGGACTCAAAAGGCGTAATCCTCATTGACTATATGGAAAAAGGAAAAACGATCACAGGACAGTATTATGCTAATTTATTAGACCGTTTTAATGCAAAATAGAAAGAAATGCTGCCCATTTGTCCAAGAAAAAAAATGATTTTTCATCTTGACAATGCGCCAGCGCACACATCTGCAATCGCAGCGGCTAAATTAGTTGAATTACGATACGAATTGCTCCTTAATCCATCCCACTCTCTTGACTTGGCACCCAATGTCTTTTTTCTTTTTCAAAATTTAAAAAAAATGGCTTGGTGGAGAGCTTTTTCTGCAAATTCTGAGATCATTAATGCCACAAATGCCTCTTTTGAAGAGTTTGAGAAATCTTATTTTTTGTAAGGATTAAAAAAGTTAGAACATCGTTGAAAAAGTGTATAATTATGAAAGTAGATTATGTCGAAAAATAAAATGCATTTTGGTATGTATATTGGTTTTTTCATTTCAAAGTCACGAACTTATCAAACTGCCCTCGTATCATTTAACTTGTAGTAGGTGCACTAGATAAACGCTAGTAATTTACGTTAGTAATTTTTTTTCTAATAAATTTATTTGTTTTTCATGTAGCATTTTTCAAGTTTATGAAACAATTGTTCAAATTTCTATACATATTTAACATTTTTTGTATATTTGTAGGTATATATATATATATATATATATATATATAATTTTGGAAATGAAAAGAAATGAAATCACGCTCTAGTGCTGATCCAGCTGTTAAGCATAGGAACTTTTTTGAACGAGGGGAAATGATTATTGAAAATTCATATTTTAGATTACAGATGTTGTATATTACATTAGCGATTAAAATAAAATTAGTACAAAGATAGATTTTACAATATTGGTTCAGATCACAATATTTTTTTTATATTAAAGAAAAAAAAGAGATATAAGGAAAAGTATAAAAGAAAGTAATTAGAAAATTTATGAAAAGAATACTTAATCATAACACAACTAATAATTTTGCATTGTTCAAACAGTAAGCTGAAATAGAAACAGTATGAGTACAAAAATGCGATCAGTATGTAAACTATAATACACAAATATCAAAAACAAAATATATTCTATTAAAAAGTACTTTATAAATGTTGGAAAAATGATCATATATTCTTTTTAATAAAGGAGAAATTTTATTCAGAATGTTGTAATTCTCTTTTCGTTTATGATAGTTTAAAGGATCAAACAGAGTTATAGTCAGATTTTGTCTCACTGTGGCATTTCTTTTGAAATTGATCGTATGTCTCATTAGAGAACATATACCATGTTTCTTTCTTGGCAAAGCTTTCCAAAAAAGTGATTCGAATGTAGACCTTAACCGATATTCTAATTAAATTTTCCAGCAGAGCTGAAATTAAGTTTCATATTACTTATATAACAAAGGATATGACTTTTTACTTACTACTCAGCGTACAACCAACAGAGTGAAAAAAATTCCAGCCCGTAGATCGAACCTGGAACCTTTGGTATTACGCACTTACGCTCTACGAATCCTGACGACATCCAGTCTAGCAGAGTGAGAAAATGCTAGACTGGCTCCAAATATTAGAGCGTCGGTGCGTGATACCAAAGGTTCCAGATTCGATACCCGGTATGGACATTTTTTCAATTTGTTGTTTATACGCTAAGTAGTAAGTGATAATTCATAGCCTTTATTATATAAATTTAATCGTTTATAGTTTTCAAATTCTATTACATTTTACAGTCAATTCCATGACAGAAAACTTAGTATATTATGGCGGAAAAATAATAAGTTTTTTTTTTTTATTTTATAATACAAATTTTAATATTTTTAAAAAAATGTTTACTTATATAATTTGTTACATTACAAATCAATGTCAGTCAGGTAGATTTCTCTTTAAAAAAACATTTTTTTTTTTACTTCTTGTATGTTTATTATTATATTATGTATTCATAATATAATTTATTTATATTCAAATGTTTCTTTTTAAATATTTTTGCAGAGAAACACAAGATTTATATTAAAAACTACATTTCTAGGGAATTATTAATAGTTTAAATTAATGCATCCTTTGATTTTATACAGTTGTATTAAAGATTGTTTAAAAAACATAGATTGAAAAAAACTTAAATAGATATTTATATCAACGTTATAATACAGTTAATCTACTTTATAATACAGTTTTTTATTTTAACGATTTAATCCTGGATATTCAAATAATTACATTTAATTGTTTCTAAATTTAAAATGCTATCAAATTTTACACCCGATTTCATGGTTGGAAAATTAATATTTTATGAATGAAGCATAATAATGTTTTTGTTTTTATAATTATACTAGAAATTAATATTTTGAAATAATGTCAAGCCATATAATTTGTTACATTACCGATGGATTATATTAAGACTGATTTCCGATAAAAAAATTATTAAAGAATTTTTTCTTCTTATATATTTTTTATATTACGTATTCATACGACAATAATATATTTATATTTAAATATTGCATTTAAATATATTTGCAGATAAATATAGAATTAATATTAAAACTACATTTATAGAATAAAAATATTATTTTAAATGAATATATTCTTTAATTTAGTACAGTTATTTTTAAGATTGTTTAAAAAATATATATTTAGAAAAAGAAACTTAAAAATGCGCAATTACAAAGTAATAATATGGTTAATTAATATAGTCAATAAATATAGTTAATAATTTTAAAATATTAACTAAATTCATTTTGTTTCAATGAATTTTATTTGATAATATGTTTAAAATTCTGTATCACTGAACAGTTTATTGTACGTAATATACTGAAATGTAAGACGTACTTCAGCATGAACCAGGGAAATGGTCCTACATTTAGTTGGTAATTAAATGAAATTGTTTCTAGGTCTTCCAAATTAGCTATTTTGTTTTCTTACCGCTAATATATTCATAATTAATGTAAGGCATATCGTTTTATTTGTATTATTTATTTTGTTACTAAATTCTTTTATAGTCCTAAATTCTTATGATATGTATACATATTTATGTACCATAGTTTTGCAAATATATTTACAGATTTCATTTATTTATTCGGATAAAATTCTCATAATGTTTTATAAAATCTTTCCATTAATATATATATATATATATATATATATATATATATATATATATATATATATATATATATATATATATATATATATATATATATATCGCAACTTTTGTCATAGGTTAACATAAATATTCATAACTACATAGAGAAATTTAAAACTGAATAATGTTGGTTTATGAGGAACGCAGAGTTAGCAGAGTAGCTCGACTTAAAACATTTATTTACGATAACACGGAGACAAAAATATTTACAGCTGGAAAGCAAGTAAGCACTGACATCTTTCTTAACGTAACAACAAACACTTGCTGGCAGAGCGGAATATCCGCATTGTCACTGTACGCGCATGCGCTATATATACTAAGAGGAGAAAATGAACGTTGTATTCCAACAATTTACCTTTTAAAACGTGCAATTTTCTTTACAAAACATTACTCTACAATTAAGCAAATTTGATACGCAAATTACAGAGCAAAAAAAATGTATCTATAAAATTACAAATAAACTTATATGAAAAAGGATACAAAATAATATTGAATATTTTTAGACACTTAATCCTAATAAATCAAAACATTTTTAATGCTTATAATTCATTAAAGCTTTTGTTAGAATGTCTGCTGCCAGATTTTTAGTTTCTAGATATTTAATCTCAATTTCTCCATTCTCATGTATTTCGCGCACAATGTCATGACGTACGTCAATATGTTTTGTGCGAAAGTGATAAATCGGATTCCTTACTAAATTTTGAGCAGATTAGTTGTCGCAGAATCTTAAAGTAGGTGCAAACACTGTTTCAGGAGCAAGTTCATTTAAGAACTGTCTGATATGTAAAAGTTTCTTTAGCACCCTCTAATAAAGCCATGTATTCTGCTTCAGTTGCAGATAATGAGTTCGTTGCTTTCCCGTTTCTCAAGATATAGCCCCACCGGCATATTTAAAGATATATCCAGTATAAGACTTTCTTTTATCATTGACATCTGAAGTATAGTCTGCATCAACAAATGCAAGCAAGGACTTAGTATCACGTTTAAAAATAAACCCTTGATCTTGAGTATCTCTTAGGTATCTTAAAACTCATTTTGCAGCTATCCAATGATTTTTGCCTTGATTGTTGTTGAATAGACTTAGAAAATTCACAGCATGAGTTATGTCAAGTCTAGTTTTAACTGATAAATACATAAGATATCCAATTAGTTGACGATAAGGAATAATTTTAGAATTTTCTTCTGGTGTTTTGGGACTCATACTTTTAATAAGCTTCACATTGTTAATTAAAAGGTGTAGATATTTATTTTGATTCTTGCATATTAAACCTTCTCAAAATATCTTCAATATACTTTTGTTTAGTAATCTTATTACTGCCCCGTTTTTCATGAATTCTCTGCCCAAATTATAGTGTAAGAGACCTATATATTGCATTTTAAATGATTTTGCTAATTCGTCTCTAAAATATTCATAATCTTGTTTACATTTAGTAAGAATTATGAGATAATCAACATGAACAATGATAATGGCTTCAATTGGCGATTCAGTAAAATAAACACATTTATCAACATTTAGTGATTCAAACTTCATTTCTTTTAATTTTTCATGTAATTTATTGAACCACTGTCCACCTGATTGTTTTAATCCTCAGAGAAATTTTCTAATTAAACAAACTTTGACCACATTTGATTCATATATAAAACCTTCAGGTAACTTCATATATACTTAAACTTCCTAAAGATACAACTAAATGTAAATATATTGCTTGAAGGTGCGTAAAAACATACATAAAATATTTAAAAGTATATTAAAGTCCACTATTAACTGTGTATAAGGACTTTAACGTACTTTGAAAATGTTTTATGTATGTTTTTACGCACCTTCAAGCAATATATTTACATTTAGTTGTATCTTTATGAATTTTAATTATGAAACAATGTAAATTTGCTCTGAAATTTTTACTTTTTATTCATGTATACTTCTTCAGTTAAATCATCTATTACATAATCATAATAAAATCCAACTGTTAAGCTGTAAAACCATTTTGAATGCCATAAGCGACCGCAGTTCTGATCAAACTGAATCTGGCTACAAGCGAAACATTTTCTTCAAAATCAATTACAGGTTTTTGAGAACACCCTTTTGCTACTAATCAAGTTTTAAACTTTTAGATTGACCAGTCTTGTTTATATTTAGTGTTTAAAACCAATTCACTTCCTATAATTTTCTTATGTTTTGACCAATCATCTATTTGTCACGCATTTTCTTGTATAAATGAATTAAATTCTAATACAATTGCCTCTATCCATTGCTTTTTAAAAGGACAATTTAAAGCTTAACAAAATTCCGGACATCAGTCAGAAATTAAATTTTCTTCTATAACTTGTGATTTTTCTTTTTTGGAATTAATATTGTATATTTTTTCTTTGTTTTGCGGTTTTCGTATCCGTTTTTATTTATCTGGGTATTCCGCGAGCTCTAGTAGGGGAAGTAGTGGGATCGGAAATTTCATCAGAATGCGCATCAGTGTCACTGTCGCCATCACAGCAGTCTAGCTTGTTTTTGACGGGAGGAGATATTTCTGATTCTTGCGAAATCGTGTTATTTTCATTATTTCAAGACAAGGGAAAAATTAATTTTATTTCACTGTTTGAAGGAAGGTCGTTCTCAAATTCATTAATTAATCGAATGTCTCGGCTTGTAATAATTTTCCTTGAATTCTTATTCCATAGCCTACACGCTTTCGATTCATTATAATATCCAACAAAAATATGTTCTTCGGGTATAGGATCAAATTTTCCTTTATTTTGCCTTTTATTTAGTACAAAACATTTTTGCCCAAATATTTTGCAATATGAGAAATTTGGCTGTATGCCAAAAAATACTTCATAAAGTGTTTTGATATCACTTAAACATCGTGTAGGGCAGCTATTACGTATATAAAACGCAGAATTAATAGCTTCATCCCAAAAATATTAAAAGAGATTGCTTTGTAATAGTAAACACCTCGCCATTTCAGTTAAAGTCCTATTAGCCCTCTCCGACTTTCCATCCTGTTGTGGTGTTAGTGGTGATGCAAATTCTCATTTTATATCTTTTGTATCGATATATTTATTAAATACTTCTACGTTGTATTATTTACCATTATCCGTACGAAGAACCTTCCTTTCTTTCCTAGACGGATTTCAACTGTTGTTTTGTATATAACAAATGCATTTTAACATCACCTTTGGTTTTACGAAAACTGACATCAATATAGCCTGATTTATCATCAATAAAAGTAATCATAAATAAAGCGAGCCTCCATGCGATGGAACTCTCGTAGGCACACACAAATCTGAATGAATAAGAGTTTAATCGTCAATTTAAATTTTGATACTTTAGGAGGGAAAGAACGCACAGCTTGTTTACCTTGAATATACAAGTTTTACAGTCTTTAAGAGAATCATTATCATTGAAATTTAAATTTCTAACCATATTCTTAGATTTAAGTCTTTTTAAATCAGACTCATTTAAATGACCTAATTTAAGATGGCATTTTGGAAAATCACTTACCTCTGCTGTCGCAACTCTTTCGATGTTTGGGTGAACGTAATATAAGTCACCTTGACGAACACCCCGTACTAGTGTAGGACTACTAGGATCAATCATTTTGCATATCGTTCTTTACTGTACGGTTATTAATTGTTATCACTCTACGATTATTAGTTGTTACTTTAAATGTTGATACCAAATTACATTTTAATTCAGAAACACATAGAACGTTCTTGAGTGTGATTTTAGTAATCCCACTCACGTTAGGTACTGTAATTATAACTGATCCTAATCCTATAAATTTTGTTGTTTGATCAACTGCAAGCTGTATTGTAGAATTTGTATAAAAATATTTTTTTTATCTTTACCCATGTGAGATGTACATCCGCTGTTTAAACACAATGCAGAAGGTTCTTTATATGTGGCATTAAATGCCCTACTAGTCGATTTTTCATAATAAGTGGCTATCATCGATCCGTGAATCCCTTTATATAAAGGTGCAATATTTCTATTAGATAATTTCTTTCTACATTCGGAAGCTTTGTGCATGATTTTCAAAGAGTAGTTGCACTTGAAATATTTATAACACCTTTCCGAGGAAAAATTTTATTCGGATTCATTTTCCATTTCGCATTCTTTTGTTCTTGATTAATCTTTTATTTTCTGTATAATATGCATTTCGTGAATCTTGAATGGTTATTCCTTTTCTAGCATGCCATTCTTCTAGCATTTAATTTACAAAGTTTCGGTCTTAGGTAAATTATTTCGTTACTCAATAGTATATCTGTGTTCTCAGGAACACTGTAGAGTAGGAGAATCGATAATAAAACATCCGCAATTTCCATTTCCATTTCTTTCAGTTTATAAACTATTTCAAAGAAAATATTAAATATACGCAGAATTAATAGCTTCATCCCAAAAATATTAAAAGAGATTGCTTTGTAATAGTAAACACCTCGCCATTTCAGTTAAAGTCCTATTAGCCCTCTCCGACTTTCCATCCTGTTGTGGTGTTAGTGGTGATGCAAATTCTCATTTTATTCATGGATATTTTTCTAAAAAGAAGCAGTTTTAAAAGAGTTGCTTTCTTCGTGGGTCTCCTCGATTCATAAGCGTCTTTCTGCTTATTCCATACAGCACTTAAAGTCGCATAATGTTTTATATGACACAGTTCATTAGGATTTATGGCGAGAATTATATCTGCTCGAGCTTTTGGATCAGCCTGGAACCATTTTGTTTTATTTCATTACCGATTACATAATAACAATGAACATTTTTGTTTAATATAGCTTTGTTTTGAAGCTTCCAGCTATCAAATTATACTTACGGAGTTTTACAATCGCTCTTACTTCAGACATGATTATAAAGTCTCTCAAAGCCAGAAATAACGACGAATGATAAACAGAACGAATGATAGTTCTTAGTTTCGATTAGGCTTAAGAGTTCAAAATTAGAATGTTCGAATTAAAAGCGATGTAAAAGAGCGTCTCGGGGCCCATAACCTAAAGTTGGTTTATGAGGCAGGCAGAGGTAGCAGAGTAGCTTGACTTAAAACATTTATTTACAATAACACGTTGACATAAATATTTACATCTGGAGTGCGACTAAGAACTGAAATATTTCATAATGTAACAACAAACTATCAGTATTGTCACTGTACGCGCATGAGCTATATGTGCGAAGAAGAGAAAACGAACGTTGCATTCCAACAATATTCTTTAACAACAATATTCTTAATTCTTATGACAGGTATAGACATTTATGTACCATAGTTTTATGAATATGTTTACCAATTTCATGATAAACTTTTCATAATATTTTATAAAAACTTTCCATTTTTTTAACTCAACTTTTGCCACAGGTTAACACGAATGTTCGTAACAACATATAGAAATTGAAAACTGAAATGTGTGTTAAAAATTAACAATTACATTTTATTTATGTACAGTGAAAACATTTCTCAAAATTTGGAATATTCACATTTACTTATAACTTTAAACGTTCAAACTGTCATATCTATCCAACATTATTATATAACAATATTAAGTTTTATGTAAGAAAATATTCTTAAGTGCATCTTTTATATAAAATTTGAGACTTAATGTATATCTATCTATATAATGTATATCTATATCTATATCTATATATATATATATATATATATATATATATATATATATATATATATATATATATATATATATATATATATACATGTATATATACATGTATATATATATATACATGTATATATATATATATATATATATATGCATATTGTGGTGGTTAGACTTTCATACAGTGGAATCTTGTTAATATTCCAAATAATATATATTTGGGCTTGTGATCAAAAGAATATAGTGAGTACATATATTGTTATGGCCGCAACAGACCACTTCGACATGACATTAAAACAGAGAATTATTAAATAATTATTCATGCAAATTTATAATCAAGAACAATGAAGATAAATGTAAAAAATTGTTACCTGCAGTCATCTGAAAGAAATAAGATAAAGAGCAAGTGAAAGAATTTGCACTGCAAATTTTCATCTTTGAATAAAATCTTTATTCATAAAGAGATTTTCTTCTAAAAAATATTACTAAATGGATGATCATTTTTATAGCTCCATTTTTTAGCATAAATAATCGATACTTTTTTTAACCTTCCTTCAGGGAGTTCGGAGGCAATAATGTTAAAAAAAAATATTTTGCTACGACTTATCATCAACCGAATACAGAACGTCGCATTATTTGAAACAGAACAAAATTAATTATCCGCATACAGGACCAGTAGGATCTGTGCACGTATCACAAGTAAGAACCACTCATCGCGTCTCCATTGTGGAACTGCAAAAATCTTTGTCGTACTTAGAAGATAATTTATAGGCCGTCAACTATCACATTTAAAAAAAAAAGAATATTTCCTTCATATCGTAACTTTAGATGTACGCATTTTGTACATTTTTCACAGCAGCAAGCCAAGCGATCACCTTACACTCTTATGGCAAACGTCTCAGTGTCTGTCTGTGTGTGAGCGCGCAGCTTCAGCACTGACTGGGAACGGAGGGGAGGGGGTGCCAAAAATTGAAAAACGCCAATCGGCAGAGATAAAAAATTACGTATTAGAAACATTTCAATTTGATTGGCGAGGGGCGGAGCTTAGAACAGGAAGTGAGCATAGGCAAAGAATGATATCGAAGCATCTAGTGAGATCCAATACCGGAAGTACAAAGGTAACAAAAAAGCGAAATGTTATGCACAAAAGAAAAGTTTACAAGGGAAGTTTTAAAAAGGAAAGAATTAAAATAAATTTGAATGTGAATTTTAAAATTAAATGAATAAGGACTAATAAAATATTTCTTAAATTGAATTAAAATATGGCAGTGGTTGTAAGAACCACAACATATCCATATATATATCCACATATATATATATATATATATATATATATATATATATATATATATATATATATATATATATATATATATATATATCCATATATATATATATCCATATATATATATATATATATATATATATATATGGATAAATATATGTATATGTCCATAGGTTTACAAACTTAACATGCTGGTCTGTCATATCATGATAAACAAGATTTACATAGGAACTTGTGTTCGAAAATGCATCCTGCGACCGCTAGAGGGCGATGAGCGCAGGCTTACGGGAGAGTGGAAAGCGTAATCATTTCAGGCAAAGACGTTGCAGGAGAAGGATGAATCGGTTTAGTAAAGCAGAATTGGCCGATATGCTTTACGTGTATGGCGCCGCGGATGGAAATGCCCGAGCGGTGGTACGGATGAACCTTCAGCGCTTCCCAAGCAGACGTCACCTAAGTCATCTTTTGTTTGGACAATTGCATCGCAGATTGCGTGAAGCAGGAGCTTCCCAAGTACGTAGCCACATCGATCAAGAACGCACTACACGCACGCCCGTCAAGGAGACCGTGCTACGGGAATTTGACAGGAGGAACCCGCAAACAAGTCTCCGAGCAAGCGAACGCGTCTTGGGTGTACGTCGTTCCAGCATTATGCGCATACTGCATGAGGACAGGAACCGCCCCTACCACTTACAAAGAGTACAGGCATTGTGCGTTGACGATTATCCCCAACGCGTTGCATTCGCACGGTGGTATTTGTAACAACGGGTCGCACAGCCGGATTTTCCCATTTTGAACGGGTCCATGAATTCATGCGGCGACGTTGAGAAGCATGCATGGCGGCGAATGGAATGAATTTTGAACATCTTGTGTAAATTAACCATGTTCTTTAATAAAAGTCATATTAATACCTTTTTCGATATACTTTCTTTCTTCCCCACCACACCTGCGATCATCGCCCTCTAGCTGTCGCAGTTTGCATTTTCGAACACAAGTTCCTATGTAAATCTTGTTCATAATGATATGACGGACCTGCATGTTAAGTTTGTAAACGACCTTTTGAGACACCTTGTATATATATATATATAGATATATTTTTTAAATTTCAATATGCTATAGTTTTCAAAAGTTGCCTTTGATCAAAATAAAGACGGAAATTAAATATTAGCTTAATTGGATTATGTTTAGAGGTGCCGCAAGAAGGGTAAACTTTAGCTTTTTATTAAAATTTTGACAAATTTCGCAATTATGTTTATTTTTTTTTTTCAATAGGCTTTAGTTTCAATAGGCTTTAGTTTCCTTTTATAAAAATAAAGACGAAAATTAAATATCAGCGTGATTTTGTTAAGTTTTGAAATGCCGTAAGAAAGATTTTTATTAAAACTTTGATCAATTTCACAATTTTGCTTTTAATCAGAAAACATGCTAAACTGACTATGTAATACATTTTAATTAAAAAAATAAAACATAAATAGTATACAATGAGGTAGAAACAGAACAAAATTCTGAAGAGGTCACAATATTAGATTCAATTTTACTATTGCGTCTACGTCAAGTGCCTCTGAAACCTTAAGTAATCAAAATCATATTTAAATGCACACGAAATTACGATGTGTGGCTTCTACTTGCGATCGAACTTGAGTATCAGACAAAACTGATGCAACAATTGCAAGCGCCGCTCTGCAGGATTTTGGTCTTATCCCTTTAACGGACATTGTTTTCCCTACGAAACCACAAAATTTTTATTAGAATTTCAACAATGACAGCAGAATTTTAATAGAAATGTTTTTCATTTATTATGTATGTCAAATATCGCTTTTTTCTTATATACAAATAAATTTGTTCATAATTTGGGGTGTCAATCATTTATTTCAACATTTTAGCAATTGAAGTACTTTATCCGTTAAAGGGTTATTAGTGATGAAGAACTGTGTATAGTAATTGAAAGAATGAACATTAGACAAGAACGAATAAAGAACCGAAAAAGATATGTAGAAGAAACAGTAAAACTAGTAACATAAAATAATTATTTTTCATGTAAGAGAAGTCAAGACTATTGTGCAAGAAAAGAAAGGAACTAAGTATTAAAAAAGAACTGTTATCGAAGAACATATATCACTTGTTACAGAGCCTGGATCAAAGTTTTTAGGATATGTAAAACCGATTTATGTTATGAAAGATAGCATAATGACATTTTTCAAAGGCAACAACCAATACTTAATGGATACTGGATATGATTGAACTGCCCCAAACATTTAATTGAATAATGGTTGGATTGGTTTATTGGAAAAAGAATTATGAAAGCCACTGCAGTGCTTGATTTGTCCATTTCATGCAAATAAACTGCTCGTACGTCATCTATTTTCTTTCCTAGATGGAAAAACTGAAGATCCAAATGAATTTGGAGGCAAAATAAGAAAACAACTAGAAAAGTGTTATGAACTTCCTTTGATTGAGTTTTCACCTATTGAAAATAACATTCTATTGCTAAAAATTATGGATAATTTAAGTATGGACCAAAAATATTTGTTACAAATGTATAACACAGTCTCCGTTGGGAGTTGCCCTTCTGATTTGTCTATGAAGAAACCAGAAAAAACTTTGTCATTTACGATGGCTTACCTTAGCAAACAGAATACTTGGCTTGTATGTGGGAACAGAATATCCATCACGAAATCTCCAAATACTGACTGAGTACATTTTGAAAGTGTATGCAACTGTTTGGTTTAACATAAAGTTGAAACCATCTGGTATCTAAGGATCGAAGCACTTGCAGTGATGGAACAGTGACACAGAAGAGAACCCCTAACTCTGCTAAATTTAAGTTTTATCCTTCGTCTTATTTAAAGAAATAATTTCTGAGATTTTCTTGAAGAATACTATTAAAATTTAGTGGTGACAATATCCGAAATGCTGCGCCACTGTTTCTTCACTGCACTTGTGAAAACTTGTCGGCTATTTAGGTTACCTCAATTAGACTCTTAAAAATGTAATTCATCCAATTAGCCAAAGAAATTTATACTTTGCTGAACATGAAAATGTCCACAATTTGTGTGCTATCAGGTGATATAAATCATGTAAGAGAGTTTTCATTACACCGGATTGTAAAAGCAGTGGCGGGAAATGAATTATGGGTTAATAAAAACCAAAAAAAAAATTCAAAGGGTAATGCCTAAATTTTAAACAGAAAAATAATCCAATGTTTCAGTGTGATTATTACAGACCATGTGTGATTACTATGGACTTTGAAAAAAAAATGTTTCTTAAAAATAACGTTTTGCCTTTAAAACTATTATACAGCCAAACCTCTCTTAACGGACACCCGTATATACGGTCACTTTACGGTCTCTTGCGGCCAAATTAAAATTTCCCAGCTAAAATTAACATCTAACAATCCCTCTCCTGCAGTCACTTCACTTTTTCGGATTTTTTTTTCTTTGGTCCCATGGGTTTCCGTTAATCAGGGGTTTCACATTTAAATATTTTCCTAAATAAGTATGATTTGTTTAACTAAGGTACGATAGTTAAAAATTGCATTTTTTTTTATTCCAATGTAGTACTATAAGAATATGTTACTGTAAAATTAATAAAAAAATTATATAATGAAAATCGATAAATTCTACAAAATCATTTTTTCTTTAATGGCATCTAAAAATCAATAATACATAGAATGTGTTGGTTTTCTGCAAAAGTATCCTTTTTTGAATATTCTGCTTACAAAATATATGTATATTACTTTAATGATCAATAAAAGATTTTTTTTAAATGCAAATTTTATCGTTTTTTCATGGAAACGTAAATTTTGAAGCGCTTTGGGGCACCTGAAAATATTTTAGTTTCTCACAACACTAAATAAAAATGGTCGAGAACCGAGATTTATACAACTTCTCTGATTGTCATCTCAAACCCAACTCACAATAACAAGTTTTTCTTAAAAATATTTTACATAGACGACGCTTCTAACGGCAACATACCGCCGGGCCTTGAATGTTGCTGACATTCAATAATATAAATACAATATAATTCAAACACAATCTCTAAGTGAAAAATACAATCTAAAAAAAAACACAATTTCTTCTCAAAAGTACTACACTAAATAAAATACTAAATTTACAAATATAAACACAAGAATGTAATACACTGCAGAAAAAGTATATAGTTTAATAAAACAAATGTATGAATTTAAGTAGTTAATAAACCATCATTCACATATGGCAAAACAACAATATTTGTGACTGGCCTTTTATATGTGCCATTTTTATCTTTCAAGGTGACAACTCTTATAATATTGTCTTGGCCTGGATGAATTTTAATTATTCGGCCCAAATGCCATTTTAAAGGGCAATAATTATCAGAATTTTTTACTAATACTAAATCTCCCTCTTTTATCCCAACCCTTCCCTTGTACCATTTAGGTCTATTTAAGAGCTTGTTCAAATATTCTAATGACCATTTTTTCCAAAGATGTTAATTTTTGAACTAATTGCCATCTGCTCAACCTATTCATAGGAATTTCTGTATAATTTGGTTCTGGTAAGGCCATTAAAGAGGAACCAATAAGAAAGTGAGCAGGTGTCAAAGTTTCAACATCATTTGGATCATTTGAAAGGAGGCAGAGTGGCCGAGAATTAAGAACTGCCTCAATTTGAGTAATAAGAGTCGAGAGTTCCTTATAACTGAAAATAGTTTTACCTACAACACGTTTTAAATGGTATTTAAGGGATTTGATATTTGCCTCCCACAAACCTTCAAAATGGGGAGCTGAAGGGGGATTAAAATGCCAGTTAATACCTTCATTAGCTAAATAATTTTCTATTTCCTCCTCACTTTTATCTTTAAATAAAGATCTGAGAATTGCTCTTAATTCTTTATTGGCACCAACGAAATTACGACCATTATCACTATACAGGGTGTCCCTAAACTCATGGTACATACGCTAGGGGGTGATAGAACACATCAAAACGAGTAATAGTAAATCGGAAACCAAGGGTCCCAAACGTCTTCCGAAGGAGATAGGCGTCATTAAAGTTTAAGGTCCAAAATTTCAAATAATTATAAAAAATGGAAAAATTGGTTGATTCATTTGCGGTTTTCGCGAAAACTATTCTTTATGTCAGTATTTTATTAAGAATAAATTTTAAAGAAAAAGTTTTAAAAAAATGTGCACAGAGGGCGCTTTAGACTTTGGAGTAATGAACAACTATTTTTTACCGTTATTTTTTGTATCTGATTAAATGCTTTAAAAAGCTTAGACTTAAATTTAATTTTGAGCTCAATATCTGAATCGTTGGGAGTGGTTAAGTAGCGCTAACTGAACTGTGTTCAGGAGTTGAAATTTGAACCCCACACATCACAGTTCAGATATTCCCGATCTTGGTGTCTTAGACCAGGCAGAAACTACTACCCCCTACACGTAAAATAAACGATAGAGGGATGACAAAATTAAATAAAATAAATTTAAAAAAAATAAATTTTAAAGATAAAGTTGAAAAATGCTGATAGAGCGCGCTTTAGAGTTTGGAGTGATGAACAACTATTTTTTACCGTCGACTCCGACGAGAACCTGGTTGCGAGGATTGCCGTCGTAGCAGGCGATATCCGGGAGATGCCCGGGGTATTCACTAATGTTCGCAACTCCCTCCGCCGGCAGCGTGAGGCCTGCATCGTTGCTGATGGGCACTCTTTCAAGCAGTTTTTGTGACATCATGCGTGTACCATTTTCTACGTGTCAACCTTCATTCATATTGCGCCCTACATGCATACATCAAATTGTTTCTTTTTATTTTGCGCGAAGAAATTGCTCATGTCTGTTATGAATAAATTTTCTGTTTAGTTTTGTCATTACTCTATCGTTCAATTTACGTGTAGCGGGTAGTAGTTTCTGCCTGGATTAATTTTAAGACAATTATTCAAATTGGTAAAGAAATCATATGAGTTGTAATTTTCCAACTGCACGAAAAATGTCCGGGCCAGGATTCGAACCTGCGATCTCTTGGCTGAAGCTGCCATGCTCTACCAACTGAGCTATCCCGGCATGAATTGGATGAATTATGCCCTCCAGATTCAACCGGGATAGCTCAGTTGGTAGAGCATTGCAGCTTCAAGAGGTCCCAGGTTCGAATCCTAACCCGGACATTTTTCGTCCAGTTGGAAAATTACTACTCATATTGTTTCCGCCTGGTCTGCTACACCAACATCGGGAATAACTGAACAGTGTTCAGGAGTGGGAGGGGGGAGGGATGTGTTTCAAATTTCAACTCCTGAACGCAGGTCAGTTTGCGCTACTTAATCACTCCCAACGATTCAGATTTTGAGCTCAAAATTTAAGTTTAAGTCTAAGCTTTTGAAAGCATTTTATGAGATGCAAAAAATAACGGTAAAAAATAGTTTTTCGTTACTCCAAAGACTAAAGCGCCCTCTATCGGTATTTTTGAACTTTATCTTTAAAATTTATTTTTAAGAAAATACAGACATAATAAATAGTTTTAGCGAAAACCGCAAACGAATCGACCAATTTTTCCGTTTTTTATAATCATTTGAAATTTTGGACCCTAAACTTTAATGGCGCATATCTCCTTCGGAAGACGTTTGGGACCTTTAGTTTCCTATTTAATATAGTTTGTCTTGATGTGTTCTATCACCCCCTAGCTTATGTACCATGAGTTTAGGGACACCCTGTATATATCAGAAGGTTTGCCCCACCTTGCTATAAAGCGTTTAAGTGCTGCTAAGAATGCTTCACTTGTTAAATCATTTACTATTTCAAAATGCAAGGCTTTTGTAGTAAAACAAACAAATACACAAATAAATACCTTTTTTAACTGTTTACTTCTACCTACGAAATGTTTTACTTCAAAGGGACCACAGTAGTCCAATCCAGTACGCATAAATGCTCTAGCCATTGTAACTCTAGAAGCTAGCAAATCAGCCATCTGTTGCTCTGAATTCTTAGAATTTACCTTTTTACAAGTCATACAATTGAAAAGGATTTTACGAACTATATTTCTAGCAGATAACATCCAAAATTTGTTTCGGATGAGAGAAAGTGTTGTCTCAGCACCTGCATGGAAATACAAATTATGAAAATATTTAATAACACAAAAAGTAAAATTATGTTTTGAAGGAATAATTATTGGATATTTTTGATAATCAGTTAAGTTGCTGTTTCTCAGTCTACCACCAACTCGGATTACACCGTTATCATCTAAAAACGGGCACAAGTTTTTCAGTTTACTACTGTTAGGGATTGCAGTACCCTTTTCTAAATACTGCATTTCCTTCACGAATGAAGTCCTCTGGATGTTCTTTACAATACAGAATAAGGACTGTGAGAGTTCACTGCTGGTTAAAGTTCCACCTTTGGGATACAAGGGATTTCTACAGTTATGGATGAATCTATTACACCATGCTACTACTCTTTGCAGTTTTAGAATGAAGAACTGTTATTAATGATGTCTAAAGGCTCAACAGTGTTAACTAAGGTACATACTTGAGTTACTGATGGTGCTTTCAATTCACGGATAAACAGCTCACTGGTTTCAACAGAAATAATATCAGGAGACTCCACCATCTCAGGCTGTTGTAGGAATGATGGACCGAACCACCATAAATCACATTGCTGGATCTTGATGGGATCTAGGCCTCTAGAAATGAGATCTGCAGGATTTTGCTTGGAAGGTACATAATTCCACTGATCAATCGAAGTTAAACTTTATATAATCGATACTCTATTTGCGACAAATGTCTTTAGATCATTCGACTCCTTTTTTAACCATGCAAGTACAATAGTACTATCTGTCCAAAAACAAGTTTTAGAAACTTCTTGCTTTAGAGCACTTAACACTTTTTGCATCAACTTAGATAATAGGACTGCGGCAGAAAGTTCTAGGCGATGGACAGTAATATGCTTTAGAGGAGCCACTCTAGATTTACTAGTGAGCAGTTTGATAGCAGAATCACCATAAGAATTAATAGATTTTACATAAACGACCGCACCATAAGCAAGTTCAGAAGCATCTGAAAAACCATGCAATTCCACACAATTAGATTGTACTACAAATACAAATCTTGGGATATTGATCATATTTACAGTTTTTAAGGAAGTAAGCAAATTAGTCCATTCGATATTTTCTTTCACTGGAACATAATCACACCAATCTATTTTCAGCAACCATAATTTTTGCAGGAAAACCTTTGCCCTCGTAATTATTGGACCTATCAAACCCAACGTGTAAAATATTCTAGCAATTTGCGATAATACTGAGCGTTTGGTATACCTTTCACTTTGCTCTCTAATTAAATAAAATCCAAAACAATCTCGTTGCGGCTTCCACAATATCCCTAAAGTTTTTGTCTCATTGGAAAATGAATATTCAGATATTGCATTATTACACAAAAGAGAAGAATTATTTACTGACCATTTGTGAAGATCCATGCTTCCCTTCTTTAACAAATATATCAGTTGTTGTTGGATCTCTTTAGCTGTGTCTAGATCATCAGCCCCGGTCAAAATATCATCCATATATACGTCTTGAAATAATACATTTGCAGCTAAAGGAAATTCCTTTCCTTCATCTCTAGCTAGCAGGGTAAGGGTTCTTGTTGCTAAAAAAAGGGTACTCGTTGTGCCATAAGTCACCGTACATAATTTATACACCTTAACTGGTTGATGTACCTCAGGTTTAAACAAGATTCTCAGTAAATCTCTTTGACTCGGATGTATCAATATCATACGGTACATTTTTTTAATATCTGGTACAAGAACAAATTTGTGCTTTCGAAATCGCAACATTATACTAAATAACTCATCTTAAATTGTTCCTCCGTTATACTGCAAACTATTTAAATATTTTCCGGTAGAAGTTAAGGAGCTAGCGTTAAAGACAACTCTTAATGGTGTGCTACTTGATTCAGCACGGAACACGCAATGATGGGTTATGTAATAAGTGATATCTGGTTCTTCAGATTCTATCACCTCATCCATATGACACATACTTAAATATTCTTGCATAAAGAATTTATAAAGATCATTAAATTTAGGTTCTCTAACTAAGCGATTCCATAATGAATTTAAAACTTTCATAGCCTTTTTCTTTGATTCACCAAGACAAGATGGGTCTTCCTTAAATGGCATTTTTACAAGGTACTGCCCTGTTGCAACTCTGGAATAATTTTTCAGAAAATGTTCTTCGCAAATTTTTGCTTCCTTATATCTAGAAACTTCAGACTCTCTCTCTATGTTTTCTATTTCCCAAAAATCTCGAATTACCCTTTCTAACTCCAAATTATCTGTTATCAACCCACAATGTATATTACTTTCACCCTTAGCCGGAAGGCTTCCGCTAACAATATAACCGAAAACACTGTTTTGTAACACTATTCTAGTATTTAATGGTTGGGGGTATATTTGACCTGGCCTTAAAAATTCATAGAAATTTTCTGCATCCAAAAGCAAATCAATAGAGCCTGACACATTAAACTTTTCAACAACTAATTTGATGTTATTTAACGATGGAATACAAGTTTCAAGCGGTTTAGAGGGCGTAAATTCCGTAATTTTCGGAACGACTAAAATATCTAATTTTAAATAAAAATCTTTATTTTTATTCGAAATAGTTGTGTTAACTCTAGATCTAACATTAAGGGACAAATGATTTATTCCTGAAATAGAAATATTAGTCTTTTCGCCTTTCAAATTTAGTTTATCTACTAACCTTTTACTCATAAAATTAGAGTTTGCATCGACATCTAATAAACAACGTACTTCCTGAAAATTACTACATTCATCTTTTATTAAACAAACAAATGTGCTAAGTAAAAAGCTTTTAACTCGTTAGACAAATTACATATCGTTGAAAATAAATTGCTTTGGTTATTAGCTTGGAAAGGCTGGAATACCAAATGGCCGAAGCATCCAAATTAGATTTATTACCGACTTCGTTTTTAGAACTCATTTCCTCAGAAATTATCTGGATTTTACAAGCTCAACTCTATTACCCACTGACATGTTTTTATAAACAGTACATTTATGCAAAGGATGATTTTCACTACATGACAAAATACATTTAGATTTTTTTTTACGTCAGTTAGAAAAACTGTAGAAACATTTCGATAGTAAGTATTTTTATTACTCGCTCTAGAATTGTCAACCACGGGTTTTCTCTTTGACGTATAATATATATCAATTTCCCGAGATAATTCAATGGGAGAAAACCACGATTCTGCTTGTGTAACATTTATAAAATACATGACATCTTTATCAAGCGTTTGACAAATCTTATCAGAAACTATTAACTGTTTTAAAGTTTCGAAATCTGTCACATTTCTCAATTTTAAATAATAATTCCAACTCGTTGTTAATCAGGATGCAAATTGTGCATATGTTTCATTAGGATGACGTTGTGATTTCCTAAAATGTTCTAAACAAGTCTGGGGGGTTGGCTCAAATTCCCTAACAAGGAGAGTGCCAAGCTTGGTAATCACAGATTTTGATTATTTTTACATATGTTGTAGGGTAGAAGCCCCTTAGTCTCAGGTTCAATGGATTTTATTCAACGCTCCTTAGTTCTCGAGAAATGGGGGGTCTAATATTATACCACAACTTAAATACTTACTTTGTAACGAAACAGCTGCGTCGGTCGTAGCTCAGTTGGTATGGCGTCTGCTCGTTGTTCAGAGGGCCCGGGCTCGATGCCGGAGCGCACTACTTTTGTTTTTCGCATTTTTTTTATAAACATACTTATAATTATAATTTAATAATCTCAATAAAAAATTTTGTTAACATAATTACATTTTAATTTAGCATTTTTGAATTTTTAAAAATCACTTTGAAAATGTATTCCATATATGCTTTATCAATGCAACGATACTGAATAATTGTGTCGATTCGTGATTGTAAAGAAACATCATTTATAAATTGTCTTAACAAGGGAAGTCAATGCGTTGATAATACTACTCTGTTTTTAAAGTGAGAAGCTTAATTATATTAATATTTAGCATAAAAATTAATGCACCACATTTATGTTTTATTTTATTCTAACTAGAGGGCGTCACAGCAGACTTTTTTTATTTCTTTTTTTTTGTTTGATGCAGTTAAGGGTTTTTTGTTTTCAATATTTATCGCACAAGTGGTATCATTTTATAACAGCTCATAATCGTATAAAAATGGAAGAAGCAAGCTGTAGTTCAGAAGAAGACCAATCTAAAGTGTCGGGATTCGATGAAAATCAGAAAAGTGATGTCACAAATGCGTTGAAGTGCTGTAAAATTTTATTGCAAAACAATGATTTTTTAACAAATAATCCAGCATCTGAAATATCTTCTTTTTCTATTGCGATGGGAGAAGAATTCTATAAATCGATAGTTAATATGCTGATTTGACTTTTTACGATTTTTGAAATTTAATAGTCAATAACAGATCCAATTTTTGTAATGCTCTTTAAATGATGAGAAATGTTTAATAATGGTTTAAAAATCAAAAGTCAAAAATGCTAAATTAAAATGTAATTATGTTAACAAATTATTTTATTGGGATTGTTAAATTATAATTATATTTATTAAAACAAGAGAGAAAACCAAACGTAGCGCGTTCCGGCATCGAACCCGGGCCCTCTGAACAATGAGCAGGCCATGCCAACTGAGCTACGACCAGTGCAGCTATTTCGTTACAAAGTAAGTATTTAAGTTGTGTTATAATATTAGAGCCCCCATTTCTCGGGAACTAAGGAGCGTTGTATAAAATCCATTGAACCTGAGACTAAGGGGCTTATACCCTACAACATATGTAAAAATAATCAAAATCTGTGATTACCAAGCTTGGCATTCTCCTTGTAAGTACTATAGCCTTTACTTTTGAATAATCTTCTAATTCCCCATCTTTAATGTGTGTAATAACGAGTGTTGTGCTTTCTCCTAACAGATTTAGTAGAATTTCCGATTTATATTTTTCTGGGACATTTTTAGAAATAAAGGCTGTTTCTAACGATGAAAGAAAATAACCCCAACCTTCTGGTCTAGATGGAATTTTAATCGTTAACGTTCGTACACTTTTAATCAGAGAGTCTAAAGATTCTATACTATCTTTTTTTTTTTCGAGATCACTTAAATTATCATTTTTGGTTTCTGCACAGGCCTTAGCCAACCCAATTTCCAACTTTGCATGTTCAATTTTTAATTTCTCATGATCTAGTAATTTTGATTCTTCATTTTTTCTTTCCTCAATAAAACTGTTTGCTATGTCTTCAACCAGTTTATTATCTGCTTTATACTTCGAACTTTCCTTTATTAAATTTATTAAATCATAAATAGTTAATTTGGATTCTGATATATCTATGTCTAATTCAGCAGCAATTCGCTGATAATCTTCCTTTTTTGCTCCTTTAAACGTTGTATTGTAAATATAATTCACAATAAAATAAATAAAACTGACGTACCTTTATTTGTTAATAAATGTCCAAATCTGATAATTCCACATTGAAAAGATGTAATCCATTTTTTCTATTCTCAAATTAGTTCAATACTAAAGAATATCAGTTCTTCTCTGCGTAAACATATTCACAGTTTGTTAGATTCGTATTACGAAATTCTCAAGGTTAATCGAAATTATTTTTCTTCTAGAATCAAAGAAAACTTCATCGGAATTCTGAATCACAATATTTTGTACTTCAATATAAAGAATACGATGATTTAATTTTAGTCTGAATCATTCTAATTACTTGATAGAATTCCAAACCATTTTATCTTCTGCAGACGATTACAAAAAACATAAACAACGAAAAATTCCTTTTATTCTTCCTCCGGCGAGAGGAGACCAATACTATGGATTCGCCGATAACTAAGTTAATATATATCACTACAAAAGAAAAACACACAATCTCAATAAAACAACTTACTAGCGGACTGTAACTCTTTTAATTTCTCACAACACTAAATAAAAATGGTCGAGAGCCGAGATTTACACAACTTCTCTGATCGACATCTCAAACCCAACTCACAATCTACAAGTTTTTTTTTAAACATTTTACATAGACGGCGCTTCTAGTGGCAACTCCATTATATTCGTTCCACCCTAATATATATATATATATATATATAAACGTAAAAGACAACAACACAGTAACATCATACAACAAATGGGGGAATAAAAATCAAATTGAAAAATGAACAAATACATTTTTGAATAATTTCTGTCTATCTGTATATATATAATTATATTTATAGAATTATAGAATCATATAAAACCGATTTTTATTTTTATTTCTCAGTATTTAAATTTATCCAGGCATTGGCAGTTGGCAGTAGAAAAAAAAATAGTTTACTTAAATTTTTAAGGGGAAAAAATATATATGATATTATGTATCGCAGCAAAAAGGTTTACTGAGATAATTTGAGATATCTTCTAAAAAGAAAACCTCTTAAAAGATCAAATGACATGCCATTACATCAATGAAACGTAAACCTTTTTCTGTCGAAAAAGCTAAATAACTATTTTATCAGAAACATTAAGAAATGTGGTATTTCTGCCAACATAATCGATAAAGCAATACAAATATGTGTTGTACGTGTACACTTATGACATTTTCATTTGTTGTTTTATTAATTTTATTAGACATTCATTTGTTACGCTTTTCATGTTTACAATAAACGAGGGCACTTATAGGAATATGATATCGCAGAGTTTTTTCTTATATTGTGACAATCATTAGTGTTATAAGAGTCTTCTACAGTTTGTATAAAAATAAATATTTTGATTTGAATTTAAATATGCCTATAAAATTTTTAATTAAAAATACTTTATTATACAATAATATTTATAAAAGTATTATAATGTTTTATACGTACAATTTAGTATGAATATGCAACCACGAAATAAAAAATATATGTAACCTACAATAATTCTTCTACAATTAACAGTTTTGGAAAATGAAACTTGTATCATTTAATTTGAAATAACGTTGACTGTATTTTGGTGATTTCATATGTTATATAACATGGTACCTTAATATTAAACGAAACAAAACGTAACTACTTTTATTACGAAGACCCACTTTTGACACCAGAATATAATTGCAGAGCTTTAAACTCGTCAATTTTTCTGTTTAGTTTAAAATATATCTAATATTAAATTGATTTACCATCGTTAAACATCATTCCATACCGTTCTTAAACATGAATGCTTTATTGTATGTTCAGTATCAGAACTTAATTTTTCTATCTTTCTCGTCTTCGTCTTTTTTTCATACCATTTAACAAATAATTTGGTATTTCTTCGTTCTTTTTGTGTGTGTCTGTCCGGTTTTTGTATCCTTGTAAGGACCTAAATATTTTGAATTTAGCTTCAAACCTGGAGTATGGAAACATGAACATGTGCGCGATTTATAGCAACCATGTCATTAATTTTAAATTGTTAGGCTTTCATCGTCTGAGATTATAAATTTTACAATTCTCATTTTGAACTTTTAAAATTTGTTTTTTAGCTTTTTTTATTAATTCGTCACGATTATTGATAAAATTAGATTGTGTTATAGCGTTCCAGAGATCAGTAATTTTAACATTGCTTTTTAATTTCATTTTAGTTCCGAATAATAACTCGAAAGGGGTTTTGTTAATGCTTCTTTTAAAGGTCGAATATATTATTGCAGGTACACACTCACATGTGCATACCACTACGCTGGATTATTTATCGACAATTTGGACAAAACTGATATAACTGAGTTTAGACGCTCAACTTGGCAAACAGCTCTTAGCAGACCCGTGGTAATGGGAACGTGTTGTAGATTTTCTTGGATACAGTTATAAGCAATGACTTTAGACTTAAAGGCGGGACGAATCTGAAATTATACGTGATGGACTTCCAAAAACAATTTTTTGAACTTCTAATTTTGAAATTACTTCTGCAATATCAACAGATTTTGTGTGATACAACCAAACGAATTTTGTTAAAGCGTCGATGACAGTGAGAATATATATATTTTTTTTATGTGGACTTAATGGATCTAAGTGATCAACATGGTAACTTTGTAATGCAGTTTCTTTTTTTTTTCTATTGGATGTAATAGACTTACCACATTTTCGGTTAACGAAAATACAGGGAACACAATTTGCAACATAACTCTCAGTTTTTTGTTTAACTTTAGGAATGTAGAAGTCATTTTTTTCTGTTCGGGCAACTGCATAATGACTTTTCTTGTGAGCGGTTTTAATGATATACATTTGCATTTTGTCTTGGACAACTATCAAATGACTAACATTAACATATATATAGAGGACATCATTTTAAATACAAATAATCATCAAGAGGTTTTATTTTTAGAATTTCTTTTGTGGTTTCTATATGCTTATCAGTCTCTTGAGCTTGAACAATTTTCAGACTTAATCAATCTTGAATTACTATACAAATAGGCTTTCTGCATTAACTTACCTCATACTAGTACCGTGTGTTCAACCTTATAATTGACGTCAGTTAACATTATGGCCTATCTAGCTATTTTTGTTCTGAAATCTTTCTTATCCATAATCATTTTAAATGCATTACAATCTGTTACAATCTTAAATGCAATACCAAACAAATACACTCTAAGTTTTTTCAAGACCTGTATTACTGCCAAAACCGCTAATTCATATCTAGTATACTTTAGTTCAGCATCAGTTGTTTTTTTACTAACAAAATAAACAGTATGCGATTGATTATTTACTGGGGATTGTTGCTTTAATACAGATCCGTAGATATCAATAACGGCATCACAGTGCATTTCAGTTGCGCTTTTTGGATTGTATATTGAAAATACTGGTTCTAATGACAAAATGCTTTTGATTTCATTAAAAGCTTTCCTTTTTTCCACACCAAACCGAAATTTAGAATATTTTCTTAACAGGTTGTCAAAGGTTTAGCTATTACTGAATAATCTTTTGTACACTTTCGAAAATATCCTGCTAAACCCAAGTAACTTTAAATATCCTTGGTGCACTAACATTCATTAAGATACAACTAAATGTAAATATATTGCTTGAAGGTGCGTAAAAACATACATAAAAAACATTTAAAAGCACATTAAAGTCCTTTTAAAAAATTCCAAAACGTTTTCAACCGAAACCCGGTCATCATCAGTGTAAAAAAACTAATTCTGTTGAGTTGAGTTGTTACCTCTTTGCGTTTTCTTGCTTGCCCGGAATAAACTATTTCACTTCAAGGATTTCGAAAAAAAGGTGGGATGGAAAAGGTAATCAATGATGCATTAATTCATTCCAGACTGCGTGGATATCATATGATAACACATCGTTACAAACTATTTCTTTTTTAGACATTATTTCTAGAGACTCTCTTATAATTGCTTCCAGGTGATTATTTGTGCGGAATATAATTTTGGATCTATTGAAATCAACTTTTATAGGTTCAGTTTGCGCTAATCTTGCTAAGGCAGTGTGGGGTCTATTTAATCTCAGATCTGCTTCATGCTCTTTTATTCTGTCTCGGAATTTCCTCATTGTCATACCTATGTACATAAAATCTTTATTATCTTTCTTGAATGGTAAATACAATATATTATAAGAGAGTCTCTAGAAATAATGTCTAAAAAAGAAATAGTCTGTAACGATGTGTTATCATATGATATCCACGCAGTCTGGAATGAATTAATGCATCATTGATTACCTTTCCCATCCCACCTTTTTTTTTCCAAACCCTTGAAGTGAAATAGTTTATTCCGGGCAAGCAAGAAAACGCAAAGAGGTAACACCTCAACTCAACATAATTAGTTTTTTTCCACTGATGATGACCGGGTTTCGGTTGAAAACGTTTTGGAATTTTTTAAAAGGACTTTAATGTGCTTTTAAATGTTTTTTATGTATGTTTTTACGCACCTTCAAGCAATATATTTACATTTAGTTGTATCTTAATGAATGTTAGTTATTAAACAAGGTGAATTTGCACTGAAATTTTAACTTTTATTGAAAACCTTGGTACAATTTGGTTCAGAAAAATTCATTATTGCTTTTGTAGTAAGTGGGGAAGGATACAATTTACTATTTATAATTCTATACACCAAACACATTAATTTCACGCTTCAAAAAACTACACTTTATAATATTTAACTGTAGCCCGTACTCTGATGCAGTTTCATGAAAAAGTTTTATTTTTCTAATTATTCAGTTTTATTTTTGGCGGGTATTGTCAGGTCATCCATACATATGACTAATGTGTTATTTTTTAACACATTTCAAAATAAATTTAAAATGTACTTTTGAAGTACACTTGGAGAATTGTTCAGTCCGAATGAACACTTTAAAAATTCCCACCTGGCATCGTGAGTGACGAAAGAGATGTGTTTCAGGGATCCCTCTGTGAGAATACTCCCGCATTCTTCTTAATATCGTATGTTTTGTCCTTGTTTAGCACGCGCGATATTGCTAAGCCTACATCGGCGACTTTCTCTAACTGACCACGCTCCTCTTTCCTAAGCCTATCACGGCGCTTCGTAGGAACATTTTTTGCTGGAGATGTTACGCCGGTGATATCGCTTTCGTTCTGCGTGCACCCAGATGCGTGGCTTCGTAGTTAGTGTTTCCATCGAGTTAGCGCTGATGTAGAGGCTATGTTTATATTGAAAGAATTGAGAATTGTGTTTTAATTTCTATTTGAATTTTTGTCTTTCAATAATTGTCGTCACTTATTAATTAACTAATAAATTTGAATTTTCTCGTGATATTACTTTTGGACCCCCCTATCCTTTAGTATTTATACCTGTGCAAAGTAAATTTAATCAGAAATCCAGTAAAAGTTGTAAGCCTAAGAAGATGTGTTGATAATCTTTGAGTTGCTGCGGCCTGAAGTCCGGGTCTGCTGTACCGGCATTGTAATACCGGCAACGATTTTTAAAAATGTTTCCTTTAAAGATCTCCTTTTAATATTAAAGTGATGTCTGACTTTTAAACATTTAAGATTGTCTGGATATTTAATTAATAAAATTCAAGAATGCAAATTTTATAATCATGAATTCTTCGAACGATCGCTAGCCATCTAAAACTTGACTTTTTGAGATCTAAAGAATAAAATGATTTTCCGTTGGATAATTTAATTCCTGAGAACAGTGTAACAAATAGGAAAACATGAATTTCTGTATTCCTTCTTTGATGAAATTTCAAGACAATAAACAGATTTTTATTTCAAGTCATCGATGTCTTCTCATAAAGTAAGATGTAATTTAATATATAATTTTATGTTCTCTAATTTTTATCCTCAAATAAATTTTATGGGATTATTGTGGTTCTAAACGCAATCCATTTCCATCCTCCACAAATTATTCACAATTAAAAGCTATAATTAATTACCATTATATTTTCCAAATATCATTTATACCAAACCATACTCAATTTCTACAAGAAAAAAAAATAATCTATTGTTGTAAACCCCTTAACAGAATTCAATTGGTCTATAAGGTTATCTGTGAATGAGTAACGAAAATTTTCGCGTATGCTGTCCTTGTTAAGATATCTGTAACCAATAAAATGTCTCATCGTGTTAATTTTTTCTAAACCAACACTACAGGCAATGGAAATTTTTAGAATAATTCCTTGAGCTAGCCACTCCTCAATTTGGGTTTCTTTTTTTTTTTTTTCCCCACAGCGGTAATCTTCAAGGGAAAGAACAAATTTGGATTTTGTCAGGAAAGTTACTTTGATGATAATTTTGAACGCAAATATTTTTTAGTAATATGATTTAAAATGATTTTAGATTCATCTAGGACATTCAGTATAGTAAGTAAAAAATTACTTGACTCAAGTTTCGTTAAGGTAAAGCTAGGACAGTCTGCGCACAATTCAAAACAATAGCAATAAAAAATCTAAATATTAATATTTTGCTAAACTATTCATGAATAACTTTTACTTCATTTGTTTTTTATGCAATTCCATTGCTATTTTGTTGTTATGTTGCAATTTAATAGAACAATTGTAATAAAACCAAGAAAGTTATTTTGCGCAATCTCTCCTTATAGGGTTGGTGTGATTGCGCACATGGGTAGGAGAGATTGTTACTTATAATAACAACAATTAAATTGTAAACAGTAATAATTACACCTAAATGACATTGCTGTAAGGTTTTTGTGAACAAATTATATTGTATTAGGAGTGAATATTTCAACCTAATGCTTAAGGAATCAGAAAAAGGAAATAATTTTAAAAACGTTTAAAAAATTTTAATTAAAGGAAAAAAATTAAAGAATCAGAAAAAGCAAGACCAGATAAGATTAAAAAATAAAATAATGTTACTTAATAACACGTTTAACTTAAAATTAGTCCATTTTCATTTTTCATTTTTTAATGCAAATTTACCAATAAGCTGCGTAATCTCTCCTACCATAGAAACGAATGGAAACACTGCGCCATCTCTCCTAAGTAGCAAATGCGCAAACTTTCCAATTTCGGTAGGAGAGATTGCGCGGCCTTTTATTTAAACATGACCTCTTCTAAAACGAACCGTTGATGTTCACATTGTTTGTCTAGATTAGTAGCTTATGAGAAATCGTTTAAGTTAAAAATATTTTGTACTATTGACATTGTATAGAAATTCTGATGAAGAGCTATGAAAATTCAAGCACTTACTTTGTGAAAACAAAACAAAATAGCAATACTTTATCCTAAACGCTCAAAGCAATCAACGTGCACTTTCAAGTAGACACTCCACTACTGTTGTTGTACAACTACCTGGAGTCGCTGCACGCTCACTCTACTCCTCCCCCCCAAACCTCTATGTGCGCAATCTCTCCGATTGCGTCATCTCTCCTGGCTTTACCTTATACACATTCTTCGTTATTTCCATGAACTGTTAAAGTTCATTTGTGAATAACGTCACTGCGAACAATTAAATCTAAATTAAATGATATGTCATTAACGACAAAAATATCAACTTAACATTGTGAATTATCGATTTCAAGTGCTACTTTGATGTAACATGCTGGCTAAATTAAAGTTTTTCGTAAGCCGGTCAAACACGTATCTGTAGTATCTAATTTTACAACGTTCTTCAAATTATCAAAAATACTCTTTTTTAAAAGCGTTTTCTGGCTGATGTATCAATTAATGAAATGAAATTTAATGAATATAGTTTAACTTCTTCAAGAATTAAATTTTGCGAGAACGTTACAGTATTTACTTGAGAACTATCATTAGAAAATTTTACACATTTTCTTTTAGTACATTCGAATGATTTGTGGCCATACAAATTTCAAGCAAAACAAAAGAAACGATTTTATTTATTTCCACAATTAATACTTTTATGATTATTGCCTCTACAGATATAACAGCGATGATTAGGCTTTACAGCCTTAGACATGTTGTTAAATTTTAAGTTAGACCTAGTTTCACTGTCTGATTTCACACTTTCATAATCAGATCTTAGTTTCTGATAAATGTTTAAATTTCTCTTCTCACATCTAAATGTCTCTTCTTTTAACTTTTTGTATAAGTTTATAAATATCAGAACAACCGTGCAAAAAAGATTTTTTTTCAAAACTGAATATTTTATGTATTTATTACATATTGAAATTATGCAGAATCTTCAATATTACCACGAGAACATAACTGCTTTATATTTAAGAAATATTCATTCATTGTTTCATTAACTCTTATTTTATGTTTAGATAAAAATTGATGTAGTTCTGCAGAATTACATATTGGGACAACTTCAGAAATAATAGAATATAGGTAATGATTTTAATTTTTGTCAAGAAATTATAAAAATATTTGTAAAAATATTCTTGTTGTTCTCAATTTACTTTTTCTTTGGATTAATAATTTAGCATTTCCTTTCATACAGCGCTTAGCCAAAATTAATTCATGTAAATCATTCAAATTAAATAATGCAATGACATCCATAAAATCATTAATCCATTTATTACAATTAAATATTGACTACCGTCGAATACAGCAATAATGTTCTCAACACCTCTAAAACTAATAGGAGGTTTCAAAACAAACTGACGAATCGGAAGTTGCGCCATTTCATTTTTGTCACAACCCGAATCATTTCTTTCGGAAGTAGCTTGAACATCATTAAATTTATTACTGCAACTGTTTTCGGCACTTTAACTAAATAATTTGGTCTCATTATTGCTAATTTCATTTTCTTCATTAATTATATTTGCTTTTAATAATTTAAAATATACAAACAAATTACTCTGGCAGCTATTTCCGGAGTTATCAATGCACAAAACATTACGAATCGTAATAAGTTCATTTAAAGAAAAATCTTCCTTAACTTTAAGAATTGTTTCCGCGTAATCAGTACTATCGATTTCAAATGGAAATACAGTAAATTCATACAACCTTTGCCGAATTTCCAATCAGCCAAATGATAAAAAATTAGTCGATGAAAAATTTTTATTTTAGAAGACTTTTCTGTCTTTAAAGATACCTCCAATTGCTGAACTGGATAGAGTTGAAACGACAATTTAACAAAAAAAGAAAAGAAAAAACTCACGTCATTAGATGATCCAACTTGATAGGCCATAAGTAAAAATAAATTACGTATTCTCTATTTATCACAATAGTGTAGTTAACTGGCAAAATAAATCATCATTCTAAGCTAAGCTAGCTTTCCATAGAATATTAATTACTTAGTGAACATCCGTGACGTGTCATCGTACACTGTAAAAAATGACCGATGTTTCTTATTTTATGAAAATATACTATAACCACGGACGGAAATATAATATAATCATCTGAGCTATCCGAAATTCCGAATAGCGTGTTCCATTGTCTTTTGATTCCCCAGAAACCAATACATTTCCAAAATTTAAAGAATTATTTATAAGAGCAAAGTATTTTTAGCTGCCCGTATTTTTCAGAAACGATTCCGAAGGGTTTTTATAGTGTATTAATGAGTGTCCTCAGCCTGGAATACCTGTTTTTCGAATGCTATCAATTCTCAAGTAAACATTTTCATGCCCAAAAAAATGTTTAACAGACAAATATGCAAAATTAACAGCTTTAACAATAACATTAAACGTAAGATTATTTCTTTATTCTTTCATGTATAAATTAACTTATGCTGTACTTAAACTGTACTTGAGAATGGATGACATTCGAAAGACAGGTATTCTAGGCTGAGGACACTCATTAATACACTATAAAAACCCTTCGGAAACGTTTCTGAAAAATACGGGCAGCTAAAAATAAATTGCTCTTATAAATAATTCTTTAAATTTTGGAAATGTATTGGTTTCTGGGCATTCAAAAGACAATGTAACGTGCTATTTGAAATTTCGGATAACTCAGAAGATTATATTATATTTTCGTTCGTGGTTTTAGTATATTTTTATAAAATAAGAAACATTGGTCATTTTTTACAGTGTACCACTTCTAGACACCATTTTGTGGAATGATTTCATTCTAAATCAAAACTAAGACGAAAACTTTAACTTGATTATAATTTATTTAAAATAATAAATATGTACAGAACAGAATTATTTATAAAATAAATAGTTGATTGTCGTCTTGCATTAACGTAGCAGCACCATCCCGTTACAAACAGATTCGGCTAGTTGAATGCACCTTAATTGTTCTAAACTGGAACATAAACGTCTTTTTCTCGACTGTCTCATCACCTGACAGTGCTTGAATCCCTACTGCCGTAGTTTCTCCCTTCGCATCCAATTGCACTTCCAGTGACGTATCTGTCTCGTGATTCTTGCATGGCGCTGACATCTACCGTCATTTAAAACAGACGTTATGCGATTGGAGTACAAAAAAGCTTTGTCCGCTACGCTGGTCGGTTTCTGCAAACGAAATATGACCGTGAATTTCATCTTTTGTTTTAAAGCAATATGAACCTTTACCTTTATTGTCCTTCCGCAATGCTGTGAAACGAAACGAACGCCATTGCGTTATTATATTTTCTAATTTTTGCACAAAGTTTGGGCTATTAAAGACACTAGTTTATTTAATCACTTACAGTAGGATTTGCTATAGAACGATATAATAATATGAAATATACTAAAGATATCCCTGGAAAATAAACAATGCAAGTCCCATCGAAATCCACTCTGTAGAATTAAAAAAGATATATTTCAGGGGTTAAACTGAATACAGAACTTTCCCCTAATTCTATAAGTAAGCAACGTAGAACGATTATACGATAATTGTTAAAGAATATGCAATATCTCACGAACTATCGGACTTAGAAGGACGTCCTTGGTACCAGTAGATTCAGCATACAAAAATACATTACAGTATGTTATCATTTCTCACATAACTATAGTACCCGATTTTAAGGAATTGTTAAAATGTTTGTTACTTGTTTTACCCCCCCCCTTAGGGGTGGCATTTTAGAAAATCTCTTCTTAGTCGTCTCTACATCCCAAAAAGTATTTTTTCCCCAATTTTAGTGTTATTAAAATCTGTAGTTATGGCTGTGTGTTGATTATCTCCCCAGAAAGAACTTTTCTATATATATATAGATAGATATATAATGTGCACCCACGAATAACATTCAAACTTATGCTTCATTTTTATATTTTTTGGCTCATCTCGATGGTGTTCACGTATTAATGCCAATAAAAGCTAAAACTTTTATTTTTCTATTTCCGTCTGTATTCTTGTTGTTTAGTGACTCTGTAAAATCTAAATGTCATACAATTGGCCAAGTGTGACGACGTTTGAGTATGTTGTTTAGGTAGGCATTTTAATTTTATATTTTTAAAATAGCTTATGCATCGGCTGTGAATATTTTTACACGAAAATGCCAACTGTTTAAATGTATCACTGTCTACTGCGTATCAAATTAAGTGACATTTTCAAAAGTGTGTTTTAAAGTGGACGTTGAAAAAAAATGTTTGAAATAGTGTATTTTGAAAGCAATAACATAAAGTCTCTCATCAGAGCAACAACATGGTTCTATATAAACATCTTTAGCAATACACCGTTGATAAAAAAATTATAATACTGAATAATGATAATAGATAACGATAAGATTATTGATATTAGAAGATTTAAATTAAATTATTGCATAAAGTGTGTATAAAATGCTGCAATGAATGTTGAGTGTGTGTTTTAAAAATAATAAATTATTATATATATATATATATCTGCTTTGGTATATGTCTTTTGTATTTAGAAGTGTGCCATGTATAAAGTGTCACCACACCAACTTTTACAAATGGAAATCAAGCTGGTATATCACACTCACAAGCAACTAGTATAATGGGTGAATGGTATGGAACTAATATAATGGAACTAATATAATGGGTGAAAATGTATTTTCTTTACTTATCCCTTTATTTGCTTGTGACTGTGATGCAGAATTTTGTTTGTAAAAGCCGGTGTCCCCTTATGTGTCTGGAATGGATCGATACTAGTTACTTGCTGAAGATATTTTTTACTAAAAATCGTACACTTCTTTTCCATTTGGTACGCATCCAAACCTGTAATAAAAGACATGAATATACCGTAATCATATTCATATTATATTCTTTGTATTTTTCGTTTTGTAGTTTAGCAACATTTTATCGAAAATCAATGTAGACTTTTTTTTGCAGTTTCTACTTAAGCTCATCACTGTTCTTCATTGCGACGTTATTCAACATTTTTTCAACTATAAATAATCGGCTGTAGCATTTAAGCAATAAATTTGTTCACGGAAGTTATTGAAGAATTTCAAGGTATTCGTTCTAATATTGAACGGTATATACAGGGTGGTTATAATATAATTATCTCTATTTCGAGCTGTCTGTAGCTCGAAGGAATGATCCGAATGAAACCAAACTCGGTACAGTTACTATTCAAGAAGGGCGAAGAAGAATGGAACATTAAAAAAATAATTGCAATAATCACCTACAGATGGCGCTACTGAGTGTGAAATGTAATGTGTAATACAAGAACAAAAAATTAAGGCGGCAATCCCGACGGCACACCTAATTTATTGGAAAATGTCACAGTGAACATGGTTGCACTTTTACATGGTGATGCCGATCATGTTCAGGTTCCGCATGGTCGGTCATTGTGCTGGAGGACAGAATCCAGGCGATGTACGATGTGCTCAACTGCGGAATGTAACTCATTAGAAGTGATGTTTCGCACATGTTATGATATGCAGTAAAGTGATTGAGGTTTGCGACACCTCCATGGTACACAATATTACACATTATATTTCACAATAAAAAGCGCCACCTCTCGGCGATTATTGCAATTAATTTTTTTGGTTGTTTCATTCTTCTTCCCTCTTCTCGAATAGTAAGTGTACCGATTTAGGTTTCATTCCGGTTATTCCTACAAGTTAGAGACAGTTCCAAATAGAGGTACTTAAATTATAACCACCCGGTATGTATGGCATAAAAGAAAGAATACTGATTTTTTTTTATATTAATTTTCCCTTAAATGCAAAATCTCATTAGTTTTAATATTTAACTAAGAGGACGTATTTCCAGCAATAACAGCAATATTGGAGAAATATCAGAAGCGGTAAAATTTTCATCATTTCATCAAAATACAACAATTATTGTGTTGTAGAGTCAACAATATTTATTTAATACAGTCTGATCTTAGTAAAAGGATTATCGAAGCAAATCTTGATAATTTTAAATCGATTAAAATTTATAGCGGTTTTGAAGGACTCGTTAAAGTTATTATTCATAATTTTTATCTATTCCGTCGATATGGGCTTTAACAGAAAGCTTCAGATTAAAAATCTCATATATAAACTTAAAACACGCCGCGCAGCTCTATCAATCATGTTACTTGGCACTTTAATATCACACGTACGTCATTATCCTTTTATTTTTAGAGAACACTCTTCGAGAAGTATTGAATTTTCATCTATATCTAAAAAAGTAAAAATCAATTTATTCTAAAAATAACTATGCTAAATATAACAATTTTAATAAAAAATCCTTTGCTTTTAAACACATTAATCTGCATATTAATACTTCATGATGTTTATGTAACTCTGTAAATTTGAAACAATAATGACTTGACTTTAAAGGAATATATTTAAATGCTTCTTTATAGTTTCTTATGGTAGGCTGTATATATGAAAGTGACATCAAGTAACAGGTGTTGTGAACTGCAAAGGCAATTTCTTAATAATATTTGATAATCTTCTTAAGTTTAACACTTAAGATAGAAAATACAAACGGTACAATCAAATGAGTTTAAACGTTGAAACATGTAAGTAATAAAATTCAAATGAAAAAAAGGTGTTATTTTCTTCGTTGAAAAAAAAGGTACAATAAACCAATTAGTTTTATCGAATACCATCAAAGGATGTAATCAGAAATTAAATATCTTAAATTTAATGTTTTTTTACTGGTAGTAGTGATATTGACACACGTGTGCTTTGCTACAAAATAATGTCAACATTGACTTATTTTAGATACTACTCAAAAAATACAAAAACATGGTCAAAAATTATTGTTAAACATTTTAAACATTTATACGTACAGTCGTGTAAAAAAATAAGACCTCTATGCCACATATACTCATATAAAAATGTTATTGATACCAGTGCATTTGTAATAACATCTACTAATTAATGTTTTACTTAGGACGAGTTAAGATAGTCGTATTCAAAAAGAAATGGTACCAAACTTTAAAATATATTTATACAATATCCCTTTTTGACATCATATGTCAATTCTTTGGTGCTATTCACCATCGGACACCAACTGGGAAGTCACTCGGTCAAGTAATTTGATAATTATGCAGTTTTAAAATTTGGATTTCCCAATGTTAAATTACTATTTAATCCTAGCAAAATATTTGCAATGTGGATAAATTATGAAGCATTACTCAAAAACGACTAGATGGAACGAGCTGAAACTTACTTCGTGTCACATATTGGAATGGTTTAGATATCAATATATGTCCAAAAATGTCGGTTACAATTCGCACATTTTCCTAATATTAGTTTTATAATAAAATTTCAAATTTAATTAAAAAAGGAGCAACAGCAATATATGAACTAAACCGTATAATTTTTTAAACAGAAAAATATATCTAGATGTTTTAAATTCACCAGAGATGACTAGTGAAATAATTTTAAGCATAACTGTAGTTTTTTTTTTTCTTTTTTTTTTAAGATAAATGTTTTATTACTTGGATTCCTTGCGTTTGATGTCTTATATCAACCATTCTCGATCTACTGAGTCTCAATTTCGGTTCAAAACGCCATATTTGACAGTTTTTTTTTCTAAAAGACTGTTTGGTTTTATTGTAAAATGATAAACTGCATACAATTGTATTTAGATTACAGATAAACGAATATTAATTACGATAAAACTTAGTAGAATATTACAGGAAAAACCGTATGTGCATTAAAGCGGTTCCGAATTGTTTATGTTCTTGCTCTGAGCAGAAATTCGAGACGCGGTAGTAGGATACAGTGTACGTATGAAAAAAAATCACTTAAAATTACTCTAATATGCAATCCATTTATCGAAAATGAAAACGGAATTTCATTTCAATGACTCGAACAGTCGTGATATTAGAAGAATCGTGTCTAAAGATGATTACATTAATACGTTAGAAACTTCTGTACTTTTGAGAGGGAAAAATATTTTTTAGAACTTCCTTAACTCATTTCTGGTTTCTGGTATAACATGGTTTTCAGATAGAACCGATTTTAATTACTTGAGGTGGCAAATTTCATCCCTAGAATGTTTCAGATGGTGCTTCGGATCAAGGCATGAGACAAAAACAAAGTGCATTAGATAGACAGTAAATAGAAATTTGAAGTATTTTTTTTCTATTCTGTACCAGAAAATGGATCCTTAAATGTGAAAAAGAGTAGAAAATATTACTATAAATATATATATACTGGGTGCACAACTAAGTTTCGTGGTTTCACACATAGATGGTGCTAATGGCCCATGTAGTCGACATGCATGTCTAAAGTTGTGTTTTTCTAATAGCTTGTATATCTATTAAAAACTACCAGTCGTATTAATAACACATATAAAAACGCAAAAATATTGTCGTGTTTTGTACCAAATACACAGCATTTGCGGGAAGATTTGCTTTTCTGCTTTAACTTGAAAAAACTTTAGCTGAAGCACGTCGTTTGCTTGAGAAGGCTTACGTCGAACATGCACCATCGAAAACTATCTGTGAAAATTGGTTCAAACGCTTCAGAAATGGCAATTTTGACACTGAGGACAAGGAACGCTCTGGAAGACCAAAAACAATTGAGGACACCGGTCTGCAAGCGTTAATAGATAAAGATGCTATGAAAACACAACAACTTGCAGAGGCATTAAACATGACACGCCAATGTATTTCCAAACGTTTACATGCCATTCGAAAGGTTCAAAAGGTAGTAAAATGGGTGCCACTTCCGAAATTTTGCTTTTGCGGCAGGAAAAAAAGAATTTCCTGCATCGAATTGTCACTGGATATGCGAAATGGGTATAGTTTGAGAATCCCAAACGCAAAAAATTGTGATTTTCACCTGGCGAAACATCAACATCGAAGGCACGGCCAAATCGCTTCGGAAAGATGACAATGCTCTGCGTTTGGTGGGACCAGAAAGGAATCGTGTACTATGAGCTGCTGAAACCGGGCGAGACTGTTAATGGAAATCGCTGCAGACAACATCTAAATAATTTGAACCATGCATTGCTCGAAAAACGGCCAGAATGTGACACATGACACGAACGAGTGCTATTGCAGCCCGACAACGCTCCTTGCAATCGCACTTCAATCGTCCATGACACCATCAAAACACTGAAATGGAATCTGCTACTGCACCCACCGTATTTACCAGACCTCACCCCTTCCGATTATCACTTGTTCCAGTCGATGGCGTATGGCTTGGCTGGGCTACACTTGGCCAATTTCAAAGAAATGCAAAATTGTTGGATGATTGTTTTCGATACAAAGACGCGTCTTTTTATCGTCGCCTTATTCATGCATTGCCAGAGAGATGACAAAAATGTGTAGCTAGCGAGGGACGATACTTTGAATAAATCATTTTTTGCATTCTATCCATTTTTATAGATTAAAAAACCCGGAAACTTAGTTGCGTCCCTGATAAAGGTATACGTGTGCGCAATATGTTAATTGCGCCTTTTTTTTTTTTACCGACAACTCACAAATATTCATGCAAAACTTTTTGAAGACCAGAAATTTATGGTAATCTAAAAAAACATGAATTTGAGCTATTTTCATCCCACTAAGACAATTAGCATTCATTTATTTTTATCTGTCAAGAGATACGAGAAAGCATCAAACTGCCAAATGAGTAGCAATTAAAACTCATGTATATCCTAGTTCCAAAAGGTTTCTTGTATTGTAATAATGGCTTACAGTGGCACAAAACTATTTTTATTCTAAATTTACCCTTTTCTTAACTCTAAAAATAAACTATTTTCATTTGAAACGAAATCTTCAAATTCTCACTCTATGTCGATATTTCTTGATGTATTGTGATATTGCTGTTACACTCTTCATCTTCAGCTTTTTATAGATCTTCGACAAAACATTCTTCATCCATACAAATTGCATGGAAAATATTCTAATTTTTTTCACTTCTTTAAAATAGTTCTGATAACACTCCATGTTAAAAGTACGATTGCAATGCGCAAAGTGGAAACCTGAATTAAAAATCAATTACGCTCGAGGTCACTGATATGCGATGCGACTCTAAAAAATACCTATTTAAAATTCACCTGCTGATCATCTCTTTCAATCTTATAAACATAAATTCATCTATGCGATTAAATATTTGATAAGAAACATCGACGAACTTTAGGAGGTGAATATGCTGAACGTTGTTTTCCGTATGAAATTGTTTTTAAAGGAAAATAAAAATACAATATATGGCCAAAAGTCACAAGACACTTTCGATTTCACATGTTTTGTGAAATATCTAAATAAAAATGGACGAAATATTCCATAACTGTAGGACTATAAGAAACAGGTTCGATATAATATTTTTAGCAAATGTTTAATCACGATGGCAGTTGGAGGATGAACAACAAATTGAAAAAAACATAATATTTGCGACCGACTTGTAAAATAAAATACTTCAAATGACATGTAGCTGTAGCACATAACTATGAAAACCTTTTAAAACAATTGTATTAATTTCTGTAAAAACAACACGTATAAGCAATGAGATATGAAGGGTTCTTTTAAAAAATTAAGAATTTTTTGTTTTTGTTGTAGTATGTAGTATCGCAAACAAATTTAACACCACTTTTAGGAAACCTGACAAACTACAGTAGAAACAACATATTACAATTAGAAGACAAATATATTAATGTTTTAAAAGTATATGGGCTTTCGTATGAAATAATATTGAACTGTACATTCCAGAACAATAACGAAACATTTGTTGTATAATTACATAGTTAGCTATGTAGAGCAAATCATAAAAAAATACCAGTGGAATATAATAGTGGAAATTCAGGAAGATGTCGGCGATAGACTGGGCTTAATTCAGTTATTTTCGAAAAGTAATTCATTGATAAGGTAATTTCCTCGAAATGTCATTTTTTACTAATTGACATCCAACAAATGCGTTAGTATTTAACCCTACACGGCACGAATTCTTGTTTTAGAAGTAGATTTTTGCACTCATATTTAGGGTTAGATGCAACAAATTATAAAGGGTAATTCTTCGCAAAATTAAATACAAGATTCCTCTGATTACATAAGTTGAATATTTCTATTTTAATATGGTGGTAGCCAAGAATTGAGTTGATTTAATAAAGGTCCAATTTTCATTTAACCATATATGCGTCACTGCGTCATTTAGGGTTAACAAACGTTCACACTTAACATTGGAACGAGTACTTCGATTTTCATATTTTTTTTTGTTTATATTTGCTCATTCTTCTGATTATTTGAATGATAACTAATTACCAATAAAAAGAAGAGAAAATAATAAAAAAGATGAAAAATTACAATTTGTAGAAAATTCCTTGCTAACCAGCTACTTTTAGAAGGAAACTAGAATTCAGCTCTATATATCACCGATATATTTCTGAATTTTCTCAATGTATTTGACTGTTTTTACACGAATTGCCCTATGTAGCTGACTACTAGATTATATATAAAAAAAACTTATTGTTAGCGCATGCGCAGAGAAAATTTATATCCTTCAAATGTTCATGTATCATCAAATATTAATTACATATATTTATACTTTTAATTGCAGTTTTCAGTTTCTGTTTTACTTTGTCAAATGCTTGCAAGTGGTGTTAAATTTCGGTGAAACCCTGCATGTTCTAAACAGAAAAACTTGCGGAATGACTTTGAATGTTTTACAGAAACTGTTATATCTCCATGGATATACGTGCTTTTTTGCACAAAGGAGCACAAATGCTAAAAATGACCCGCCTAGGCATGCCTACACCTACAGTTAATTTCGAATATTTTTGTTTTCATGATGATTACTAATATTACATTTTTGTCATTTTGTTGTTGGTCCCCTATTTGCGTTGGTGACCAACTCTACACTGAAGAATATGGAATCAAACATGTTCTTTGCATCACTGAAGTAAAAGAAGAATTCGTCAAATATTTCTGTAGCTATTTGTGAAAACCTTTAAAATTTCAAGAGTCGGGTGACTTTAGGCCATATAATGTACTTTTAATACTTCTAATATCTGGTTAACGTATTCCATTTATCTATATTAATATTTCATTAGACCAGAGGTTCCCAAAGTGTGCTCCACGGAGCCCTTGGGGCTCCGCCTATAGTTTTCAGGGGCACCGTGGCGTTCCAGGAAAATAAACAAAACATGAAAGAAAATAGCTTATTGCAAGGGAAATTTTTTCGGAAGTATGTAGGAATTTGTGTGTGTCAAAAATAGCTACATCTTCACTGGGTTGAAAAGTACTATAATATATATTTTTAAATCATACTTGAACTTAAACTTGCGATAGGTGCACTGAAAAAATTTGCATTATACATGTATATATTTCATATATAATATTTTTGGTTTGAACTACTCTATTTTATGTTTCTACATTTAATGTTTTAAAAATTCGATTCAAAATAAACTAAAAGAAATAGTATTCTGAATCAAATGCACAACGTGAATCGAAAGAGCAAAGGCGCTGTTTATGTTATTTATATTACTTTTTAGTTATTTAAATTTTCTATACTGTTTTTCATAATAAAACAATGTTTCTCACTTAAAACACATTTTTAGAATATGTTGTATCATTTAAAGCCCCTCATTAGATTCATTTTACATTTGTTTATATTGTGTATAAATACCTCTTTTTTTATAACTTTAATTTTTTTAATCTGTTTATGTTATTTGTATATTTAAATGTTCTATACTGTTTTTCATAGTAAAACAATGTGTATCGATTAAAACGCTTCTTTTTTGTAACATCTTGTATGATTTAATAAACCCCTCATTAGATTCATTTAATATTTGTATGCGTTATGTATTTCGTTTTCTTTTTTCTTTTTGTAGCTTTAATTCCTTTATTTTGTTTATTTTATTTTTATTAATTCTTAGGTATTTAAATTTTTTATGCTATTTTATATAATTGTACTTAATTTTTAAAGCAATGTATGTTGTTGAAAACTCTTTCTTTTAAATCTTGCATCACTTAACAATCCCTCTTTGAAATTTTGTTTTAATTTGTCTCGGCATTGGCTACAATTCTTATGTTATGATGCCACATGTTTCCTATCAGAAATAAGGCTGTAGCATTTAATATATATATATTGGTTCTTTACATTTGTCTTCACACTAACAATCTAAACTTTTGCTGAGCTCAACCACTTGCTAAGACTTTTCGTCAATGAGTACCCTCCCTGATATAATTTAACTCCACCCATATATCCGTTTTGTTAGTAAAGTTTTTCTACTAGTTGCAGTTCTTTTAACATTTTTTTTTTTAATAATGAGATAGATGTTGAAAAGAAAACATATTTTTGTTATTGATAATTATGCCATCAATATAATAAATGAATGATTAGTGATTGTAGCAGTACTTTTTTTGCCTCCTAATGCTACATACCTTATACAATCTACGTTCCAGGGAGTTAATAATTTTTTAAAAGAAATAACAGAAATAATGTCTGGAAACGATTATAGCCTGCATAGATTATAAAATGAATTTTTCAGTAATATTTCCCATGTAAATATAAAGTAAATTTCAATTCTTTCAGCAGTTCATTTGATGAAAACGTCGTGGAATAATATAACGTTTGAATAAATAAAACAATATTTCTCTAAATGCGAATTTACAAAAAGGTAAGAAATAATGATTCAAATGGCTAATTAATGACAAACGTAAATGATTTGCTACTAGAAAGTGTGACCGAGGAAGAGATTTCTGGATTTGAGAAACAATGAGTTCGAACAATGTGTTAGAAACATTTAATAAGACAACAAATACTAAACATAGACAAAGTGATGGCGATGAAAACCGATAAAATATGTATTGAAAAAGCTCCTTTGCATCTTGTAGTTAGTAATATGGCTATAATGTTATATAATTTTTTAGAACCGAAACGAGAAATATAACTAAATTTGTTTAATAAAGTGGAAAATCTAATGACAAATTTATTACAACTAGAGAAAACAAAATATTTGGAAATTTCCTTGTTATTTAGTACAAAATGAGTAAATAATATTAAAATTATTTTTGAAAATATATGAGACTGTTTACGATAAAATAGATTTTTGCCACATTAATTCCTGAATTTTAATATGGTATTTTATTTTTCTTATTTATATATATATTTTTTCTAATTATAATAGTTTATAAATGTTTGCATGTTTTTTCTTGGTTACTTGTTAAATTGATTCCGATCAAAATACCAATCTACTTAAAAGCAATAATGATAAATGGTGCCTAATTTATATGAATATATTTTTGTTCAAATTGTTTTACGAATAAGGATTTGATATTTACATATTATTTTTTCTCATTTTGTTTTTCATTTACGACACAATATTTAATTTTCGAACCATATACAAATATATATATATATATATATATATATATTATATTACGAATATATATCGTTATATGTTATATTGGGAGTAAAGTTGATAAAAGAAGCAGGAGCACGCATGGTCGCACAATGAAATTAAAAACGGTGGTTGTTATTGATGATGTAAATAATTAGAAGTAGTCGTAAATTGCCTAATATTTCAGTTGCAGTCTCGACGCGGCCGCAGCGGCAGTAAAATGATATAACCAGAGGCGTTTCTCCATGAATCAAACGAACAAGGTCTTTCAAATTCAATCCTTTATTAAGTATTTCTCTTGGGCAGTTTCCACCTAACAATAGTAGCCGTACATCGCTACGTCATCAAGGCATGGAGGGTAGGTATTAAAACATTTTTTAGTCAAACGAGCAGCCAGGGAGTTGTTGACAAGTGAAAATTCGCCTGATTTCTGAGGGAGCACCGCAGTTAGCTTCTTTTTGTTACCTAGCGCAATAACACAAATTATGACGTAGAACGCGTACCGAACCAATGAGGAATTAAAGAAGACGCGTCATGCTACGTCACGACCAATGAAAGATAATTAGTAAAGAGTTCGGACAGAGAGGTAGTGGATGAATTTTGTAGTAAAGTGACTTAGAGCGGGAAATAAAATTCGGAATAAAAATGAAAATGGCTCTCAAAAAACATTCTAAAACCCAGAAATGATCGGGGATCTTGATAGAAATTAAGAATAACTAAAAGCTTTATATTTAAGTAAATTTGGACAATTTAGAATTAAATAAAATGGAATTTAACGGAGTTAACGATAGAGCTAATTTAAGAATAAGAATTTAATGAATATAGAGTAGTAAATTAGAATAAAACAGGGAAAAATTTAGAATTGTAAGAATTTGGAATAAATTAACTAAGGGAAAAATGGCGAAAAATTTTTATTATTACATATCCCCACTCCCTAAAAAATGCATGAACCGGTAAGTCCCATTGACTTACATGTTCATTGGGAGACAGCAGATACTTGGGTTACAAAACAGTTCCCTCGATGCAATACAGTTACCTGGTCGCCGTATCGCGATGTTCAAATCTGAATTCTGTTAAGTAAAATTTAAATAATTAAATTTAAAGAAACACGGTTAAGTGGAAACTGCTGTAAATAATTACATTTTTCAATAATAGTTAATGTGTTGCTAATAATCAGCATTAGCATACATTTATCTTCTCAATAATAACAAGTATAACAGTATAGTATACTTTGCATCAAGAAAAAATAACAACAACATATAAATCATCTCTTTTGTACAAATAATTTAACAATAATCAGCATTATTCACTTATCTATAGTCCTTAAGTGATTTTTAAGTCCTACTGAATTGTAGAGTCCAATTATTGAATATTATAAGAGTCCTTAATGTTGCAATGGCAGAATGAAGTTGCAATAAATAAATTTAAGTAATAATATAATAACAATATATAAATCATATCTCTTTTTATCAATAATTTAACAATAATCAGCATTATTCACTTATTTATATTCCTCAAGTGCTTTTTAAGTCCTAATGAATTGTAGAGTCCAATTATTGAATATTATAAGAGTCCTTAGTGTTCAATGGCAATATGAAGTTGCAATAAATAAAATAATACAATAATAATATTAATAGAAAGAACAATATCAACAATAAAATTTTAAAATAATAATACTTAACAATAACAATAATAATAGTATCATCAATAGAAAGAATAAACAACAAAAACAACATCAATATTTTATTTACATAACATCAGAAACTTTTTTGAATGCAGCTTACCTAAAACTTTCAATTCCACTCTTTAAATACTTTTTATTTTATTATAAACTATATATTCTCTTTCAAAATCAAATTATAAATAGTGTAACTAATAAAAATAATTCTCAACAATAAGTTCAGCAATAACAAGCTGTATAATTCAAAATATCACACTCTTTCTTTAATTCTTTCTTAAGTATATCATTAATATCTCATCCATATAGTAGTGAATGAGGCATGAGAATATACTCAAATAAAATACATAATATAAATAAGGAATAAATAAGTAATATTTGTGAAAAACAATCATTATTGGTGTAGGTGATGATTATGTAATTATCTTGCTTTCAGTCAAACAAGAAAACATAAGTTGTGAAATGAAAAAAATGGAACCTTGTAGCATATTAAGCAAGGTTGGACAATTCTCAATTACTATTAAGATATCATATTTGATTAGTTTAATATAGAATTTAATCCAGTTTATTCTATTAATTTCGTTAATACTGTTTAATTTATTATTCTAATCTAATTCAATTCAGTATCAGAATTTACTAACTTAAATCAACCAGTTTATGCCCGCACAAACAGTTAACTCAAGCGAAAACTCAACATTGATGCTCTTGTGAGCTCAATTCAAGAACACACTGAATTACAGAAGAGAACTGATAATTAATTTTTTATTTAGTAAATTTATTTTATTAAGTTAGTTTATTTTATGAATATTATAAATTTAAGATGAAACTATAGATTTAACATTAGTTTGTTGTGGTTTCTCATGGGATAATTTTAATTGATCAGGAGGATAATAAGGGCGTAATTTTGATACATGTACAATTTCAGTAGATTTATTTTGAATCTGTCCATTAATTTCGAAATTGACATCAGATAACTTATTAAGGATTTGATAAGGACCACTAAAGACTTGTGAAAGTTTTCTAGTATTAGGATATTGGAACTCTTCATAAATTACAAGATCTCCAATCTCAAATTTTGGTTCTAGATAATTTCGATCATAATATTTTTTACTTCTCCAATAATTTTCATCAGTGCGTTTTTTAGCAAGTTTAAGGGCTTCTTGAACAGGTGGGTAATAATTTTGTTGAAGAGGGTAATCATAGGGTAATTGGCCAAAAAGTAAGTAAGCAGGAGGGAATTTAGTGATAGAATGAGGGGTATTGTTATACTCATCAACTACTTCTGTCAAAATTTTTGTCCAAGGAATTTTGGAGTTGGTAGAATTGACTTTACACTTCAATCTAGTAACTATTGTCTGGTTCACTCTCTCACATTTGCCATTCGTTTGTGGATGATGTGATGTGGTTAAACGTTGCTTAATATTGTGGTTTCGCAGGAATTTTTTAAATCTAGATGAAGTAAAGACTGCATTCCTATCACTTAGTACTTTTTGATGGGTCTGGACATTAAGAATTTTATTAAAACAGAATAATTGTTGTGGTGTTTGAATATTAAAAACTTGTTTTAGACAGTTAGTATAAGTTTCTGTGGTAACACTTTTTGAGGGAAAGACCCAAACATATCTAGTAGCATGATCGATTATAAGCTGTAAATATTGGATGGCCAAATTTTTCATGAGTAACATTGAGTAATTTTCTTCTTAAAGACATGGGTACTACTATTTTTCTAAAACCTTTCTTTTTTACTATCATAAGTCCATTTTCATTGAAATAGTTTTTTCCACACACATTATCTTTTTGTTGCATCTCTATGACTTCCCTAACATCCAAAAGAAAGGTAATTGGTTGAATAAGATATGTAGTAGGATTTCTGGACAACATGTCGGCTTCGACATTTGTGGAACCCTTTAAATATACAATATCATACTCGAACATACTTAACTTTAAGGACAATCTGAATAATCTTCCTCTTAAACGTTTGACATTTCTTAACCAGACAAGAGACGCATGATCTGTGTGAATAGTAAATTTAACACCATGGAAGTAGTGATAAAATTTGTCTAAGGTGTCAATGATGGCAAGACACTCCAGTTCTGTAATAAAATAATTATTTTCATAACTTTTCAATTCTCTAGAATAGTATGCAATTGGATGTAAGAAATTATTATTATCAGGCTGTTTAAGGACAGCACCTACTGCCACCTGTGAGGCATCAACAAACATATGGAGGGGTGATTTAGGGTCATAAATTTTCAAAACAGGTTTAGCAATTAGGGCATCTTTTAGTTTTTGAAAAGAATTTTGACAATCTAAGTTCCATTCCCAAATAGTATCTTTTTTGAGCAATTTATTGAGATGCTGTCTGGTTTCTGCATATTTATTAATGAATTTATGATAGATATTAATAGATCCTAAAAACCTTTGGAGTTCTTTAACATTTGAAGGGGGTTTTAATTTCTTGATAGCTTCTATATTATTGTTAGCAGGAGTTAAAGTACCATTTTTTATCTCATAACCTATGAAATTAATTGTATTTTGGACAAAGTTACATTTAGATAATTTAAGTTTAAGATTTTCCATTCTGCATAATTCAAATATTTTATTGAGATGTTGTAAATGTTCTTCCAAAGTTGAAGAAAAAATAATTATGTCATCAAAATAGTAGCAAGCAAAGTTAATTTTATGTTTAGTAAGAATTCTCCTAATAGTTCTATTGAATATTTATGGTCCTACCTTTACCCCAAAAGGGAGAACATTCCATTCCCAAAGTCCACAATTGGTAGTAAAAGCTAATTTTTCGGTGTCTGCTGGATGTACGGGTATGTGCCAGTAGCCTGAGGCTAAATCCAGGGTGAAAAAATACTGGGCACTACTTAATTTGTCTAAAATGTCGTCAATACGAGGTAAGGGTTCTGCATCATTTTTCATTATGGAATTAAGTTTTCTATAATCTACACACAATCTAGTTTTTTTTACCTTCATCGCGTTTTTCTACTAAAGTGACTGGTGAAGAATATGGGCTATTGCTTTCTTTGATTAATCCAGCAGATAATAATGATTGAATTTGTTCAGAGATTTCTTTTTCTTCCACTGTTGAAGTACGATAAGGCCTCATAGATATAGGTAGGTCAGAATTGAGAAAGATACGCTGTGGCTCAATATTAATCTTCCCCACATCATATTTATTTTTTGAAAAAATATCCAAATAATTTCCCATTATATCCCTTAAAGTTTTGTTTTCTACTGTGTTTATTTCCCCTATTAAATCATAATCATTAACATTAAGTTGCGCGAAGGATTGAGGAGCCATGATTCTTCCGTAATCGGGTTGCACATATTGAGACTGATCTTGAACATTAAAATGCAATAATCGTAAATTATTACTGGATATGTCAACATTTTGATTTAAAACAAGATCTCCTTGAGTAACTCGACAATTTGCACAGTCTATGATTAAGTTAAATTGAGAACAATCAGGTAATCCTAATATAGCATAGTCCAAATCACTGTCACATAACAAAAATTTAATATAATGTGTTTTATTACCTATTTTAACTAATAATTTACATGACTTATTAATTGTAACTTTACCTTTAGTTTGACCAACAATAATATGTGAAATATTTACAATTTTAGCACTTAAATAACGAATAAATTTAAATGGAAGAATAGATATTGTCGATCCGGAATCAATAACATAATTTAATTTTTTATTATTGGCATACCCAGCAACAATTAATTGTCAGGCTTTGGATTGACTTGTTGACTGGCTACTAACAGGAGTATTACCTGTTTGTGTAGGGTTTAAGTTAAAGATACAATTCCTCTCCCAATGATAAGCTTCTGAAATTCCCCTATTCAGACACAATCTACATGGTCGACTCGGCATCCTTCTCTGATAGTTTTTGACAGGCAACCGGGGACCTCACGAACCTGGACGTTGAAGGGTTAAAATTAGTTGCTGCTTGGAAATTTGGATTCCTCTAATTGGGTTGAGGGCGAATCCAATGTCTAGGTGAATTATTTGGTTGAGAAAAAGGTCTGGAATTTTGAGACATATTTCTAACATTACTATTATTGTTACTGCTAGAATGAGATGTAATGACAACAAGTTGTTTAACTAATCTATACCAATCGGTAGTACATTCAGGAGGATTTACTATTAAATAGTTCTGGTATTCAGGTTTTAAGCCGTCGCACAGTGGGGCAAAATGCCGAAAAGCTGGCCAAAAGTCGAAAAATAAAGTTACTATTTCTTGAATTTTTATTATACAGTTGGAAAGGATAATGTTTGAAGGGTCAGAATCTGTATTTAGAAAAAGGTTTTCGCGTTTTCCTGACAACATGCATCATTTCAAAAGTGACGCTTGGGGAAGTATCATCTGAGGTGAAAAAACGGAGCAAAACAGCCGTTCCTCTAAACACGTGCTACATTTTCCCATATCATTCAATTTTAATTCTGTAAAATCGATTCACCCAATGATGGTGTGTAAATTATTAGCATGCATTAGAAAAATTATATTAAGCGCATAAAATTTAATAGTATCATGATTATTTTTGATTAAAATATTTTTTTTAATATTATTTTTTGGTTTTCAAACATCAGAAAGTTTATAAGCTCCACAGTGTTCCGCGACGAAATTTAAGGAGATAATGTCCAGAACTATTATCTAATGAATAATAAAATAACCAGCTGCCAAAAACTGCCATTTTACATTCCGTGCAGGTTTATGCAACAACAAGTAGAAATGTCACTGTTTACTTACCCATCATACGTAGTATAGGGTAAGTCTTGTAATCGTTTTAAAAATCGAAAAAAACAATTGACGGATTTACACGTTTCAGACACTGGAGATTCCGAAAAACATATTTTTAGGGAGAAAAATGCCGTCCGTCTGTGTGTGTGTCTGTGTGTCTGTAAACGCTCTATCTCCCGAACAAATTGAGATAGAGACTTGAAATGTGGTATGTACTTAGTATGTAATAATGGAAGAAGCTTATTGAATTTCAGTAACCTCGATTATCCGGAACTATTTTTTTCGGACTCTTGAAATATTCGTTCCGATAAAAGGTACATAAAAATTTTCGAAATTGTTTATTTTAAGGAGTAAATATAAAAGACAAATAAAAAATATAAATTCTGCATGAAGAATGAAGTCTATCGGATTATTAGTTTCCGAGATATTTGTAATCCAATTTTACAAGCTCTTCGATTTTTCATGACCCTGTATTTAATCCAAATTTCAACTCAAAAATATATTTCAATTGGAAATGAGACGCTTAATCCGACGCAAGTAAACTCTTAGTTAATAGGATTATCATTTTTGGAGTTATGAGGATGTTTCTGTTACGCAATTCAGTAATAGAGCATTTAAAGTTTATGACGTCATCAAGCCACGATTTTATTCGAATTGCAATACATTTTATAAGTAGTTTACACATGTTTTACTTTCATATTTTATATTATGCATATCCATGATAGGTAAGCATTACGGTGGCGCCCAACGACTAGTTATTAGTCTCTTCAAAAATTCTGAAATTGTAAAAGAGTAGTGCATGTGTTAGAATATAATTTTATTGTCAGAGTTGCTGTGGTCTTCTTACAAAGCTGAGTGCCAACAGTTCTTTGTGCAAATTTATTTTTTCCGAAAATGGCAATGTTTTTGTTTTATTGACGTGTATAGTTATATCCTAAACAAGAGTTTTGTAAAAAAAAAAAAAAAAAAAAAAGGAGTTAAAGTAAAGTGTGATACAGTTCTCTTTTTTCTCTTTGTAAGACTCGCACTCAAAGTAAAAATTTAATTTATTTACAAATTTACAAATTTAAAAAAGCTTGCTATTTGAAAACAAGGTTGTAGTCTAAGTTTCTTAAAATGCTTTACAAACCTTTGAAAATGAGTTTGAAACGGGGATGAGTTGTTACTGATAAAATATATAGAGAAATATTCTGTGTGATTCTTAAGCCTTTGCATGGTCGATATTATTAATATAAAGAAACCGTGGGCTATCCCTTAGCTATCCTCGCTTTTTATTTGACGTTCTTTTCCAGAATTACCAGAAAAATGGATACATGTCTTTCTGCCGCAGTTGTACGATGATATTTTAAAAGAATAAGAATTTTGAGTTTTGTCTGATTCCTGCCAGTAGTTGGGTATAATTAAAAAAGTTACCATTTTAAACCGATTTTCAGGGACATGAAAATCACGAAACGTTGTCATGAGGGAATGTTTATAATTAATTATATTTCTACATAAGAAGAGATTTTTAAATGAGAAAATTATTCTTGAAACAATTAAAAAATGTTCTTAACAATTTTCTACTGCATGCTTTCGGTATCTATAATAATTTGCCATTTTTGCTTTTAATTTTAAATTTTGAATCGTAATTAACATTCTTCAAAGCACCTGTATTACTAAATTTCATACAAATTGAATAGCTTTCAAAACATTTAAAATTTTAGTCCGCCATATTGGATCTCCCATCTTGTTTTTGTTTTTTTATTTTATTTTAACTACGGAATCGTAATCAGCATCCTGAAAAACACTTGTGTACGAAGTTTCGTCCAATTTGAATAACTTTTTCATATTTTGGCCAGCTTTTCGGGATTTTGCCCCACTGTGCGTCGGTCAATCCCTGTAAAATAATGGTTTCACATAGTTTAAGTTGTCGACCTATCTCGATTTTCTGACGAAAATATTTTTCTAAGTTGCTTAAGTCATGCAATTTCAGCGAGGCGAAATCAGAAAAACGGGGAACTGTTACTTTCAGAAATTTTTCAGTTAAGATCTCAGCAATTTTTTCATACTCTTTAAATTCTAGACATTCATTAACATAAACCTTTAATGCTCCCTTCAAATATTTGGAAATGTTGTTGATTTTCCAATCTTTTTTATCTGGAGGGGATGCCCCTTCAAAATGTTTAAGCCAAGACGTAATATTCATGCCACTTTCTGGATCAAAAATAACAACATTAAGCTCTTTTTCAGCCATTTTTGTTTGAGTACTCTTACTTTCCGTAATAACTTTAATAAACCCTGACTTTAATAACATGCAAAAAAAATATAAACAATGTATAAAGAATTCTTTAACTTAACAACAACTATAAATATCTAACTCTAAATAATTTAAATAACAAAAACAATAATATTCAACACTAAAAATGTCAATTCATATTAAATTCATTCCACTTAAATGTAAACTGCTACTCTACTTTTCTATAAATAGATTTGCTGTATATGAATAAAAATATCACAAAAGAAAAATTGAATGAAATAAATAAATAAAACACTTTTTAAAACAAGTAACATTATTTCGTAAGAACAAATTTTTTGTCTCTTGCTTTGAACTCTCGGAATATAGAAGTAATGAAATAAAAAAAGATAAACTGCACACAATTTTTACCTTTCCAATGTTACGCAAGTTTTCAGCGCAACTTCCTTTAAGATTTTTTTTTTTACTCTTTACTTTAATAAACTCTCAATACAAGAAGATACATTTAATAATACAGATCAATAAATCATTTAATAAGTATGATTTAGTGGTTTACCATATTCAATTTATTAATGGGTGCTCTTGGTTACTAGCATTCTAATATTTCTTTTTAGGTGCGTTCGTAATTATATAAATACGTAGCACCTATAGTCGTCGTTTGGTCCGTCCGTCTGTCCGTCCGTCTGTCTGTCTGTCCGTCTGTCTGTCTGTCCGCATATAACAACGCAAAAACTACCCAACCAAATGGTTTGCAATTTAAAATATATTATCTTTGCAGAATTTTGTCGAGACATTTCAAATTTTATTAAAATCGAATAAAACATTAGGAGATATTAATAAAAATAATTATTAAGAAATTTGAATTTTTTTTTTTAAATCGGTGCTTTTTTGTTATAGGATCTTCCGAAGTTGAATCGTCAAGCGACCGAGATACTTATTTTATGACAGAAATTAATCTGCAGACGATATAATTCATTTCACAGAATTAAAAATCATCAAGATCTGAATATTTATATAACTAGCTGATACTTATATATCTGAATATTTATATAACTAGTTAAGATATTTGTATGAACAGTGTCATAAAATATATACTTAACTAGCTGTTTAACCCGTTCTACGCACGGGATATCATGAATTTAATTCTAAAACGTGCGTACGAACGCACCTCGTTTGTAACGTTTGACGTACAATTTCCAACTTGTTATTTATTGTAAAATATCATCATGTAAATTCATTATCATACTCCAAGTCATTTGCCAAGTAATAACTGATAACATAAATTATTTCAATTCATATTGTAGTAGCAATTCTCATAAGTGCATCTCATTGCATCAATCCAAAATATCAACTTAGTATATCAACTCAATTTTAATCTTTAAGCATAATAATATAAATTTAATTCTTCCTTAATATATTAATTTTAACAGAAAAATAATATAAACAGTAAATAAATTTCATAATATTTTAAAATAATGAATAATACAAGAACATAAATAAAAAGCTCAGACTGTTAAAATACTCTGTCACTTGGTTTCCTGTTACGTAAGAATAAATATTTTAAACAAAATAAAAAAGGTTGTTATAAAGTTTTGCAAACAATAAATAATACATATTACATAATATAAAATTTAACTTACGCAATCAAGTCTTGTTATGAAAAAGATATACAACATTTTTTTGTTGTTGTTTTACATTGATGTATGTCCTAATACTTCTTCTGGCTGACATCGATAGGGGGGTTGAATACTTTATAATGAAGCATATTTCGTAGATGCCTTGCTTCTGTTCTTGTTTGTTACGACACCTCAGTAAAAGTAAGCAGCAACTTGATTCTCGGATATTCTTTCCACATCCTTTGGAAGGATAGCCATGGCATAAGTCTTTTGAATCCTCGCCGGCTTATATTATATTACGAATATATATCGTTATATGTTATATTGGGAGTAAAGTTGATAAAAGAAGCAGGAGCACACATGGTCGCACAATGAAATTAAGAACGGTGGTTGTTATTGATGATGTAAATAATTAGAAGCAGCCGTAAATTGCCTAATATTTCAGTTGGAGTCTCGACGCGGCCGCAGCGGCAGTAGAATGGAATAACCATGAAGGCATGAAGTTTAAGTATTAGAACATTTTTTAGTCAAACGAGCAGCCAGGGAGTTGTTGACAAGTGAAAATTCGACTGATTTCTGAGGGAGCACCGCAGGTAGCTGCTTTTTGTTACCTAGAACAATAACACAAATTATGACGTAGAACGCGTACCGAACCAATGAGGAATTAAAGAAGACGCGTCATGCTACGTCACGACCAATGAAAGATAATTAGTAAAGAGTTCGGACAGAGAGGTAGTGGATGAATTTTGTAGTAAAGTGACTTAGAGCGGGAAATAAAATTCGGAATAAAAATGAAAATGGCACTCAAAAAACATTCTAAAACCCAGAAATGATCGGGATCATGATAGAAATTAAGAATAACTAAAAGCTTTATATTTAAGTAAATTTGGACAATTTAGAATTAAATAAAAGGAAATTTAACAGAGTTAACGATAGAGCTAATTTAAGAATAAGGATTTAATGAATATAGAGTAGTAAATTAGAATAAAACAGGGAAAAATTTAGAATTGGAAGAAATTGGAATAAATTAACTAAGGAAAAATGGCTAAATTTTTTTATTATTATATATATATATATTGTAAAATATATAGTCAAATATTTGTGTCAATAAATGACTTATAAATAAATGAAATTTTAATATGTACTTATAACGTTGAATATAAAAGGAAATACATATTATATTATATTTCTATTAAAAAGCATTTGTAACTTTTTTTTCTCCGAAACTTCATAATTTATCATTGTGTGATGAAATTTATTTTATAAAATTCAGCCTCATTGAATTTACATTTATAAAGAGTGTTTTTATATTAGTTCATTAGGTGAGAGAACATTTTCTTTACATTGAGTTAAAAAAATACATTAAGTGTACATAATATATTTAAAAGTAAAAAGTAAATTGTGAGATCAGGTATATTATTATTTTCATTAAATATTTTACACTAAATTCTTTCATTAAAAAAAAGAGCAAAGTGAAATACAGACGAGATTTTTAAATAATTTATCTGGTTTAAATAGTTTATTTAATTTTTTATATAGCATTATATTTTTAGGAATATGTAGAAATTAGAAAATATCGGAAAACAAAATCTATTTAAAAATGTTATATGTCTAATGAATTGTTCAAAATGTTTTTCAGCATTAGTCGTGAATATTTTTAATGCAGTTTTCAATAGACTTTATATTCGAACTATACTACTTACAATGCATTGATTATTTTTTACAATATTTTAACTTTTTGAAAAATATTTTTGAATTACAAAAGCATAATTAGAATATTTGAAAAATACAATGAAATTTACTTTGTTTGTAGACATGGGTAGTATTAGACACATAATTAATTCGTATTATAAGTATGAATATTTTGCCAGATGACAACTTTAACGATGTTTAACTTTTTTTTTATTTACTTTGTTTGTAAACATGGGTAGTATTAGAAACATAATTAATTCGTATTATAAGTATGAATATTTTGCCAGATGACAACTTTAACGATGTTTAACATTTTTTTTAAATTATTTACTTTGTTTGTAGACATGGGTAGTATTAGAAACATAATTAATCCGTATTATAAGTATGAATATTTTGCCAGATGACAATTTTAACGATGTATAATTCCTTTTTTTTTATTTACTTTGTTTGTAGACATGGGTAGTATTAGAAACATAATTAATTCGTATTATAAGTATGAATATTTTGCCAGATGACAACTTTAACGATGTTTAACTTTTTTTTTCAGAGTGATTTTCGCAATATTTAATCGCACAAATTTTCCATTTTAATTAGACGAAGATTTCTATTCTATAATATTCATATCAAAAACGCATAAAATTTGGGTGCTGTGTTTACCCATAAATTTAAAAGAAAATGGACATTCCAAATCTTCAATATATTTATCATACAAGTGTTTTATTATATTTTGTTGTATAGTTCCATCTTATATTTTTACCCACTTGGCACATACTCAAAAGCTATACTAAAATGAAAAAAAAAAAAAAAAAAAACGCAATCTATTGAAATTTATAACATATGTTTTACTTCTGTTATTCTAAAGTTTTATTATTTGCTTTGCCTTTGTTGACTATAGTATTTATTCTAAAACAATGGGAAATATTTTCCTCGTGTGTAATTTTTATTTCTGCTTTCAACTCGAGCGTTTCACATGACATTGCGCTACATTGTTTGAAACTGTAAATATCTTATGAAACTCATTTTACGCAAGAAAATTGCATTTCTAGAAAAATTTTTAGTACGATTATTTTTGGAGAAAATGTTCGGATATACATATTTTTCTTTTTCTTTCTTACTGTTTTTAATGAATATACTTTGATTGGAAAATCTACTCTTGTCGTAATAGACAATTTTAAGTTACTGTTACACATTATGCCAGTGTTCCATGTATCTTTGTTTAATATATAAATTTCTTAAAAGAAAGTGGCTGCGTGCTTTTTCCTTTGAGTTAGTTATAGTTAAATATCCCCATTAAATTAAGAAATAGCTCAACAGATTTTTAATATTCGAAATGAAATGCCGTACACAAATCGTTTGAAGGTATAATATCTGTAACAGAGCTAAGTGTGTCAATTTGAGATCCAAAAACCACACTCTTTAAAAACTGCAACAAACTGTTCAATAAGTTAATCGTTTTTGTAAATAACCTTTAATTGACCGTGATATGAAGCGTTCTCATTGGTCAGGATTAATTAAATTTACGGTTACGTAACCGTTATCTATTAACCCCTTGACTGTGACACAGTTCGGGTAATGCAAATGTGCCAATTTTGGAACGCCCGACCTGAGTTCGGGAAACAGAAAAATTGGTGTTTCAATTGCGTGAAGCCCAAACTCAGAAATTTTTAACTTGCGGAAAATTTATATACCTGCCTGTCAAACATAACGTGGTTTGAATGAAATTTGGAAAGAACTACAAAATTACAAAAATCCGAGAAATGGCCCGAAACTACCGAACTTTTCACGGGGAAGTATCGCCATCTATTAGGAGAATGGTAAATTACATATTATACATTTGACGAACTGAGTTCGGGCTTCACGGAATTGAAACACCAATTTTTCTCTCACCGGAACACAGGTCGGGCATTCCAAAACTTGGCGCATTTGCGTTGCCCGAACTGGTTTCGTTCGTGACAGGCAAGGGGTTAAAGAGAAAAAAAAATTCCATTTTTGGCACATTTTTCTCAAATATATTCCACAGGCAAGAAGTTAAAACATGCCGGAAATTGTACGTCAAACGTGACAAATGAGGTACGTTCGCACTGTTATTATTTCAGTGAAATGAATTATATCGTCTGTTATTATTATATGATTAATTTCCGTAATAAAATAAGTACATTTTAAGATGGCAACATTTTTTCTTGTGCTGACATTTACTACAAATTCCAATGGGATACTTAAGCCTAGCTTTGAAAATTTCAGAACTTGAAATCTATATTTAGACTATTTTTCCATTTTTTATCTATTTATCCTGAAACATCTACACAAAAAATCTGTCGGTAGATTATATGATTGCTATCATTAAACAGTTTTAGTATAAAAATTCGGTTTTTAAATTCAGTAATACGGAAATAACATGACTCCATTTTAAATAGGACGTAATCACCATGACAGCCTAGAATTATTCCCTATCATGGGATATCAATGAATTCATTAAGTATGAAAGGATTTAACAAAATGAAAGAAACTTTTATTAATATCTTTTTAAGTTCTGATTCGATTTTCATAAAATTTGAAATGATTATATATTTTTAATTTAAAACCCTTCTCATGTTTTTGCGCTGTTATATACGGACAGATGGACGGACCAGACGACGTTTATAGGTGCTACTTATTTATACAATTACGAACGCACCTGAAAACAGTCGGATGTGTAAAAAGTTTGCTTAAAAGTGTACTTTACTTTCGTAACTTTCAAACGAAACAACATTCATGTTGTAAATACGTTCGGCAAACACTTCAAACAAAGCTTTATTGAACATTTCTATCGTACAATTGAGTACTTTAGCGTTTCTAAATCTCTATATATGCACTCTTAACATCTGAAGCAAACGGCTCAATCTTTCAACAGTTTTCACAGTAGACGATTACATAACCGTACTTTATCTACTTTCTGATCAATGAGAATTCTTCAAATAATAGCCAAGTAATACTTTTTTTACAGAAAGCAGTTATATAACTGTAATTTATATATCTTCTGTCCAATGAGGAAGCTTCATAATATAGTCAAGTGACTGTTATATAAATAACCTGCTGAGTGACATGAATATTTTTAAGAGTGAGTGAATAACTCTACCCTACATGATTTATTTAACCCTCTTAGTAACAAGTTTTAATTTTGATAAGAGATCTTAGTTTTGAATAATTTGCGCCAGAAATTAATTACAATATTTATATTACATTTCTTCCGAGGTGTATGTTTATTATGTTCTAAGTAATAATTTTTTCTGGTTCAAAACATGAAAAATTTCAAAACAAAAATAAATGGGGTCAATAGTTGTATGAGCGTTAAATATGTGCATGTTACATATTAAAGGAATGTTTTTAACCTAAAATATCTTGGACATCTGATGGAGAAACCCTTATAAAATAGAATAGCCACGGGATTTTTTTAATTGAACTAAATATATTATGCAGAAATATCCGCTGTAAATAATTTGAAGAAAACTATGCAGTCCTTCAACCGTTTTGATAATTAGTAATTCTATAATTTTGATAATTTTGATAATTATTTTAATATTTTTTATAATTAATCACATATTATGAAGCACATTGCCACTTTTCAGAATAGAAATAAAATTACAACTTTAAAGAAGTGAGTATAAAACGTCACAAAGTTACTGAATGGTGTATACAAATTTAAAATTTTATACATACATTAAAAATATCTACGTTTCGACCACCTTCTATGGTCATCTTCAGGAAAAAAAAAATATTTGTCATTCATTCAATCGTTACATTGGAATTTTTTTTCCTGAAGATGACCATAGAAGGTGGTCAAACGTAGATATTTTAAATATTAATGTATGTATAAAATTTTTAATTTGTATACACCATTCAGTAAATTTGTGACTTTTATACTCACTTCTTTAATGTTGAATGTTTCATGGTGTAATCGTCCAGCATTTATATTAAAATTACAGCTGTTTTACCAGGTTCATGGTATTGTTTTGAATTATATATTTATTTAAATAATTATTGCAAGAAATGTTGGAAAATTAATGCAAAACGGCCTCCGTTTTAAGCTTCCTTCCTTCCCCTTTTTCGAGAAAAAATTTTCGTCTTCAAGTGTTAATTTTTTAAAATCATGGTTAAAATATAGCTGGCATATTTTATGTCTTCTAGGTTTCCGTACCTGATATGTAAAACAAATAACCCTTTTAGTATCTCTTTGAAAACCCTGATTATGGAAAATCCCGTAATAAATCGACAGATAATTATAAATTAATGAATTTCAGATTTTTGTCCTTTATATTTGCTATAAGACCTTCGCGTGAGCCAATTGTCAATCGGATGTATCCTATATGTTTATAGGGAACTATAGTCTTATATATGAAATATGTATAGCCCAATTTTATCGTATAATAATTCATTTTAAAGGACATTGATTTTCCTATGTAAAAGTTTGCGAAATTTTACTCTGAATCTACATACAAAGGAATAATTCTTGTCAATTATATCCATCTTGCTTATTATTTCAATAAATACAAACATTTCTCCAAAACTTTCAATTTCAGAGGAACTTGTTACAAAATTAGATTTTTTATAGTAGCTTTAACACGTTCGCTGCCAACTACGAGTATATTCATAGTGCTATCTACGTTTCTTCAATCTAAAATTAGTTATTCGCACCGGAAATTTCAAAAGAAGAATTTTTATTTTATGTAATCACGAAATGTCTGTAATAAAACAAAGCAAATATTGCTATTAGTATTTTCTGGTGTGAATTTGAACTTTCTAAATAAAATGAAAATTCTGGTATTTTTAGCTTGCCAGCGAACGTGTTAATTAAATTTAAAATTTGCCGTAATACGAAATAATTAGACATGAAATATTTGAGATGTGACAAGGTTTTTTATTGAAGTCGGCGACCATCTTGAGATCTTCGTGAGCTCTATACACCAGATATAAGAGAGTGACACCATCGCAAATATTCAGCAGGTAAACGCTCTAAACATAAAAAAAAACCACCCTTCAATAGCATCGCTAACAACTCACAAGGAAGGTCTCCTTAAAGCGCATACTCAGAATATTTTGCAAAAAATTCTAATGAAGCTACTCATGTATGTAATAAAGGATCAGTCAAATTTAGCTGCGGAATCCTAGTAAAAAATGTGTAAAAAAAATAAAATACTTTGGAGTATTTGGCGCAAAAAGACGCGATTTAGTGAGCAAAACTTTTTCTTCGCCAAATGCAAGCGACTTTAATGGATTTGAAAATGCCTGGTTAGATGAGTGTTTAAATGTATAGTACTTTATTAATTTAAATTTCAATGATTAAATAGTTTATAATTTTTTTCAATAAGCTTATATAATATAAATACAAATTAAGTATTGCTGAAGTTATTTAATTTTACACGGTGTCGCTGGATGGATAAGTTTTAAGTGTATTTTAACAGTAAATCTCGGATTAAGAACCCTCTCATTATAAATTTCGATATTGAATAAGTCATTGTTTCCATGGCAACAAGACTTTTTGGTTTGTTGTTGTCTCCGGCACTAACAATATCGAAGTCAAATTGACAGTGCTCAGAATCGGACAATTAATTTTTAATTTGAAGCATTTTTAATCAATTTAAATTTGTTCTAAACCGCAGAATACGATCGTTAATTTTCTTTAAATGTACATGGCAAAACTGTAGTTATAAAATTTTATTTATTTAAGTTAAACTTACTCAAACTAGTTCAGTATAAAGAGTAGAAAACGTTTTTCCTTAAAGCGTATTTATCGTAAATGCGCATTTTAAAAATTTCATTGTGTCGCCAACCCAGCGATAAATCGCCAAAACACGAAATTTTCATAATTTTTTACTGACGTTATATTGAGGTTCCGCAGCAATTTTTTTTATAAACGTATGTATCCTCATGAGAAGAATATTCTGAATTTTTTTTCAAAATTTTCTGAGTATGCGCTTATGGAGACCTTCCTTGTCAGCAATATATCTCTAGGTTTGATATATTTTTGCGTATGATCGTTGTAATTGTTCTTAAATCCTCTATTTATTTAAAATTCTTCCCTTTTAGCACTTTCACAGCTAAGTCTAATTTTGAATGGAAATTAGAAGAAATTAAATGTAGTAAACTGGTCGGTGAAAAAATACATTCTTGTTTTGACAAAATGTAATTTATAACATTCTACTGTATAACTAGTAAAACGTAACAAAACAATTCACAATACATTTGTTAAGAAATTCAAAATTGTTTCGAAGGGCATATTTTGTTTAAGTTTATATTTATATTTTCCAGTCAGTATGTGCTTCAACATTCTAAAGTTTGTTGAATGTCGTTAGTAATCTTAAACATTTACTGGAAAAACCTGTTTTTAGAAGATTTTTACAAAATTCGTTCTTTTTTACTATTAATAGATTAATGAAAGAAAGCGTTCTATTTTTGTATCCCTTCAATTTTGAAAAGTTTAGAAGCACATATTTCTATTAAGTGATTAATCATAATTTTTACATTTTCAGTCACTATGTCTTGCATTAATCCTCTAATATATTATTACTAAATACGCCACAACGGTTTATCAATCATACCACTCGACAGTTTAATATATCTCGTACATCAATAATCCTCTTTTTCAGAACAAATATTTTTAACGTACTGCATCTCAATGTTTATTTTAGAATGTAAAATTCAGTTTTAAGCAAACTAACTAGGCTAAGTATAACAATTTTCTCAAAACATTATTTATCTTATAAAACAACTGATTGGTATGCTAATATTTCAACCATGTAAATTGGTTAAATTAAAAGAAAATCTTTTTTATAGAAATAATTTACAAAGCGCATGTTCTTAGGTTATAAAAATAGTTTGTATCTATGGAAATTGCATAAGATAACTGGTGTTTGAAACTGCGAGGGATAAACTTATTTTTAGGTGCGTTCGTAATTATATAAATAGGTAGCACCTATTGTCGTCGTCTGGTCTGTCCGTATGTCTGTCTGTCTGTCCGTCCGTCCGTCTGTCTGTCTATCTGTCCGTCCGTCTGCATATAACAACTCAAAAACTACGCAATCGAATCGTCTGAAATTTAACATATATTATCCTTGTAAAATTTTGTTGAGACATTTAAAATTTTACGGAAATCGAATCAAAACTTTAAAAGGTATTAATAAAAATATTTATGAAGAAATTTGATTTTTTAAAAAAAATCGATTATTTTTTGTTATAGAAGCTCCGAGGTTTAATCGTCAAGTGACCGGGATACTTATTTTATTACAGAAATTAATCTGCAGACGGTATAATTCATTTCACAGAATTAAAAATCATCAAGATCTGAATATTTATAACTAGCTATAGAACGAACGAACCTTATTTGTCACGTTTGACGTACAATTACTAACTTGTTTTTTGAATTTTCAATTAATACTTATTGTAAGTAATGGACACAGCTTTAAACAAATGTCTCTCAAACGTGAAAGCAGGTAATTATTACTAGAAAAGAAATACTGAAAGTAAGTATAAGATTTCTTTCTGCGCTTCAAAATATTTTTATGACAACTATTTTAGTTCAGTTATTATTTTTGTTTTCATCCAATATGTGTTGCAACATTCAGATTGCATTAATAATCTTATATACCGTATATCGCGACGTATAACTGGTATCTTCGATTTCAAGCTATATTTTTCTATTTTTGTGTACTATATTCGCTGCATTACGTGCACCCATATTTTTTAAAGAAACCTTCATGACATATTTAGCATGATAACATAATAAATAGTAATAAAAAGTATAATAACTAATGAAAACATGAAGAAAATAATCCAATGCGATGTGAAGACATACGCTACTGCGATGATGGGTGTCGCTTCAATTCGTCGCGCAAAATTCATCGTGGAACAATTCATCGCAGCGTCAATTCGTCGTGGTGTAAATTCTTCGTGGTGTAAATTCGTCGTGGTGTAAATTCGTCGTGGTGTCATTTCGTCGCGACGTCAATTCGTCGCAACGAAAATATTTTTGAAGGCTCTGATGATAAAATTCGAGATAATGTAGTAAAATTATTTAATGCTAATTTGTTTTTTAGATATAGAGAATTATGACTAACAATTTACATCATTAAATAATTTTACTATATTATATTTACTTTTATCATCATAGCCTTCAAATATATTTTTTTTGCGACGAATTGACATTATGACGAATTGTCGCCGCGACGAATGGATGCTGCAACGAACTGACGCTGCGATGAATTGTGCGCAATGAATTGTTCCGCGATGAATTGTATGCGATAAATTGTTCCGCGATGAATTATACGCGATGAATTGTTCCGCGATGAATTGTGCGCGATGAATTGTTCCGCGATGAATTGTGCGCAACGAATTGACACAGAAACGCGAAGACGTATCAGCTTGAATCCCTACAAAGCTTTTGGATTCGTATCATTGTTCATTAAAATAAATTTGTCTTATTCTCTTGTTAAATAATATAGAAATCAAAATTCTTCTACTTAAAGTTTTAATTATTATACCAGGCACAAAACGCGCGCATGTACATTTTGGTACATTTTCTTGTTTTAAAGTGCGGGTTATAAGCCGGAAAACACAGTATTTAAATTTAAATGCGCCATATTGTTAATGATATAAGTGAAGATTGTAATATACATCCTACGTCAATATTCCTCTGTTTCAAGTTGGTCATTGTAGTTAATTTAAAAAAAAATAACTAGTTTAAATAAACATTTTTTTAAAATAATTTTTAAATAATAACTGAATCTAGTATATTTCACATCTATCGGATTTAGAAGTCTGATGTTTTTACAATTTTTGTTGAAGAAAAACTGTTTTGATGGTCATTCCATAATATTTAGATGTAAAATCTTGTACAGGGTGTCCGAAAAGTCTGGAAATGGTCAAATAACTCGAGAAATATACATGGGATTGAAAAACGACAAAATGCATGTTCAATATTTTTGAAAAATCTATTTAGGGATATGAAAGTTGCCGCCCCCCAACTTTCCTCCGCGGGGGGAAAAGGGGGCAAATTTGAAATCTTAAATGATGACCCCCATTTTGCGTGTTCAACAGTTTTAAAAAATCTATTTAGGGATATCAAAGTTGCCATTATTATAAAATATTAAACACGTATTTTTCCGTTTTTCAATCTGATGTATATTTCTCGAGTTATTGGAGCGTTTCCAGACATTTCAATGGTAACGATTCTCAAAGCATTGCGCTCCATTACAGCGCCATCAGCAATGTTTCGAAGAAAATGTTCAATACAAAAGTTATGTATTTTTCCCGTAGAATCCGAATCTTCAATAAAAATGGGAGTAATAATTTTAGAGTTCAAAGTTGCCCCCCTTTCCCCCTGTGGGGCAAAGTTAGGGGTGCAACTTTCATATCCCTAAATAGATTTTTCAAAAATATTGAACATGCATTTTGCCGTTTTTCAATCCGATGTGTATTTTTCGAGTTATTTGACCGTTTCCACACTTTTTGGACACCCTGTATAAATACATCCTGATCTACACGATAGCGATAGCGTACTAAAACCACCCCAAATTAAGCATATTTGGAAATATAAAAATCTAATGGGTAATCACTCATAATCGTATCCACTATCAATTGACTAAATAGCAAATGTTATTTGGCGCGATAAATTACTTTTTGTGATAGCCTTTTAATAGTACCCACATTCAATTTAAGCCGTAACGTTATTAATTTCGTTTATATTTGACGCAAACCTACAGAGCAGGCCTGATTGCGAAATTTAACTAACCTTTAATTAACTAAATTAACTAACACTTTATTTACCGCATGCAGAATTTCTGCTTTCATAATCGCGGATTATTTGAATGATATTATTTAGGCTATGAAATACGGAACTGATAAAAGGGGAAAAATGAAAAATGAATTATGTCAAATAAATAAAGTGATAAAAGAAAATGTTTTATATTATTTGAACAAATTTATAAAATTTCTTCAAATGTTATACACCTAATTAAAAAAATCTGACACATCTATTAACAAAATTTCAAGCTAAATTATTTAAGACCCTTGTTGTAAAATTTTAACCTCCATAGTTTATCATTTAAATCCATTAATCAAATGCTCCATTTCTTTTCAACGAATAAAAAATTGAAAATCGTCTGAATCCCCATGGGAAGCATTATGACCTAAAAATAAATGCTTGTATTTTACATCTTATAAATACATCTAATTCCGGGTACCTCACCAACATACCCACCAAAAATCAACCTGATCGGATTTTGCGGCAGTTATCGCGGAACAGATAGACAAACAGACAGGAATAAAAAACTTTTCGTGTCTCCGAAGTGAGCCTCAACTGACTCTTTGGCAATAATACAGAAATCTAATTCCTTCTGCTTAAAGTTTTAATATTTATACCCAGGCGCAAAACGTGCACCTGTAAATTTTGGTAAATTTTCTTGTTTTAAAGTACGGGTTATAAGCCGGAACACACAGTATTTAAATTTAAATGCGCTATATTTCTAAACATATGTGCTGTAGAGTTTAACTATTTCGTAAGTATTCGTCAGTACAACGGTTAGTAGTTGACATGGATGAGAAGTTCTTGTTGTAGATACAAATAAACAGTTAATCCAGGAGGAATGACTGAGCAGAGTTAGACGACAGAAGAATTTATTTCGTAAAAACAAAGCATCATAAGACACAGGAGCAAGATAGTCGAAGAAGCAAGGGGAGGTACCCTAGTAATCGGCAGCCTACGGTAACAGCTTGTTTGGTCAAGTCAAAAGGCCGAAGTGAGTCACTTCTAAAAGTTACATGTACGGGTGTTGGCGCGGAAAGCATGATAAAATCGCCAGTACTTGGCGAGGGAGTTTTTGGAGACAACGGTCGGACGCGTATGGGAAAAAACGATAACTGCAAGATTCTGTCTATGATAATGCATTCATTTGAGGATGGGGGGAAGGGTTGTAAAGATTCTTTTATGGAGACAGAAATGGAAAAAGAAAGAAAGTAATTTTGGGATCGGCGTTTGATTTTGCTAAAAGACAGCTGCAATTAACGGTTACATATGACACGAATCTAATAACAGGGTGTGAAGGATATGAGCTTGCATATTATAGTTTACATGTGGGCGCGAGATATTTTAATTAATTCTTTTGAGAGCGGATGAGAAGTGCAAATGCTTGCATAAAGAATATCGGTTATACGTTACATTATTTTAATAAGTAGAGCACAGCTGCATATATATTTTGTCTAACTTTTAAGACAGATGCACTTTTGATTTCATGAGAAGGAAACGGTTGAATTAGAAATATGTGAACATTAGTAACTTATTTTTAGCATAACCGCAAATTAAGGACAGAGAGGTTTCTGATGTATGAGAGTGACTTGCATTTTAGAATGAAGAAAGTAGATTCGTTATCTAAATTAAATCAGAAATAGATTTTAGTTAACATATTGAATTTTGGGGGGGGATTACAGACATTTAAAAACTGTAAACTATAATTGTTTATTTTAATTATTTATTTATTTGGGGGGAATGAATAAATCTTTATGAATTTTTTTTTTTTTTTTTTTTTTTTTTTTTTTTTTTTTTTAAATCTCTATTTTGGGGGGGGGGGGGAGGAGAAGCATGCAATCAATACATGTATGCTAGATGTTGGAAGAGGAATGGAAAAGCTTATGTTAACTTGTTAAAATTTTGAGGGGGGGGGGGGGTTTGAACTGAAAGTAAGATATATGACAAACGTCTTTGTCATATATATCACCCCATTGACCAGAAAAGCTGTACTGTTTACAGTACAGTTTAAAAAAAAATATATACAATACAATTATACTCTCCCCAAGCTTAAAATAATACATACATAATATAAAACAAAATACTTGTAAAATTATATGAGTTGCAACATTATAAAGGATTTTGTTACCTCAATAGTTCGTAACATCAGGCCATAAAATATAAAACATAGTGCACTACCTTCGAAGATTTTTTTTTTTTTTATATCTTCGTCCTTTTATTTTCTGTTTTGTTCTTTTTCTTTTTGTCTTTCTGTCTGGTACCAGCTTTAAAAAGTTACTATTTAACTAGACATGTCTAATGATAACTGAACACAAAACAGTACTCATTTTCTCAATTTGTTGCACTTAAATACCATAATTACTACTTAAGTATAATATGAAACACAAATGAAAACAATTAAAAAAATAAACACAAATAACACATAACATAAACATATATCCTTAAAAATTAACTTGACTTATATGAAAAAGTGAAAATGGATTAACTGAAGTGTAGTGTACTGAAAAGTTGTTTGAAAAAAAAGTTTTTTAAAATTCGTGCAAGCACAGGACGGTAAAAAAAAGAGGTGCATGTGGCACGCCCATAAAAAGGGACCGCCCTTAATCTTGTCAATGCATGACAAGTGTGATGTCTCAGGCTTAGGGCCTTACGACCTAGGTGAGGAGGGCAGTGATGAGAGTCCACATCATTACAACATGAACTCCCTGCTCCCCAATGAAGATCGCACTGATCTCCATACAGGAGCACGATTCGGGAACACATGTACTTTTGGGAAAAGGGAATATTGTGAATTAGTAAACTAAATCACAATTGTCTCTCTAAACACAATCTGGTGAGGGGTGGTAACCTAAGGGCAAAAATTTAGAACGGTACCACTAGCCTGAAGGGGAAGAATTAGTAAAAATACAAAAAAAACAGATACAAGTGTATCTTATGCAAATCCTAATGTATTGACAGTCCTAGAGTGTTGAGAGACCTAAAATATGTCATAATCGGGTGTGATGAAGTGAAACTGTACAAGTCATGTAAGCAAATGCTTTAAGTTTGTTTACGAGAACTTTTTTTTTTATTTATTTGAAAGATCTTATTTATTTAAAATATTTGCAATGTTGTATTCAGTATGAATGAAAGTTTAAAGTGTGAGAGAAAAAGAATGTGACAAGATTATATTTATCTACTGTTTATAAAATTGAATGAAAAATTAAAAGAATGGTGTGACCCAATACAAAATATTGTGTAAAAGTGGTCTTCACAAGAAGACATGGACCAGCCGTGAAGTCAAGTGAAGACAAGTTATGCACAGTATACGTAGAATCCTGGCCAGGGATAAAACACTTAGTATCAGATCATATTAAAAATTTAAAAGTTTTTTTTTTTTAAAGTTTATTATTATTATTATTATTTTTAAAATTTGTTACAAATTATCTTTTTCTTAAATTGTAGCGAGGGGCGAGAATGGTGTTAGAAGAATTATTATTTGTAACATGACTTGCAGGATCACATAAATGTCCATATCGAGGTGGTGCTAGAAGAAGTCTATCAATATGTACCCTAAATGCAGTATCATCATGAGCATATAATCTTTTAATTGAAAATGAAACAGGAGAGTGTTTAAATGTTACAATATATGGACCGGTATATTTAGGTTTAAATTTGTCGACTGATTTTAAATAAACAATATCTTTTAAACATATATTTCTTAATTTAGCTTTTCGACTGTGAATTTTGTAACGTCTATTTTGAGCAGTTTTAATGTTGTTATATGCTTTGTCATATATTTTGTTTAAGTCATCTAGTAATTTATAAACTTCAACATGTTTATCTAGAAATGCTTGGTTGGTACTATGATCATATGTGTCAAAAATTAATGAAAGTTCACGACCAAAATGAAGTAAGTTAGGTGAAAATAGTGTAGAAGAGTGTGTCGAACCATTATAAAGTGACTTATGAATAAACAGAGCATTTTCAAAAGAGTGTCCTTCTTGTAGTAATGTGGTAACAGAATATTTAATAGACTTGTTAATTCGCTCGGCAATACTATTAGATTGTGGGTGCGAGACCGAACTGTGATGTATTTTTATGCCAAGAGCATCATTAAATGCATTATAGATATGAGAAGTATATTGTGGGCCTAAGTCTGACAAAATACAGACGGGTCTCCCATAGGTAGTTATGTAACTAAATAAGCATTTTACAACTTTGGGTGCAGAAGTATCAGTGAGAGGATAGAGTTCAATGTGTCTTGAGAAGTGATCGGTTACAGTTAAGACATGTTTATTATTTGAGAAAGGACCAAGTAAATCAGTACTGACTGTATGACCAGGATATCTTGGTGTGTATGTAGGTTGAAGAGGTGCGGGTGGAGTGTTATGGTGTTTGGCCTGTAAACATTTGACACATGAAGCTACAAAGTTGAGTGTATCTACATAGATGCCTTTCCAAAAATATTTGGATGTAAGAAATTCATAAGTTTTGGCCATACCAAAGTGTGACAGATGGGATATAGTTAAAACTTTACTTTTAAGTGAATCAGGGACAACAATGTGATATGAGAAAGTATTATTTATGACATCTTCCTTTTTGAACATTAATATTTTAGAATCAGGATGTATGAAGTAATTCGGGAATTTTGAAGAAGGTCCATTTTGTAATATATGATCATAAATACTAGCTAAGGTAGGGTCTTTTTGTTGTTCAGTGCAAAAAGTTTGATTTGATATCTCCAATAATGGGTCTCGTTTTGTTCGTTCACCTGAGATGAGAAAATTTACTTGACAATTGTTGTTATTAACAGATTTACAAATATCAGGTGTTTCATGATCGACTATTGGAAGTGGTTGAGGATCATGGATAAGGTTAGGATTGGTTAATAAATTTTCTTGGTTGTTGTCAAAATTACAGCGAGTGAAATAATCTGCTAAAACATTTGAAGATCCAGGAATGTGTTCAAAATCATATGAATATTCTGAAAGGTCAATTAGCCAACGGGTGGTTATGTCTGCTGGGTTTGTAGTTTTTTTGTATTTTTTTAGAGGTTTGCTATCTGATAAGATTAGGAATTTTCTGTTGTATAAGTAATATTTGAATGCAATAACAGATTTGTAAATTGCCATGAGTTCTAGTTTTAAAGCAGGATATTTTTTCTCAGAGGAATTTAAGGATTTAGAAAAGTATGCTACTGGTAGAAGATTTCCATTATGTTCTTGCATTAAAACGCCAGAGATGGCAATGTTAGATGCATCTGTATTCAAATAAAAATTCTTATTCCAATCTGGTAACCTAACCATGGGTGAACCGAAGAAAATTTTCTGTATTGTTTTAAGTATGTCCTGATGTTTTTCTGTCCAGATGAATTTAGTTTTAGGAGTAGTTAAATCAATAAGTGGTTGCACTAGTTTGTTAAATGTTGGAATTAATGATTTATAGAAAGTTATCAAACCAATAAGCCTTTTTAGTTGTCTTTTTGTAGTTGGTGTAGGAAATGAAGTTATTTTTACAATGTTAGAATGGATTGGTGAAATACAATGATTTTCTATTTGAAAACCTAAGTAGTTGACTTTTGTTTGATGAAAGTTGCATTTATTAGGTGAAAGAGTGAGATTGTACTTGGAAAGGAGGTTAAAAATTTTGTCGAGTTTAGAACACATTTCATCAAAAGAATTCGCACCTATAATAAAGTCATCTTGATACGTATACACACCTTGTAGGTGTAGTTCGTCAATTAAAGAGTCCATTAGAGCTTGAAAGATTGAGGCACTTGTCTTTAAACCAAAGACAAGTCTGCGGTAAGAAAAAGATCCAAACATGGTGGTAAAAGTTAGTTGATTATGAAATTTTTCTGGTAAGTTAATTTGGTGGTATGCTTGATGAAAGTCGAGTGTTGTAAAGAATGTGTAAGAAGAGAGATTAGCGATGATGTTTTGAATTTTTGGTAGTGGGTAAGATGATCCTTGTATTACAGTGTTTAACATTCGAAGGTCAAGTGCGAGGCGAAATTTTTGTTTACCAGTACCATCTGGTTTTTTTCTAACAAGTAACATAGGACAAGACCATTCGGAGCAATGTCTTTGTATAATTCCAGCTTCAAGTAATTGATTAATTTGATCTAATGCATCTTTTTGTAATGCCTGAGGTATTGGAAAAGGAAGTGTTTTTATAGGATAGTCATTAATGAATTTCAAATCTGGAATAATTTTATCTGTATGCCCAAGTGTATTTAGAGATTTTGAAAATACAGGGTAATATTTGAGTAACATTTCTTTTAGAATTTCAGCCTCATTGGATGGTAAGTGTTCAAGATTGAAATCAGTTGCAGATAAGTCTTCTTTTCTTTTTTTGAGAATGTCTTTAGAAGCTTGAATGAGATTTAAAAATTGTTGATCTGAGTTATCTTGACTAATTTTATCTGGGGAGTACTCAATTATTTCCTCGACCTCAAAAAGTTGACCTATTTTAGCTTTTTTTTGAATGTGAATGGGATTATCAGAATTGTTTTTAACCGAAATCAGGAAAAATGTATATTGTTGTGGAATTTTTCTTTTTCGCTTTGGATTTTTTGATTTTATTATAGCATCAAATCCTATTAAATTGTCAACGGGTGAATTGTATTGAAATAAATAATCTTTGTCTGCGCTAATAGAATTTGTGAAAACTGAAATCCATTTTTGTTCCTGAGGGTTTAAGGAAATTCTACGAGTCAAAGCTACAGTTTGATTTTTGAAGGAGGTGGGTTGTGTACTACATTGGTTTATTTCAGAAGATGAAGTAGTTTGTTTGTTTACCAAAGGAATCGATAAAGTGTTGTCAATATGGATAATGTTTTTGACGGTGTTTACAACAATATTGAATCGTTTGATGAAATCATAGCCGATAATACCTTGAAAACTAGATGAATCTGCTATGTCTACGATATAAAAGTGGTGATTAAAGTTTTTGTGTTGTAATTTAATGGAGGTTCTAATACATGCGGAAAAATCTACATCAGAATTGACTGTTTTGATGACAACACCAGTTGATAATCTCTTATATTTTAAAATTGTTTTTAATTCATCAAATAAAGACTGTGATAGTAACGAAATAGTACTTCCTGTATCGCAAAGTAGAGTAATATCTTTTTTTGCAATTGAGGCCTTTACAAGGGGAAGTGATGTTGAGTCTTTAATGACATTGTAAATAATTTTTGTAGTAGTGTCATCGTATTGTTCTGTGTTTGTTTGTGTTGTTTCATGCTTAGAAATTTTTACACTATCACATGTTTGTGTGCTTACAGAGTTTACTAGTCTATTAAGTGAAATTTTTGGTAAGGACGGATCTGGGAAAAAACTGGCTGATGTGTAATCAGTAGGGGGGTGAGGTGCAAAGCCATCAGCAAAATTACACCTCTGACTTAGTTTTCCTGTTGTCGATTGTTGTTGTTGTGAAATTGTCCTCGTCTTTGTGTATTTAAGCGTTTCCACTTAAAACAAGCTTGCGCTTCGTGACCACTTTTGAAACATAGCTGGCAAGTAGTTCTGTGAAATCTGTACGACTTATGTGGAGAGGGGCGTTTGTTAAAATTGCGACTTTGAAATTTCCGTTTGTTGTGCATGCCAGCAAATTTAGTTTTGTAAGTTGCCGCGTCATCTTTAATTTCTGGTTGTGTTTGGGTATTTACAGAAAGGGCGTTTATTTTCTCGGTTAGCTGTTTCAGCTGGTCGGCAAATATTGAATCAGTTGGGGAAGGGGTGGGGTAAGCATGCAAAATTTTTTCTCCGTACAAAATATCTTGTAGCGCCTGGGCTCTTAAAACTGCGGGTTGGTACTCTGTAATCCCTTCCTCTTGGATTTTAATTCGTAGATTGGATGGAATGGTTTCCAGGAATTTCATGTATTTAATTTTGTCACGCGCATTGGCATCTTGAATGTCCGAATAAACTGTTGCAGCCAGAACATTAAGCCTATGGGCAAAGTTTTTAATGGTTTCTGCGGGTAAGAGCGTTAAGTTTGCAAGTTCGACTGCTACCTGTGATTTGCTAGGAGGGGAAAAAAAATTGGAAAATTCTTTTTCGATTACATTTATGTCATTTGAGATTAGTAAATCAGGGTTCTGTGTTAAATATTTTAATGCAGGACCAGATAATTTACTTTTTAGTAGCGCAATTGTTGCTTGCGGGCTGTATTTATTTATTTGACTAACAGACCGTACTTGGTCGAAAAAGAATTTGAGTGATTCATGATCACCGTCAAAAGTAGGCAAGTTAATTGGTATTTGCCGAGAAGCCATGGTGGCCAAAAAATACTATTAACTAATCTATGAAATTCAAGGAAACACTGCATGCACAATAAAATAACTAAAAAAATATCAATATACACTAGCAGATAATAAATATAACATGAAAGAAAAATGTAAACCGGATTTATATCATAATAAATAATAATGACTGATCACTGTTTCTTTTTAGCGTATAGATCCCTAACGCTCATTTTTTAAATTCATCTTTAAAAAGAAACAGCGATGAATGAGAGAAAAATAGAGGAGGAAAAAAATATATATATGCTTTTTCTTTATAACTTTAAAATCAATTTGTATAGCATGAAATACAAGCAAAGATCTTACCTGGGATCAATCAATACAAGTATAAAAGTAAAGAATTCATGCAAACTATTTAAATTGTTAAGAATGGAACATAGCATTTCTTTTCTTCATTTAAAAAAAATGAAACCAATATTGCAAGACAATTTAAGTTATTTTTTTTTTATTTTATTTTATTTTATTTTTTTTTAAACTGGTTTACTGAAAATTAAAAACTCAAATTAATATTTGTATCCAAAACACCTTAAAAAAAAACAATCTTGCCTTAAATATTCATAAAAATATCATATTTTACAACAACTAAAAAAAATGTAAGAAAAATAATCATATTTATACCATTTAATGTGAAAGTTCAAACATTAAATTAAATTAAATTTCATTCTGCATATTTAATTAAGAAGGTTTTGGTAAAAGGCAACCACAAAAATTAACTAAAACTTTGTTATTGAATAAATTCTTTTAAGAATAGGAATGCAATATTTTTAACCAAATAAAACATTTTACTATTGACTGATTTATAAAATATATATATAACACTGACACTAATGCTATATGAGAGAAAGGAAAAAAAATATATATATTGTGATACTGAAATATTAAATGTATTCATGTAACTGTTTTTTTTTTTATAAGAGAAGTATGAAGGTTGAAATATACATTTTAATCAAAATAAAAGAAACAAATTTTTTTATTTACTGCGATTGAGTAAAATTTAAAATATGAAAACATTCTATTCATCCTTCATACTTATTAATTTAAAATAAAATAAAATCTTATTTTTTTGTAAAAAAAAATTCGTTCACCAACGTTTTGAATCATCACAAATTTGTATCACCACATTCTTGTACAAATCTTCTTATTTCGTTTCATTTAGATCAATATATTTTTTTTTTTTTTTTTTTTTTTTTACCTACTTACTTTATTTACCTGGTTTGTGTGAGAAAATTATAGTTAAAAAATTGTCTAGTGATCATTATGTAAATATACTCTTGAATGAGACAATATCGAAACACAAGATACTTCAGAAGCACAAACACGTTCACAAACGTTACGGTAAGCACGATTAGCAATGTTGGGTTTTGTTTAAATACTTTTCACATATTTCACGGACCTAAGTTGCTAAAATACACTGGTAGATCACGGTTCTTGATTTTCGTACGCACACAAAAAAGCAAAAAAAACAGCACACCTCACGACGTAGATAGAATCTCAGCTGGCGGGAGGGATGCACAGGCAACGAAGAAACACCGTAGCACACGCGTACATATGTGAACACGTTTTCAACGAAACACTTTGTTTTTTTAAAACACTAATTTTGAACGTCCACTATTTGAAGGCGCGCACAACACACGGAATATCATCAGAGGGGGGAATGCACTTGAAAACGATGCTGATACACAAGTCACGCTTTGAGTCAGACGAGATGAGGGGGTGACGAGGGATTCCACAGAAGAGATGGGGAGGGGGGGGTGCGCTTCAGATAGAGGCTGTCAACAACAGATGAGAAGACTCTAGCATGTTCGCTCTGGAAAGGAAGGAGGGGGGGCTTCCACAGACGACGGTGCGGTGGCGTGCAGGAAAAATTTTGAATGTCAATGTTCAAAATGAAAGTATAGGAGTTCAGCGAAGCAGAATTTAAAAGTTCCACATAGTCCAGCGACCGTTGGAGATTAAAAAGTATTGTTGAATTCCAGTACTTCGGTACCTCCCCTTGTGAAAAGAAAGTCTCTAGATAGAGGCGCCGGCGGATACGCACCAATTTTTTTGTGCTGTAGAGTTTAACTATTTCGTAAGTATTCGTCAGTACAACGGTTAGTAGTTGACATGGATGAGAAGTTCTTGTTGTAGATACAAATAAACAGTTAATCCAGGAGGAATGACTGAGCAGAGTTAGACGACAGAAGAATTTATTTCGTAAAAACAAAGCATCATAAGACACAGGAGCAAGATAGTCGAAGAAGCAAGGGGAGGTACCCTAGTAATCGGCAGCCTACGGTAACAGCTTGTTTGGTCAAGTCAAAAGGCCGAAGTGAGTCACTTCTAAAAGTTACATGTACGGGTGTTGGCGCGGAAAGCATGATAAAATCGCCAGTACTTGGCGAGGGAGTTTTTGGAGACAACGGTCGGACGCGTATGGGAAAAAACGATAACTGCAAGATTCTGTCTATGATAATGCATTCATTTGAGGATGGGGGGAAGGGTTGTAAAGATTCTTTTATGGAGACAGAAAAGGAAAAAGAAAGAAAGTAATTTTGGGATCGGCGTTTGATTTTGCTAAAAGACAGCTGCAATTAACGGTTACATATGACACGAATCTAATAACAGGGTGTGAAGGATATGAGCTTGCATATTATAGTTTACATGTGGGCGCGAGATATTTTAATTAATTCTTTTGAGAGCGGATGAGAAGTGCAAATGCTTGCATAAAGAATATCGGTTATACGTTACATTATTTTAATAAGTAGAGCACAGCTGCATATATATTTTGTCTAACTTTTAAGACAGATGCACTTTTGATTTCATGAGAAGGAAACGGTTGAATTAGAAATATGTGAACATTAGTAACTTATTTTTAGCATAACCGCAAATTAAGGACAGAGAGGTTTCTGATGTATGAGAGTGACTTGCATTTTAGAATGAAGAAAGTAGATTCGTTATCTAAATTAAATCAGAAATAGATTTTAGTTAACATATTGAATTTTGGGGGGGGATTACAGACATTTAAAAACTGTAAACTATAATTGTTTATTTTAATTATTTATTTATTTGGGGGGAATGAATAAATCTTTATGAATTTTTTTTTTTTTTTTTTTTTTTTTTTTTTTTTTTTTTTAAATCTCTATTTTGGGGGGGGGGGGAGGAGAAGCATGCAATCAATACATGTATGCTAGATGTTGGAAGAGGAATGGAAAAGCTTATGTTAACTTGTTAAAATTTTGAGGGGGGGGGGGGGTTTGAACTGAAAGTAAGATATATGACAAACGTCTTTGTCATAACATATAACTGAAGATTGTAATATAAATCGTACGTCAATATTCCTCTGATTCAAGTCGGTTATTGTAGTTAAATTTAAGCGAAATAACTAGTCTAAATGAAACGATTTCGTTGAAAATTCAATTTTTTAATGTTAATATTTCAACCATGTAACTTTGTTAGTATTCAAACAAAATTATTTTTCAAACTAATACAGGGTGTTTCTAAATGAATATCGGTATTTTAACGATTGATATTATTTATTACATAAAACTTAAAATTATAATTAATACATGAAATGAAAGAGCAACTCAAGCAGTTTTACCTACAAGCTTACACAAGCTAACAAGGCTACTACAAGCTTACAAGGTGTTTAATGTGAACACCTTTCGTCACACGACACATATCAAGTCGATAGCTCTTCCGTTAGCAAAGACAGCCGGTATTTTAAAACTGATGATACCATCTACAGATGTTATTATCTCTTGGGGATCACATCTGAACTTTATCCGGAACACACGTTGCACAGTACCTACAGATTCGGTCTTTGCAAACTGCAGAACACAATATGCTTTATGTTCACTAGTCGCCATTTTTGCTACTAGTGCTTTCTAACGGATGACGGAAGAAATATTGCGTGCGCATGCGGGTGCACAGGTGCCAACAAACTGTTTGAGTTGCTCTTTCATTTTAAGTATTAAGTATAATTTTAAGTTTTATATAATAGATACTACAAAGCGTTAAAATCCCGATATCCATTTAGAAACACACTGTATATTTAAAGTGCGCATTTCTAACTTCTAATCTTAAATTAAATATTTAAGAGCAACATTTGAGTAACTGTTTATTTGAACTGCGAGCGTATTTGTTTAAAGTTATTTCACAGATATTATAGGTTTATTACTTAAGAGAATTAAAGGAAACGTATTTTTACAAATGACTTTCTGTACTTCAAAGGAGTAGTGTTTTAGATATATTTTTAAATAAGTTGCTATTCACATGATTTTATGATATTAGGTTTCATACTTAAAGCTGTGCAAGGCAATTTGTTTTTTACAAATTAAAGTTGGTCATTGTAGTTAATTTTAAGCAAACTAACTAGTCTAAATAAAATAATTTATTTGAAAATTCATTTTTTTATGTTAATATTTCAACTACGTAAGTTTGTTGGCATTCAAACAAAAATTATTCTTCAAACTAATGTATTTAAAGTGAGTATTTCTAGCTTCTAATCTTAAATTAAATATTTAAGAGCAACATTTGAGTAACTGTTTATTTGAACTGCGAGCGTATTTGTTTAAAGTTATTTCACAGATATTATAGGTTTATTACTTAAGAGAATTAAAGGAAACGTATTTTTACAAATGACTTTCTGTACTTCAAAGGAGTAGTGTTTTAGATATATTTTTAAATAAGTTGCTATTCACATGATTTTATGATATTAGGTTTCATACTTAAAGCTGTGCAAGGCAATTTGTTTTTTACAAATTAAAGTTGGTCATTGTAGTTAATTTTAAGCAAACTAACTAGTCTAAATAAAATAATTTATATGAAAATTCATTTTTTTATGTTAATATTTCAACTACGTAAGTTTGTTGGCATTCAAACAAAAATTATTCTTCAAACTAATGTATTTAAAGTGAGTATTTCTAGCTTCTAATCTTAAATTAAATATTTAAGAGCAACATTTGAGTAACTGTTTATTTGAACTGCGAGCGTATTTGTTTAAAGTTATTTCACAGATATTATAGGTTTATTACTTAAGAGAATTAAAGGAAACGTATTTTTACAAATGACTTTCTGTACTTCAAAGGAGTAGTGTTTTAGATATATTTTTAAATAAGTTGCTATTCACATGATTTTATGATATTAGGTTTCATACTTAAAGCTGTGCAAGGCAATTTGTTTTTTACAAATTAAAGTTGGTCATTGTAGTTAATTTTAAGCAAACTAACTAGTCTAAATAAAATAATTTATTTGAAAATTCATTTTTTTATGTTAATATTTCAACTACGTAAGTTTGTTGGCATTCAAACAAAAATTATTCTTCAAACTAATGTATTTAAAGTAAGTATTTCTAGCTTCTAATCTATATATTTAAAACGCTAAGCGATTTCTTTCGACAATCCGTCAGAACAAACTACTGCATCAAATTACACCATTCGTTTTTTAAATGAAAGATATTTAGACACAGATTTGTCATCGTGCATTCGTTTGTTCGAAAATTTAATTAATTAGCTGTAATTTTCAATTAAACATTTACTTCTGCTTATGACGTCATAAAGACGGCAACTCCCACTTTTGAGGGCATAGAGTTTATACTCTGAACTCTGTGGTTCGCCAATCTTTTGACATTAGCTAATATCAACTAGGTAATATTTTAACATTTTAGTATAAAATCTTTAAAAAAAACTTAATTAGCTAGAATATAATCATAATAAAATATCTAAACGTAAACATATCAATACGAATAACAAATCTCACGTAAAATGTTGCAATTTAAATGATTCCAATTGAAACAAGATTTGGAGAGTTATCCTTGACGCCCAGCTAACATACAATTACCTATTTTATTTTGTTTATTTACACACATATTCAAATTTATTATAAAAAACCAGGTTGCCATACAAAGCAAAAATCGTTATTTAGGCGCCAAAAAATAACCCAGATGCTTCTGCGATATATGTACTGATTTAATCAAAATTATTTTGGTTGCACCGCATATTGCAATATTAATTAAATCCATGATTATTGTTTCTTTCTCAGATTAAAAATAAGAAAATTGGTACTTCTCTATTATCCCGTCGACCACTTTTCATAACAAAAAACTATCGCCAAACTGTAACGCCAAATAAACGGGAGAACGTTGCCATTGAAATATCAAAATAAAGAAATAAATAAAATACATGAATTTAAGGACACAATTGTTATTTTATTTAATGAAATAACTAATAATTCAGTAAAACATAAGGAAAATAGACGCAAATCTCGAACTAAAAACCACTTGATGACGTAACAAACACGTATATTGCTTCTGACATCAAGTAAATCGGACTGCATTTTTGGCGTTTAATTTTACAGTTTGGCGATAGTTTTTTGTTATGAAAAGTGGTCTACCTGATAATAGAAAAGTACCAGAAAATTTAATGTTTAACGAAATTCAATTATTTGATCGATCGCAAATCTTGGTTCTTTTCCGTTATACCGACACCATGCCATACATGTAAATATATGCTTGGCGACAATGGTGTCCGTATAATGGAAAAGTACTCAATTTTTTCTTAGTTCGGGCTATACCAAAAACAAACATTTTACAGGTAACAAAAACATCGCCGAAAAGGGCTGCTTCATCAGCTGTTATGACAGCAAAGTTGGATAAAATCTAATAACCTGAATTTTACAACGTTTATGCGAAACACCACAGAAAACACACGCTATTTTTATATAAGTAGGGTATATTTAAACGAATAAGAGAACTAACAACCTTCAATAATATAATGCATGAAAAAGTAAACAAATAAGTGATTCAGCAAATCATAAAAATATGTATTTCTTAATATAACTATAAAATACAGAAAAATATTCTGGTACCATCAAAAATATTCATTATCCCGTCGAAATTCCGTGCATTATTCCGTCGTCCCATTAAGAAAAAAATTATATGTAAATTAGGTACTTTTCGGTTAGCCGGCGCCAGTAAAATATATATATGGTCAGTTATTTCTGTTTCAATGGTTAATTTTTGCAATAAGTTTATATATATATATATATATATATATATATACACACATAATAATAAACTCCAATGGAAAATTACTTGCGGAATCATTATCACAAAAGCCAACCGAAATCTATAAACCACATAAATTCAATACTAGAAAAACAAAACTATATACATTATATATATTTGTATATATGTATGTATATAATATATATAGATATATAGATATATAGATGCAATGCACATGCGCATAGGAGCTCATTTGGTTGCATTATCACAGAGGGGGGAGGAATGTGTGCCTTTTTTAATATGTTCTTTTATTGACTAAATATGAGATGAACGTAGGGATATGCTATTTGTATGATACTTCATAGGTTCAGGAAATTTTCTTTCTTGCCGTGAGGAATAGGGCGGTAATGTCAAACAGATTTCCAATTTGTTTACGGATTGTTTGTTTGGAGTTTGCATCGGAAATAATAACG